>CM060923.1:31852500-33052500 GCA_030737875.1 Allium sativum
TCTTAATCATAGCATAATCATAATCAATGACTTCTTATATAGCTAGAACAACCCTGACAAATTGCGGATACTAATTTTTTAAGAATCAATCGGATTGAAGTTATACATCATCATTGATTGGAATCGAAATATCTGCAAGATCCGGGTCACAATTTGTATCGATTAAACAAATTGATGGAATTCCTATATACATTTGTTTCTTTCATAACGGAAACCGCTCGCATTTTTATATAATCAGATTCTAGAATAATTCGTGCAAAAATTGACAAAATGATATTTCCATTTCTTCATCAGAAAATGAGTCCCCTTTGAAGCAAGAATTGCTTTTCCTTTATATCGAACATAATGCACGAAAGTAAGTGCACAACGAGCCCACACAAAGGGTTTGGTTAAGATATGCCTCCACCAAGTATACAAATGGAACCTAAGCATACATGTCCTCCAATTATATCTTCTAAATCGTCCACACTAACAATCCATCCTTCTCCTCCAAAAGGGGATTTTAGTAAATAACCAAATATAACACTTGGGCTAAGTGTCAAATTGGTAATTTTTCTTACATCTCCCCCCCGGTGCCCAAGTATCATATACGCCTCCAAAATAAAGAGCCTTGAATACTAAAAGAAAAGCACCTATACCTAATAAAATTAAGTGAATACCCAAAATTGTCGTCATTTTATTTCTATCTTTCCATACATAAGCAAAGAATGGAAAGGATTCCTCAAGAGTCTCAGGTCCAAGAAGCGCGTGATAAATATCCCCAAAGCCCAAGACTGCAGAGGAAATTAAGTGAAGTACTCCAGATACATTGGTTAGCCCTATTTTGCCATTTTTTTGGTACTAAATAAGACCACTTAGTCTAAGATAAATTATATTGATAATGATTCCTTAATCCACACCAATCCATCCCGAACTTGGTGGTTAAACTCTACTACGGTGACGATACTGTAGGGGAGGTCCTACGGAAAAATAGCTCGACGCCAGAATGATAAAAAGCTTAACACCTCTTATTTTACTAAAAAAATGCATCTGCCTATTCTTATATACTTTGTTGATGATGTTTGATAGCTGTTTTATCGCTCATTAAGATTGTTGTCTGACTCACAGTTTATATTTTCTCTTATTACCGTGCGTTGTTCATCCAGTTTTGGATGGGTAGACTGAGTAGCAGGTGACAGGTGATAGATCTTGATGAGGACGATGCTGCTTTGCGTTAAAGAGCGGGATGTTGGCGTATTATTTTCTTCTATCTAGTATTTGTTGTTTCCGCTGTTTGATGTATTCTCTGAGTGTTGTAGTGAGGCTTTTGTACAGTCTCTTATCGTGTAATCTGAGGTCGTATGGATTTTTCATGGTGTTATGAAAGATTTTAAAATTCTGCTCAATTCTGCTTCATTATTATTGCATGTTGTACATGTTCTCTTATATTTTGTCCTTGTGCTATGAGTTATACGACAGGTTCTTCTTGTATTATCATACCTTGATGATCGTCCGTGGCTATGAGTTATACGACAGGTTTTGCTTGTGTTATCATACCTTTCAGTGCATTTTTCCTCTTGTGTAGTGTAGGAGTTCTGGGCGGTCGTCACATTTTGATTTGTCTTGAATCTCTGAAAAAGTTTGATTTGTTCCAAATATATTGGGCCCTTTAAGAAAATTTAAACATATTTAATTAAAATTTACATGGTAAAAGAGAGAGTATGTATGAATAATAACTTATTTAATGGTGGACAAGGTCCAATCAACAAAATGAAACTCCCATCTACTCCGCCTAATTCATCAATGACTAAATCTAAAGCATAGACAAAGGTGGTAAATGAGCCCAAAGCAGAAGCTGTCCCTTCTAGTGGGTTCTTCCAAAACCACCAGATCTCGCTCTCAACAAACAATTATCGACAACTAGGACGAAGTCCTGAACATGGGCGGTGAAAGCGTCATTATTTCAAGTGGAAGATGTGAATGGTTTGGATTTGAAGTTTTTTCAACCGTTACTTGAAAATGGTAACCCTTTGTTCTTTATTCTTGAAAATAACGATCATATTGCAAGTGATAAATGGAAGAACCTGTTGTATATAACGTAGTTGTATACACAATTATATGATTTTTTGTTTGATGATAACAACCAAATAAATATTATTTTAAATGTGTTTGTTACTGTACTGTTCTATATACACATCATATTTATATTTAAACAGAATGCATCTATACAGAAATTCAAATAACTACACAGTATTCTGCTTAAATATAATATTTTATTTCGATATTCAACAGTACAGATTTACAACTCCACTATTTGCTCAATACTGTATTTCACTGAAATAAATTTCATTCATATACATTTCACTTGTTACACAACTCCTCATTACAACACTTTGCTTATACAACTCATATATACTTTCTTTCACTGTTTCATACATTCAGTTATATAGACACATTGACACTTATACATCTCACTGACACACATTCATTCACTGTCTTCAGTCTTCCCAGCTCTCTGTCAGTCCAGTCATCATCTTCTTACCTATCACAATGAAACACACACACACAGTACACTGCAACAGAAATAATATTCTAAATTCTAGCAAATATAATTTTTTATTTTGAAAATTTTATCTGCCTCAGATTTCTGGTGTGTTTCTCATCATTTTTCATGACTTGATCTGATTCATCTGTGTCTAGGGAGACAGTTCGTGTATGTACAGGGACAGAAAATAATACTGAATGGCTGCATATACACATGTGTATATATACACGTGTCCACTGCCTCGCCAATTCAGTGTGCAACTGAGGAGTAGCCATGTGGACCATTCAACTCAGTGCAACACAGTCAACAAAGAAAAGTGTTGAGCAAAACAAAAAAGGATACCCATGCAAACCCAAAACAGCAAAAATCAGGGTAATCATATTCAAACAGCAAAAGTGACAATACAGTTTAACATGAAAGCACGAGCACAAGGCAGAAGAGCACATTGGTTCAGCAAGCATGTGTGTACTAAATAGTGACATGGCAGCAAATTCAAAGCATAAGTGAGAGCACCAATACAGAAGCCAAGATCAGAGAAGTGTTTTTAAAGCATGGTGCAAATTGTTGAATTTCACAAACCAGAAATGTGACAAGCAGACCAGTAAAGCAACAACTAACAAAATAGCACACACAGCAGCAATTTTTCATGTGGTCGAGGGTGCATGACAAGTATATACATGTATGGTGACACAAACAACACAGTTCAAATCAGATTACAATAGGTGCAACAGTGATCAAGCAATGGATCAGTTTAGCAACAATACACAAGTGGGTGCACAAGAACATGGTGCAGCATGGTGAATGCCAAAGCAAGATGAAAACAGCATGTATCAACAATGTATACAAATATAAACAACACAGCAAACTAACATGGTGAAGGCAAATGCATGGGTGATCAATAAAGCAAGTTCAGAACAGTGTGTCGAGCCCGAAATGATAGTGCAAGTGTCAAAGTGGTTCAAGATCAAAGTTGCAAAGTGTTTCAGTAAACAGGCACAAGTCAGAGACTCAAGCATGGGTGCAGAATGAACAACAAGCTAGTGCAGCAGCTAATGGCCACAGTAGTGCAAACAACATGATGCAACATAGTGGTGAACAAGAGCGGCAATGTAAGGGTACACATACATGACTTGAAAATAGTGTGAACTCAAATCAAGGAAAGAACAAGCTTCTATAAATCAGTTAATCTTTAAGACAGATCATTGTTTGCCAAAGAAAACAGATCAGCAAGCAACATATTTGGCAAGATTGTCTCACAGTCTTAAAAGTTTCCAGAAAAGACTTTTTCTTGAAAGAGAATCAAATGGGAGTATCATAAGCATTTAATTTCAATTTAAACCCAATTCAATCAAGAGAATGTTTTTTTTGCAAGATCAATATATTTTTCCAGACTTCAGAAATTCATTTTAGGAAGAAATTATCTCGACAATTAATCAATGGCAAGGCATTTTTTTATCAAGAAATGATCTTTTCTATGGAAATCACGCAAGTTTTTTAAGGGAGGCAAAAGTGGGAATTTTGGCAATTACCAAGCAACCATTACTTATTTCCTGGTCTATCACATATATTCAAAGCCAAGAATAAATGGTTTAAAATTGGCAGAATATTAATTGTGAAAGTTGAATTATGGTTGCCAAATTTTCAGAGTGGTTTATAAAATCATGTTCTGGTTGATCAATTCGGTTTAAATGTTTTCCAGAAATGAACATCACATTCGTAGGCAACAAATATTTTTCAAAATCACATACATAAATTAATTTCCAGAATGATGTAAAAATGCGCAAGGATCAGGGAAATTAATCAGTTTGTTTCCTAAACTAAATCATGCCAGAAATGAAAGCATGTCCAGATTTATCACAAAGTTTGTTTTTATCTCGGCTAATTTACAGAGAAACAAAAGGGGCAAAATCAATTCAAGCCAAGAATCAAAAGGGGAAACAATACAAAATCAGGCCAAGTCATTCTACGTGAAATCAGAGCATGTTATAGGATTATATAATCCTATTTAACACCAATTACATCACTGACAATTCGGATTGAGAAAACCCACAAAAACAAATTCAAGGAATTCAAAGAAACTTCAGAAAACTCACAATTGAAATTGGGGTTTCGATCATCTGTTTTTTTTTCATGCCGTATCCCAAATCGAGGCATCAGAGAATAGTATTGGTCAAGAGCATCAACTCAACCATCAGAGATTTCAGTATCATCAATCAAAGCATCGATTTGGTGTGATTTTTTGAAAACCCTAGTTTTTTCATCAGAGCCGCCATTTTTAGAGAGAAAGGGATCAGGTCATAAGGGTGCAATGCAAATGAATAGGCCGACCAAGCAAATGTGAAAAGGAATGACCCTTTAATAATTTAAACTCCTCTTCTCATTTTAAAACTAGGGTTCTTTTTGTTTTTTTAATTTCGTTTTGTATTTTTTTAATTTCGAGTTGTAAAACAATCAAACAGTTCTAGAGTCTGTAAAATCTAGGGGGATTCAGTCAGGATGTTGACTGACAGTTGACAGAGTCTGTAAAATCCGGGTTACTGGTTACAGGGTCGTAATCAGTGGAAATCTGGTCGAGGGGATATCGATTAGTCTAGGGTTTTGAACGTAGGGTTAGAATAGGAGCGAGGGGTTCGCAAGTGTATATGGTCTTGTATGCGGGATCTTTTCTATCACCTTGTAGAAACCTTAGGAATGCAGCATTAGGCAGGGTTTTGCCGAAGCTGGGTATATCTGTGTGTGATTTATTTTATGCATTTCTGTTTCTGCTATATTCTGTGATCTGTTTATTATTATATATCTCGTTAGAATTTTAATTCAGTCAAAAACTGTGATAAACCCTATTCACCCCCCTCTAGGGTTAATCTAGATCCAACAGAACCCACCAATAGTTTATAATCTTGGTAGTCTACCTTAGTATAAACAATTCATAGATTATATGCAAAAAGTATGGAAACCCATGGAACGGTTTTATAGTTACTAGATTTGAGAGCAAAAAGTATGGAAACCCATGGAGTGGTATCAGAGCAGGTATTTTTAACTCTAGAGACATGGGTAACCCTAGTTGTCTGTCTAGCGAGAGTCAGTCCAGTTCATCTCCAACTATTTTCAGTGGAACAGATTTTTTAAATTGGAAATCCAAAATGGAATTTTATTTAAAATCTGTTAATATTAAATGTTGGGATGTTGTTATCAACGGGTACGATATGGTAGATAAAGTTTTTAATTCTCGTGCTACACATATTCATTATTCTCATATTGATGATGATCAATACAGTCTGATCTCCCATTGTTTAACTACGCAGGAAATTTGGGCAGCTCTCAATAAGGAGTATGGACAAATCGACAACAGCTACTCAAAACCCGAGAAAGTCAACTCAGATTCAGAGTTCTGCTTAACCGGATTTGCAAATGAAAATTCAGATGGATCAGTCGATGGAGATTCAACAGACGATGAGACAATAAATTTCTCATACGAAGATTTAGTTTATATGTGTGCTGATCTAACTAAGTCTGTGGATATACTCCAATCTAAAAATAAATTTCTGAAATCTAGGAATTCTGAGATGACCAGCAAAATTGATGATTTGGAATCACAACTAGAATATTTTAAAAATTCTTCAAATTTAGTTTGCAAAAATTGTTTGAAATTGGAAACCAATCTTGTCCATCTCAATAAAAATATTCAAAAATTTGAAAATGAAATTTTGATCTTAAAAGAGAACAAGATTGAGTTATCAAGTTTGAATAATTTTCTACAAAAGGAATTTGAAATTTTTAAGACTGCTATAAATTCCAAACTTGAAATTGCTGAAAATGAAAATTTGGTGAAAAGTGACTTGATATTGAAAGAACTTGAAAGTGAGATTGAAAAATCCAAGAATTTTAAGTCTGAAAAACAAAAACAATTTGAATATGAAATCTCGGAATCTCAAGCCAGAATTAAATTTCTTAAAGATGAAAATTTGATTTTGAAAACTGATTTTGAAAAGAGTAAGGTCGCTATTAATAGTTGCTCGAATTTGGTAAAAGAAAATAATGATCTTAAATCTAAAATTCAACAGCTTGAAACAACTTTGGCTAAATTCTCCAATAGCGAAAAATCGTTGAATATGTTGTTAAAAAACCAATTTTCTGTTGGAAGTAAACGAGGTCTTGGTTTTACAAATGCTTTTGAAAATTTGAATTCATGTGATTTTAAAAATCCTTCAAACTGTTTCAGGAAGGGTCGTTCTGAAAATTTGAACTTTGAAAACTCTAAAAGGTTTTTAAACAAAAATGAGAATTTGCTTTATAATAAACCATTTAAACATTCTTGGATCCCAAAAGGAAATAAAACAGGATTCGTTAAACTTAAACAGATTTGGGTACTCAAGGGTACAAAGATAAATTCAGATGGTCTGTTATACAGACAGGTTTGGGTACCAAAACGTACAAATACAACTGTGAGTGGTTTTACTAATTTTGTTAGACCACTCGATCCTCTCAACTGTTAGGTATCGAAGGAGGCTGAGGAATTGCTTTGCTAAAGAGAAACTGAATTCAAACTGCTTCATATCTTCAGATTATTCACAGTTCCTTAGCCAAGCTTGTTGAGTTAGAGATTCTGTTTTACATTGGATTCTGGTATGATCTCTAAACTCACCTTTGTATATTCTCTCTGTTTTTATTTTCTGTGTTTATTCCTTCCTCTACCCCTTCTATTTTTCTTCGTTTTTTAATTTATCACTGCCACATTTTTTATTTTTTTTGTTTCTTTATGGGCTTTATTAAGTTTTAATTGCAGAAGTCATGTTTTTCTAGAAATTTGCTTTTCTTGAATAAAACTCTAATGTTTTTAATTTTTTTCAGATCTTGAATTCTGAAAATCCCTGCAATTGTTTTGATGTTTGCTTTCTGATTCTCTGAATTCATAACAGTGTTGACGCATTAATATCATATCTTGAACACTGTCATTTCGAATTCTAAATTTTTGAAGATCTGATTAATTAATGGAATTTCACACATCTCTGCTGTTTTGAGTTTCTTCTAACTCATTTTAGAAAAGCTTGAAATAATATACTCATTACAGCACACAACTACTTCTCAGTTGTGATAATTTCATTGATTTTCAGATTGGCTTGGATATTTTTGATCTGTCTTGAATCATTGCTTATACCTTGGTATTCACTGTTATTCATGATCATCTGGTTTAGAATTTTGTTTGTTTGAGATCATTTGAAAATTCTGATATGTTGAATCTCACACGCCTCTCAGATCTGAAATTATTAACTTTGTGTGATTGATTCATTATATCTTATGATCTACATCGATTCAAGTGACTTCAAATAAATAATTTTTATTTTTGGATCATGAATATGTCATCAAACTTGATAAGAATATTCTGGAAAAAAAATCCTTGTGCTTGTCAGAAATACTTATGAAAAATTCTTTGAAAAAAAATGGTCGTAAATCTCTCTATTATTTCATGGTTATTTGATTTAAATATTTTTTTGTTTAAAATCATTTGAAATTATTGATTTATTGAATCTCACACATATCTGGAATTTGAAATATAATCTAGTGTGATTGATTCATTAAATTCTGATATTTTTCATATTCCTTCAAATGATTTAAAATAAACAATATTTTTAAATTTGGGATCATGAATCATCTTTTGTGACCATCTGAAACTTCTGTGAAACATTTTCTGACAAGTCTGCTGTGATATTGATTTCAGTGCTGCTCTGATACTGTCTTTAAAAAAAAGGTTTTTAAATAACTGCTTGTTTTTGACTGCTGCTATGGTAGATGAAATTTATTTGCTAGTCTTGTCTGCTTGGGCCTTGTGATCGATTTTCAATTTGTCCGTGAAATCCTTGTTTATCTCTAGTGTGATTATAATCCTCATTAATAGGGACACCAAGTGGTATCGGAAGTGCCTTGTATTTTTCTCACCCATCTGTACTTAGATTCAAATCTTCACCATGTATAAATCCACACACTCTTTTTTCCTTGTACACATTTTTCCCTCTTGTCGTGTATAGATCAGCATATTCCTCTGGTAATTGATTTTCAAGTTTAGAATTATTTATTAATTATTCATTCAGAAATTGAAATCAATATCAAAATAGATTTTGAAATTGTGATGAATTGTGATTGGATTATATTTCACAACAAGAGGAGATTTAATATATATTTTCATGATGGTTGAACATTTATTATAATATCTTTGAACTGGCAATTATTTCACGACCATATTCATTACCTATCATCCTTCTGCCATCCGTTATGATTTTATATTAATGTGGAGAGTTATTTTTTTTAAGAATCTTTTTGAATAAACAATGAAAATATTTGTAATGGAATTGTGGTTATGTTATTTTTCAGAATTAGTGACAATTGAAATTTTCATTGATCTCAGTACAGTTGATCATATTTCATAATATAATTAATTTAGAAATTTATTTCACAGTCCATTTCTGTATCTACCACTTTTCTATCATTCATATTGGTTTTATATACCGAGGAGTTTTGTGACGGCCCGCCCCGCACTAACCGACATTTACTCCAAAAGTGCGCTGTACACATGTCCAGTTAGCACGGAACGAGTCGTGAGAAGGAAGAGGAAGAAGAAAATGAACATACAAGGAACCTGTAGAATGTCTCACAGCGCATAGGACAAAATATAATAATAACATACTTGACATAAAACAGGAGAGACAGTGCATAAGCTGAAAATCAGAACTAAACATCATAGCAGCGGAAATCCAAAAATACAGCTTATTACAACTTTTAAACTGTCTCAAAGCAAAAGCAAGATGAATGAGGTATACTACTAATGCCCAAGTAGCGACCACCAACAACACAGGGAGAATGCGTATATATATATAATACGTGGAAGCCTCCTGCCCGCCTCCGAACCAGCTACTCGCACATCACCAGCTAACCTGTCTCTAGTCTGCTCGTGTGAGCACCCAGAGTAATAAGAGGAGACATAAAACTCTGGGTCAGACATAAAGCCTGGTATGAGCGATAAGCATCTAAAGTGAACAATAACAGGTAGACTAAAACATACCTGAACCTGGACCTGCAACCAAAGAGTTAGCACTACATACTGTACAACACTCTAAGGTATCATATCAATCAATATAAAGATACGGAGGTGGGGGAGGTGTGCATGTCATAATGATGGCAAACAATCAAGCATAGCATCCATCCTCACATCTCTCACTCAGTGCGTAAAGTATACGATATTCACCACTTCGATCACCCAACATATCTTGCTACGATCACTTTGCCCCATGAAGTCATAAATGGCTTCACTGCACTGATAACGTAGCCACAAATCCTTCGCTATGTCCACTTTGCCCCATGGAGTCTCAAGAACCCCACTGCACTGGCTCATAGCCTTACTAATCCTTACTATGTCCACTTGCCCCATGGAGTTATTCACCCCATCTGCGCTGGCTCATAGTCTTACTACGCATCACCTTGCCCCTCAGGTCATAATGACCCTACTGCACTGATAACGTAGTCTTGCTACCATCACTTTGCCCCTTAGGTCATAATGACCCTACTGCATTGATAAGTAGCCCATCATTCATTCTGAGTGGTGAATCGAAGTTATGAACGTCGACAACTCCTTAGCACACGTCCCACAGCAAAGTCCAACCATGAAGTGAACTCATTGGTTCCCAACTGGTTCCGGGATCCTGAGCCCTAACTTCCATTTGGACTACCTTTGCATCTCGGGTTATTGGTCATCACCATCGAATCGGATCGGATCAGCCTTCACATTCTTCATCGGATCGGATCGGCCTTAGGCATTCGGATCGGGTCGCACCTCATGCATCGGATCGGGTCGTGATCCTCCAGGTGATCGGATCGTCATTGCGGTCCCCTTTCTATTTGCCTCGGATCGTGCTCCCCTCCTTGGTTCGGATCGTGATACCCCATACGGATCGGATCGCGCCCCTCCAGCTCGTGGTTCTCTCCTGGTTCGGATCGTCGTCTCGCTGTGCATCAGATCGTGGATGCTGCTTTCCTCTTGTTCGGATCGTGATATGAAGCACGAGTGGATCGGATCGGGTAGCAGTTCACGATTGTTGCTCGTGGGCCTTGCGCAGATGGTTCGGTTCGGAGGGGATGACTCGACTCGTGGGGATGTCCCACGATCCCATAGGGCGATCCGATCGTCCCTCAATCCCCTATGCGATCCGAATCTCTGCACCTTGTCCAGCGAGCTGTTTACGCCATTCGACGGCGTTTTCGACCATTCTAACTATTCTAATCAATCACAAAGCATACCATACAGTCATAGCAACATACATAATCAACCACAAACATCAAAACATCAATATGATAAGTAGAAATGGATCAAACATACCCAAAATCCCATATTTTCCCCTTAAGCATGTTTAGGTGAAACAAATGATAGGACTAACAAAACTTAACCAAATTAACCCAAATTCATATCAGAGGTCTAAAACATCATTCCGAATTTTATAAACATTTTTCCAGAATTTTATCATGTTTAAATTCGCTAATTAACACTAATCACCCCTAATTAGCCATAATTAGTGCAAAACTATGCAAATCACTCACCTTAGCCACAAAATAAACTAAGATCTGAAATAAATCTCCGATTTGATGTGAATCTCAATGCCAAACAGCAGCTCCTAAGTTGCTTTAGTGAAAATCTTCCTTGATTAGGGGTTGCTAAGCCAAATCCTTGACCAAAAGATGATTTGGAGGTGATTTAGAGGTTGGAGGCCATTTTTAGGGATCCTTGGTGATAAGTGGAGGCTAGAAAACTGAAATGGAATGATTCTCCATCTCATTTCAGCCCTCCCATAACCCTAATCCCGAAATGGGTTATGGGCCTACTCACTAATCACCCGATTTGGCCCGGTTAAGCAGTTTTTCACCCTCCAAACCTTGTTTCAGCCATATCTCCCAAACGGTAAGTCCGTTTGACTATTATGACCACTCTACGGAAAGAGAAACCATCAAACGAATCAAATGGAAGTGGTTTCAGGTCAAAATTCCTTTTCAATCAAAAGTTATGGCCAAAACAGTACCAACTAGGGGCAAAATGGTCATTCAAAAATCAACAAAAATCATGAACATGGGAAATGACTCTAATAGATGTTTCCCAAAGTTACATGACCATACAACTTCATACGGGAAAGAAATAAATATTCTACGATCCTATGATATGAAGAATACGGGTCGTTACACTCTTCCCCCCTTAAGAAATTTCGCCCCCGAAATTCCCTAATCAAAACACATACAAAGGTCCCGCATGCCTATCAATCATAAAACAACAATCAACATGCAAAACAAGCAAAACAAGTCTACCCTAGCATGCGGAAAACTAAATCGCAAAGTAAATCTTACCAGGCAAAGAGTTCTGGATGTGCCTTCCTAATGCTCTCTTCTGTCTCCCAAGTACAATCATTCTCGTCCTCGCCCCACTGAACCTTGACTAGCTTCACCGACTTCCTTCGAAGTTGCTTTGTATCGTGCCCCACAATACGAATCGGCTTGCGGTTCCCAACCGCCTCGGGTTCTACTTCGAAGTCCTCTAACTGATCAGGTGAAATAGTCACATCTGAGTCGTGAACGAACTTCCTTAGTTGGGAAACATGAAATACATCGTGAACTCCCGCCATTTTCTCTGGTAAGCCAACTCTATATGCCAAATTCCCGACTAATTCAAGAACGGGGAACGGGCCAACAAATCTTGGTGCCAACTTGCCTCTCCTGCCAAATCGTATCACGCTCTTCAACGGAGAGATCTTAACAAACACCAAGTCACCAACGGAGAATTTCAAATCTCTTCTCTTTCTATCAGCATAACTCTTCTGCCTATCTTGGGCAGCTTTCATTCGTTGCTGAATGATCTTAATCTTATCTGAAGTTTCTCTCACCACATCTGGTCCAAGCACAAACTTCTCGCCAGTTTCTATCCAACATGATGGTGAGTTGCACGGTCTTCCATACAAAGCTTCATATGGAGCCATACCGATACTGGATTGGTAGCTATTATTATATGCAAACTCTACTAGATGCAAATGGTCATCCCATGATCCACCAAAATCCAATATACAAGCTCTCAAGAGATCTTCCAATATACGATTCACCCTCTCCGTCTGACCGTCGGTCTGAGGATGATACGCGGTACTGAGATGTAATCCTGACCCTAAAGCCTCTTGTAAGCTCTTCCAAAACCCACTAGTGAACAACGGGTCTCGGTCACTCACAATGCTTTTGGGTACTCCATGAAATCTCACTATCCACTTCATATATAATTCTGCCAACTTGGTTGCTGTTCTGGTCGATTTGACTGGTATAAATCTTGCGCTCTTAGTCAATCGATCCACAATTACCCAAATGCTATCATGTCCCGATCTAGTCCTTGGTAAACCATCGATGAAATCCATCGAAACTTGTTCCCATTTCCATTCGGGAATTTCTAATGGTTGCAACAACCCACTAGGCTTCTTTTGTTCGGCTTTAACTAGCTGGCAATTCATGCATTTGGATATAAACTTCCCAACGTCTCTTTTCATCCCTTCCCAGTAGTAAGTCTGTCTCATGTCTCGATACATCTTATTACCACCGGGATGTATAGTCAGTTTTGAGTGATGACATTCTCTAAGCACTTCATCTCTCAAACCATTCACGTTGGGCACAACTAGTCTTCCATTCTTCCGAAGCCATCCATCTCGATCAAGCCCATACACATTCATCTCCTCATCGATACCCATCTCTAACTTGGAGATGATTTCTAATAAATTAGGATCGTCCCTCTGGCTAGAACCAATCCGCTCTATCAAAGTGGGTCTGATCGTCAAACTAGCTTGCATAACTGGATCCAATTCGCACCTTGGTCTGAAATCAAACCCCGCGATAAACTCCAGTTGCTTCCATTCAAGAAACATTGCCCCTAAGCTGGCATATCTCCTACTCAAGGCATCGGCTACTGCATTACCTTTCCCAGGTGTGTACGCGATATCAAAATCATACGAAGCCAAGAACTCTAACCATCTCTGCTGACGGAGATTCAGATCTTTCTGAGAGAAGAGATATTTCAACGATTTATGATCGGTGAACAACTCAAATCGTTCTCCCAAGAGATAGTGTCTCCACATCTTCAGCGCAAATACAATCGCTGCCAATTCCAAATCATGGGTAGGATACTATTTCTCATGTGGCTTTAGCTGTCGACTAGCATAAGCTACAACCCTACCTCCTTGCATCAATACTGTACCCAGTCCGGTACCACAAGCATCCGTGTATACCGTCATCTCTTCATTCCCTTTAGGAATGACTAACACTGGCGCACGCGTCAACCTCTCCTTTAGACTTTTGAAGGCATCTTCACACACTCCGTCCCAGACGAAGGACTGATTCTTCTTAGTCAACTGAGTCAACGGTGCTGCTATCTTGGAGAAGTCCTGGATAAACTTACGATAATATCCGGCTAATCCCAAGAAACTTCTTACATCTGTAGCATTCTTGGGCGTAGGCCAATCCTGTACCGTAGCCACCTTCGCAGGGTCCACGGCAATACCACACTCTGAAACAACATGACCCAAGAATCTTACTTCCCTTCTCCAAAAATGACACTTAGAGAATTTCGCTTTCAATTGGTGTTTCCTCAACACCTCCATCACTATCCTCAAGTGTCCCTTGTGTTCCTCTTCTGTCCTTGAGTAAACAAGGATATCATCCACGAACACAAGAACAAACTTATTCAACTGATCTCTGAATACTCGATTCATAAGATCCACAAAATAGGCTGGTGCATTGGTCAACCCAAACGGCATGACCAACCACTCATAAAATCCAGACGGCGTCCTAAATGCCGTTTTCGGAACACTCTCATCCGCTACTCGAAGCTGATGAAATCCTGTCGCGAGGTCCAACTGGGAGAACACTCTTGCTCCTTCCAGCTGATCAAACAAATCATCTATCCGCGGTAGAGGATACTTATTCTTCCTCGTCACCTTATTCAACTCGCGATAGTCCACACACAAACGAAGGGAACCATCTGCCTTAGTGGCAAACAAAACTGGTGCTCCCCACTCGGAGACACTCCTTCTAATCAATCCCTTCTTCAAAAGATTGCTGACTTGCACCCCGAGCTCTCGCTGCTCCCTTGGTGCCATACGATGAAGTGGCATCACTATAGGTCTGGCATCTTTCACTAAATCAATACGGAACTCAATCTCTCGGTGTGGTGGAAGCCCGGTCACCTCCTCGAAGACGTCCGGATACTGGCCAACCACGGGCACATCTGACAACTCATCCTGCGGAATGTCGAGGGAATTTACAAAACTAGCCATAACCCCATCACTAGGTAGGCTACCAAACACTACCCTCCGCCCATCATCCGCCCTCACTGTCACCAAAAATCCCTCACAGTCTACCACCACCCCGTATCTTTGGAGCCAATCGACTCCCAATATAATGCCATACCCAGTAAAGCCCAAAACAAAACAATCACATACAAACATATATCCATGACTCGATAAGACCAAATTCCTGCAAATCATACAAAGGCTAGTCGAACCACCAATCGGGTTCGTCACAACCAATGGTCTATCGACTATCTCGGGTTCCAGTCCCAACCTATCTACCAGGTCACTAGATATGAAGGAACGGGAAGCCCCAATATCAAACAAAATTCGAACTGGTATATCATAAATAGAAAGCATACCTTGAATAACAACATTCTTTCCTTTCTCCGCCGCAGTTGGGGCATTCGACGAAGAAGGAATAGCATCAAGAGCATATGCTTTCACAATCTGCTTCTCCTTAAGAGGTTGCGGACACTTATCTTTCTGATGTCCCACTTGACCACAGTTGTAGCACTTCCTTTCCGCTGGCTTGGCCCGACATTCTTTAGCATAATGGCCCTTCTTTCCACAGCTGAAGCACTCAACATCCTTCTTGCTCTTTTTCTGGCCACCTTTTGATTGGTCCTGCTCCCTCTTATTCTGAGAGTTATTCTTGCCTCCACCGCCTGCTTGCGACTTTGGCCCTTCTGCAGATGCAGTCTCAGTCTTTGACTTAGGGTAAAGTCTCTCTGATCTCAAAGCTTTCCCCACGATCGATTCAAAAGTCTCATCGATGTGGTTGATAAGCCTTTCCCCCAAGTACCCATCCAAACCAACAATGAACTTCTCATTCTTCTTCTCAGGAGTATCAATAAGAGACAGTCCGTACTTCGACAAAGTGTCGAACTCAGCAATATAATCAGAAACTGCCCTCCCATTCTGCTTGAGTTCCAAGAACCTCTTGAACAACACTGACTTCTGGGCAGCTGGAATGAACTTCTCGCTAAAGCGAGCCTTGAACTGAACCCAAGTAACCTGGTCCTCTGGAGTAGCTGTTCTAATAGCATTCCACCAATTCATCGCTCGCCCTTGCAGCTGACGAGACGCTAGCCTTCTCTTCATCGCATCCTCAAGACCCAAATCATCGAAGATACGGTCGCAGCTATCCATCCAATCTTGAACATATGTGGCCGACTCCGTTCCGTGGAACGGCTTCCCACCAAGATTAGTGTAATCTTTGAACAACTTGGCGAAATCGACCCTAGGCGCCTGCACTACTGGGCCAACACCAGCTTCGGGATTGGGAACTGCCCCTTGCACTTCTCTAAGCATGTCTCTCATGAGGTTGGTAAACATCGCCCTCATGTCAGCGGCATTCCCATTATTGGCCCCTCTACCGGTACCTCTAACATATCGGCTCATCGTCAATCTGAAAAAGGGAAACGATTAACGACCCCATAGTGGTACTAGTGCAGTGCAACTTCATTCTTATACTACTAATAGTATATGTATACATAGCTTTTGAAAACCAAAGTAATCACAAATACGCGCTCTCATATACGTACTAACTCTCCCTAGTGTCTTTCCCTAGGTTAACTACGCAACCTAGAGCTCTGATACCAAGTGTGACGGCCCGCCCCGCACTAACCGACATTTACTCCAAAAGTGCGCTGTACACATGTCCAGTTAGCACGGAACGGGTCGTGAGAAGGAAGAGGAAGAAGAAAATGAACATACAAGGAACCTGTAGAATGTCTCACAGCGCATAGGACAAAATATAATAATAACATACTTGACATAAAACAGGAGAGACAGTGCATAAGCTGAAAATCAGAACTAAACATCATAGCAGCGGAAATCCAAAAATACAGCTTATTACAACTTTTAAACTGTCTCAAAGCAAAAGCAAGATGAATGAGGTACACTACTAATGCCCAAGTAGCGACCACCAACAACACAGGGAGAATGCGTATATATATAATACGTGGAAGCCTCCTGCCCGCCTCCGAACCAGCTACTCGCACATCACCAGCTAACCTGTCTCTAGTCTGCTCGTGTGAGCACCCAGAGTAATAAGAGGAGACATAAAACTCTGGGTCAGACATAAAGCCTGGTATGAGCGATAAGCATCTAAAGTGAACAATAACAGGTAGACTAAAACATACCTGAACCTGGACCTGCAACCAAAGAGTTAGCACTACATACTGTACAACACTCTAAGGTATCATATCAATCAATATAAAGATACAGAGGTGGGGGAGGTGTGCATGTCATAATGATGGCAAACAATCAAGCATAGCATCCATCCTCACATCTCTCACTCAGTGCGTAAAGTATACGATATTTACCACTTCGATCACCCAACATATCTTGCTACGATCACTTTGCCCCATGAAGTCATAAATGGCTTCACTGCACTGATAACGTAGCCACAAATCCTTCGCTATGTCCACTTTGCCCCATGGAGTCTCAAGAACCCCACTGCACTGGCTCATAGCCTTACTAATCCTTACTATGTCCACTTGCCCTATGGAGTTATTCACCCCATCTGCGCTGGCTCATAGTCTTACTACGCATCACCTTGCCCCTCAGGTCATAATGACCCTACTGCACTGATAACGTAGTCTTGCTACCATCACTTTGCCCCTCAGGTCATAATGACCCTACTGCACTGATAAGTAGCCCATCATTCATTCTGAGTGGTGAATCGAAGTTATGAACGTCGACAACTCCTTAGCACACGTCCCGCAGCAAAGTCCAACCATGAAGTGAACTCATTGGTTCCCAACTGGTTCCGGGATCCTGAGCCCTAACTTCCATTTGGACTACCTTTGCATCTCGGGTTATTGGTCATCACCATCGAATCGGATCGGATCAGCCTTCACATTCTTCATCGGATCGGATCGGCCTTAGGCATTCGGATCGGGTCGCACCTCATGCATCGGATCGGGTCGTGATCCTCCAGGTGATCGGATCGTCATTGCGGTCCCCTTTCTATTTGCCTCGGATCGTGCTCCCCTCCTTGGTTCGGATCGTGATACCCCATACGGATCGGATCGCGCCCCTCCAGCTCGTGGTTCTCTCCTGGTTCGGATCGTCGTCTCGCTGTGCATCAGATCGTGGATGCTGCTTTCCTCTTGTTCGGATCGTGATATGAAGCACGAGTGGATCGGATCGGGTAGCAGTTCACGATTGTTGCTCGTGGGCCTTGCGCAGATGGTTCGGTTCGGAGGGGATGACTCGACTCGTGGGGATGTCCCACGATCCCATAGGGCGATCCGATCGTCCCTCAATCCCTTATGCGATCCGAATCTCTGCACCTTGTCCAGCGAGCTGTTTACGCCATTCGACGACATTTTCGACCATTCTAACTATTCTAATCAATCACAAAGCATACCATACAGTCATAGCAACATACATAATCAACCACAAACATCAATATGATAAGTAGAAATGGATCAAACATACCCAAAATCCCATATTTTCCCCTTAAGCATGTTTAGGTGAAACTAATGATAGGACTAACAAAACTTAACCAAATTAACCCAAATTCATATCAGATGTCTAAAACATCATTCCGAATTTTATAAACATTTTTCCAGAATTTTATCATGTTTAAATTCGCTAATTAACACTAATCACCCCTAATTAGCCATAATTAGTGCAAAACTATGCAAATCACTCACCTTAGCCACAAAATAAACTAAGATCTGAAATAAATCTCCGATTTGATGTGAATCTCAATGCCAAACAGCAGCTCCTAAGTTGCTTTAGTGAAAATCTTCCTTGATTAGGGGTTGCTAAGCCAAATCCTTGACCAAAAGATGATTTGGAGGTGATTTAGAGGTTGGAGGCCATTTTTAGGGATCCTTGGTGATAAGTGGAGGCTAGAAAACTGAAATGGAATGATTCTCCATCTCATTTCAGCCCTCCCATAACCCTAATCCCGAAATGGGTTATGGGCCTACTCACTAATCACCCGATTTGGCCCGGTTAAGCAGTTTTTCACCCTCCAAACCTTGTTTCAGCCATATCTCCCAAACGGTAAGTCCGTTTGACTATTATGACCACTCTACGGAAAGAGAAACCATCAAACGAATCAAATGGAAGTGGTTTCAGGTCAAAATTCCTTTCCAATCAAAAGTTATGGCCAAAACAGTACCAACTAGGGGCAAAATGGTCATTCAAAAATCAACAAAAATCATGAACATGGGAAATGACTCTAATAGATGTTTCCCAAAGTTACACGACCATACAACTTCATACGGGAAAGAAATAAATATTCTACGATCCTATGATATGTAGAATACGGGTCGTTACAAGTTTTTCCTTTTGAAAGTTGAAAATAATAAATATATTTAATACATAAGTGTGTCTCTAACCTCATTTAAAAATCCAAGCTCTGGTCATGCATGGTTATGAGACAACTTATAATTTAAGCTGCGACTAACCTCATTTAAAAATCCAAGCTCTGGTTATGCGTGGTCAGTGTGCTCTTAAATAAAAAAAAAATGTGCTAAAAATAGAAATAAATTTGAAATTCTCCTCTGAGTATAAAAACCAGCCTATTAATCCATCTTCTAATCTGTGAAATATGTTGAAATCTTATGATGTATTATGATTTGTTGATTGATAGGTATTGGGATTTGAGATTATTCGATTTTCTCACTTAAGTTGAATTATTAATTATAGTCCAAATCCGTCACTGTTTTTTTGTGCTCTTTTTTGTAAAATTCTTTGAAAATAATTGGAAATCATTTTTATAACTCTCCCCGTCTATGTAAATTTCATCGTAAATCCGTCATTATCTGAAAGGTGAAATATGCCACTAGTTCTCAGTTTATTATGATTTTTGTTTGACTGATTGAGATTTATGATGACCGTTCTTCCTCTTAAGCTGATATTATATTTTAGTCATTTTTCATTTATATTTTAAAATTCTGTATCCTTTTGATGATAACAAAAGGGGGAGAATGGATTGAGATTTTGATTTATGAGTGAATATTTTATAATTATTCTTAATTTTGAAAATTCATTATAAATCATTATTATTCACTCATTTCACTCACGCACAGTTATAGGGGGAGTTTCTATTGTAGGGGGAGCTAATAAATAGGGGGAGCTAATAAATAGGGGGAGTTAAAAATTTACTGTCAAACACATTTATTATGCTCAAATTTTTTTATTTGTTTGTCATCATCAAAAGGGGGAGATTGTTGTATATAACGTAGTTGTATACACAATTATATGATTTTTTGTTTGATGATAACAACCAAATAAATATTATTTTAAACGTGTTTGTTACTGTATTGTTCTATATATACATCATATTTATATTTAAACAGAATGCATCTATACAGAAATTCAAATAACTACACAGTATTCTGCTTAAATATAATATTTTATTTCGATAACCAACAGTACAGATTTACAACTCCACTATTTACTCAATACTGTATTTCACTGAAATAAATTTCATTCATATACATTTCACTTGTTATACAGCTCCTCATTACAACACTTTGCTTATACAACTCATATATACTTTCTTTCAGTGTTTCATACATTCAATTATACAGACACATTGACACTTATACATCTCACTGACACACATTCATTCACTGTCTTCAGTCTTCAGTCTTCCCAACTCTCTGTCAGTCCAGTCATCATCTTCTTACCTATCATAATGAAACACATACACATTACACTGCAACAGAAATAATATTCTAAATTCTAGCAAATATAATTTTTTATTTTGAAAATTTTATCTGCCTCAGATTTCTGGTGTGTTTCTCATCATTTTTCATTACTTGATCTGATTCATCTGTGTCTAGGCACACAGTTCGTGTATGTACAGGGTGTAACACCCCACCTCCGTTAAGGTCACTCACAAAGGGAATGCCTTAACTTTGGTGGAGCATTTTAGTAAACAGAACAGAAACTTACAAGACAGATAAAACAGTACTTGAATTTTTTTGACTTTATTACAACGGAAACAGAAATCAATATGGTTACATCCTTTCAAATCTCAGAATTCAAGTACAAAATATCAGTCTTGTACAAAAGCTTTCAAAATGCATGGTTTAAAATCATAATCCCCACAGAAGAAGACAAGCCATACTTTAAGCACTTCAAGCAGAAGAAGTCCGGATCTAGCTAGAGTATTCCCTCCTTAGAAAACCTGGGGGGGGGGGGGAACGGAAGAAAAGAGGCGAAACAACAAGGGTCAGACATAAAGTCTGGCAAGTCCAGTGACTTTCAGCATATGAACAGATAATAATAATATGACATGAACTTAAAACTGGATGAGAGATAACCGTAACAGGTGTAGCAGATATAACAGAAGAACAGAATGACATAAACTATTGCTTTACACTTCTCTGCACTAATAATAGTATATCAGAATTAGGTGTCACCCTAATGTCTAAATTGAAGCAGGAACGGGTATAGAATACTTTAACCGAAACAGAATACTAATAATGGGCCTTTACTACCCGATCAGAAACAGACAGAAGCAGAAACAGATTAATCCCTACGGAAACAGAATGTAGAATTAGGTGTACACTAGTAATGGGCCTTTACCACCCGAACAGACGGTACCACACAGAAACAGACGGGTGTTACCACCCAATAGAAACAGACGGTACCAACAGAAACAGACAGAACTAAGTGTACCCTAAAACCCAACCCCAAGCGATCGGCTCCCTAATACATAAATATCCTGTGTCGGCCCCACAGCAGGGTGTATCACTCCCTAAAGTGACAACCAATTGGCACAGACCTATTTACAGATGTCACGGCGTCTTACATCCTCGGAGGAAAACCGGGATCCATGCACGCACATGACCCGGTTGGAACGCACCATCAACACCCCTCGCCATTATCAGAATGAACCTCTTATAATTAGTTCAGTAAGCGTGCCCGGGCCCTACTTACTGTTGGGTCAAAGTTTTGATACCAGAAAGGGTTACTGACTAATATGGGTCCCAAACAACAGATGACACAAGTAATTCCCCTCCTAACCTTGTGTCCCCAGACTATCAGATTTCAGATTAACTTGTTTACAAGTTCAGACATACAGAATTCAGATTTACTAGTTCAAAAATTAAGTTAACAAGTTTTCAGACTAACGGGTCAGATGTACAGATTTTTCAGATTTGTCTAACTTTGTATTGGGCCTACAGATTCATGGACGGGTTTTACTACACCTATTAATCCCGTTGGTTTAACCCTATTTTCCCCAATACGTTTTAGACGTCATTCTTATCTTAGATTTGCATTAATTAATTATTAATGCACAGACCTCTCACATTAGGTCCGTAGCTTGTGGTCGCTGGATATGCCGGGCGGTTCCGGGCAGACTTCTGCCACAAGCCAGACCTAACCTCGTGTCTTGCACATGTTATGACTAACTTCTCACATTAGAACCTATTGTTTGCGGCCACTGGATGTGCCGGCCGGTTCCGGGCAGGTTTACGCCGCAAACTCATTCTAACCTCGAGTTAGCCATGTTTATATTTGCGGTCAATTAATTAATAGTTTAGCATTTATGCCTATGCCTAATATACATGTCAATTATTCATTACTATAGTCAATTCAAATTACGCCAATAACAGACTAATTATATCAAAACAACAGATATAGCAGGTAACAGATTTAACATATAACAGATTTTTCAGATTAGGCGACTTAACGGATTTAGCAGATTAAGCAACTTAGCAGATTTTAGCACATAACAGATTAGGCATCTCAACAGACAAATTTAACAGATTAGGCATTTCAATCTAAATAGCAGTCTAGGCCATATAACAGAACTAGCAGTTTTGGCAACTTAGCAAATTAGCAGATTTAGCAGATTTAATATTTCTAAAGGTTCTATTTACATGCCTTGCCTAATCATAAATTAGGCCTAAATTCATATGCCTACATAATTGTCATGATTCACAATATGAACATATATTCCATGTTTGCATAAATTTACATAGCGCAGAATATGGACATAATTTACCATATAACATATGTTCCAATTTTTGTTAAACTGGCATTTTACAGCAGATTCACATGTAAATTATACCAAATATAATCATTAATTACAATGCGTGCCATATATCCAAAAATTCCTATTTAGGTGTAATCACAATAATAGATATCCTAATTAATGTAAATCTTTACACCTAACTTTCCATATCCTTCTTCTTTTCAAGTCATGAATCATAATGCAAAATATACCCAACAATCTAAATCTTTAAATTATATCTTCTAAAAATCAAATCTTGACTTTTATATGCATTTTGTCCAAAGTCTCCAATCATATGTAAACATACAATGGTTCCTCTTTTCTTTTATCACAGAATATGCATAGATCTAAATCTAGTTTACAACATATGCTCATTTTTCTAATTAATTACAGATCTAAATAACATATGTTCATTTCTCTAATTAGTTACAGATCTAAATTACAACATACTCTATGCATGCAATATATAAATTACATGTTCATAGTCAAATTTATGCATCCAATCCCAAGTCACATGTCCAATATATTTTATGCTTCAGATCTAAAGTCATACGCTCAATTCAGTCTTGTCAAATTTCGCATCATTCATTAATTGTCCCAAATTTTGCGTTCATACGTTAATCTCTTTATGAGATTGGGCACATGCTCGTGGTAGCCTGGCTATAGAAACAGAAAAGAAGAAAGGAATACAGAACAGTCACAGAAAACAGATCTAACAGAAGAGAATATATATACAACCTCAAACTCAGATTTAAAAGCATATCAAAATTATAATTAACGTTTATAGCGGAGAATAACTGTACTTGCCTTGGTTGGATTCTAAAAGAAAAAGGTGTTGTAGCTGTTCTCTTTTAGTCCTAATCAGAATTGGAGGAAGAAGAAGCACAAGTCCTAGCTTAGGTTTCAGCATAGTAGAAACGCCATTGATTTATTTATTTATTTTAGAGAGAAAGAGAGCAATGGAGGCTAGAGAATTGTATATGAGATTTAGGTTTAGGTTAGGGATGTATATATAGGTGTAGGAAGTTATTTAGGACCATTAGATTAACCCTGAATCATGAGAACCATTCAAATGCAAAATCTGCATTTGAGCGAATCGGCCCACGGGATGACAGCCAAACACCCTGGATTAACCCCTAGTCGACCCAGCGGGGCTCGGGTCGACCTCAAAAATGGTCCGGTTCGGTTATTCCCCCTCCCAATTTGCTGTTTTGAACCCTTTTTGCATGTATATTTTTTTTTAATTTTTATATATATCTATATATATTTCTCTCATATGCATATAAACTTCAAGGCTTAATAACTTCTTCCTAATTAACCAATTTTTTTTTTTATATATATTCTCAGAAAATACGGGGTGTTACATTCTCCCCTCCTTAAAGGATTTCGTCCCCGAAATCTTCTAGTTAAGAAGAATGTGTCCTACCATCCAATCACCCATCGACTCAACCATCAATCACTGGCATCCATTGTCCTTAGGGATTTCTAATGCTGTATGAACATATGCAAAAGTGTGTGTATATGTTCCTTATCTAATGCAAAGATCAGGCGGTCCACTGATTCAGTTGACCTCCTTAATGCGAATTATGCCAGTGCCATGAGTCCAACATGTATGCAATTTTCCTACTCGATACATATCATTTCTATATGAGTGCACAACCATTCAGTCATATGCAACATCCACGTGCTGAGTCAATCAATTTGCATCCACAAAAATTGAAAATGCTCACACATCCATATGCAGTATGAGAGTGTTTTCGAGCCGATCTAGTGCCTAGTGTGTGTATATGCGTCCACGAGCAACCACTAGCAACCACTTGCATCCACTTGCAACCATCAAACATAACATGTCTCAAACACATGTTTACACCCATTAGGATTCCTATCTATAAGTTGAACACTCGATCGATAGGATAGAGTCTAGTGATGGAAGCGAGTACAGATAGAACGAAGACTTGGTTCCCATTAGACATTGGTTGAGAAAATAATTCCCTAAGTATCAACCCCAAAGACCGAAATCAATATCAGATTGACACTCAGAGGATTACCTTCTTTAGACAATGTCAAAACTGGAAATCAGAATTATTCAGATATTTACAGACTACTGATGCAGATCAGGTTCCCTAATGATTCTTAGGAAGCTAAGCATGATAAAATCATATCCCACAAAAACTCAGAATATATGCGTCATATTTGATGCCTAACACAGATATCCCTCAAACCTTAATCTCAAACAGATGGGCCATAACCCTTATGGGTCTGAGCCTACAGCGGAATTTAGAAATAAGACTAGTATTAAAGTGCAGAGTATCGATTACAAAATCAAAATACCAGAATCAGAAAAAGTCTTAACTCCAAAATCAGATAAAGAAATTAAACCTACTATAGAAATTTTCCTATTTCTATCCTAGCCACTAGCCTCAAGATTATTCGCCTGCCCTCCTTGTCCTCGTCTCTTCGGGCAGTCCCTAGTGAAGTGTCCCATCTCCCCACAGTTGAAGCAAGTGCCCTTCCTTTTTCTGCAATCCTTGTTCAGATGAGTCGAGCTTCCACAAGTAAAGCACTTTTTCCCCTTCTTATCTTCAGTCTTCTCATCCTTCCTTTGTGTTTCCTTTTTGGGCCCCGCTTTCTTATTCGGTGGTTCTTCCTTCTTTGTCTCTTTCGGGCCCTTGTCTTCCTCGTGCAGTAGTGCCATGTCCACCAATTTCTCGTAAGTCGCTCCCATAGGTACGTGGGTCATGGCTAAGCTGTGCAGTGGCTCGTTCAATCCTTTAACAAAGCGGAGAGCCTTTTTATGCTGAGTGTTGACTAAATCCAATCCGAACCTAGCTAGTTGGTTGAACTGGTTGACGTATTCCTTGACCGTCATACTTCCTTGCGTAAGAGATAAGAACTTTTCCAGTTGTAAACTTCGTTCAGCTTGCGAGAGGAATTTTGTCTCAAACCTTGTTCTGAAATCCATCCATGTCTCGACCGGCCTCTCGGCGTTAGTGACTTCCCACCAGTAGGAAGCTTCGTCTTTGAGCAACCATACCGCCAACTGTACCTTCTGCCTATCGTCCACCTCGAAGATAACGAATAGATCCTCAGTTTCTTTGAGCCAATTCCTCGCTTCTACGAATGATTCAGTTCCTTTGAAATCCTTTCCACCCATGGCCCTAAAATCTCTACAGATCTTTGAGAAAGCAATTTCACGAGGAGGGGGTAGGGGAGGGGGATCATTTGCTGGACCTGCAGCGGCGGTCCTAGCCTCAAGATATTGACGAAACCAACCGGTACATGGACACCCTCTGGTATCTCAGATGCTTCAGACATGCTGAAACGAAAAAGGAAAGGTTCAATACAAAAAGGACTGAAAGAAAGATATATGGCTCTTGGGGATCATGTTTTTCAAAATAAGCTTTAATTTTGAAAATACTTCCTTTTAAAACCTTTTTGAAAATAGTTTTCAAAAACTTTTATCTAATCTAGTAACCTTTAGCTCTGATACCAAGTGTAACACCCCACCTCCGTTAAGGTCACTCACAAAGGGAATGCCTTAACTTTGGTGGAGCATTTTAGTAAACAGAACAGAAACTTACAAGACAGATAAAACAGTACTTGAAAAATTTTGACTTTATTACAACGGAAACAGAAATCAATATGGTTACATCCTTTCAAATCTCAGAATTCAAGTACAAAATATCAGTCTTGTACAAAAGCTTTCAAAATGCATGGTTTAAAATCATAATCCCCACAGAAGAAGACAAGCCATACTTTAAGCACTTCAAGCAGAAGAAGTCCGGATCTAGCTAGAGTATTCCCTCCTTAGAAAACCTGGGGGGGGGGGGAACGGAAGAAAAGAGGCGAAACAACAAGGGTCAGACATAAAGTCTGGCAAGTCCAGTGACTTTCAGCATATGAACAGATAATAATAATATGACATGAACTTAAAACTGGATGAGAGATAACCGTAACAGGTGTAGCAGATATAACAGAAGAACAGAATGACATAAACTATTGCTTTACACTTCTCTGCACTAATAATAGTATATCAGAATTAGGTGTCACCCTAATGTCTAAATTGAAGCAGGAACGGGTATAGAATACTTTAACCGAAACAGAATACTAATAATGGGCCTTTACTACCCGATCAGAAACAGACAGAAGCAGAAACAGATTAATCCCTACGGAAACAGAATGTAGAATTAGGTGTACACTAGTATTGGGCCTTTACCACCCGAACAGACGGTACCACACAGAAACAGACGGGTGTTACCACCCAATAGAAACAGACGGTACCAACAGAAACAGACAGAACTAAGTGTACCCTAAAACCCAACCCCAAGCGATCGGCTCCCTAATACATAAATATCTTGTGTCGGCCCCACAGCAGGGTGTATCACTCCCTAAAGTGACAACCAATTGGCACAGACCTATTTACAGATGTCACGGCGTCTTACATCCTCGGAGGAAAACCGGGATCCATGCACGCACATGACCCGGTTGGAACGCACCATCAACACCCCTCGCCATTATCAGAATGAACCTCTTATAATTAGTTCAGTAAGCGTGCCCGGGCCCTACTTACTGTTGGGTCAAAGTTTTGATACCAGAAAGGGTTACTGACTAATATGGGTCCCAAACAACAGATGACACAAGTAATTCCCCTCCTAACCTTGTGTCCCCAGACTATCAGATTTCAGATTAACTTGTTTACAAGTTCAGACATACAGAATTCAGATTTACTAGTTCAAAAATTAAGTTAACAAGTTTTCAGACTAACGGGTCAGATGTACAGATTTTTCAAATTTGTCTAACTTTGTATTGGGCCTACAGATTCATGGACGGGTTTTACTACACCTATTAATCCTGTTGGTTTAACCCTATTTTCCCCAATATGTTTTAGACGTCATTCTTATCTTAGATTTGCATTAATTAATTATTAATGCACAGACCTCTCACATTAGGTCGGTAGCTTGTGGTCGCTGGATATGCCGGGCGGTTCCGGGCAGACTTCTGCCACAAGCCAGACCTAACCTCGTGTCTTGCACATGTTATGACTAACTTCTCACATTAGAACCTATTGTTTGCGGCCACTGGATGTGCCGGCCGGTTCCGGGCAGGTTTACGCCGCAAACTCATTCTAACCTCGAGTTAGCCATGTTTATATTTGCGGTCAATTAATTAATAGTTTAGCATTTATGCCTATGCCTAATATACATGTCAATTATTCATTACTATAGTCAATTCAAATTACGCCAATAACAGACTAATTATATCAAAACAACAGATATAGCAGGTAACAGATTTAACATATAACAGATTTTTCAGATTAGGCGACTTAACGGATTTAGCAGATTAAGCAACTTAGCAGATTTTAGCACATAACAGATTAGGCATCTCAACAGACAAATTTAACAGATTAGGCATTTCAATCTAAATAGCAGTCTAGGCCATATAACAGAACTAGCAGTTTTGGCAACTTAGCAAATTAGCAGATTTAGCAGATTTAATATTTCTAAAGGTTCTATTTACATGCCTTGCCTAATCATAAATTAGGCCTAAATTCATATGCCTACATAATTGTCATGATTCACAATATGAACATATATTCCATGTTTGCATAAATTTACATAGCGCAGAATATGGACATAATTTACCATATAACATATGTTCCAATTTTTGTTAAACTGGCATTTTACAGCAGATTCACATGTAAATTATACCAAATATAATCATTAATTACAATGCGTGCCATATATCCAAAAATTCCTATTTAGGTGTAATCACAATAATAGATATCCTAATTAATGTAAATCTTTACACCTAACTTTCCATATCCTTCTTCTTTTCAAGTCATGAATCATAATGCAAAATATACCCAACAATCTAAATCTTTAAATTATATCTTCTAAAAATCAAATCTTGACTTTTATATGCATTTTGTCCAAAGTCTCCAATCATATGTAAACATACAATGGTTCCTCTTTTCTTTTATCACAGAATATGCATAGATCTAAATCTAGTTTACAACATATGCTCATTTTTCTAATTAATTACAGATCTAAATAACATATGTTCATTTCTCTAATTAGTTACAGATCTAAATTACAACATACTCTATGCATGCAATATATAAATTACATGTTCATAGTCAAATTTATGCATCCAATCCCAAGTCACATGTCCAATATATTTTATGCTTCAGATCTAAAGTCATACGCTCAATTCAGTCTTGTCAAATTTCGCATCATTCATTAATTGTCCCAAATTTTGCGTTCATACGTTAATCTCTTTATGAGATTGGGCACAGGCTCGTGGTAGCCTGGCTATAGAAACAGAAAAGAAGAAAGGAATACAGAACAGTCACAGAAAACAGATCTAACAGAAGAGAATATATATACAACCTCAAACTCAGATTTAAAAGCATATCAAAATTATAATTAACGTTTATAGCGGAGAATAACTGTACTTGCCTTGGTTGGATTCTAAAAGAAAAAGGTGTTGTAGCTGTTCTCTTTTAGTCCTAATCAGAATTGGAGGAAGAAGAAGCACAAGTCCTAGCTTAGGTTTCAGCATAGTAGAAACGCCATTGATTTATTTATTTATTTTAGAGAGAAAGAGAGCAATGGAGGCTAGAGAATTGTATATGAGATTTAGGTTTAGGTTAGGGATGTATATATAGGTGTAGGAAGTTATTTAGGACCATTAGATTAACCCTGAATCATGAGAACCATTCAAATGCAAAATCTGCATTTGAGCGAATCGGCCCACGGGATGACAGCCAAACACCCTGGATTAACCCCTAGTCGACCCAGCGGGGCTCGGGTCGACCTCAAAAATGGTCCGGTTCGGTTATTCCCCCTCCCAATTTGCTGTTTTGAACCCTTTTTGCATGTATATTTTTTTTAATTTTTATATATATCTATATATATTTCTCTCATATGCATATAAACTTCAAGGCTTAATAACTTCTTCCTAATTAACCAATTTTTTTTTTTATATATATTCTCAGAAAATACGGGGTGTTACACAGGGACATAAAATAATACTGAATGGCTGCATATACACACATGTATATATACACGTGTGCACTGCCTCGCCAATTCAGTGTGCAACTGAGGAGTAGCCACGTGGACCATCTCAACTCAGTGCAACATAGTCAACAAAGCAAAGTGTCGAGGAAAACAAAAATGGATACCCATGCAAACCCAAAACAGCAAAAATCAGGGTAATCATATTCAAATAGCAAAAGTGACAATACAGTTTAACATGAAATCTCGAGCACAAGGCAGAAGAGCACATTGGTTCAGCTAGCATGCGTGTACTAAATAGTGACATGGCAGCAAATTCAAAGCATAAGTGAGAGCACCAATACAGAAGCCAAGATCAGAGAAGTGTTTTTAAAGCATGGTGCAAATTATTGAAGTGCAGAAACCAGAAATGTGACAAGCAGACCAGTAAAGCAACAACTAACAAAATAGCATACACAGCAGCAATTTTTCATGTGGTCGAGGGTGCATGACAAGTATATACATGTATGGTGACACAAACAACACGGTTCAAATCAGATTACAATAGGTGCAACAATGATCAAGCAATGGATCAGTTCAGCAACAATACACAAGTGGGTGCACAAGATCATGGTGCAGCATGGTGAATGCCAAAGCAAGATGAAAACAGCATGTATCAACAATGTATACAAATATAGACAACACATCAAACTAACATGGTGAAGGAAAATTCATGGGTGATCAATAAAGCAAGTTCAGAATAGTTTGTCGAGCCCGAAATGATAGTGCAAGTATCAAAGTGGTTCAAGATCAAAGCTGCAAAGTGTTTCAGTAAACAGGCACAAGTCAGAGACTCAAGCATGGGTGCATAATGAACAACAAGCCAGTGCAGCAACTAATGGCCACAGTAGTGCAAACAACATGATGCAGCATAGTGGTGAACAAGTGCAGCAATGTAAGGGTACACATACACGACTTGAAAATGGTGTGAACTCAAATCAAGGCAAGAACAAGCTTCTATAAATCAGTTAATCTTTAAGATAGATCATTGTTTGCCAAAGAAAACAGATCAGTAAGCAACATATTTGGCAAGATTGTCTCACAGTCTTAAAAGTTTCCAGAAAAGTTTTTTTCTTGAAAGAGAATCAAATGGGAGTATCATAAGCATTTAATTTCAATTTAAACCCAATTCAATCAAGAGAATGTTTTTTTGGCAAGATCAATATATTTTTCCAGACTTTAGAAATTCATTTTGGAAGAAATTATCTCGGCAATTAATCAATGGCAAGGTAAGATTTTTTTAATCAAGAAATGATCTTTTCTATGGAAATCACGCAAGTTTTTTAAGGGAGCCAAAAGTGGGAATTTTAGCAATTACCAAGCAACCATTACTTATTTCCTGGTCTATCACATACATTCAAAGCCAAGAATAAATGGTTTAAAACCGGCAGAATATTAATTGTGAAAGTCGAATTATGGTTGCCAAATTTTCAGAGTGGTTTATAAAATCATGTTCTGGTTGATCAATTCGGTTTAAATGTTTTCCAGAAATGAACATCACATTCGAAGGCAACAAATATTTTTCAAAATCACATACATAAATTAATTTCCAGAATGATGTAAAAATGCGCAAGGATCAGGGAAATTAATCAGTTTGTTTCCTGAAATAAATCATGCCAGAAATGAAAGCATGTCCAGATTTATCACAAAGTTTCTTTTTATCTCGTCTAATTTACAGAGAAACAAATGGGGGCAAAATCAATTCAAGCCAAGAATCAAAAGGGGAAACAACACAAAATCAGGCCAAGTCATTCTACGTGAAATCAGAGCGTGTTATAGGATTATATAATCCTATTTAACACCAATTACATCACTAACAATTCGGATTGAGAAAACCCACAAAAACAAATTCAAGGAATTCAAAGAAACTTCAGAAAACTCACAATTGAAATTGGGGTTTCGACCATCTGTTTTTTTTCCCACGCCGTATCCCAAATCGAGGCATCAGAGAATAGTATTGATCAAGAGCATCAACTCAAGCATCAGAGATTTCAGTATCATCAATCAAAGCATCGATTTGGTGTGATTTTTTGAAAACCCTAGTTTTTTCATCAGAGCCGCCATTTTTAGAGAGAAAGGGATCAGGTCATAAGGGTGCAACGCAAATGAATGGGACGGCCAAGAATATGTGAAAAGGAATGACCCTTTAATAATTTAAACTCCTCTTCTCATTTTAAAACTAGTGTTATTTTTGTTTTTTTAATTTCGTTTTGTATTTTTTTTATTTCGAGTTGTAAAACAATCAAACAGTTCTAGAGTCTGTAAAATCTAGGGGGATTCAGTCAGGATGTTGACTGACAGTTGACAGAGTCTGTAAAATCTGGGTTACTGGTTACAGGGTCGTAATCAGGGGAAATCTGGTCGAGGGGATATCGATCAGTCTAGGGTTTTGAACGTAGGGTTAGAATTGGAGCGAGGGGTTCGCAAGTGTACATGGTCTTGTATGCGGGATCTTTTCTATCACCTTGTAGAAACCTTAGGAATGCAGTATTAGGCAGGGTTTTGCCAAAGCTGGGTATATCTGTGTGTGATTTATTTTCTGCATTTTTGTTTCTGCTATATTCTGTGATCTGTTTATTATTATATATCTCGTTAGATTTTTAATTCAGTCAAAAACTGTGATAAACCCTATTCACCCCCCTCTAGGGTTAATCTAGATCCAACAGAACCCACCAATAGTTTATAATCTTGGTAGTCTACCTTAGTATAAACAATTCATAGATTATATGCAAAAAGTATGGAAACCCATGGAACGGTTTTATAGTTACTAGATTTGAGAACAAAGAGGATATTAGTCGCATAATTAAGGATGGCCTCTACACTTTCAACTCTAAGATTATTACTACCAAACAATGAAAACCCAGAATGAATATAAGGATGTGATGACTGTCGAATTCAAATTCTTGATCTCAATAAAAACAACATCACACACTAACCACTATACTAAAAGATGTTTGTGTTAACTTTTCGAAAGAGAAAAGCATGGATCACAATTACTATTTTCTCAAAAGAAGAGTTTGAAAATAATACGATGAAAATACTTTTATTTAAGAGACTGTTTTATGGTAAAAATATTTGAAAATAATTGATGAAAGAACATTTTATATAGGAAGTATCATTTTGAGCAATGTACAGATTAGTAAAGGTACTTGTTTTATTGAAAGAGTGTAATTGAGTTGATCAGGCTTTTTGTTTGTAAATTGGTTTTTAGTTATAAAATCTTTCACTTAAAGGATACCGCTTTATAAATGATGTTTTACAGAAATAGTTTACAGAGAATTTTAAGGATATATGAGGCTTAACTTGAAAGATAATTTCGAGAAATGGTGTATTTTAAAATATTTAATTCTGTAATACATTAAAAAATATTTTACTAAAAATAAGGATGATTTAGCATGTTAGTAGATGGTTGAAAATAAAATATTTTATTAAGTAACAAACTTAGGAGGCGTATGTCAAAGAGGGTACTGTACTGAAAAGATGATTTATTTGGAAAGTTTAATTAAGATATGTAAGACTAGACCTTGTAGTAGTATAACGACTTAAGAATTCGACGTTCAACTTTCGGCATTAATACATTATTTGTATCCACTTGCTAAAACCCAAGTATCAAAAACCCAGAAAGCTAGAAGAAATAAGCTAGAGGGTGTGAGAAGAAGGGAGAAAGAAATTTAGAATAGAAGAAGAAGAACACCAACACTACAGAATCATACTAGAATAAAGTCTCACATCAAAATGAATATGTTAACCGGCTCTTTGGTTCAGTTCCCAAAAGTACATCAGGCCCGTTCAACTCAACACATTGCGTGGCACCAAATCCCGAAGTGTCACCAAAGCACCAAGGATTCAAGCTCGAGAGAAGTCATGCAAGTGTAGGCCTCACAACTCCTCAAAACAACACACTTGACATATTTCGAATCCCTTGTTTCAGGTATTCCAAATCCCTCCAGAGCTCCACATTTCGCATCCCCTGAAATGTGCTTCTCATATATTTCAGAACCCTCGGCCTTCACCTCACTCATTTCGAATCCCTCAACACTGAACGATTCGAATCCCGCAAGTGCTTCGACTCCCTAAAATCTCGTATCCCTCGTGTCTGCACACTTAGCTCCCTGAAATTCAAAAAACGCACGAACATCGCATCCCTTTACGAATACAAATTTCGTATCCCTCAAGGGATACGAATTCGCATCCCTTCGGGGGATGCAAGTCAACCTTTATTTGCATCCCTCTGGGATGCGAATTTCGTATCCCTCAGGGGATACGAATTATGATAGAAAAGAGGGATGCGGGATACGAGATTCTGTCATTCTCACGTGCTTTTCACCTACTATACCACCAACCCACTCCTATAAATATCCCCTCATTTCCAACATAAAAGGGATTGGATCAGGCTCTTATCCAAGCTCTAATGGCTGCCTAAGAAGAAGATAATCTTCCCAAAGCCTCCCAAACATCTCTCTTCATCCAAAGAAGAACAAGACACATATTCTTGGACACATGAGCATACTCTTGAACATTTAACTGCACTTTTGGACACTAAACCATGTTTTGGCTGTTTTTCCATCCGAGAAGAAGATAAGGCTACCAATTTTGGACCTTCGTGCCATCATGGACATGCTCTCCGCGTAAAAGCTTCAACTTTCCCATTGCATCACAAGGAACATAGAAATTCATGTATTCGGATATGTCCCAACCAAACGTTGTAACTTGTATTTAAGATATAATAAAAGAGCAAAACCATTCAAAGTAGACGTAGGTCCCGACTGGCCGAACAACTATAAACTCTGTGTGAACATTTATTTGCGCTTTTACCCTGCACACTACATTACTACATACTCATTTTCCACCGTTGAACATTTATTTTCACTCACGTGGAAATTACGGGCGTTGATGACCGTTTTCGACGTCAACATTTCGACGTGCCAGGTTGGGGGTTGTAAAGCGCGCATCTGCGGTCGAATTTCTGTCACTTCCTTCAAGGAATCGAAACCTCGCCTTTCCTTCTACTCAGTCACCGAGACTTAGGACACAGCTTAAGTTTTCTCAGAATTATCAACCAAACCTGTCGACAATGGTGAACAAAGGAAAGAATTCCATGGCCGAGCCTTCCACTGTCGATCCTGATTCGGAATTTCCTCCTCATCCTTGACTCACTAAAGTTCCGACCAATCTTAGTGCCTCTAACCTCGACACATTCGTCGATCGACCCCAACTTGACGAAACATCAAGAAAGTTGGGTGAGACTCAACGATGCATTGTCGACAAAATCCACCAAAACATTGGATTAACTCAACGGCCCTAGCAATACGCTTAATGCGATATTCTCCACCTTCAAGCAGACTTGGGCTTCCGACCTCCATCAAACTATCTTTTGTTAAGTACCGCCCTCCTTCTTGGCCGACTTGCCTTAACTCAAAGCTTACCTCCCACACCTTATGCGGCCAACTGGGCCCAGGTTACCGCATCTCAGCCTCAGGATAGTCGTACAACCGAGGAAGAAGACTCTTTAGATCAAGACGATGTTCATTCTAGGAGACGTCCAAGGCTGCCCACTCCTGATTCGAATCACGACCACCGTGACCCAACGGAGATTCAAATTCCCTTTCTCGCTAACTTACTTCGCAGCAGCATCCTAAAAGAGTCTCGGGGTCATGTCACCGACAATTGGGAAACTAGTGCGAGATGTAACCTGTTCACTTGAGACGTGCTCAACGCCAGTTGGCCTGCACACTTCAACATGCCACAAGTAAGTGCCTACTCAGAGGATTCTGATCCTTGGAAGTTCATATACCGCTACGAGTCTCGCATGGATTCTGCTCATGCCATAGACACCATAAAATGCAAGTGTTTTCCTATCTTCCTGGAAGGCGTGCCTCTCTTGTGGTTCACTCGACTTCCGCCAAGGACCATATCAACCTTTTCCCAGGTAGCCAAAGGTTTAATCTATATGTTCGGTGCACACATCCGTCAGGGCCCCGACGAAACTATAACAAGCAACCTTGAGAGGGTCGACAACGCCTTGGAGGGTGTCAAAGACTTAAACCCTCAGGCCATCCTGATCAACTCATCGAGAGCATATTCCCTGATTTCGAATTTGGAGCATGGGTCGACCACACACGACCAAAAACTCTGGAGATCTTATTTGAGGGAGCCAACTACACTACTCTCAATGACACCCTCAAGAACATCTATCTTGCAACTTGCAATGTCCGGCCCTAAAAACAACCAAGGCCTAAGGGCCTGATGGGGGCATCAAGGGACTCTACAGAATATTGTTGGTTCCACATCGTCCACAGACATGACACAAACAACTTTCGCCACTTGCAGGCCAACATCGAGAAACTCATCCATAAGGGTCACCTCGACCAATACCGAAAGGGTCCACCGCACCGGATCCTTGAGTCACTCAACACTCATTAAGGATTCTAGAAAACTGGGACCTCGACCTACAACTAGGTCCCTTAAGGTCATCTCCTCGCCTTATCAAGACTGCAGCAACAATGAGCAACAACGCCTCACAACTCATCTTGTTTGGGTCTCCTTTTGTACCAATCTAGTTGTCGTGTAATCTCTAATATTGCAACTCTATCGTTTAGCTTGTGATTGATTTGTAATCAACCATTACACTCGACTTGCACACACGAGCGCACAACACTGAATTGGTATCACGAAGCCGAGAACCATCAGTCCACTGACATAAGTCACAAATCAACGATGCGACTGAGTACAAATAAATTGACTCAAGTCTCAAATCAACGACGAGACCGAGCATAAACAACCTCGTCCCTAAGCCTCCGGACTTGGGACCGGCCCATCAGCTGAACAAATGAAACATGACCACTCGTTTGGCTCCATCCAACCTGAAGGGTCTGGATCCGGGCAACACTTGGCAAACCAACGACGCTCTTAAACTCTACCCGACCCAAGTCTCTCGAGAGTGGAGTTTCGACCAACTTAACACCAAGTGCAACGCTGAGTCATGATACTCGAGTACTTTGGACCACGATTTCCATGGTGCAGTGGGCTTTGAGGCTGCCGTCAAAGATACCAATTTACAGCTCATTCCCATCTTTCCCTCCCTCCTCGGAGGCGAAACAATAATGAAAGCAAGCCTTCATCTGTAAAGAACGCCTCCTCTTCGTTGTGTCATAGCCTTTTTCCTCCACCGGAGGCACGTTCAGAGGCAGGCCTGGGGGCACTAGCCGTTCACCAGTTCCTGCGTTCTCACCGAAGACATCCTTTCAGCCACTGTAGTGCGACCTTTTGAGAGAAAACCCACAGTGCAGAGAAGACATACTAAAACCAAAGTCTTAGCACCACAAGAGTCATCCAAGGCACCTCTCGAATGCTAAGGTTTCCCACATACAAGCTTACCGAGATGCGATGATGGCCTTTAGTTCAACAACTAAAACCATAACCATCGTCGGCCACCATAGTGACACCTGGATCAAATTGCGATTACGGCATGACTAGGTTTAGAACTAAACCATTGGAACTAACAACTCACCAGCATATCCACATTTTATAGCAGCACTGGCAAGCGGTCAATCAAAGCTTTTCTATTTATCGGACGCTGCGCCATGCGGCTGCATTGCGCTCAACCTCAAACCTAATCCAATCATGCGATGTTACCGAGGAATACTTGGCAAGTACGCAGGCCCGGGGGCAGCCCTCTACCGACTCCTACACTGGCATAGCCTTCGTAGGACCTGAGGTAGATCCCCACTAGCTCCCGCATGGGCATCATCCTCACCACAACCAGTGGAGATTTCATTTCAAAGGCACGTCCACCTGATGATGAGGGTGACCAAGACTCAAAAAGCTTAGGACCCGAAAGCCTTTAACCTTCTACCCGTACCTAAGTAGGTCAGGGGTAGAAACCCGAATTCGACGACAGAGGGAACAATATAATCACTAATATAATGAGAAACAAGAAAATTTAGCCAAGTCCTTGGGATATGAAGTACTAAATTCATACCCCTATGCACCTACTTAAAGTTCTCCTGTTCACCTGGCCGGTTCCTCAAGTTCCCAAAGCTTCAACACTCCTTCAACAAACACAAGTTCATGTGCGATGCCAAGTTAATTAACATAAGTACAATGTTGGAAAATGCAAAGAGTACTTGTACACTTAGAACAATCCGTGATGAAAGAAGATAAACTTATATTCACACGCCAAAAATATACATGTTTTTACAAATGACATGACACACATCACAGCCACATTATGCCTCCAAAATCGCGAGGGCCGTACTCGCACATATCATTGGCCTACCGAAAAACAACATATCTACACAACTACTCGGAAGTACCTCCTGTCATCCCTTTCTCCCCTTCCGGATCGACCTCCGATGGCTCATCCCTCCTGTCATCCTTTTTCTCTTCTTGCTCTTCGACTCCCCGCTCCCGGACTTTCACTCCTTAGGTTGAGTCGTTGAGGAGCGAGTCCTGGCTCGTATGCTCCACCCAGAGTCGCCGGAAGGGTCCTCCCTCTCCTTCACCCCCGCCTTCTTGTTCGCTCGGCATTTCGGTGATGTCCGTAATATTTTCTTCAGTTAGGACTGCTTTCAGCGGAGTAGGGAAGGCTTCGATAGGGGCATTTGTACCCACAGGCTGCATCGTCTCCTTCCTAGCTTCTCTCTCGACCCTTCTCGTTACCACGTGCCTTACGTTCAAGTTAGCGACATCCATAACCTTCATCCCTTTCAGCTCAGTATCAACTCGCTGTTGCGAGGCCTCAAACTCGACTTTCCTTCAGATTTTATGCTGCATCTTAGTCTGAGCCTCCGTCTCGGCCTTTGTCTTCGCCTCATCTAGGGCCCTGCTCCTGGCCTCCTCATCCTCTTTCGTCTCAAGTTCCTCTAACTTCATATGCAGTTGGGCTTTCTATTCCTCGAGCATGTCGTGCATGGATCTGCCAACTGCTTCCCTCTCCTTGGTAGCTTGGACATCTCCACCTACAGGGTCTTCCCCTTCCGAAAGCACCTTTTACACATCATCTATCCCAAATCCTCCGATCTCTATATCAAAGCCAGCGAGGAACCCGCGCTCCTCCTCCATCTTCCTCTTGTAGGCATCGGCTACGGCGGTCGTCGTTGCCTTTGTCCCGACCGTCGCCCCGCATACTGCCATACCTGCACATGAAATTAAAAATCGATCACTCGTTTTCCATTCCCTTATCGTTAATTCTCAAAAAATAATCATACCTTCAACCATCTGCTGTGTGGCACCACCTGATGTCGATCCCTTGCTAGTTGACGGAAATGCACTCAGAGCTATTGAGGAAGAACCATCGGCAGAAGCAGTCGGAACAGTTTGCTGCTGTTCAGGAAGAGCCTTGTGAGCCACAACGATGCTCTCAGTCATAAGGGTCTTCCCTTTCTCAGCCACACGCCTTTCTGCTTCCTCTGTCGGTGCTTCCTCCTCCAGAAGTTTCTTTCCATCCGCCAACAACTAGCGTTTGTCCTCAGTCAGGTACATGTCCATCAGTTTGGCCTCATCCACACTCTCAACTTACGAGGTGGCGGCTTCGTCCTCAACTAGTTTCTCCCAAGTCATATTCAAGTTCCAGGGGTAATTGTTGATCCACGAGAGCCCGCGATGCTTAAGGCTCTGATATTATCTACTTGGCTAAGAACCTCTTTGATAGTAGCCTCCGCCGACTCCTTGTCCTTCACGACCAACTCATACTCAATGTTTCTCCTATCCAACATCTGCCTAAGTTTTTTGTTCTCCTTCATATGGCAATGGGCTTCTTTGTTCTCCTTTCAAAGTCTTTCATTCTCCGCCCTTACTACTGCACCGTCAAGTTCTCTTCGCGTAGCTTGCTTGTCTCCTCATCCAAGGCCTTCTTTTCATTTTCTAGATTCATGGCCCTAATCGACGAAGAGGCCAGCACATCTTTATAGTGTTTGCTAGCCGCCTCCATCGCTGCTTTCATCTCCTCCAACTCCAGCTTCATCGCACCTGTTTCAACAATAGAGGGTTAGCACAGAAAAGCGCAACTTGAATACGTAGAAACAAGTGCAATTTGAAGTAGAGCCTTACTCATCTCCTTCTCCCTATTGGCGAGACTGTCCCGCTGTATCTTGATATCACCTTCCAAGCTCAAGATCTCGATTTTTTTCTTTACTATCAGCTCTAACAAGTGTCTCGCATATCTGTGCATCTCATGATACTGATAGTAAGCAGTGTACACTCGCTTCCACATGTCTTCGTCGTCTTGGCGAGGGATCGAACTAAGGTCCGGTAACCAAACTGACTTGTCGAAGTAGAAGTGCAAAAGCGACTATCTCAATATTGCCTTTCTTTTCTCGGGGTATATATGAGGAATTTCTGACATATCTGGGAATGTCGGTTTTCGGCCTCTCACATCCCTCCTGCCGCTTCCTTTCCCCTCATCATTGGCTCCTCTCCTGCAAATAGCCATTGTCGCCGACACGGTGCTTGGCACGTAAGCTGGGGCAATCGCGATCTTCTGCCTCATTGTCCAAAACCCTTCTCCTTTCCCTACATCCAATGGCCTTGCACCTGTTGACGAAGGATCCATGCGAGGGGGCATTTCTCAAAGATGTCTGCTTCTCTCTGAGTCGTGATCTCGTTTTCTTTTGCATAGCCCAGTGCCCACATAGAAGTCAGTCATGAAACTTCCATTTTGTCATCAAAAATCTCCCCAACCTCGATATTTGTCTTTGTCATTCTCACGGGCCATGGTACCTGCGGGGAACCAACTTCATATTAGAACGGAACATCCAGTGCACAAGCATCAAATGTTATGATATGCAATGCTTATGAGTGTGTGCATCCTATGAGTTCCCCCCACGGACCCGTATTTTCCTTGCTCTCAAGGGTGATTTCCCCAGCACTTGGCAACAAACTCTCTACATCCGCCCCGCTCAACCCAAAGGATGACGTCTCTATGGGAACCTTATCCAGGCCCTTGAAATGATCCGTAGCTTTCAACGATCGTCAATGTCATAAACGCAGAAATTGGTTCGACGGCTCCTTCCGGTCTTGTTCCCCTAGATGTGGAGGGAAATAGGAGTGGGTTGCGAACCATTCCCTCTAGTGCACTCATCTCCATCGCTAGCGTCACTGCCTATATCCTGTTGTGCCTCTGCAACTCCTTCCTTGACTCAACTCCTTCCTTGACTAAGAACAAACTAGAAGGTGCAATGGCGGCCACCTCCTCTTGAAACTCAGAAGAGCAGCATCTTCCTCAGTTTTCGCCCCATTACTGTTCCTCCATCATAATCCGGGCAGCCAATTTAACAGTCTTCTAGAAGAAAATCCAGCGAATGCAAGAGACGGTCTGATACAAGGGTCGGAATGAGACAACACTCAGTGGGAACATTCCTCAAAGTCAAAAGCTGCTGCAAGTGTTCTCCACTCTCCGAGATCGGCCGGATCCCTGCCACATAAAACTCCGTGTTAATTCCGAGTTTATGACTCAATTAACCCTGGTGACGAGGTAAAATATCCAAATACTTACTGCCAGCAGCCACCTCCTCGCAAATCCTAGTGAGCAATGAACAAAAAACCAATCACTCTTAAAACAGCTAAGTCTTCTCCACGTCCCCAGGATCAAGCAGCTGTTAGGCTGTGCTTCCATGTACATTAGGGAGGGCAACATAACACTTCTCTTCTTTAATGAATAGATGTATCTAATGTCGTCCCCTTTGGCTCGATCTGCAACCATTCGACATACAAAATATAAGTACCAAGAAGAGAAGCATACACGTTTGGTTGGAGCTATGTTGGAGCCAATCGAAAGAAGTACATGATATCCCGAATATACGCGCACGATGGGGGCACACATCCAGTGGTGCATATATGCCTGGTCTAGGCAGTGTACGCCTCTTGGGGAGCATGCGCCATATCAGCCTTTTTGGGAACTTTGACATTGTCCCAGGGTACCCCGTACTTCGTACAGATTCGCCACAATGCAACTTCATCTATCCGCGAAGCAACCGAATTTGGGAGGTTCTCCAGGATCATCGTATCTCCCACCATATCCGAAGCTAAGAAAACACCATCTTTTTGACTGCCACCTTCCGCTCCTCCAAACAGGCCCTCTCCAACTATCCCAGCTTCACCTTCGACCACTGGCTCACCCATGCCCACACTTGAACACCGAGACCCTTCGGGTTGTATCGTTGTTCCTGATTATTAGATGGGCCCACTTGTTGAGGCGAGGTGAAGGATCTGATTCTCCCTTTATCGCTCGTTGACAAGCTAGAATAGTTAGAAGCTCATTAAAGCTTGGAGACGTTCCTACGTACTCGGCTTCCAAGCTTTGAAGCCGTCTGGAGCTTCTCTTTGTCATCGAAATATACTCATAATTTAGTCGCATTAGAACCACACATAAGCATGTGCCCTTTGCGTTAGTGTAAACTAATGTGAAGTGTGTAGTGCCGTGAAATGCTGGTGCGACTTGTTAAAGGACTCAGGATGTGAGATCGATCATTGATTCTAGGACTACAATCATCGTTGTCATCAACCGACGTCAACGGGCTTGCATACAATTATCGTTGTGTCATGGCCGCAGCTGTCAATAATACAGCCATATGTCCGTAGTTCGAGTTTATGCTCTAACCCTATGTGAAATCTAGTATTATCGGTTCACGGTTCAGGCGCCAAGGCATCAATAGCCAAAGAGCTCAATCGCAAGCCCGGTCCGACCATGTACCACAATGATAACAATGCAAGTTCACCGATGAGTTGCCCATAACACAAACTCTCACTTGGAATGGCGGGATGCAGTGTTGCCCTGGAGATTCGAAATTCACAAATCCTTGAAGATGCACCTTAGCATCCTCAAGACTAGAAAAAACCGTATCCCGCACCAACGCAGCATCACATCCCCTATCCTTCTGAAAATTTGCCTCCTAGGCTTTGCGACAACAAATCTCGCATTCCATATCTTTGGAAATTTTCGCATCCCACACTGTTAAAGAGGGATACAAAAATTCTGGTACCCCGCTCAGGATATGAAAATCATTTCCCAACGGGATACAAAAATCATATCTCTTCAGATACAAAGTTTTTCATATCCTATAAAATGTATGGGATACAAAGGCTCCCTATCTCTCACTTCTCTCTTTTGTCTCCTTCCCCTTTTTTTCTTTCCATCTCCATCCCTTCTCTCCTTCCTGTCTCCTCCTCTCCATCTCATCTCCGACCCTCACCTCCTCAATCTCCACCTTTCGAAACACTTGAACGCTCGAGACTCGAGCACACGAGATTAGACTTGACGCCTTAAGCCTTAGAGCCGCTGTCCGAAGAGGGCTGTACAAGGGGTTTAGGACCCACCTTGTTTTTCGAGCTACCTTCAGAAATGGGCGAGCTTCAAAGAGACTTTTTTCTTCTCAAACAAGGAACATAATAAGTGAGAAAAGGGGAGGCGGTGAGCTCTTCCTCTATGGGAGAGGAAGACGAGGAGATAGTGGGCCGAGGCCCACGCAACCATCAAGATATGAAAAATTCGTATTCCATCAGGATGCGGAATTTCGTATCCTTCCAAGATACAAAAATTTTGTATCCTGCCCTAAAATAATATATATATATATATGTAGCGATGTATAAATGTATGTTATACATACATGCATATGCATATTTTATGCTCATATTTCCACTTCTCGAGCGACATACGTATACACGTTCATGAAAGTATTGGATGAACGATAAAAAAGTTTCCGAGGTTCGAGAGATTTCCGACTCATGATTCTAACTATGATCACGCACACGTGTTTTTCGATGTTACGATAGTCAACACTGATCCAATTTGCTAATTACTGGTACGCTCATAAGTCCAAACGACTCGAGAATGTACAAGAAGCAATTGAAGCCACGAATTGATGTCGTTTCTCTAAATCCGATTCGCGTAGTCATAGACCAACAACATTTTTTTATTACTCGTACTTCATTTTCAAACTTTGATTGCACCACATAAACCCACATGAAAACGTGTAAGCGTGCACGTGTCACTATGTCAACAATAACTCGTTTACGTTACTACGTAAACAAGAGTCAACGGCTAATGTTTAAATTCATGAATAAACATGAATTAAACGTTCAACAGAAATGGTGGTGATTTCAACTCAAAGCACACCATGTCGAGACAAGACGTACTTTGGGGAAGAAAAATGTTAACCGACTTTTTGGTCCGGTTCCCAAAGTGCATCAGACCCGCTTAACTCAATACCTCGCACGGCACCAAAGCCCGAAACGTCGTCAAAACACTAAGGATTCAAGCGTGAGAGAAGTCGTGTGAGTGTAGGTCACACAACTCCTCAAAACAACACACTTGACATATTTCGAATCCCCTGTTACAAGGATTTTGAATCTCTCCAAAGCTCCACGTTTCGTATCACCCGAAATGTGCTACTGATATATTTTGAAACCCTCGGCCTTCATCTCACTCATTTCGAATCCCTCAACACCGAACAATTTGAATCCCGCAAGTTCTTCGACTCCCTCAAATCTCGTATTCCTCGTGCGTGCACACTCAACTCCCCAAAATTCAGAAAACACACGAAACTCGCATCCCCTTACAGATACAAATTTCGTATCCCTCAAGGGATACGAATTCGCATCCCTTCGGGGGATGCGAGTCAACCTGTAACAACCCGCAAATCTGTAACACCCCGAATTTCAGTTAACATTGATATTCACTAATTACAGAATTAATAATCTCAGATGTGAGAATCAGGGGAAACGGGTTACGTCATTGTGTTCGTCTCGAAAAAATACGCGAAATAGAGTCTGAAATTTTGTAAATCGGAGTCCGTATGACCCGGTTAAGGCCCAAAGAAGTTTTCGGGAAATTTGAATTTCGAAACATGCAGAAATGGGGGCCAGGCGGGAAAACTCCCGCCCAGCCAAGTCGACTTGGCTGTCGACAGGGCTGTCGACTTGCCTGTCGACATGCCTGTCGACTTGGCAGTCGACAGGGCTGTCGACTTGCCCTGTCGGCTGATTCTGGCCTGGGTGCACCTGGTTGAGTTTTGGGCTGGGTTGGAGGGCATGGGACGAAATCTGACGGACCTAAACTAACCTAGGGTTAATCTAAGGGTCTAAAACACAACCTAATCCTATAAATACACCCTAAGACTACCCTAATCCATACTAAAAATAGAATCTATGCCATCATGCTGCGAAAATGCAACTTAGAAGGAGCCTCCACTAATTAGAGAAGAGGATTGCAAGCTAATCAACTACTAATCCACCTCTACTTCAACTCTAGCAACTATCTAAGGAGCTAATCTTGGAGTTTGTGAGTTTCTATCACTTTAATAACCAATTGCTAAACTAAGTAGATGAGATGTGATGAGATCATATGGTTTTGCTTGCGGATCAATGGGTTTTAGGTCATATGTTATGATGCTAGTTTGCTAATCACTATGTTTAACACTTATTCATGATGACACTATGTTTATGCAAGTTAAGTGTTTGGGTTTATGCATGTTAAGTGGTGGGTTTTATGCATGCTAAGTATTTGGTTTTATGCATGCTAAGTGTTTGGTTTTATGCATGTTAAATGCTTGGTTTTATGCTAGAATCATGTGTGAAATAAGTGACATGACATGCAAGTTTAACCTATGAGTTTGGATCTATAATATGCATAATCTATGCAAGTTGTTTGGATTAGTGATATGCATAACATATGCGAGTTTACCTTTGTATGTCATACATACATATGCAAGTTCATATGTAACATGTTATGCAAGTTTGGTGGTTGATTATATGCAAGTTCATATGTAACATGTTATGCAAGTTTGGTGGTTGATTATATGCAAGTTCATATGTAACATGTTATGCAAGTTTGGTGGTTGATTATATGCAAGTTCATATGTAACATGTTATGCAAGTTTGGTGTTTGATTATATGCAAGTCTATATATGACATGTTATGCAAGTTTGGTGGTTGATTATATGCAAGTAACATGTGCAAGTTTACACCTTTGTATGTCATACATACATATGCAAGTTTACCCCTTTGTATGACATAAGTACATGTGCAAGTTCATCCCTTTTAGACCTATGACATGTATGCAAGTTGACACCTTTATGATAGGTCTATGACATGAACATTTATGCAAGTTACCATCTTTATGACATATGTAATTCATGCAAGTTTGGGTTGGTTATTTATGCAAGTTGGGTTTATGGTCATATATGCAAGTTGACACCTTTTAGACCCATGATAATGCTAATGATATGCTAAGTTGAACCCATTGTGTGTATGATGAATCTCCTCTTTTAAAGTATGTCATGTTAACGTATTTACGTGGGGACGATGGGGTAAAAAATTAATGAACACATAAAATTGTGTGAAGTTGGTATGATTAAACATACCATAAAGTGGATGGACATAATTGGGAATTTACCTATTAAGTTAGGTCTACCCATATTATGGAATTGGGAATTTACCTATTGAGTTAGGTCTACCCATATTTTTAAATATTTGTAATTAATTAGGGATAATTAATACAAATTATGGGGGTGATTAATTAGGTGTAATTAATCGACTAAGACACGAGGTTGGACCCTTTTGTAGCATAAGACTGCCTGGAACCGACCGGCAAATCCAGCGGCTACAAATGATTGGCCCAATGTGAGAGGTCTTAGTCATAAACTAAATACGTGACAAGTGTAAAGACACGAGGTTAGACTCTGTTATGGTGTAAGGCTGCCCGGAACCAACCGGCATATCCAGCTGCCATAAAAGACAGTCTAATGTGAGAGGTCTTTACAAAGGTTACGATCTTAATTAATTAAGAAACACTTAACCAAATTAGCATGTAGTGGGGCATGAGGGGTTAAGTGGGTGCCTTGGGTGGCATGTAGTAACTAGTGGGGGTGCCTTGGGTGGCATGAGGAAACTAGTGGGTTGCCTTGGGTGGCAATAGAAAATACAATTAGAATACTTAACCAAAGTGGAACATGTAATTAAACATGATTAAAGGGTTAAGTAAGTGCCTTGGGTGGCATGTGGGAATCAAGTAAGTGCCTTGGGTGGCATGTGGAAATCTAGTGGGTGCCTTGAGTGGCAATTAAAATATGATTAAAAGACTTAACCAAAATTTATAACATGTAAGTGGACATGGTTAAAGGGTTAAGTGGGATTCACTAGAAATGACAAGCTTAGGTGGGTAGCTTGTGGGGGCCCATTTCAACCAATATCCCAAACGTATCTTTGTGGGCTCGACCCAAGTCGAGGACGGGACACGCATATTGGGCTTGACTGTAAGAGGCCAAAACGGGTTAGCGGTGGAAACGCAAGTCCAACGGGTTTCATATGCGTGTGTGGACCCGGGCTGGTAAGTAAGACGTTGTTGCATCGTGTAGGTATAAGCCGTGCACCGTTGATATTATCAGGTTGCCACTTTGGGGGATGATACACCCCACTGTGGGGCCAGCACGGGTATCTACGTTAGGGAGCCGATCGAATGGGGGGTAGTGGGTACACCTAGTGGAGATAGGGGCAGACGGCACCTATGTAGTCAGCTAGGGGTACACGAAACTACCATTAAGCTTTACTAAGTACTCTTAGTGGGATCAACCTTTAAATTGGGAATGACTGGTGTGGTGCAGTGTAGTAATTATCCTTGGGTGGGTAGATGCGTCTTTACGGTTATCTTAGTTCATCCTAAGTCTAGTTGGCTGCTTAGTGTAGCCATTTATCCCCAGTCGTTACCGTATATCAAGCTTATGTCTTACTCTGGTTACTTTAATGATTGTATTGTTAAAGTTATAGGACTCGCTCAGACTTATGTCTGACCCCGTTGTTTTTATCTTTTTCCCAACCCTCAGGTTATCAGAGTGGGCCTAGCACTAGTGGGCTTTGATCAGACTGCTTTATCTATCTTTTGGAGCTTGGACCGTGGATGTAAAGCTCAGCTTATCTTTTATATTATGGCTATTAAGTTATGTAGTGGGATTATGTACTTTTGTTTTATCAGGATGGATATTATGTACTTGACTCTTGTTTATGGTTTTGGTGTAACCAAACATGTTTTACTTTCCGCTGCAATGAAATGATGTTTTAAATTCTCAAGTATTACTTATATCTGTCTTGTTGTAATTTTTCTGTTCTATATTCTCTTAAAATACTCCACCGATGTTATGGCATTCCCTTAGTGAGTGACCGTAGCGGGTGTGGGGTGTTACACGTGGTACCAGAGCTTAAGGTTACCAGAACAGATAATTTTTTTTTATAGAAAAAACTATTTTCTAAGAATATTTTTGAAAGGAGTATTTTCAAAAACATGTCTTTTAAGAGAAAAGTTTTTGAAAGAAAAGCATAATCCCCGATAGCCATATCTTTATCTTTCGAATTCTCCGTTTTGAATCTCTTCCTCTCTCGTTTTGAGTTTCCCCTCCGTGTATAGGTGATCTTTCTAAGATAGATAAGAATGGAAAACCACTTCAAGGGACTTAGACATTAGTCGGACTAGAAGTTGGTTCAAGAAGGAGGAGGACTTGTAGGTACCTATTGGATAGACGGTGGGAGGAAGGCTCAAATAGTTGTTTGGTTAATGAAGAGCGAAACCTCATTTTGATGGGAGGTTACGAGTGGAGAATGGGAAGAAGAGGGCTAGTAGTTATCCTTTTGGAGGAATAGGACACCTTATTAGGATTGTCCAAAGGGGCATGGGCAAGGTATGGAATCTCCTGGAGGGTAGTTGTATTCCCTCACTGCTAGTGTACCAGATGGGGATAGGACCGTCTAGGTTGGAATTTGGATTTCTTTATTATCCGGTTCGAACTTTATTTGATTCTGACGCATCGAGTTCGTTTATCTCATCATTGTTAGTTGAGTCACTGCACTTAGACACCAGTTTAGTAGATGATCCCTCAGTTGTTTCAAACCCAATTGGGGCTCCATGATGTGTTTGGGTTTGAAAGTTTCTATACTTAGCGTTGAGTTTAGATGTGATGCTTTTTGGGCTTCACGGGCTATGGGTTAGTTTTGGACATGGACTGGTTATCCAGTAGTGGTGTCGTTCTTGATTTTGAAGGGAGAGTTGTTAGGCTTATGACCCGCTTGGGTAACACTCTCGAGATCTCTTGTAATCCCATGGAATCTATTATGCTAAGTTATCTAGAATCGCTTGACACGTCGGTCGAGAGTTTGCGATCTGTTAGAGTGGTCCGGGAATACTCGGATGTGTTTGAGGAGGTAAAGGGCTTACCTCCGGAGCGGGAGATTGACTTCCGAATATTTCTGGTAGACAATGCCAAACCAGTATCTTGGCCAGTGTGCCACATGGCTCCTCGTGAGAGGAGGGAACTCCATAAGCAAGTAGGCGATTTGCTTGAGAAGGGGTTCATAAGACGAAGTATATCGGAGTGGGGTGCTCCAGTAGTTTTTGCCACGAAGGCCCTCAGACTTTGTGTAGGCTAAAGAGAACTAAATAAACTCACAAAGAAGAATAGACACCCATTGCCGAGGATTGATGATCTTTTTGATCAGTTAGTTGGCGCCTCAGTATTTTCGCAGTTGGACTTAGCCACGGGGTTTCGTCAGTTGAGAGTGGCTGAGGATAGTATAGAGAAGACTGCCTTTAGGACTCCGGATGGTTTTTATGAGTGGCTGGTGATGCCATTTGGTTTGACGAACGCCCCCGCATACTTTATTGATTTGATGAGAAGGGTGTTCAGGGAGTACCTAAATAAGTTCGTGATGGTCTTTGTAAATGACATCTTGGTCTTTTCTAGGAGCGAAATAAGTTTTCGTATGTGCACAATAGGTTGAGCAAAGCCAGTTATGGGATAAACGGTGGTTTTGGAGCGAGACTGGTGAGGACATCCAGAGTTGGACAAGGGCTTAATTATTTAGCCGTTTTTACTAGTATCATCTCACGTAGGTCGTCTGAATTCGAAGGAGGTATCCCTTGGGTGTTTGTCTGATATTGGTTTAGGCCTTTGGGGCTTGCATTTGGGGGATGTCGAGTTCGACTAGGGTGGTCTGCGTGAGAGATGGACAGTTGTGAGGATTTTGGATGGGGTAATATCCTGGTTTTCTCTAAAAGTGGAGAAGAGCATGCCCTACATCTTTGGGAAGTGTTGGAGACTCTTCGAGCGCATAGTCTTAGGACAGCAAAAGTGGATGGGATTCTTAGCATCCTATGAGTTTGAGATAGCGTATACCCCTGGCAAGGGTAACGTGGTGGCAGACGCCTTAAGCAGAAAAAGGCTGTCTTTGAGTCCATTGTTCGTGGAATGGCGAAGCTTGGAGTTTATTTCTATGTTTGACTTTAGACCTTCCGTTGACTTTGTACCCGGTTTGCTAGCCTCCTTGGAGGTTAGGCCTACTCTTTTGGGACGGATTGGCGAGGCACAGCGAGACGACCCACAGTTGGTTGAGTTAGTAGAGAAGCTCATAAGGGGGGGGAGTCGTCCAGCCATTTGAGTAGGTACACCCTAGATGGTAAGGGGTGGTTGCGTAGAGACGGTAGACTTTGTGTACCGCAAGACGAGGGTTTGAGGAAGGCTATACTTGATGATGCACATCGGTCGAAGATGACCATTCATCCCGGTGGGGACAAGTTGTACCAAGACATGAAGCGAGTTTTCTTTTGGGCCGGTATGAAGAAAGACGCGGCCGAGTATGTCGCTAGATGCTTGGTGTGCCAACAAGTAAAAGCGGAGCAAAAGAAACCCGGTGGGTTGCTTCACCCATTGGAGGTTCCGCTATGGAAGTGGGATAGTGTCTCGATGGATTACCGGGATCGAGGAAGGGTAATACGGGAATTTGGGTTGTGGTAAACAGACTTACTAAGAGTGCCCATTTTATACCCGTGAAGAGTAAGAGAACTGCTCCATGGCTAGCTTCAATCTACATTCGAGAGATTGTTAGATTGCATGGTGTACCTTCCAGCATAGTGAGTGATCGAGATCCTATCTTCACTAGCGAGTTTTGGAAGAGTTTGAAAGAGGCGGTAGGGACTCAGTTGTGTTTGAGCACCGCAAATCATCCTCAGACGGACGGCCAGACCGGGAGGGTGAATCGCATTTTAGAAGACCTTTTGAGGCTATGTATCTTAGATTTTGGAGGTACATGAGAAGAGCATCTTCCATTGGTGGAGTTCGCATATAATAACAGCTTTCAGTCTAGTATTGGCATGGCTCCTTTCGAAGCTTTTTATGGAAGGCCTTGTCGATCACCTACATGTTGGTGGGAATCTACAGATAAGATCTTGCTTGGGCCCGATATGGTTAGGAAGACTTCGGAAAAGATTGATTTGATTCGAAGAAGGATGAAAGCGGCGCAAGACAGACAGAAATCTTATGCGGACAAGAGGAGAACAGAGCTTGAGTTTGATGTTGGGGACATGGTCTTTGTCAAAGTATCTCCGTTACGGAATGTGGTTCGCTTTGGATCTGTTGGGAAGTTAGCACCAAGGTTTGTTGGACCGTTTCCTATTAAGGAAAGGATTGGACAGATGGCCTATAGAGTGGAGTTGCCCGACAGACTTAGTGGTGTACATGATGTATTCCATGTGTCACATTTGAGGAAGTGCCTACATGAGACCGCAGAGGTGGTAGAGCCGAGCTTGCTTAGAGAAGTAGAGATAGAGCGTGATGCGACTATTCGACGAGCTCCTACACGCATCCTTGGGTCAGAGATTAAGAGGTTGAGAAACAGGGAGGTTCAACTAGTCAAAGTGCAATGGGGAGAAGATGAGAGCAACGCTACTTGGGAGACGGAAGCGAAAATGCGTTCATTATACCCATTCCTTTTTGAGGGTATGTCTTTTAACTTCTCCTTTATCGTTTGTCTAGTACTTATCTTATCTTTAGTATGTCCTCTTGTTAGTGCCTTTGACCTTTAGATAGGGTAAACCTATGGTTGAAACATGTGTTTGAGACATGTTATGATTGATGAATGCATGTGGATGCAAGTGTTTGCTAGTGGTTGCTCGTGGATGCATATACACACACTCTAGACACTAGATCGGCTCAATCACTTCATATTGCATATTGCATATAATTGTGTGTAGGTAGCTATATTTATGGATGTATAATGGTTGTGTTATCATATGGATGATGCATTTTGGTGAATGATTGTGCACTCATGTAGATATAGTATGTGTCGATAGGGTTCTTTCGCATACATATTGGATGCATGGCACTATCACGGTTTGCATATGTTCATACATTAGATAGGGAACATATACACACACTTTTTGCATATGCTCATACAGCAGTAGAAATTGTTTTAAGGACAATGGATGCCCGTGTTTGATGGATTGAGTAGATGGTTGTTTGGATGGTAGGATATGCATTCTCCTTAACTTGGAGATTTCGGGGACGAAATCCTTTAAGGAGGGGAGAATGTAACACCCCGAATTTCAGTTAACACTGATATTCACTAATTACAGAATTAGTAATCTCAGATGTGAGAATCAGGGGAAACGGGTTACGTCATTGTGTTCGTCTCGGAGAAATACGCGAAATAGAGTCCGAAATTTTGTAAATCGGAGTCCGTATGACCCGGTTAAGGCCCAAAGAAGTTTTCGGGAAATTTGAATTTCGAAACATGCAGAAATGGGGGCCAGGCGGGAAAACTCCCGCCCAGCCAAGTCGACTTGGCTGTCGACAGGGCTGTCGACTTGCCTGTCGACATGCCTGTCGACTTGGCAGTCGACAGGGCTGTCGACTTGCCCTGTCGGCTGATTCTGGCCTGGGTGCACCTGGTTGAGTTTTGGGCTGGGTTGGAGGGCTTGGGACGAAATCTGATGGACCTAAACTAACCTAGGGTTAATCTAAGGGTCTAAAACACAACCTAATCCTATAAATACACCCTAAGACTACCTTAATCCATACTAAAAATAGAATCTATGCCATCATGCCGCCAAAATGCAACTTAGAAGGAGCCTCCACTAATTAGAGAAGAGGATTGCAAGCTAATCAACTACTAATCCACCTCTACTTCAACTCTAGCAACTATCTAAGGAGCTAATCTTGGAGTTTGTGAGTTTCTATCACTTTAATAACCAATTGCTAAACTAAGTAGATGAGATGTGATGAGATCATATGGTTTTGCTTGCGGATCAATGGGTTTTAGGTCATATGTTATGATGCTAGTTTGCTAATCACTATGTTTAACACTTATTCATGATGACACTATGTTTGTGCAAGTTAAGTGTTTGGGTTTATGCATGTTAAGTGGTGGGTTTTATGCATGCTAAGTATTTGGTTTTATGCATGCTAAGTGTTTGGTTTTATGCAAGTTAAATGCTTGGTTTTATGCTAGAATCATGTGTGAAATAAGTGACATGACATGCAAGTTTAACCTATGAGTTTGGATCTATAATATGCATAATCTATGCAAGTTGTTTGGATTAGTGATATGCATAACATATGCGAGTTTACCTTTGTATGTCATACATACATATGCAAGTTCATATGTAACATGTTATGCAAGTTTGGTGGTTGATTATATGCAAGTTCATATGTAACATGTTATGCAAGTTTGGTGGTTGATTATATGCAAGTTCATATGTAACATGTTATGCAAGTTTGGTGGTTGATTATATGCAAGTTCATATGTAACATGTTATGCAAGTTTGGTGTTTGATTATATGCAAGTCTATATATGACATGTTATGCAAGTTTGGTGGTTGATTATATGCAAGTAACATATGCAAGTTTACACCTTTGTATGTCATACATACATATGCAAGTTTACCCCTTTGTATGACATAAGTACATGTGCAAGTTCATCCCTTTTAGACCTATGACATGTATGCAAGTTGACACCTTTATGATAGGTCTATGACATGAACATTTATGCAAGTTACCATCTTTATGACATATGTGATTCATGCAAGTTTGGGTTGGTTATTTATGCAAGTTGGGTTTATGGTCATATATGCAAGTTGACACCTTTTAAACCCATGATAATGCTAATGATATGATAAGTTGAACCCATTGTGTGTATGATGAATCTCCTCTTTTAAAGTATGTCATGTTAACGTATTTACGTGGGGACGATGGGGTAAAAAATTAATGAACACATAAAATTGTGTGAAGTTGGTATGATTAAACATACCATAAAGTGGATGGACATAATTGGGAATTTACCTATTAAGTTAGGTCTACCCATATTATGGAATTGGGAATTTACCTATTGAGTTAGGTCTACCCATATTTTTAAATATTTGTAATTAATTAAGGATAATTAATACAAATTATGGGGGTGATTAATTAGGTGTAATTAATCGACAAAGACACGAGGTTGGACCCTTTTGTAGCATAAGACTGCCCGGAACCGACCGGCAAATCCAGCGGCTACAAATGATTGGCCCAATGTGAGAGGTCTTAGTCATAAACTAAATACGTGACAAGTGTAAAGACACGAGGTTAGACTCTGTTATGGTGTAAGGCTGCCCGGAACCAACCGGCATATCCAGCTGCCATAAAAGACAGTCTAATGTGAGAGGTCTTTACAAAGGTTACAATCTTAATTAATTAAGAAACACTTAACCAAATTAGCATGTAGTGGGGCATGAGGGGTTAAGTGGGTGCCTTGGGTGGCATGTAGTAACTAGTGGGGGCGCCTTGGGTGGCATGAGGAAACTAGTGGGTTGCCTTGGGTGGCAATAGAAAATACGATTAGAATACTTAACCAAAGTGGAACATGTAATTAAACATGATTAAAGGGTTAAGTAAGTGCCTTGGGTGGCATGTGGGAATCAAGTAAGTGCCTTGGGTGGCATGTGGAAATCTAGTGGGTGCCTTGAGTGGCAATTAAAATATGATTAAAAGACTTAACCAAAATTTATAACATGTAAGTGGACATGGTTAAAGGGTTAAGTGTGATTCACTAGAAATGACAAGCTTAGGTGGGTAGCTTGTGGGGGCCCATTTCAACCAATATCCCAAACGTATCTTTGTGGGCTCGACCCAAGTCGAGGACGGGACACGCATATTGGGCTTGACTGTAAGAGGCCAAAACGGGTTAGCGGTGGCAACGCAAGTCCAACGGGTTTCATATGCGTGTGTGGACCCGGGCTGGTAAGTAAGACGTTGTTGCATCGTGTAGGTATAAGCCGTGCACCGTTGATATTATCAGGTTGCCACTTTGGGGGATGATACACCCCACTGTGGGGCCAGCACGGGTATCTACGTTAGGGAGCCGATCGAATGGGGGGTAGTGGGTACACCTAGTGGAGATAGGGGCAGACGGCACCTATGTAGTCAGCTAGGGGTACACGAAACTACCATTAAGCTTTACTAAGTACTCTTAGTGGGATCAACCTTTAAATTGGGAATGACTGGTGTGGTGCAGTGTAGTAATTATCCTTGGGTGGGTAGATGCGTCTTTACGGTTATCTTAGTTCATCCTAAGTCTAGTTGGCTGCTTAGTGTAGCCATTTATCCCCAGTCGTTACCGTATATCAAGCTTATGTCTTACTCTGGTTACTTTAATGATTGTATTGTTAAAGTTATAGGACTCGCTCAGACTTATGTCTGACCCCGTTGTTTTTATCTTTTTCCCAACCCTCAGGTTATCAGAGTGGGCCTAGCACTAGTGGGCTTTGATCAGACTGCTTTATCTATCTTTTGGAGCTTGGACCGTGGATGTAAAGCTCAGTTTATCTTTTCTATTATGGCTATTAAGTTATGTAGTGGGATTATGTACTTTTGTTTTATCAGGATGGATATTATGTACTTGACTCTTGTTTATGGTTTTGGTGTAACCAAACATGTTTTACTTTCCGCTGCAATGAAATGATGTTTTAAATTCTCAAGTATTACTTATATCTGTCTTGTTGTAATTTTTCTGTTCTATATTCACTTAAAATACTCCACCGATGTTATGGCATTCCCTTAGTGAGTGACCGTAGCGGGTGTGGGGTGTTACAAAATCCGTAACATCAGAGTTGACTATATACATCATACATCCAACCCAAATATCACAGAAAATACGAATCATTTTTTTTAGAAGAAAAAGGTAGAAGAAGAACAGAAATAACAACACAGAATCTCACATCGCAGCGGAACAAAATATAATATATCATAACCTTTTTTTGAAATACAAAATTTCAACTGTATAATATACACTTATCAGAGTATCACTATCAGAGTACAACTTACAACACAGCGGAACAAAACTCTATATAACTAACGCTGAAGCCTCCTGCTCCAAGCTCCTTTAGATAGATCTGTAAAATCCTGAACTACTTGACTGCCCGTACAAATTTAGGCACCCAAGAGTTTAGATAGAACGAAACAAAATAAACTCCGGGTCAGTCATGGGACTGGTATGAGTAAACAGTTTAAAACAGCTTGAACAAGTAAACGATATCTCATAAGACCACGCCGTATAACAGAACGGGTTTTTCCCTTATGAGAATCCAAAATATCTTTATATCAAAAACCTTTTTGATATTATAATAATGTCTATCAACACAATATAATAATCATCTAGCAGAAACGCTTTCATCTCACGTTTTACATATATAGTATGCAATCAAAACCGCAAGCACGTATTGGGTAATGGGTCTCCAACTATGACAAGGTATGGAACCACCTTCCGATCAGTGTACTCTAGGAACGATACACTGGAGTTCAACAAGAACATCTTGCAACTCAGCCACACATGACCGACCACTCATTTCTCTTGAGTGTATCGAATGTATATCACCAACGGTTGGGATCAGCAACCGTTTCCCGATAAGGGACAACATTGATATAGATTAAAGAAGCAAATGGATATTCTCTAGATAGGTGATAATACACCCTAATGGGAGCTAACCACATAGCCATGCTGCCTGCCCGATTTCTGTCATTTACCGGTTGATGAGGCCAGAGGTTACGCTTTATCATCACATCAGATTCACTTCGAATGCCACATTGTCAGATCCATCGAAAATCACTAATTTACGTCTACAACAATACATTACGTGTTAGCTAAAGAAGTTTCCTTCTCCGCTTCAGCTCTTGGTACGGTTGAAGAAATCAATGTACGTGACATTTCTGGAAATACTCTGTCAGGCACTCATCCATACAAGTCACCCAGGAACAGGATGAACCGAAGGCACTATTCAGTACATCCATCTTAGGCACTGTTATCTAAGACTTATACAATAGCCCTTGCACTTTACTCCGACTTCAATTATCTTTGGCATATATGATTCGCAATGCTTATGCCAATACAGAGAGGTTCTTCGGATAATAATCCAACCGGTCTCTCCATATTAACAACGTTAAAATGGTCAAAACTTCGATAGTCTGTGATTTAACTATCGAATAAAAACAAGTGTTTCGATAGTCGATGATTTAACTATCGAAGAAAACAAGTGTTCATCCAATTATCAAACAATCACCGAGTTCTTAATTAATATTCCATTAATTAAATCACTTCTCCATTTCTTTATCAATATTTGTTAACCAAATATTTTCAATAACCATATTGGCCTTATACGTTATTTGGAAAACATTTCCATATATCGCCTTCCTTTATTTTCTAAATTTTAGAAAATATATGCTATTTATAATTGGAAAATATTCCAATTACTTATCTCTTTTTCGATCTCATTTATTTCTATACTTAGGAAATATTTATTATTCTATTTCCAAGCTTACATTTATTTGGGTTAAAACAGATGTTGTGTAAAACATCGTTACGACAACCCAAATACGATATTCATCTAACCCTTATTCAACATTGATCTTCGAGCTTGAAATCTTACTGTTTATTTGTTAATAATGAAATCAATCAAGTTGGGGTATAACTACCTCTCAGAACTTGACTGAATAACATTTATAACGTCAAAACAGATAAGACTACTTACTCGAATAATCAATACCATACAACTACTTATTCACTTTTAAACACGTATACTCTTTCTCTTTCTATTCTTACTAGATTTTATTCTTAGACTTCCTTTTTGATTACACTATTCTATTTTTAAGTTCGCTTCCTTATTGACTTCTATATATATTGATATATAGAATTCTGGTTATCGGATTTTCTTAAAAATATTCTAACTCCTTAAATTCCCGGAAAAATTCGCCATAACCTCCTTTGTACCGGGAGCATCGAGAAAATCCCCAAACTGCCACACAGGCCTCTCTGATCAAAAAGAAAAAGGAAAAGCCAAGCGGCTTGCCGATACGGCGCATAAAATCTCATATGTGAATTAAATACATACCTTTTTGTCGGGCATTCTATTTATATATCTTCATTAACTTCATTCCTTACCTGTCTCATGTATATCTATACCTGCCAAATTTATTTCCAACTTAATCCAATCGTATTACTCAATTCGTTAATTTAGTTGCTAATTAATTCCTTTGCCTATTTCACTTTTATATTTGAACATAACATGTTCAAATATATTTGTACTTGTTTACAACTAATTAAAATTCCAATTTCTATTTATGTTTCATATTCGAATTCGATTACGAATTCTCAAGTCCAGTTTACTTATCCAAGTTCAAATTCGATTCATAACTCGATTTGCCAGATCACTTGAATAACTTGGTAATCATTGCCAAATCACTTGGTTTTCTCGTGGCCGATCACTTTTCAAATCTGGTGATTTGCCAAGTGCCGGTCATTTTAAATAACTTGGCAAATCATCGCCCGGTCACTTGGTTTGTTATTCAAAATTCCATTTCAATTCCATTTCAATTCCATTTCAATTCAAATTCCATTTCTTTTTTCTATTTGAATTCTATTTCAAATCCCTTTTCCAAATTTCTTTTTTAAATTCTACTTCAAATCCCCTTATTCAAATTCCATTTGAATACTATCTTCAAATCCTATGGTTTAAATTCCATTTTGAATACTATCTTCAAATCCTATGTTTAAATTCCATTTGAATACTATCTTCAAATCCTTTGTTTAAATTCCATTTTGAATTCTTTTATTCAAATTCCATTTGGATTTTCTTTTATTCAAATACCATATTTTATTCTCCTTGAAATTCAAATACCCTATTTTAATCTCCTTGATTAAAATTCCACTTTAATTTCTATATTCAAATCCCTTTTGAATTTCTATATTTGAAATTCATACTTGAATTTAAATATTCAAACTGTATTTGAATTTCTATATTCAAATCCCTTTTCAAATTTCTTATTTAAATTCTACTTGAATTTAAATATTCAAACTCCATTTAAATTTCTATTTGAAATTCAAATATTCAAACTCCATTTAAATTTCTATTTGAACTCCCTATTTGAATTTCTTTATTCAAATCCATTTGAATTCAAATTCTAATTTAATTCCTTTGAATTCAAATTCTATTTTTAATCCCTTTGAATTCAAATCCCATATTTTATTCTCTTTGAATTCAAATATCATATTTGAAATCTCTTTCACGACCATTATTTATTTCTGGTTTCTAACACACAATATATCACAGTATATATGAAAAAAAACAAACAGACAGACAATATATTTTTGAGGAATCCAATCGGATTCCTCCAACCTGTTTTCCTGCATCCACAGACGTTAGCACATAAATAATACCCATTCTGCTTCATGTCAGAATATCGCGGTATAAAGGTCATCCACTAATCATAGCGTGGGACGTATAGGGTAATCATCCGCTAATGGTACGCGGGCATCCGCTAATGAGACTGCGGGAATCCAACCAATCATCAACCCAATATTTATATAATAGTCCTAAATAACTAATATATTTAAATCAACCAAACAACATTCAAACAAGCATAACAATTATTTTTAACGATATAAAAATAATTCTAAACAAACAGGCGAGATTTACTCACCGTGATTTTATCAGCACTCGTACTATTTTCAATTCCTTTTCACCGATCTCTAAGGCTCCGTATTCTTACACGAATGCTTTATTTGATTTATTATTGCCTTAAATTTCTCTAAGTATTTCTCCAATGTAAAGATCATGCTCCTGATCCCATCTTCACACTCCCTTTAACCTTGCCAAGCTAATCACATCATCTAACAGTACCCAGATAAAAGCCAATCACCTCCTTCTAACTCCTCATGCTCTCATCCAGGACCTGCGTTTTTCCAGAATTCTAAGCGACAGTTCTTTTCACCGGATCTCGCCCAACATCTCACTGTAAACAATTGCCGTGCCCCCCGTTCAGCTTGAACACCATCACCAAAACTCCTCTTCTTCCTTCTGCTTACAGTAAAAAAACTGACCTGCTTCATCGCTATTTTCAGCACAATCGCCAACCACTTACAATCGCAAGCACCTTCCGACTTTTCACAGAACACGACAACTCCATCACCAGCAATTCAAACTAGAAATCCCCAAACTTGAGCATCGCGGTTTCTCATTTCCTAATATCGCGGTCGACCCCAATCCAGCGTCTTCCCCTCACCATCGCAGTGCCTCAATCCATCACCTGAAGACATCGCGACCTCCCATAAGTCACCAAGCAGTCTAGAATCGCATAAATACGAACTCCAACTAACTCTACCCCCAGATCTGAACACGTCGCACCTCTCACCACTATCGACATCGATACCCTGAAGCCCAGAAGAAGGCGATGACCCCAGCTTAATGTCGAGCTTCAGTCCTTGCGATGGATTTGTGATGTCGAGATCTTCAGGAACACTTGCGGTTTCCATCGCAGTACTTCATTCGATTTCGTTAGTAGTGGTCTGCGATATTGTGGAGGCCTTTTCGTTTTGAGTTTTGAAGCTCGGATGTAATACAGTGCTACAAGCTTTTGGAACTGAATTAGAAAAAGGAAGCGGCCATTTTATTTGTTTATGAAGCTCTTGATTTTGATTTCATTGAAGAGAAGAGAGAAATGGCTGTGATTTTTATGAAGGAATGGATGGAAACAAAGGAGGCCACAACATTGATTTTTTCTTGCGGTTTTGAATGGAACAGCAAGGCTTATTTTTTTTGCCTTGTTGCTTTGCTTTTGACCACACATAAAGGAATTACTTAGCTAAGGAAGGAAACATTATATTTAACTTATTTTGAATTGGTATCCCTTAAATTTAAATTACTTCGTGATACCTAACTCCTTTCTGAACCCAACAACTGTCAATCATAGGGTAATACCCCTATTCCGACACACTGGGATAGGTCATGAAGTCTGATTTGATCGTCTTGAGGCGATATTAATTTAAATTGATATAACTTAAATTAAAACCAATAAATTCTGCGATAATAAATAAATATTATTATTCGAATTCAAACAGAAGTCTGAACTGTATTTAATTCAGTTTTAAATCTCGAACTGAATTATATTTTCGCATTACGATGATTTAACATATTCGATATTAAATCGAAATTGATTATTAAACTGATAACTTAATATAAATATTCATTTAATTTATCAAATTAATATTTAAAACCGTATTAAATATTCAAATTTAACCGACGAAATATCCGGGTCATTACATTCTTCCCCATTTAAAATAATTTCGCCCTCGAAATTGCTAAGGTAGGAAAAGTGCTACCAACCTATTACTTTTCAAACTCCACTTATGTTGAAACTCAACATTTCCAATTTCACAAATTTCAGTCTTACCAAAACTTTTGGTCTTCATTCATTCAATATGAATGATCTACAACCAATACACTAATCCAACCTGTATTCCATTAATTTATTCAAACTCATTTCAAATCTATTCAAATTGATTCTAGTCAATTTATTCATTTCAACCCATTAATCTGAATGATTTACAATCAAGTTATTCACATTCAATTCATATTCCCTTCATATGTATTCCGATTTTATTTAAATTGATTCTGATCAATTTATTCACTTTGGTCCATTTAACTTGTTTATGCTCTAGTTGAATTCTATTTTCCATTCAAATTCCATATTTGGTTCGAATATACATTTACTATTTCAATTCACTTTTCAAGGACTTATTTCGATTCAACTTTGATTATCTAATTTTCTTTTACATGGTTAATTCTATTCAATAATCAGAAATATGATTATTGTTTCCCAAATCATTTTATCTACTTCACTTGAGTTCATATATATTTAATAACCAACTCTAGATTTTCCTCATGGCCATTCGGATTTTTATTTACTTAAAAAAAATCCTTTTACTTATACATATAAACCATTACGGTTTTTAATGGTTTCTGGCGCTGCACTTTTAGAGATTTGATTTTGACATATCTCAAAATCTATTCGACGAAATCCAGATTTTTTCTTTTATTAGAAAACTATTATCTAACTGGTCCTGACGGTTCTTGTTTTAAAGAATTCCGACTTAATTTGTGTCCTGTATACTCAATTGAAGTTCGAGTCCCCAATTTACGAACTACCGCGCCGTGGCGAGTTCGTTTTAATTATATTTATATATATAAACTTTTAAACTCCGTTTAAAATAAAATTCAACTCCATTCTGATATATATCTTTTAAATTCTATTTGAATTCTATATTCAAATTCCATAGTTTAAACCCTATTTGAATTTTCTATTCAAATTCCATAGTTTAAATCCTATTTGAATTTTCTATTCAAATTCCATATTTTATATTCCTATGTTCAAGTTCTATATTCGAATTTCCTTTATTCGAATCTTATTTTAACTCTATTTGAATCCTATATATTCAAATTCCATTCAAACTCTGTTTGAATTTCTCTTAATTCAAATTCTCATTTTAAATCCTTTATTCAAATTCCATTATTTATATTCCATTTGAATCCTATGTTCAAATTCCATATTTAATTCTCTTTGGATTCAAATACCATATTTTATTTTCTTTGAATTCAAATACCATATTTTATTTTCTTTGAATTCAAATTCCACATTTAAATCTCTTTGAATTCTATATTCAAACTCCTTTTAATTTCTCTTTGAATTTTCTTATTCGAATTCTATTTCAATTTCTATTATTCAAATTCTATATTTAAATTTCCTTAACCAAATTCCATTTGAATTTCCTTAACCAAATTCCATTCGAATTTATATAACAAAATTCCATTTGAATTTATATAACCAAATTCCATTTGAATTTATATAACCAAATTCCATTCAAGTTCATTCAAATTGATTCTAACTCAATTTATTTACTTCGATTTACTTTCTTAAGTTAAATTCTAATTCCAGAATTCAAATCCCCGGGTTTCCATTTCAAACCCTTTTGAAATCATATAAACATATACCTATATTTATAAATCATCACAAATTCAAAACATTTGAATTTTCAGCCCCAACTTGTTCACTTTAAAACAATTCCCATCAAAAACTTTTCTAAGGTAGCAATCCTTCACTTAGAAACTCGAAAATGAGCACTGATGATGTTGCAATCATCATCAGAATTATTTTCCAGCCACTGGAGTGAGTTCAGTGCTTTATTACTTTCAAAAATCCATCTGAAAATGGTTTCTATTTACAATCCTTTCCAAATCAAAGCTATATTGTTTGAATATACTTTGGAAAATATTTCCAACTCCCCAGGATTTTAAATTCTGAATTCTGGTTTGAATTCAATTTTAATTCATCTCACTTGTATATTTTATTCATATACAAATTTTATTTGGTTATAGATAACCATTCATATTTTATAATCTAATTTGATTATAATATTAACATTCAACACATCCATATATTTTAATAATTTCAGAAAATTATTCTTTTTCTATCAAAATAGAATTTTGGATAAAATTATTTCATTTACCCACTCTAAACAGTATCGTGTCGAATTCTCTGTTCAAGTGTCTATAAATTCCTATCGACTTCGTGGCGTCCCACGATTCGACCAAAATTTACAATCCACTCAATAGACTAACCAACACAATATAAATCATTTGTTTTAATCAATTAACAAATACGCGCTCTCGTATATATATATATATATATATATATATATATACACACTCAACTCATTCTAGGGTTCTACTGACCCTATCCCTAATGAGCACAATTCCACAAAGCCTGGGTATTCGCTCAACCTAAGCTCTGATACCAACTGTAACAACCCGCAAATCCGTAACATCAGAGTTGACTATATACATCATACATCCAACCCAAATATCACAGAAAATACGAATCATTTTTTTTAGAAGAAAAAGGTAGAAGAAGAACAGAAATAACAACACAGAATCTCACATCGCAGCGGAACAAAATATAATATATCATAACCTTTTTTGAAATACAAAATTTCAACTGTATAATATACACTTATCAGAGTATCACTATCAGAGTACAACTTACAACACAGCGGAACAAAACTCTATATAACTAACGCTGAAGCCTCCTGCTCCAAGCTCCTTTAGATAGATCTGTAAAATCCTGAACTACTTGACTGCCCGTACAAATTTAGGCACCCAAGAGTTTAGGTAGAACGAAACAAAATAAACTCCGGGTCAGTCATGGGACTGGTATGAGTAAACAGTTTAAAACAGCTTGAACAAGTAAACGATATCTCATAAGACCACGCCGTATAACGGAACGGGTTTTTCCCTTATGAGAATCCAAAATATCTTTATATCAAAAACCTTTTTGATATTATAATAATGTCTATCAACACAATATAATAATCATCTAGCAGAAACGCTTTCATCTCACGTTTTACATATATAGTATACAATCAAAACCGCAAGCACGTATTGGGTAATGGGTTTCCAACTATGACAAGGTATGGAACCACCTTCCGATCAGTGTACTCTAGGAACGATACACTGGAGTTCAACAAGAACATCTTGCAACTCAGCCACACATGATCGACCACTCATTTCTCTTGAGTGTATCGAATGTATATCACCAACGGTTGGGATCAACAACCGTTTCCCGATAAGGGACAACATTGATATAGATTAAAGAAGCAAATGGATATTCTCTAGATAGGTGATAATACACCCTAATGGGAGCTAACCACATAGCCATGCTGCCTGCCCGATTTCTGTCATTTACCGGTTGATGAGGCCAGAGGTTACGCTTTATCATCACATCAGATTCACTTCGAATGCCACATTGTCAGATCCATCGAAAATCACTAATTTACGTCTACAACAATACATTACGTGTTAGCTAAAGAAGTTTCCTTCTCCGCTTCCACTCTTGGTACGGTTGAAGAAATCAATGTACGTGACATTTCTGGAAATACTCTGTCAGGCATTCATCCATACAAGTCACCCAGGAACAGGATGAACCGAAGCCACTATTCAGTACATCCATCTTAGGCACTGTTATCTAAGACTTATACAATAGCCCTTGCACTTTACTCCGACTTCAATTATCTTTGGCATATATGATTCGCAACGCTTATGCCAATACAGAGTGGTTCTTCGGATAATAATCCAACCGGTCTCTCCATATTAACAACGTTAAAATGGTCAAAACTTCGATAGTCTGTGATTTAACTATCGAATAAAAACAAGTGTTTCGATAGTCGATGATTTAACTATCGAAGAAAACAAGTGTTCATCCAATTATCAAACAATCACTGAGTCCTTAATTAATATTCCATTAATTAAATGTAGTGACCCGAAAATCCGGTCCAATTTGAGCTGACTAAATAACACAAGTCCAACCCCAAATTGCACGGGAAATTCAAGAAACTAATAGAAAGAAGATAGAGGGTGAGAATAGATAAGGTAGAACTATTAGAATGAAAGAAGAAGATCATCATCATCAGAGTAACACGAATCTTTCAGCGGAACGAATAAAATATAACATACTTTTGAAATACAAACAGTATATGTATACAATAATATTGCAGAGTACAACACTTACAACACAGCGGAAATAACTATAGCTATATGATCCTGAAGCCTCCTGCTCCAAGCTCTTACAGTATATCTGTAAATCCCGACTACTTGACTGCCCGTACAAATTTAGGCACCCAAGAGTTTAGGGAAACAAAACAAATAAACTCCGGGTCAGTCATGGACTGGTGTGAGTAAACTCAAATCATTTTAACAGGTATATGATATCTCATAAGACCACGCCGTGAATACGGAACGGGTTTTTCCCTTATGAGAATCCAACATCTTTGAAAAGCAGTATCACTGATATTATAATAATGTCTAAATACAATTAGATATCAATCTAGCAGAAACGCTTTCATCTCACGTTCTACATATATAGTATACAATCAAAACCGCGGGTGCGTATTGGATGATTGGATTTCCAACTATGACAAGGTATGGAACCACCTTCCGATCAGTGTACTCTAGGAACGATACACTGGAGTTCAACAAGAACATCTTGTAACTCAGCCACACATGACCGACCACTCATTTCACTTGAGTGTATCAAATGTACATCACCAACGGTTGGGATCATCAACCGTTTCCCGTATATATATATATATATATATATATATATATATATATATATATATATATATATATATATATATGGGACAACATTGATAGATTAAAGAAGCAAATGAATATTCTCTAGATAGGTGATTATACACCCTACTTCGGAGCGACCGACTTAGCCATGCTGCCTGCCCGATTTTTGTCATTTACCGGATGTGAGGCTAGAAGCTACGCTTACTTTCCATTTCATTGACAACACGATCACTTTGAATGCCACATTTTCAGATCCGTAAATCATTAGTTGGGTTTATACAAATAGTTTCTGGATTTTATGCGAAGGTAATAAATCCGTTGGCCACCATATATATTTGTACAGTCCAACTCATTCGATCATTGGAAATATTCTGTCAGACATTCGTCCATATACGTTCGTTCTGGGACTGAACGAAACCGAAGGCACTATTATGTAAACAGGACAGCCCTTGCATAACACCGTCTTCAATTATCTTCATCGTATTTGATCACAACGCTTATGTCAATACGGAGTGGTTCTTCGGATAATAATCCAACCGGTCTCTCCATATTTACAACGTAAAATGGTCAAAACTTCGATAGTCTGTGATTTAACTATCAAATGAAAACATGTCGGTGTACAAACAACGATCTTAATTCCAAATGGAATTATCGATCCAATCATCATATATATATATATATATTCATAATTCCTTATTTCTACACTTAGAAAACATCTTTGATTTATATTTGGAAAACGTTTCTGAAACTCATTTATATGGATTTCAACTAACGCTGTATGAAACATCGTTACGACTACTAAATCCATAAGTCATTTATTACTTAACTGCATTACTAATCATCCTTTGTTATCGAACTTCAACTATTCCTTAGTCAATTTCGAAGTCAATCAAGTTGGGGTAAAATTACCTCTCAGACCTTAACTGAACAACGATCTTAACCTTGCGATAGATAAAGCCCATCACTTCAATTTCTAAAACCATTTGCTTACGCAAATTCTCAGATTCAGATTACAAATCCGCTTCCTTTATGAAAACATTTATTATAACCCTAACGTTATAAATTTTACTTCTGAAATATCTAACTTATAAGTCTAACATTTATTTCTTACTTTGATTAATTTATCTAACAACTAATTTATTTATAAATAAATAAATCCTGATTTAAAAACCGGAAAGTAAATAATACTTTCCCCGAATTCGATATAATCGAATTCGCCATATAACTCCCTTTCGAGTAATCTCTATTTGATTAACTCTTCTTCGAATAACTAATATTCAATAAACTCTCTTCGAATAACTTATATTCGATTAACTCATTTCGAATAGATTATATTCGATTATCTCTTTTCAGTTAATTCTATTTAATTAACTCTTATCTCGAACAACTAATATTCGATTAACTCAAATTTGTTTAACTCTATTTCATTACTCCTATTCGAATAACTAATATTCGAATAACCCTATTTGATTAACTCCTTTTTATTTCACTCTTATTCGAATAACTAATATTCGAATAACTCTATTTGCTTTACTCTTATTGCTTAACTCTTATTTGATTAACTCTACTGAATTAACTCTATTCCGAATAACTAATATTCGATTTGACTTCATCCTTAATAACAATGTCTGTTTTAACTCTAATCGATTAACTCCAGTTGATTATTCTAATCGATTAACTCTATTGAACTAACTCTATTTCGAATAACTAATATTCAATTAACTCCATTCGCTTGACTCTAGATCGCAGCGATCAAAATGGTTACGCCTGATTCCCTCAGGAAACATCCGACCGCCGTAGGCTATCTGCAGCCCTGCGAATTACGCTAGCAGTCGTGCTAAATGGTACTTACCCTAATTAACTATGTCTGTTTTATCTCTATCTCGAATAACTATATTCGATCGACTCTAATTGAATAACTAATATTCAATTAACCCTGATTCGATTAACTATAATTCAATTAATCCTATTTGTTTAACTCATATTCGATTAACTAATCTTCGACTAACTAATAGTCGATTTACACTTATTTGCTTAACCAAAATTCAACTGACTAACAGTCGATTAACTTACTTCGACTAATTCGATTAACTTTTATTTGATTATCTCTAATCGATTTTATTTGATTGTCTCTAATTGAATAACTAATATTCAATAAACTCTTCCAAATAACTAATTCGATTAGCTCCTTCGAATACTAAATTCGATTTAACTCTATTTGATTATCTCTTTTATATCTCGTCAATTTCCTTTTTATAATGTTTATTTTCCGTTACAACTATTCGCTTTTTTTATAACTTCTAATTACCGTTACAAATATTTCCTATTTATAACTTCTAATTACCGTTACAAATATTTCCTATTTATAACTTCTATTTACCGTTACAAATATTTCCTATTTATAATGTTTTATTTATCTTCTAAATAAATATTCCTTTATTCTATTTATTTCCTAAATAAATATTTCCCTTTTCAATTCTATTTATTTTCTAAATAAATATCCCTCTAATAAAACTCTATTCGTTTTATAAATACTTCCTTTTATAAAACCGTGTTCGTTTTATAAATAATTTCCTTTTATAAAATCCTGTGATTTTATAAAATTCCTTTATTTCTATGTACATTGAAATATTCCTTTTTCCTATTCTATTTGTTTTATCAACATTTTCCCCTTTTATAAAACTCTATTCGTTTTATAAATATTTCCTTTTATAAAACCGTGTTCGTTTTATAAATAATTTCCTTTTATAAAATCCTGTGATTTTATAAAATTCCTTTATTTCAATATACATTGAAATATTCCATTTCACAACTCAGGGTTTCTTATGATATGTAAAATATCGAATAACAATGATTAATATCATTCTAACACACATAATCCAGAACAAATTATATAACACATCATATAACACAATATATGAAAACAGTAAAATAATTGTTGAGGAATCCAGTCGGATTCCTCCAACCTGTCTCCCTGCATCCACAGATGTTACACAGTATAATATATATCATATTTCATTTTGAAATGAAATATCCTGCTGTACAGAACCATATTTGATTAACAGTACATAGATTAACTATAACTACGTTTTCAATCAAATCTATTTAACAGTCCAGTTTAACAATCAATATACAACAGTCAATAAATAAAGTACAATTTATATTAAAATATAAATTGAGGAGAGTTAGTGAGTTTTACTCACATTGGACGATCATCGTTAATAACGATAACCATCGCTGATCCAGTTCGGGGAACTTTATTTCGTCTTAATTTCCATCGACTCCGAATCATCCCCAACTGGTTCTATGTAGTAGTATCCATCAATACGATCCTGTCGGGTCTTATTTTACCAAACGGATCCAACCTAATAGGAAAAGAAACCCAGAAACCTGCTTTCAAAGATTCCCTCTTCTTCCCGGTATCGATCTTCCGAAATTCCCCTTGTACAAACTCCAGCCACTGCCGTATTTCATCCCATCACCACCATCGACGCAGCCGACTATCCCTTCAACTGTTCTTCCTCAAACAACAAACCTTTCCAACTCCAATGTTGACAATATACTCTTCTATTCCACTCAATCTTCTATGTTCATCTTTTCTAGCTTTTCATATTTGCTATACTTGACACAAGAGTAACCAAAAAGGTCATCCTGAATGGTATACACCCCCATGTGTGTTACCAGTCCATTTCTGCAATGTCCACATTTACCATTATTAACATCCCTAAAGTAGTCACCAGGATAGTCTACGCATTTGTAAGTTTATAAATATTTTAAGGTCATTTGCTTAATTAAATACCCAATCACCGATCACACAACCTCAGAAAGGTAGTCCTTCCTCTCACGCCCTGTCCCCTTTCAAAATCTCATCCAGTCTTCGATCTCCACCACAAATCAGTTAATCACCCAAATCCTTCTCCACTTCTGTACGCTCGCCTGCACATGTAAACCGGTTCTGCAATTTCCATCATAACCCAGCTTTAAACCCACACGTTCTTTACCATTTTCCTTCACTCAATCTACCTTCAGGTGTCCGGATCCTCAGAACTTCACGCATGCCAAAAACTGAACACCATCGACACTTTCCACCCCATCGAACTCGCACCATCTCAGTTTGTATATTTGCAAAATTTCATTCGATTGCAGACCTTCGTCTGAGCCACCCAGGGCCACTGTACCGCACTGCCTAACCAACGAAGGACGCCCAACCATCCTCCTTCCAACGCCATTAGTCAGGTCTTTTATTTCGCCCTCAACCCCTTAAATCACCAGGACCGAAGTCCACGCCCAAACAAGCATCCGAACTCAAACCAGAAACCACCATTGACGAACTCTACCTTCGTTCACGCACAGAGGAGACATCGAACTCGGCAAAACTCATTTCAAAATGAAGAGCAGCCTCTCAGGAATCCAAAGACATAAGCTTTGAGATTTATTGGATTTTCTTTGATTTAGTTTGATTAATTGAAGTCACCGATTTTTGGTTGGGAGATTAAGGAAGTGGCGGCTAGAAAATTTGAGGCGTGGACTTTTGTTTGATAAGAGAAATAGGATTAGGTTTTAAGGTGTAGCTTATTTATAGGATTTCATTCATCGACGTGGTCTCTGGTCTTCCACGTGATTTCTGTGGTTGAAGAGAAAATGAACGGTGGGAAGATTTAAACCGTGAAAAATGAAGAAAATATTAGTGTTTAAGTTATAAACTTAATGTACCCCGCTACATACAATTATATTCATGTACGAGTGTTACAGACTGAGATAAATATACCGTTGTAATCAGCTCGGTGCCACAACCCCAAAAATATAATAATACCGGTAGATTAACTCATATTTTGAAACCTCAAAATGTTGATTACAGGGTGCAAAATACTCCAAATAAAAAGTTTCTTATTTAATTAATTAAAAATTACAGTAAAATTCTAAAAATTAAATTATCGTTATATCCCAAAAGAACCTTGTCTAAATTCAAAACCTATCTCTAGTTATATCGAATAACCCGTTACGGTCGATAAACGATTCTATAGCGATTATTTTAAAATTTGATTTGGACATATCTCAAAATCTATACAACGAAATCCTGATTTTTCTCTTCCCCTAGAAAGATATACTCCACCAGCTCCACACGTTTCTTGTTTCACAGAAATCCGATTTAAAACAGCTTCTGTATATCCAGTTGAAGTTCGAATAGCCAAATCGCGAACTACAGCGCCATTTCGAGCTCGATTTTAATTATAATATAAATTATACGTTCTATCGTCGTCGATTAAATAATATATTCGTTATTTAAATAATTAAATAAGTTAATTATTACCCCATCAAAATACGGGTCATTACATTCTTCCCCACTTAAAATAATTTCGTCCTCGAAATTGCTAAGGTAGAGGACGACCCTATCTACTGGGTAAAAATTTATCGGTTTACCCCTTAACTTCAGTTTCAACCGAACCAATTTATATCGGCTAAAATATTAATTTATTCCGACTAACTAAAATTTTCAAAAATTTCTGAAAATTTTCTAACGCTTAAATTTTTCGGAAAATTTCGCTATAACCTCCTTTGTACAGCCCTATAGGTAAAACCACAACTCGCCTCTCTAGGCCTTCTCCAACCCAAAAGAAAATCAAAACGCCAAGCGGCTTGCCAAATCGGCTCATAAATTCCAACTCATATGAAATATAAACTTGTACCTTTTTGCTGACCATATCATTATACCATTCCCATTGGTTATCAACTTAACATATACCAATGTCATTCCAATCCATCTCCTGTCAGTTTTTATCCTCAAACTCAAGCAATTGCTTATACTCAAGTCAAATTCCATTTCAAACTTAAGTACAATTATTGATTCCAAATCCTTATAAAATCAATCAACTTACTCGATATCATCCCAATATAATTCCATATTATATATAACCTTGTCCAAGTTTAATTCAAATTAATTTATTCACTTTCAATATTTTAATCTATTTACTTCATAAGTTAAATCTTAATTCCAGAATTTATATTCTTGGGTTTATTTCAAATCAATTTGAAACCATAATACCAATTCAAAACCTTTGAATTTCTAAACACTTGTTTTCCTTAAACAATTCAAAAACACAACCTTTGGTAGTAATCCGTCACTTAGAACTCGAAAATGAACACTGATGATGTGGCCACACTCATCAGGGTTATTTCCCAGTTTATCGAAGTGAGTTCAATACTATAACACTTCCAATTTGAAAACATTTTCAAAATCTCCCAGGAACTTAAAATTTCCTTATTTTAATTCCTAATCCTGATTTAATTCATCTTATTTCATATACTTTACTTATATGAATCCTGCTTAGTTATTTATAACTATTTCACCTTTTTATAATCTCTTCTGATTATAATAACAACCAACACAACCAATTATACTATGTTAATGTCAAAACATATCATGTTGGTTCATCGTATTCGAGTGTTTAGAAACCCCTATCGATATTGTGGTGCCCCACTATCGACCAGAATTCATAAGCCACTCAACCAATAAAGCTCCACAATATAAAACAAATTTTTATATCAATTAACAAATACGTTCACTCGTATATATACACTCAACTCAATCTAGGGTATTACTAACCCTATCTCTATTGAGTCACGCCACAGAGCCAAGGTAATTCACTTAACCTTAAGCTCTGATACCAATTGTAGTGACCCGAAAATCCGGTCCAATTTGAGCTGACTAAATAACACAAGTCCAACCCCAAATTGCACTGGAAATTCAAGAAACTAATAGAAAGAAGATAGAGGGTGAGAATAGATAAGGTAAAACTATTAGAATAGACACATGCCTAAGCACGCAACATGGACTGGTGTGAGTAAACTCAAATCATTTTAACAGGTATATGATATCTCATAAGACCACGCCGTGAATACGGAACGAGTTTTTCCCTTATGAGAATCCAACATCTTTGAAAAGCAGTATCACTGATATTATAATAATGTCTAAATACAATTAGATATCAATCTAGCAGAAACGCTTTCATCTCACGTTCTACATATATAGTATACAATCAAAACCGCGGGTGCGTATTGGATGATTGGATTTCCAACTATGACAAGGTATGGAACCACCTTCCGATCAGTGTACTCTAGGAACGATACACTGGAGTTCAACAAGAACATCTTGTAACTCAGCCACACATGACCGACCACTCATTTCGTTTGAGTGTATCGAATGTACATCACCAACGGTTGGGATCAGCAACCGTTTCCCATATATATATATATATATATATATATATATATATATATGGGACAACATTGATAGATTAAAGAAGCAAATGAATATTCTCTAGATAGGTGATTATACACCCTACTACGGAGCGACCGACTTAGCCATGCTGCCTGCCCGATTTTTGCCATTTACCGGATGTGAGGCTAGAAGCTACGCTTACTTTCCATTTCATTGATAACACGATCACTTTGAATGCCACATTTTCAGATCCGTAAATCATTAGTTGGGTTTATACAAATAGTTTCTGGATTTTATGCGAAGGGAATAAATCCGTTGGCCACCATATATATATTTGTACAGTCCAACTCATTCGATCATTGGAAATATTCTGTCAGACATTCGTCCATATACGTTTGTTCTGGGACTGAACGAAACCGAAGGCACTATTCTGTAAACAGGACAGCCCTTGCATAACACCGTCTTCAATTATCTTCATCGTATTTGATCACAACGCTTATGTCAATACGGAGTGGTTCTTCGGATAATAATCCAACCGGTCTCTCCATATTTACAACGTAAAATGGTCAAAACTTCGATAATCTGTGATTTAACTATCAAATGAAAACATGTCGGTGTACAAACAACGATCTTAATTCCAAATGGAATTATCGATCCAATCATCGAATATATATATATATATATATATATTCATATTTCCTTATTTCTACACTTAGAAAACATCTTTGATTTATATTTGGAAAACGTTTCTGAAACTCATTTATATGGATTTCAACTAACGCTGTATGAAACATCGTTACGACTACTAAATCCATAAGTCATTTATTACTTAACTGCATTACTAATCATCCTTTGTTATCGAACTTCAACTATTCCTTAGTCAATTTCGAAGTCAATCAAGTTGGGGTATAATTACCTCTCAGACCTTAAATGAACAACGATCTTAACCTTGCGATAGATAAAGCTCATCACTTCAATTTCTAAAACCATTTGCTTACGCAAATTCTTGGATTCAGATTACGAATCTGTTTCCTTTATGAAAACATTTATTATAACCCTAACGTTATAAATTTTACTTCTGAAATATCTAACTTATAAGTCTAACATTTATTTCTTACTTTGATTAATTTATCTAACAACTAATTTATTTATAAATAAATAAATCCTGATTTAAAAACCGGAAAGTAAATAATACTTTCCCCGAATTCGATATAATCGAATTCGCCATATAACTCCCTTTCGAGTAATCTCTATTTGATTAACTCTTCTTCGAATAACTAATATTCGATAAACTCTCTTCGAATAACTTATATTCGATTAACTCATTTCGAATAGATTATATTCGATTATCTCTTTTCCGTTAATTCTATTTAATAAACTCTTATCTCGAACAACTAATATTCGATTAACTCAAATTTGTTTAACTCTATTTCATTACTCCTATTCGAATAACTAATATTCGAATAACCCTATTTGATTAACTCCTTTTTATTTAACTCTTATTTGAATAACTAATATTCGAATAACTCTATTTGCTTTACTCTTACTGCTTAACTCTTATTTGATTAACTCTACTGAATTAACTCTATTCCGAATAACTAATATTCGATTTGACTTCATCCTTAATAACAATGTCTGTTTTAACTCTAATCGATTAACTCCAGTTGATTATTCTAATCGATTAACTCTATTGAACTAACTCTATTTCGAATAACTAATATTCGATTAACTCCATTCGCTTGACTCTAGATCGCAGCGATCAAAATGGTTACGCCTGATTCCCTCAGGAAACATCCGACCGCCGTAGGCTATCTGCAGCCCTGCGAATTACGCTAGCAGTTGTGCTAAATGGTACTTACCCTAATTAACTATGTCTGTTTTATCTCTATCTCGAATAACTATATTCGATCGACTCTAATTGAATAACTAATATTCAATTAACCCTGATTCGATTAACTATAATTCAATTAATCCTATTTGTTTAACTCGTATTCGATTAACTAATCTTCGACTAACTAATAGTCGATTTACACTTATTTGCTTAACCAAAATTCGACTGACTAACAGTCGATTAACTTACTTCGACTAATTCGATTAACTTTATTTGATTATCTCTAATTGAATAACTAATATTCAATAAACTCTTTCAAATAACTAATTCGATTAGCTCCTTCGAATACTAAATTCGATTTAACTCTATTTGATTATCTCTTTTATATCTCGTCAATTTCCTTTTTATAACGTTTATTTTCCGTTACAACTATTCCTTTTTTTATAACTTCTAACTACCGTTACAAATATTTTCTATTTATAACTTCTAATTACCGTTACAAATATTTCCTATTTATAACTTCTATTTACCGTTACAAATATTTCCTATTTATAACGTTTTATTTATCTTCTAAATAAATATTCCTTTATTCTATTTATTTCCTAAATAAATATTTCCCATTTCAATTCTATTTATTTTCTAAATAAATATCCCTTTTATAAAACTCTATTCGTTTTATAAATACTTCCTTTTATAAAACCGTGTTCGTTTTATAAATAATTTCCTTTTATAAAATCCTGTGATTTTATAAAATTCCTTTATTTCAATATACATTGAAATATTCCTTTTTCCTATTCTATTTGTTTTATCAACATTTTTCCCTTTTATAAAACTCTATTCGTTTTATAAATACTTCCTTTTATAAAACCGTGTTCGTTTTATAAATAATTTCCTTTTATAAAATCCTGTGATTTTATAAAATTCCTTTATTTCAATATACATTGAAATATTCCATTTCACAACTCAGGGTTTCTTATGATATGTAAAATATCAAATAACAATGATTAATATCATTCTAACACACATAATCCAGAACAGATTATATAACACATCATATAACACAATATATGAAAACAGTAAAATAATTGTTGAGGAATCCAGTCGGATTCCTCCAACCTGTCTCCCTGCATCCACAGATGTTACACAGTATAATATATATCATATTTCATTTTGAAATGAAATATCCTGCTGTACAGAACCATATTTGATTAACAGTACATAGATTAACTATAACTACGTTTTCAATCAAATCTATTTAACAGTCCAGTTTAACAATCAATATACAGCAGTCAATAAATAAAGTACAATTTATATTAAAATATAAATTGAGGAGAGTTAGTGAGTTTTACTCACATTGGACGATCATCGTTAATAACGATAACCATCGCTGATCCAGTTCGGGGAACTTTATTTCGTCTTAATTTCCATCAACACCAAATCATCCCCAACTGGTTCTATGTAGTAGTATCCATCAATACGATCCTGTCGGGTCTTATTTTACCAAACGGATCCAACCCAATAGGAAAAGAAACCCATAAACCTGCTTTCAAAGATTCCCTCTTCTTCCCGGTATCGATCTTCCGAAATTCCCCTTATACAAACTCCAGCCACTGCCGTATTTCATCCCATCACCACCATCGACACAGCCGACTATCCCTTCAACTGTTCTTCCTTAAACAACAAACCTTTCCAACTCCAATGTTGACAATATACTCTTCTATTCCACTCAGATCTTCTATGTTCATCTTTTCTAGCTTTTCATATTTGCTATACTTGACACAGGAGTAACCAAAAAGGTCATCCTGAATGGTATACACCCCCATGTGTGTTACCAGTCCATTTCCGCAATGTCCACATTTACCATTATTAACATCCCTAAAGTAGTCACCAGGATAGTCCACGCATTTGTAAGTTTATAAATATTTTAAGGTCATTTGCTTAATTAAATACCCAATCACCGATCACATAACCTCAGGAAGGTAGTCCTTTCTCTCACGCCCTGTCCCCTTTCAACATCTCATCCAGTCTTCGATCTCCACCACAAATCAGCTAATCACCCAAATCCTTCTCCACTTCTGTACGCACGCCTGCACATGTAAACCGGTTCTGCAATTTCCATCATAACCCAGCTTTAAACCCATACGTTCTTTACCATTTTCCTTCACTCAATCTACCTTCAGGTGTCCGGATCCTCAGAACTTCACGCATGCCAAAAACTGAACACCATCGACACTTTCCACCCCATCGAACTCGCACCATCTCAGTTTGTATATTTGCAAAAGTTCATTCGATTGCAGACCTTCGTCTGAGCCACCCAGGGCCACTGTACCGCACTGCCTAACCAACGAAGGACGCCCAACCATCCTCCTTCCAACGCCATTAGTCAGGTCTTTTATTTCGCCCTCAACCCCTTAAATCACCAGGACCGAAGTCCACGCCCAAACAAGCATCCGAACTCAAACCAGAAACCACCATTGACGAACTCTACCTTCGTTCACGCACAGAGGAGACATCGAACTCGGCAAAACTCATTTCAAAATGAAGAGTAGCCTCTCAGGAATCCAAAGACATAAGCTTTGAGATTTATTGGATTTTCTTTGATTTAGTTTGATTAATTGAAGTCACCGATTTTTGGTTGGGAGATAAAGGAAGTGGCGGCTAGAAAATTTGAGGCGTGGACTTTTGTTTGATAAGAGAAATAGGATTAGGTTTTAAGGTGTAGCTTATTTATAGGATTTCATTCATCGACGTGGTCTCTGGTCTTCCACGTGATTTCTGTGGTTGAAGAGAAAATGAACGGTGGGAAGATTTGAACCGTGAAAAATGAAGAAAATATTAGTGCTTAAGTTATAAACTTAATGTACCCCGCTACATACAATTATATTCATGTACGAGTGTTACAGACTGAGATAAATATACCGTTGTAATCAGCTCGGTGCCACGACACCAAAAATATAATAATACCGGTAGATTAACTCATATTTTGAAACCTCAAAATGTTGATTACAGGGTGCAAAATACTCCAAATAAAAAGTTGCTTATTTAATTAATTAAAAATTACAGTAAAATTCTAAAAATTAAATTATCGTTATGTCCCAAAAGAACCTTGTCTAAATTCAAAACCTATCTCTAGTTATATCGAATAACCCGTTATGGTCGATAAACGATTCTATAGCGACTATTTTAAAATTTGATTTGGACATATCTCAAAATCTATACAACGAAATCCTGATTTTTCTCTTCCCCTAGAAAGATATACTCCACCAGCTCCACACGTTTCTTGTTTCACAGAAATCCGATTTAAAACGGCTTCTGTATATCCAGTTGAAGTTCGAATAGCCAAATCGCGAACTGCAGCGCCATTTCGAGCTCGATTTTAATTATAATATAAATTATACGTTCTATCGTCGTCGATTAAATAATATATTCGTTATTTAAATAATTAAATAAGTTAATTATTACCCCATCAAAATACGGGTCATTACATTAAATCACTTCTCCATTTCTTTATCAATATTTGTTAACCAAATATTTTCAATAACCATATTGGCCTTATACGTTATTTGGAAAACATTTCCATATATCGCCTTCCTTTATTTTCTAAATTTTAGAAAATATATGCTATTTATAATTGGAAAATATTCCAATTACTTATCTCTTTTTCGATCTCATTTATTTCTATACTTAGGAAATATTTATTATTCTATTTCCAAGCTTACACTTATTTGGGTTAAAACAGATGTTGTGTGAAACATCGTTACGACAACCCAAATACGATATTCATCTAACCCTTATTCAACATTGATCTTCGAGCTTGAAATCTTACTGTTTATTTGTTAATAATGAAATCAATCAAGTTGGGGTATAACTACCTCTCAGACCTTGACTGAATAACATTTATAACGTCAAAACAGATAAGACTACTTACTCGAATAATCAATACCATACAACTACTTATTCACTTTTAAACACGTATACTCTTTCTCTTTCTATTCTTACTAGATTTTATTCTTAGACTTCCTTTTTGATTACACTATTCTATTTTTAAGTTCGTTTCCTTATTGACTTCTATATATATTGATATATAGAATTCTAGTTATCAGATTTTCTTAAAAATATTCTAACTCCTTAAATTCCCGGAAAAATTCGCCATAACCTCCTTTGTACCGGGAGCATCGAGAAATTCCCCAAACTGCCACATAGGCCTCTCTAATCAAAAAGAAAAAGGAAAAGCCAAGCGGCTTGCCGATACGGCGCATAAAATCTCGTATGTGAATTAAATACATACCTTTTTGTCGGGCATTCTATTTATATATCTTCATTAACTTCATTCCTTACCTGTCTCATGTATATCTATACCTGCCCAATTTATTTCCAACTTAATCCAATCGTATTACTCAATTCGTTAATTTAGTTGCTAATTAATTCCTTTGCCTATTTCACTTTTATATTTGAACATAACATGTTCAAATATATTTGTACTTGTTTACAACTAATTAAAATTCCAATTTCTATTTATGTTTCATATTCGAATTCGATTACGAATTCTCAAGTCCAGTTTACTTATCCAAGTTCAAATTCGATTCATAACTCGATTTGCCAGATCACTTGAATAACTTGGTAATCATTGCCAAATCACTTGGTTTTCTCGTGGCCGATCACTTTTCAAATCTGGTGATTTGCCAAGTGCCGGTCATTTTAAATAACTTGGCAAATCATCACCCGATCACTTGGTTTGTTATTCAAAATTCCATTTCAATTCCATTTCAATTCAAATTCCATTTCAATTCAAATTCCATTTCTTTTTTCTATTTGAATTTTATTTCAAATCCCTTTTCAAATTTCTTATTTAAATTCTACTTCAAATCCCCTTATTCAAATTCCATTTGAATACTATCTTCAAATCCTATGGTTTAAATTCCATTTTGAATACTATCTTCAAATCCTATGTTTAAATTCCATTTGAATACTATCTTCAAATCCTTTGTTTAAATTCCATTTCGAATTCTTTTATTCAAATTCCATTTGGATTTTCTTTTATTCAAATACCATATTTTATTCTCCTTGAAATTCAAATACCCTATTTTAATATCCTTGATTTAAATTCCACTTTAATTTCTATATTCAAATCCCGTTTGAATTTCTATATTTGAAATTCATACTTGAATTTAAATATTCAAACTCTATTTGAATTTCTATATTCAAATCCCTTTTCAAATTTCTTATTTAAATTCTACTTGAATTTAAATATTCAAACTCCATTTAAATTTCTATTTGAAATTCAAATATTCAAACTCCATTTAAATTTCTATTTGAACTCCCTATTTGAATTTCTTTATTCAAATCCATTTGAATTCAAATTCTAATTTAATTCCTTTGAATTCAAATTCTATTTTTAATCCCTTTGAATTCAAATCCCATATTTTATTCTCCTTGAATTCAAATATCATATTTGAAATCTCTTTCACGACCATTATTTATTTCTGGTTTCTAACACACAATATATCATAGTATATATGAAAACAAACAAACAGACAGACAATATATTTTTGAGGAATCCAGTCGGATTCCTCCAACCTGTTTTCCTGCATCCATAGACGTTAGCACATAAATAATACCCATTCTGCTTCGTGTCATAATATCGCGGTATAAAGGTCATCCACTAATCATAGCGTGGGACGTATAGGGTAATCATCTGCTAATGGTACCCGGGCATCCGCTAATGAGACTGCGGGAATCCAACCAATCATCAACCCAATATTTATATAATAGTCCTAAATAACTAATATATTTAAATCAACCAAACAACATTCAAACAAGCATAACAATTATTTTCAATGATATAAAAATAATTCTAAACAAACAGGTGAGATTTACTCACCGTGATTTTATCTGCACTCGTACTATTTTCAATTCCTTTTCACCGATCTCTAAGGCTCCGTATTCTTACACGAATGCTTTATTTGATTTATTCTTGCCTTAAATTCCTCTAAGTATTTCTCCAATGTAAAGATCACGCTCCTGATCCCATCTTCACACTCCCTTTAACCTTGCCAAGCTAATCACATCATCTAACAGTACCCAGATAAAAGCCAATCACCTCCTTCTAACTCCTCTTGCTCTCATCCAGGACCTGCGTGTTTCCAGAATTCTAGGCGACAGTTCTTGTCACTGGATCTCGCCCAACATCTCACTGTAAACAATTGCCGTGCCCCCCGTTCAGCTTGAACACCATCACCAAAACTCCTCTTCTTCCTTCTGCTTACAGTAAAAAAAACTGACCTACTTCATCGCTATTTTCAGCACAATCGCCAACCACTTACAATCGCAAGCACCTTCCGACCTTTCACAGAACACGGCAACTCCATCACCAGCAATTCAAACTAGAATTCCCCAAACTTGAGCATCGCGGTTTCTCATTTCCTGATATCGCGGTCGACCCCAATCCAGCGTCTTCCCCTCACCATCGCAGTGCCTCAATCCATCACCTGAAGACATCGCGACCTCCCATAAGTCACCAAGTAGTCTTGAATCGCATAAATACGAACTCCAACTAACTCTACCCCCAGATCTGAACACGTCGCACCTCTCACCACTATCGACATCGATACCCTGAAGCCCAGAAGAAGGCGATGACCCCAGCTTAATGTCGAGCTTCAGTCCTTGCGATGGATTTGTGATGTCGAGATCTTCAGGAACACTTGCGGTTTCCATCGCAGTACTACATTCGATTTCGTTAGTAGTGGTCTGCGATATTGTGGAGGCCTTTTCGTTTTGAGTTTTGAAGCTCGGATGGAATACAGTGCTACAAGCTTTTGGAACTGAATTAGAAAAAGGAAGCGGCCATTTTATTTGTTTATGAAGCTCTTGATTTTGATTTCATTGAAGGGAAAAGAGAAATGGCCGTGATTTTTATAAAGGAATGGATGGAAACAAAGGAGGCCACAACATTGATTTTCTCTTGCGGTTTAGAATGGAACAACAAGGCTTATTTTTTTTTTTGCCTTGTTGCTTTGCTTTTGACCACACACAAAGGAATTACTTAGCTAAGGAAGGAAACATTATATTTAACTTATTTTGAATTGGTATCCCTTAAATTTAAATTACTTCGTGATACCTAACTCCTTTCTGAACCCAACAACTGTCAATCATAGGGTAATACCCCTATTCCGACACACTGGGATAGGTCACGAAGTCTGATTGATCGTCTTGAGGCGATATTAATTTAAATTGATATAACTTAAATTAAAACCAATAAATTCTATGATAATAAATAAATATTATTATTCGGATTCAAACAGAAGTCTGAACTGTATTTAATTCAGTTTTAAATCTCGAACTGAATTATATTTTCGCATTACGATGATTTAATATATTCGATATTAAATCGAAATTGATTATTAAACTGATAACTTAATATAAATATTCATTTAATTTATCAAATTAATATTTAAAACCGTATTAAATATTCAAATTTAACCGACGAAATATCCGGGTCATTACACAACCTTCCTTCGCATCCCTCTGGGATGTGAAATTCGCATCTCTTAGGTGATACGAATTATGTTGGAAAAGGGGTATGTGGGATACGAGATTATTCCCTTCTCCCCTACTTTTCACCTACTCTACTACCAACCCACTTCCTCCTTATTTCCAACATAAAAGGAGTTGGTTCAATCTCTCCTCTAACCTCTAATGGCTACCTAAGAAGATAATCTTCCCAAAGCCTCCCAAACTTCTCCCTTCATCCAAAGAAGACGAAGACACATATTCTTGGGCACATGAGCATATTCTTGAACATTTAACCAAACTTTTGGACACTAAACCATAATTTTGCTGCTTTGGCATCCAAGAAAAAAATAATGCAACCAATTTTGGACCTCCGTGCCATCATGGCCATGCTCTCCGCGTAAAAGCTTCAACATTCCCATTACATTACAAGGAACATAGAAATTTATGTATATTCGAATACGTCCCAATCAAATGTTGTAACTTGTACTCAAGATATAATATAAGAGCAAAGTCATTCAAAGTGGACGTAGGCCCTAACGGGCCGAACCACTATAAACTCTATGTGAGCATTTATTTGCACTTTTCCCCTGCACACTACATCGCTACATACTTATTTTCCAATGTTGGACGTTTATTTTCACTTACATGGAAATCATGGTCATTGATGACCATTTTCGACGTCAACAGAATAAAATATAATATATCAATACTCTTTACACAACGAGAAAACTATATATATACATTATTATAAAATCAGAGTGAATAACTAGATCAGCCTATACATTCTGTTTGTACCATGTTGATAAATACAACACACACAATGAAAATAAATTAACACGAGAAAATACGGGAATACGTCTCGACTTTGGCTTCTCTGCTGAAGCAATGCAACCTAGAAAATATACTTGGTATGATCTCAACACATTTTGAGGGAAGCAATATCATCTGGATCCGTCTGGAATACTTTCAGTGAGAAAACTCACATCACAAACAACTTGCTTAACTTTAGAAAATCCTTTGAAAGAACGGAACCCTCATAAGATACGACAACAAATAAACATTGCACGTCATTTTCCCTTACGATAACCAAATCACCTTTATTATAATTCCAGTGACATTATAATAATGTCTAAAATTCACAAATAAAATAAGAACATAGCCGAAAAGCTTGAATCTCACTTTTCAACATAGTTGGTTTACATCTAAAACCGTACAACTTGTATTGGAATTTGGATTTACATACATGACTAGGCAAGGAACTACCTCCCAAACAGTGTCACCCTAGAGATAAAAATACTAGGGGTTCAACGAGAACATCTTGCAACCCAGCCACACAGAGCCGACCACTCGTTTAACTTGAGTGTACCGAATATATCACTACCACGGTTGGGGCCAATCAACCATATTCCTTACAAAGCATACAAAAGGGACAACTAATTTTTCTACATCAGGTGATGATATACCCTAATGGGAATAACCCGCATAACACTACTGCCTATCTGATTTCAGTTATTTCCCGGTTGTTGGTGATTGAGGCTACAATTACCTTTCTAAGACATCATATGCAACTTTAAATGCCACATTTGTCATATCCGCCGATCACTAATTAATTTGCACAAAGATACCCTGGGTGTTAAGTTAAAAGAAGTTACATTCTCTGCCACCAAACAAATATACATTTGTAAAAATCAACGTATTGGTCTAAAAAATACAATGTCAGAAATCCATCCATACAAGTTGTCTAAGATTAAGACAAACCGAATGTACTCTTTTACCACATCCTGTTGAGATAACCCCTAAAATTAGTAATAAGAAGTCCTCGCATCATGCAGAACCCAGAACGTAAGGACTACTGCGACAAGTATAATCCTAGTAGTTAACCTGAGATATCAATGAGCACCCCTTTTCGCTTTGAAGGTCTACATCATCAAATCATCTTAATACGCATAAGCATTCCCGCAAATTCGGTCTTTAAACGTAAGGTCGAATCGAAGTGATTTTGGATCTAGTTCCAAACCCGGTTCCTTGAAACAACACGTCATAAGTTAAAAAGGAATTTATTGATAGTCGGTTCTTAAACTATCAACTCACACAGTACAGTTGTGTACGTCAGCAACACATGCCCTTTTAAATTTAACCATTTATTAAAATCATTTCATAAATTCTTAAAAATCGATTTCATGTATGTATCTCAACAGGATAAATATATTCACAAATCTCTTATTTTCATTATTTTGAAAACGATAGTCGTACACTAATCTCTTTATAATAAGCATATTAACAAAACCTTATTATTTTCCCTACTTTAGAACATAATAATATACACTTAACCGAATGGTATAAGTATAATCACAATTCATATCTGGGCCAAACAATATCATATGATACATTATTTGCTACAAAATACAAAATGTTTTATTTAACTTACAAACTTTGCAGACTAAAGTTTATAATATCATTTATGGAAATAATAATTTACTTTCCAACATCTACTTCCGTTTCAAACTTATTGTAACACTCCACTTTTAACGTTACCTGTTTAAGGATTGCATTAAGAATTATGAAGCATTTTAGGTATAAGGTAGCATCACAAAGACTACAATTCACTAGATCGAATAATAAAACATAGTGGAATTTAAAATTTTCATTCAAAGTAGAATAAAAAGTTCCATTACATCATAGACAAATAAAAACCACAGATGTCTCATAAAAACCACATGATCAGAGTATCATAACAAAAGTCCTCCTCAATGCCAAATAAAGAAATAATTTGAACATGGGACAATACATGTAAAGATAGAGAATAAGGCAAATAAGAATACCTAAAGGGCTAAGCTGGGCCAAATCTCTCTCAAGCGCTAGATCCTCCACCCTAAGAACCTAGGGGGGTAGAGGGATGGAGGGAAGAAATAAGAAGAGAAAAAGAAAACTAATCAGATATAAAGCCTGGTGAGTTAAGTAATTACTAGCATGAGTGAAAAAGTGGAAATCTAGACATGATAATAATTTGAAGCTCAACACAGTAAATAAGAACAAGAATATACTTCAGTGAATATAGTCGATTGTCAAATCATTCAATTTCTACACCAATTGTTACAACTTATAAATTAAGATATAAACTAATTTTACCCATCGATCGACTCCTAAACCACATTTTTGATAACCTATGCCGACTATGTCCCCAAGTTTGTTAGACCCGACCCATCATCTTTAAGAACATAGCTTAAATCATTGGCATCACATCGTCTTATCTTCCCTAATCGGCACGATGCAAGCTCGCCGCCCGGCCGAAACATGCCCGTACCCACCACGTTTGGACCTCTTACTACCTAGTTCAGTATAAGCGTGCCTTCGCCTCCTCGTGAGACCTTGGTGTAGGGTGATAAAAAAGAATACTGACTAACAAAAATTCATAATCAAAAATGCAAAATTGACATAAGTCACTCCTAGACTTAGTTCTCAATTTAATTTACTAGCTCCAAGGCCCCCATAAAATTATTGTTGACCACCTAGTTATCCAACACCTCCATAGTATTGTCAATAAATGCCTAGGTTGCTAAAAATTAATAATTTTAATTGGCCTCTTATTTTCCCTAATCAGCATACCGCTACGGCCAGAATGGACCAATACTACGAGCCTCTTATTTACCCTAACCAGCCTTCGCCGCCGGAACGGAATCCTACTGCACATTTTCTTAATAGGCCACTTATTTTCCCTAATCAGCTTATGCTGCCGGAACAGACCACTACTACTCATGCTTATTATTTTTTATTTTGAACTTAATGCCAATCCTAAGTTTACTAATAAGCCTACTTTCTTTATGTAACTTTTCTTCCATAACATAGGTTATATATAAACTTCCATTTACAGGTTGGTTACAAACGTCCCTTTTATTTGATTTCATTGTACAACCCATCCCCCGCCATTAAGCATCTATCCAAATGTCATTTACTCATTTTAACAAAGTTACAATTCAATCGTATTTGTTGCAAAATTTAAAAAAGCCCAATTTATCCTTTTTATACGTAATTCTTGTTTTCCCAATTGCGTTTTTATTGTCAATTTCATATTTTAACCCTCAGACAATGCATAAACCACTACAAGAAAATCTGCCTTTAGTTGTATAAATTGGTAGCATTTAACTGTAGGTAAAACTAATAATATTCCATCCTATATTATAAATTCAACTAAATATTTCCTTCCTATCCTGCCGCGCAGCGAAAATTTTGGCGACTTCAAATTTTTTGGCTACCTTTACTTTGTCACGTTTCACTTCATGTCCATATTTCACAAAATTTACCCCTTTCTTCTTACCTAATAATTTTTCCTTTTCACTTCACTAAAATTCACAGCTTATACATTTCCTTCATCATCTGCTTCTCATAATTCCACTATCGTCAGCATCCATATACTAGCACTCTCTATCGTTATCATCATGGTAGCCCTTTCCATCCTCTTTGACTATTTCAATTGGATATGATGTTTAATTTCTCGAGATTTCTCCATAAATCCGAAATAGGTATGAATTTCGAATTTCAATTCTATCTAAGTTCGATATTGCGATTCAACTAGTTTAATTTCAATTTTCTACAACGCTTAGGTATGTGTTGTGATATTTCTAAGACCTATAACAACTTGTTGGAAGATAGCGTTCATCAAAATGCTATTAAATGTTTTCATAGCATTTTTTCAACGCTGTGCATGGGCAGATTTCTTATAATGAATTGAGCTGAGAGAGTATCTAAACATTAGGATCTCATTGGTTAATGATAACAATGCCACTATAATTTGTAATAAAACTTAGAGCTCAATGCAAGTCGAGAGACATACTCCATATCATTCCACATGACCAAGATATTTATCATCATTGAAGATAGTTGATTGACAGAGTAGAAAATTGAAACATAATAGCATACCCATTCATTGAGGGACTAACTCGATTGGTTTAGGAGCTACAAATTAGGGAAGTTAGAATGAGATTCCATGATTGACCAACTGCGATGAGAGATTGGAGAAGTTAGAGATATGCCCAAGAAGCAATGATGTAATTTTATACATAAATCTAACTCATTAATCAATCTTTTTCATAAAAGGCATTTTCTTTCTATAATATACTTAATATAATGCGTTATATTAGCTAATTAAATTCAATTTAGAGTATATTTAATAGAAAAAATCGTAATTGGTATATTAATGATAGTAATTACAAAGTATTGCAACTTTTATCACAAAGAATATAAATATATGATTTTAAATGTTCTTAGTCAAGATACATCGAGGCTGAATATCGATGTATCCATTGAAACTAGAGTACGTAATGCTCCCTAAATGTTAGGCAGTCATTGGATAACTATGGAGCGACTCACTCTATAGTTTTCTATTTTTCTTTCGGCAAATCCAACGGGGTTGAGTGGTCTACTACCACTTTATTAATATACTGAAGACGAAAACAAGATACAAAGTAGAAAATAACAAAAAAAAACATAGCAACACGGCATATCAACCACTAAAAGAAAATACAACACCAAAACAAGACGTAAGCCAAAGAACACCAAAACAACACCTTGAGCCAAAACTCAGGCAAGAATTCTAGGATCAAACGTAAAGTTGAGCAACTTCAAACCTCACGAATTTCATGCTTAATGTGGATTTTGAGTTTCAAAAAAGACACGACCCTTTCAGGCTTAAATGCAGTGACATTTCTAGCTTTCAAAATCAAGTGTAGTCTCTTTTTAAGGACATAAGCAAATTGTCTCGCTCTCTCACCCCTACTTATTACTTCTTTATATATAACTAAGGTCAAACAAAAAATATTGATATGACTGCATGACTCTCTCCATTTTAAAACAACGTGGATCTTCAATATAAATCTTCACTTAGTTATAGTCAAATTATGGAATGATATTCGTCGAGTGACTATAGTGGGTCGAATAGAGTTATTGGAAGTGAAGCATTATTCAAGAAATTATTCATGTCCTTGGTTATATACGGTTGGTGTATCATAGTCAACTCAAAGTTATAGTCTATGGTCAAAGCATTTCATTTAATAATAGTTGTTATTTTTGAACAAAGGATTACGTATTTGTACTATAGAGTTGAATGTGAAAGATATTAAAATTTTGATCATTACCAAATTCCATAAGTCCAAGGTGAGAGTGTAGGTGAAGTAAATTAGCGTATATAATTGTCACAAAGGGTAGCACTTATTAAATTAAAATGATATTTTATTAAAAATGAGTAAGTGATAAATTTAATGTAATACCAGATGTTAAGTGATGTCTAAGCATTAACGTTCAAATAGTACGACATGGATTGGTGACGAATTTACATCTAAGAGTTACACAACTAAAATGATGAATTCTCTTAAGATCAAACAATTTAACTTGTTTATCATTATTATAAATTAATTAAATGAATTATTATTTATGAAATATTAATTATAAAATTTAATATGATTTGAAATCAACTAAAGTTTTTTTTTGAGAAGGAGAAATATATTGCTACAAAAAGAGCTTTCCGACTAAAGATAACAATACAGGGGAAGTATAAGAAAAAGGAAAAAAAAGGATAGATCATTGTAAAAGGTAAACAGCGAAATAGTATGACCTGCAATCTATTTGAAACCGGTCAGGCGATAAGCGAAACACGTAACAACCGTCCATCTGGTGACGCCTATAGTCAGATGCAAGCAGGAACTCAAAAGACCGTTGCTCAGAGTCGAGGATGCGGATAAAAGCTTGTGTGCTCACATTATGCTTGTGCTGATGCTCCAAAGCATAGTTGCGAATGATAGGATTGTATTTAAGGTCCAAAGCTCACCTAAATTTAATGAGAATATCCTCCCTGGACAAATTACCATAGAAACAAACATGGGAAAAGCCTTATGGAATGACATCAACCATAGATATGGGAGTCAAAGAAGATTCAACATCAAGGCCACCAAGTAGAGAGTCTCCCATAGAAGAGTAAATAACATTGGATTGAGCATTTGAAATCAAAGCTAATTGAGATGAGGAACGACATGTGAGGCATCAAGATGTGGATAGACCATGCACGAATTGCTTGAAGGCCAAGCGTCTGAAATCATAGTATGTTGAGGTGTGGAATGATCATGTGAGGCAGTAGAAAAAAGAAGAGCAATGCCACTAACAAAAAAAAAAAAAAAAAGATTAACATGCAAAGAAAGCAGGAGCAACAAGCACATGTGACCGTGCATGTCAATAACAAGAGCATTATAGTGTGCATAACCATGTGCATGGTTAGAAGCCAAAAAAGAAGAACTTGAATTAAGGCTCTAGCCAGACAAGAAGGCTTCAGATGATAATTGGCAGTAACATGCACTTGAAAACGAGCACCATGGGGTCAAGAACATGTGCATAGGCTAGTGCACCGTCAGAAGCTGGGGAAGTTGTGACATGTACATGAGAGTGCACATCTTGTGCATGATTTGTACAACCTGTAGGAGATACCAGGTTTCGAATAGCAGAGCCAGCATGAGTATGGGTGGAAGATGGCACAACAAGGCCCTTAATGACACAAATGAAATCAAAATGCCCACTTAGGAGATGACACTGGACATAGAGTAAGAGAAAAAAATCTGAAAAAGGGGAAAAGAAAAAAAAAACTAGAAATTCTATAAATATAGTATCATATATAGTTGTTCCAAATAAAATAGGTGTAAACGCGTAATTTAAACATTAACCTTATTTATTCAAGCACCCATGCAGCAGAATGCCTAACTCGTCTTCTATTTGGTCATTCTTTGTCTTTCTACATAAACTAGGATGACTTTTATGTATTTTTATTATTACGTTCTTTTATGTAGTTTCCTAATACAAGCGTATGTATAGTTCATTAGGTTTGGGACACGGTTTGGGCATTGGCTAGTTAACTGGGTTTCTATGAAATGATAACGAAAAATAGCGTATATGACTAGTCACACACTTAACACTCTATGCCACATGATTTAAATTAATAATTACATGTTTTAACTACCCCTATTCCATAGCTTGAAGCATAAGAAAAAAAGCAAATGTTTCTGCAAATATTAAATGGAATGGAAGCAATAAATCTTTGCAATTGCCTCTGGGTGCGGTTCAGATAATAACAATTATATTGGTATTATAGGAATCGACCATACATCTACAACCAAAGAAATTTGAGGAAACAATTAAAAAACATACAAGGCTAGGGAATATAGGCCAGAAAATGTGCGGTAATGATATCAGCCATTGCCATTCCACATATCAAGCATTACACCACTAGATTCCTTTTTCACACAACCGTGACATGTGTTTCATGATCTATACCAAGCTCAATTAAAAACCACAAATACAAATATTAATAGTTAAATGTTTATAGTAATAAATAATTTAACAATACATATCAACTTCGAACATACATTTTCAAACATTGTTTACGGTAATGATGTTATTACCAAATAAGTATCACATTTTTATTTTTTGACAGCAATGCATGTAGACCAACCGCGCTATACAGTTAATGAAATATTATAATAATATAGTTCAATTCTTATCATTTTAATAATTGCGTCATACCAAACGTTCGTAACTTTTATAGATGGTAAAAGATTGAATGCAGTGTCGTAATTCTTTTTCTATACATTAGCAGCGTTACTAGAAATTTTAATCATAGTATTTTTTGATAAAATACGATAAGTTGGACAAATGAAAAAATTGATAATGATAAATAAATACTAAAAATATCAAAAAATCGATAATCACTTATTTTAGTATCCTTTTTTAGGACCCGTTTATAACCTCTTAATGTATACATGCGTTTATAGAAACTAAAAGATACCAAATAAACATGCTCAATGATTATAGCTTATATGTATAACACAATGTAGTCATACTTATATTAACTTGAAACCTTGTGAAGATGAAGCTAAGGGTAAACCATTTAGATATGCTAACCACTGGCATATGCTAGATGAATATCATTGCATTATTATTTGCTTTGAATTGTCTATTCATCAGAACTCATACGTGTATCATTTTGTGAAATTCCTCAAAAATACTAAAGCTATGCTGAAAGAATGGAACAGAATCAGACCCAAAGATTATAATGGCATTGAAGATTTGGAGAAACAATGTGCTTGGCAACCAGATACATTGGAAGGTGACAATGTTGTTGATGGTGATTAGAGGGCTTATGCAGAAACTCGGACAAAATTTAAAAATGTTGTGCATGCCAAAGCTGTTGAAGTTAAACAGAAAGCCAAAGAATTATTGTCTACTGAAGGAGATGATTGTACAAAGCTTTTTACACTAAAATGTCTGTAAAAAGAAACACTAATTATAATTTTCAACTTTTTGACCAGAATGGGCATGTTACTGTTAATTGTAAGCAAATTGAAAAGGAAGCCTTATCATATTTTGCCAATCTATTCAATCATGAAGGTGACGATGATATTGATGACTTATCAATGTTGTCCCTCATCGGCTCATGAATGTTGTTGGTTTAAGGATGTTGATTTGTCCTGTTACCGCTAATGATTCAAATTGGCCCTGGAAAGCATCCATCAAAACTACTCCCCCGGTCCAAATGGCTCATGTCCGGGTTCTTTATTAAGCATTGGATCAGTCTGAAAATATACATTGTATCAGTAATTCTGGAATCTTTTAAATCTGGTTAAATTCTGAAAGAGAATAGTTACATGTTTTTAAGTCTTATACCTAAGGTTTAAGAACTTACTTCTACTGTTGATTATCTCCCTATTGCTTGTTGTAAGGTGATTTATAAGATTTTCTGCTAAGTGTTGTGTAATAAAATGAAAATTTTGTTTCCATACATGATTGCAGAGTGTCAGAGTGCCTTCATTGAGGGTAGAATTATTTCTAAAAATTCCTTTCTTGCTCGTGAGCTGATTAGAAAATTCAACAAGAAAATTGCTGATAATTTCTGTTTGAAGGTGGATCTACAAAAAGCTTATTACAAAGTTAACAGATCATTCATTATTCATATGTTGAAGTGCATGGATTTCTTTGACAAGTTTGTTGACTTAATCAGTGAATGCATCTCTACCCCTACTTTCTCTCTTCTGGTCAATAAGAGTTCCCGTGGTATTAGATGGGGTGATCCCTTATTCTCTTACTTATTTGCTATTGCTATGGAGTTTTTCTCTTTACAAATGGACTTGGCCAACCACAATAAGCTTATACAACCTATGCACAAATTTCAACCAAAGCACACATTTGTTGTATGTCAGTGACCTTATTATCTGTATCAAGTCGAGTTTAATCATTGCTCAGACTATCAAAGACATTTTTCTAAGACTGACAAGTTTATAGGTCTAAGAATGAATAAACAAAAATCTAAATGCTACTTTATCAGTCGGTGCAGACTCAAGGAGGATGTCTTAAATACTCTTAACGTTAAAGAAGGTACTTTGCTGTAAAATTCTTGGGAGTTCCCCTCTCTTCTAATAAGATCACTGATAGAGAATGTGTTGTCCTTATTTCTAATATTAGATATAAACTCTACAGTTGGAGTTTGAAGTTATTATCTTTTGCTGATAGGTTAGAGCTTGTGCATTCAGTTATTCAATCTAAAGTTTACTTCTGGTTGCAAACATTTCAATTGACTGGAGGTTCTATTGATAAAATTGAACGTGTTTGTGTTGATTTTATTTGGAGGGGTGGGCTACGTAAGATCAGTTACCATAATCTATGCAAAGCCAAAAAAGAAAGTGGTGTGGGTCTCAGAAACCTTAGGGAGATGAAAGAGGCTTACACTCTCAAATTGGCTTGGAAGGTAATTTCATCTAATGTTTTTGGGCAAAGTGGAGGCTAAAGAGATACATTAAACGAAAAAATTAGGCTATGGCAGTGGGCAGTAATGCCTCATCCACATGGAAAGCAATTCTTAAAGTTTGTGATGTACTTTCAAGTAATTGTACTAGAGAGATTGCCAGTGACCGTGACACGAATCTTTGGCATTACCCATGGATTAATTGACGATCCATCATTGATTACGTTGGTTGGGATACCTATTCAGATTATAGTTGCCCAGACTCATGTGCTTCTCAGATAATCATTAATGACTCTTGGCATTTAAATGAGCTTCCCCTTAATGAAAGCCAAAAGTGACACATTGAATTTTCACTTATATACAATGGCAGAGATAGGGACCTTTGAGCATGGAAACATGGTAATGAATTCACTCTTCGATCTACGTGTAACAGTGTTAGACAACATGGGACTAAATGTGATTGGTCCAATGTGGTATGAAGTAAATGTAACGTCCTTAAAATGACATTCACTACCTACAATGTAATCAAAGGATGACTTCCTACCAAGGATCAAATTAATAACTGGGGTATCACTAACTCAATGGCTTGTATTCTGTGTGATGACAATCTGGAAACACATAAGCATCTTTTTTTCGAATGTGATTTCTCGTATCAAATTGCTATGTTTTGTCTCTTGAAATTAAATGGAACTCTTACGAGTAATGATATTATTCAATTTGTGAATTACCTGGCGAGCAAGTGGAATCCCAAAAATAAAAGCCAAGCTAGATAGCATCGCTCTCACATATATTGTTTGGTGGATTTGAAATGAGAGAAACCACCGTACGTTCCAGGCGAAGTCGAGAGCAAAGGAGGAAGTTTGTAAGTTGATTTTTAACGAAGTGCATATCAAATTGAAAGCAAATCGAGGTAGAAACATTACCTCCAACTTGGAAGAATATGGAGCTGATACTGTAAGTGCAGATCTTGCGGAGATGTTCGCTCGAAATCGAAGTACACCACCTCTTCATCCACTGCCGCCATGATTAGGGCAATTGGTTTTATTTTGGGGAAATTTCTAGTTAATCTTAATGTTGTACTGCGTGATGTTGAACTAGAATTGATTATATTGAATCGATGATATAGTACTAAACCACACTTTGGGCTGGTTGCCTAATAAAAGCCTATAACCACTTTAAAAAAAAAGAACGTTGTCATACCCATATAAAAACTAGGAGACGCATTAACATTAACATGCATTATATTGGTTGTATGAGATTAATACAAAATTCTACCACATGAAAATGTATTTTCCGATGATCATAATAATTTTAACAAAAGATTCCCATCTGCCTACCGTTCTTATCGTCCACTCAATTTCCTTTGCGATAATTTTTTTCCATTTATTTAATTAAATCTTTCAATGCAATAGTTTGTCGTTAGGGTTTTCATTTTCCATCACCAAACTATAAGCAATGTGAACTTTTTTTTGGTTTTCATAACAGCAATGTGAACAATTTGATTTACTTCTCAATATAATTTGAGAACACAATTCCACTGTTTTAGCTTCCTCTACTAAGGGTACAATTTACTCAACAATCCCCAGGGGCGAATCCACCTCTATATTTTTGAAGGATCAAAATTCAAGGCGGGAGGGGCATAATATTGTGTATAATGTTGAGAAAATATGCATAAGTAAACATAGTTTCGTTAATAAGATACAAAACACTATCAACCACATAATATTTGAGGGGGTCAGCTGCCCCGTATAGGCCCAAAGTAAATTTTCCCCTAACAAGCCCCCATTGTTCTTAGCTACTACATTACTATAAAGGTCTCAGTGTTGTTACATTACGGTAATTTATTCTTTTAGTATTGAATGCTTAGCTTATGGTCGTCACCTTCCATATTCAAGCTAGTTCATCTTACCTCTCGACAATGACCCTCTCGGGCTTTACATTTCTACCACTTGCCGAACATCAATTTTTAGGTCTCAGGGTGTTACTGAGATGAAAGTTTGCACTAACAAGAGTCAGATAGTTACTCCGCACTATTAGGTTGATTGATATAGAGCATAATACATTTTTACTGCTAAGATGCTACTAAGATGCTTTTGTAGGCTATTAATTTTCAAATTTGTGTACTTGATGCATGCTTTGAGATGTTTACTTAGCGTGTAGATGCAGTTCAGGCAGTTTCCGTTGAGAATGGTGACTCAAAGTTTAGTTGTTTCATTATCAAAACCGCATATTAGGTACATACCCTGGTTTACTTAATTTTTGGATGCCTAATATTTGGATGGAACCATCTAGGTCATTATTGGATTTAGAAGCATGAAGAATCATTAGCATATAATGTGTAAGCGACCTATCATTTAATTGCAGTACACGCACATAAATGACCTCTCATACTTTTTTTAAGAAAATATAATATAATATAACAAAAGGGAGAATCTAGCCATTCTCCAACGGCTTACAAAAATGGTTTCCACAGAATGCAGAAACTGTGCACATACACAAACAAGGTAAACAGAACAAAATACAAGAAAAACAACAGACGGAGTACAGACTAGAATAAGTAAAACAACAGTAAAGGTCGTGAATGACTCCGTAGTAGGCCATAATAGCAAGGATAAGTAATGAAATTCCCGAACCCACATGAAACGTGTGAAGAGCTATGGTAACTGACATGCTCTCGAAAAAATGCGTCTGGTTAGGGGTGGGAAAACCAAGATGACTATCCATAACCTCTGAAATCTCCTACTCCCCAGCTCCGTCAAATCCGAGATGTCTATCTGGTGAAGCCACAGAAATGCGTCAATACTCCTGGTCCACCAATAGCTCCAGCTGTACGTGCTCCGGTGATCCCATCAAAAAAGGAGACACTAAAGCACCATCCAGCGCTAAGCATACCAAATCCGACGACCTAGAAACTAGGATCTGCATAATTAACAAACGCCATAAGATCGTTAGGGGGGAGTATGCGAAAGTGGTAAAAGCAACAGTACACATGAATTACATAAATAAGAAATAAACCAATACCTTCTCAGGGAGTAGCTGTTACCGAAGAAACATCAAAGTTAACAACCAACCTCCTTGATTGAGATCCAAAAACGCCCCTAAAAGGCCTACCATGAAACACTAGGAACACGTCATTCCTAAATTTTCGGATAATGGTAGGAGAGTCCATAGAAACTTCGTCAAAATTTGCTTTATTCCGCGAGTACCAGATGTGCCACTAGATCAGGCAGGGAATCAGACGATGAAGGATCAAACGAAAAGATCTACCTGAGACTCCGGTCCACCAGTATCTCAGTGAATCCTCAGTCGAGTTGGCATTACGTCGACAACCCATCAGATTTTCAAAGTATTTCCATACAGCCTTGGCAAAAGACCCAGAGAACAATAAATGAAAAGAGGATTCGACGCATCCAGAGCTGCAACATCTGCACCTAGATACGAGAGGGATGCAGTTTCTCTGAAGATTCTCATCCATTGGTAAACCATCTTGCAAGGTTTTCCACATAAACAGAGAGACCTTCGGGGGAACACGTACATTCCAAATGAAGGAGTATAGGTGAAGACGTGGACCAAGAGCCCGAATAGAAATCCACGCCGCCTTAAGCGTGAATGGAATTTGTCCCAAGTTGTACCTCCCCCATGAGCATCCGTTAATACCTTCAGGCATTGCATTCTTTTCCATGTTTCACTAGCGTAGGATGAAATATCGGTGAAATTCGTACTAGCCAGTCTATGGTACTTGGCGAGGAGGAATGTCGCCCAAAGGGAGTTGTTCACTCCAAACCTTTCCCTAAGCTTGCAAGCAAACGCCGAACAAGTGTCCTTTTGGTTCCGGAGGCCCAGGCCTCCCTCACTTTTGGGACGACAAATGGAGTTTCAAGAAATCCAGTGATGGCGAGAAAAGTTGTCTTTGGTTCCCCAGAAAAAGGAAGAAGCTAAGGAATGGTAAGAGCGGAAGCAGGAAGCAGTTGGAGTCATAGCAACGAAGATGTGGGATCCCATAGAGTCAAGGATAAACTTAACGAGAACTAGCCTGCTAGCCTGCGATAGGAGGGTAGCATTCCACCTAATGATTTTACCTCTGACTTTGTCAGTTAGAGGATTGAAGATGGTGTTTAGCTTGCCACCACGATACCAGACAATCCCTAGGTAAGGAAGCGGAAGCGAGGCCACCTTGAAACCTGAAGATGTCTCGATCCAGGAAGATCTAATCGGTGATAGGTCTTTCGAGGACACTAAACAACTTTTAGAGGAGTTAACGAGTTTCCTCGAGCTTCTCTCATACTACCTAATAAAATCCAGCAGGCCACCGATAGACCAATGACCACCATTAGTAAAAATGATGATGACGTCAGCAAAGGACAAGGAAGAGATAAGAGGGCAACCCTTAGGGATGTCGAACCTACGAATCTACCTAGTAATTATTAGAGAGTGCAACCCTCGAACGAAGGCCTCAGCACCGAGCACGAATAGAGTAGGGGAGAGAGGGCCTCCCTGTTGAAGACCTCTCCCAGACCTATAATAACCGACGGTCGAACCATTGATAAGGATGGAAAACCAACAGTTGGAGATGAGCCTCCAAACAACATCGATTAGGGATTCTATAAACCCCAAATCCCTTAGAATCTTGATGATGAAGAACCACGACATGTGGTCGTAAGCCTTTGCCATATCAAGCTTAACGACCACATTAGAGCCTCGCACCTTCTTATCAATCTAAGAAATCAACTTCTAGGTTAAAAGGACGTTGTCAGTGATCAAATGTCCTTTTATGAACCCAGCCTGCGAGGAAGATATGAGACGCTCAAGAAATAGAGCTAGCCTCGAGGTTAGAACTTCGAAATGACCTTGTTTGAGAAATTATGCAAGCTAATTGGCCAGAAATCTGCACAAGAGCTAGGTTGGTTGCACTTCCGGATGAGGATCAAGTTGGTGGATGTTCACCCTATAGGGAGATCTCCACCTAAGAAGAAGGACTGAATGGCGAGAAAAAATCTGCCTAAATAATTTGCCATACACTCCTATAAAATACCCCGTTGAAACTATCAGGCTCACTCATACTGTCCTTGCTTAGTGCAAATACGCAAGCACGTATATCATCCAAGGAAGGAGGTGCAACTAGGTCAGAGTTATTCTTATAAATATACAAGCGAAAAAACCTGGAGTTCGTATCTCCTTCAAAAATCCATTTGATCCTTGCCTTTTGGCGAAGATGGCCTTGTTCAATACGAAGCTCCGACGAGAAGGCAAGTTGGGCCAACGTCCAGGCCTCCTTGTTGGCAGTAGATGGTTCCTCATCAAAAGACGCTTCTACTAGGACAAGAGATTCTTCAGCCTCTCTAACGTAGTTGAAGATATTCTTGAATACAAGCAGATTCTATGCCTTGAAACAAGTCTTAAGACGCTTCAACTTGCGAGAAAAAACCACACATGGGGAACCACTCATAGGGGAGATCCAGGAATCTTGCACAACCTTGAGGAAAGAATGGTGACATCTCCACATACTCTGGAATCTAAAGGAGGACGGGCCAGATAGGGAAAGGGGGGACAACTAAGAATCATAGGAGTATGGTCAGAAACGGTACGATGAAGATGGGATATGGTGAACGTGCAGGGTAGGATGAGCCAATTTTTGGAGGCGAAGACTCTATCGAGCCTGGATAGAATTCGGTCAGGACCTTCTTGGTTGTTACACCAAGTGAAGGCCGATCCGACAAAAGGAACTTCTGACAGAACCGAGATAATGATGAAAGCATTGAAATCCGCAATCACCAAGTAGTTAACGGCATTGCCTCCACGCTTCTCTGCTTGGCTAGCGACGACATTAAAGTCTCCACCCGAAATAGAGAAGCCTAAGTAGGAAAGAGATAGAACATCGGACCACGAGGCTTGTCTCTCAATCTGTTCGCACTTAGCGTAAACCGCTGAGAACAAAAAGAATGAAGAGAATGAGGGATAAGAACAAGCCATCGATAACAGCTAGTCTGAGTCTAGGATAGGGTGGACGATAACTCCATTGGACCATAAGATCCAAATCTTATCGGACACATTAGCTAAAGCGACACCAAAGCCTAAGGAAAGAACGGATGAGGTAATCACATCCAGACCCACTAGTAGTTCCAGAAGCGCAACCAAACAGATAGAATGCTTCTTGATAATGCGCTTAAGCTTAGCTACTGACGCATCATTACCAATTCCCCGCATGTTCCAAAAAAGAAAGTTCGCCATCAAGATCAGAACAAAACACCAAGACACACAGAAAGAGGTAGGAGTATGCAATCCCAGCTCTCCTTTCAGATAAAATGTAGAGTGTGTCGAGTCGATCTAATGATCTGCTCGGACGCTGCTGTAGAGCGTGTGTGAATGGTGCGAGGAACGGGACGTCGACTACGGCGTGGGCTATAAGTAGTCGATATAACCGGTGACTTGCTGAAAGCAGAGAAGTCCCCAGCGCGACTAAATGAGCAGTCCATAGCTGGAACCACAACACCGGACCTAGTAGGATAAGAATTCTTAGTAAGCCGAGATAAGGGATCATTAGTGATCACTATCTCGGCCTTACTAAGAAAAGTAGAGGAAGCAGAAACAGAGGATACCGGACAAGGAGAAGAAGCAACAGAACTCATCGGACCAACAACGACAGAGGAAGGGGAACCCTCCGGTCCATCACCAATGTCGAAAGGAAAAGAAGAAAAAGAAGACAAAAAAATGTGGAGTTGCTCGCGAGAGGCAACGCCAGTCACTATGCGAACTGTACCCATGCTGATCTGCCATGAGATTGACTGAACGGACTAAGAGGCAAAGCTCTGAAACTGACAAGACAAGCCCCAACAAGAACACGATACGATCGAAAGGTAGACAAAAATGGACACCCTAACGATGATGGAAATCGAATAAGGGTACATGAACTTTCCATATAGCTAGCAGCGACTGTGCTAACTATATGGTGGCTACACACGCCGAACCTAAACCGATGCCAAGGGACAAGCATAACCGACCCAGGCCTCGAATAAGAAATATCGAAGAGTGAAGTAAACATGCACAAACTACTGTCAAGCTCGCCGTGTTCAAAATCTAACCGACTACCCAAAGGGACCGCAAATACCCATAAGCCTTCGAGCCATCGAAGAAGCAACCCAAACCAGCCCTTCATGGCTTGAAGCCATGGGAAAAAAAACCAAGACGAACCGATAATCGAAAATGTGAATCGAAGTGGTCCGATTACACAGAACGAAAAAGGCAACAAGGAACTGGGTACCATCACAAAAAAGGAAAAGAAAGCAACAAACATAAGTGTCATCCGCGAATATCATGGCAACACACCAATAAGGCGATTTCCATGATGCTCGTCGAGCAGCGAACACTACCCCACACCCAAAAACGCACACATGACCCATCCTACTAATTTCCGAATAAGGAAGATCATAGGTGGGGAGTGCACACCAGAGTGTGTAAATGCTCATAACAACACACAAAGTCACCCCATCGAACTAACAAGCTCACAAAAAACCTAAACTGAGCCAATAGTACACGTACAGCCAGAAAGAGACAAGCCCACAAAATCCAACATCTTATAACCCAAAGATACCTGACTACCCACTGACGATCTAGCCAAAATCTCAGGTACTGCCACAAAAATAGCTGAAGTAACATAAGGAATAGGGTAAAAATGCTATACCTCTTTAGCTATTAAAACATCAAGAATGATGCTTCGATAGCAATACCAGTGAAAACCAAGGAGATGGGACCTTTCACCACTGCTAGATTCGCTCTCGCGATAGCATCGAAGCTAAGGCACGACTGTATAAAGGACCCAGTGGCCACAAAAGCATCAATTAGGGGGCACGAAGCCATGCCCAAATTCTAGGGTTAATCGAGAGATAAAGTATCAGAGAGGACAAAAGTAACAGAGACGAGCAATAGAGAAAGAGAGAGAGCAGAGGTAGCTAGGGAACCGTAGAGAAGAGAAAAAGAAATTATCATTCAGATGCCATCAAAATGACCGTTAGATGAGCTCTCATACTTGTGTATATAGTAATTTTTTTTTTACTTATTTGCATAACACAAGTGACATAATTCAATCATCAGACATCGTCTAATCCCCTTCATCTCCTAATATATATCTATGACTAGACAATAGATAGTATGGAAAGAATAAAATGACCGAGGATATGATGTGTACCTTGGAGCTATATCAACTTTGCTGAACCTGTGGAGGTGGGGACAAAGTACGGGGCACAACCAGCATGTCGACGGATGATGCAGAAGAGAAGAATAGGAAAGTAAGGCAGTCTAAGCAGAGAAGCCTTTAGCAAGCAAAGCTTGGGAAGTGGACAATGCAGAGAACTGAACTACAGTGCAAGGAGGGTTGGACATGGTGATAGGCTGGTCAGTGCACATAATATCCCCAAGATTGCTGACCGCGTTACTAGCATTGTTCGTAGAAACATGAGAACAGTCATTAAGTTGAAGGGTTGCCAAATTTTTTGGAACCCGGACCCTATTCAAATCACAAAACGGATTGAGATACTGATCAAACACATAACATGCATCACAACAAGGGGGTTTACGTTTGTAATTCATCATGGTACTTAGCGACTTGCCATTAAATAAGTCGACATATTTTCCCAACAAACACAACCAACATGCTAGCAACCACGCAAATGATATTGTGATCCCACAACTCCTTTGAAATATCTAACTTTATCTAAATACGCAAGGAGTTAATTACATCTTTTGAGTAGTTTCCTCAGGAAACCATTTTCTCAACATAACCAATCTAGAATCCAAAAAATGAGGACCACCCTTAAGAATCCAAAAAAGATCATCCACCTTCTCAAACTTGACCATAATGACCATTTTCCCTCACTTCGGAACCAATGGACGGTTTCCAAACAAAAGTAACAAAAGTGGATAAATGTACAAAATATGGTCGAGCCCAATCACATAAAGTACTAAACAGTTACCCTAGCGGTTAATAGATCGTTTGAGCTTGGATTCTGAGACAAAAGCCTGATTGTAAAGACCTACCTTCCCGACCATCGAAAGTCAACACTAAATACGACCACTGTACTTTAATGTTGAACATCCAAACGTCGAAAACATAGATTGTTAGGTAAATAGAAAAGAAAAAGTGTAGAATAGAAGAAACATAGAATCTCACAGTGGAAACGACAACATATGATAATAATGACAGATGAACTACCTCTACAAGATACAATGCATACCAGAGTTAAATACAAATCCGATAGATAGAAACTAAGCAATTCAGCTGTTTGATATTTGATATTTGTAATAAGGATCAAATTCTCTGTATTATTGATAGAACAGAATGTTTTGATTTTACAGAGCTTATTGAATGAATAAAAATGATACAGCGATAGGCTATTTATACACATATGTACAAGTGTATGCATTAATCCCAGTATCAAATATGAAATAAAAGAAGCAGCCCATTTGTATTTATATTCGTATTATGTCGGCCCAATCTTCATGTGATGGTATAATTTGAAAGTAGTAAGGCGACACTTCACATTTAATCTACCCCTCTCAATTTAGGGTTAGGGATTATCTAGTAACCCTAAATTGGAGATTAAAAGAAAATTCACGATTTCGGTCCGCTTCGAGCTCAAATTTATATGTTAGATTTCGTATTTGAGAGAAAACGAAGGTGTATCAGCTTTATCTCTTCAAATCGGGGTTGTAAAGTTGAGGTCTCCTCATTGGGGCTGTCTTGCTTGAGCTTGAGGGTAACACTTGCGGATCTGGCTTTTGTTTGTCTGAAAGGGGCTTTTGTGTGTCAGAAATGGGAGATATGAGAGATCTACAACTTCGTATTCTTAGAAGACAGCAAAAGTTGCTTGCTGATAGTGCCTTTATAAGGAAATCTGCACGGTGATGGTATATAGTTTACTTGCAATTTTCCCTTACTAACTTGTTCTCGAACGAAGTGTATATCAATTTCAATATGCTTAGTTCTAGCATGCTGGATAGGGTTAGATGACATGTAGATTGAGCTTTGATTATCACACCATATTTTAGCTTTATCACATAAATCTAGTTGTAGCTCCTTAATTAGAGATTGTAACCATATTATTATGGCTTTTGCACTACCAGTGCTCCTGTATTCAGCCTCAGTACTTGACTTTGATATGGCTGATTGCTTTTTCGAACTCCATGAAATTAAATTTTCCCCAACATGGACACGGTATCCAGTGACAGATTTTTTGTCATCTGGATCAGCAGCCTAGTCTGAATCTGAATATCTAGTGATCTTTTTCTCCTTGTTTCCCTTATGTGTGAGACCATAGCTTATTGTCCCTTTTAAGTAGCATAGATTCCTCTTAATAGCCATCTAGTGTTCACTTTTTGGTTCCCGTAAAAATTGAGATACCTTATTAATACTGAATGCTATATCAGGCCTGGCTATGGTGGCATATTGCAATGCTCCCACAACACTCTTGTACTGCTTAATATTATTTATGCTTTCTCCCCTATATTTGGAAAAATTTTGGCTTGAAATCATGGGTGTAGGTTGTGATTTTGCTTCATACATCTCAGTTTTAAGCACTAGCTCTAAAATGTATTTCTTTTGACATAGAAATTATTTGAATTTGATTTTCTTGTAACCTCTATGCCCAGAAAGTATGATATGTCACCCAAATCCTTGATAGAAAATTCTTCAATGAGATAATTTGTGATTTGCTTTATCTCTGCTTTATTGTTACCTGTTACTATCAAATGATCAACATATATTAGAATATAAATTGTTGAACTGCTGCAAATTTTAATAAACAAAGAATTATCATATTTTGTAGGATTAAATCCCATTTTTGAAAGAGTTGTCCTGAGTTTATCAGACTAGGCCCTTGGGGCCTGTTTCAATCCCTGGATTGCCTTGTTTAATTTGCATATGAGACTTGAGCCTTGTACATAACCCCCAGTTGCTGCATATAAACTTCCCCCGGTAAAACTCCATTGAGAAGTGCGTTATTGACATCTAAGTGATTTATATTCCATTGATTTCTCAAAGCTATATGAGAATTAGCCTTATAGTTGATGGTTTAACTACAGGAGAAAATGTTTCACTGTAGTCAAAGCCATATTCTTAATTATAACCTTTGGCAGCTAATCGTGCCTTATACCTATTTATACTTCCATCAGGATTTTTCTTGAGCTTAAATGTCTATTTGCAACTAATTAAATTCTTGTTGTCTGGTTTGTGTACAAGCTTCCAAGTCTTGTTTGTTGTCAGAGCCTTAAATTCATCTTCCATAGCTTTTTTCCAATTCTTATCTCTAATTGCTTGATTGTATGTGACTGGCTCTTCATTGTTCATAATGACACCGTATGCTTTTGGATTGAAAATGCCACTTTTGGCTCTGGTTGTCCTGTGATGACTAGTACGAGCAGGTGGCTGATTAGCAGGTTCTTCAGGCTGTGTAGTAGTATTATCAGCGGTTGTTGGTAAGTTTGTACTTGAACTACTTGAACCATTTCTTTCACTTTCAGTTTGCTGATTCTCTATGTTGACATTGTTACTCCTAGGGAAGGATAGCTCAGTAGCTTCTCTACTTGACTGAATTTTGTCAGTAGCTGATGGCTCTTGTGCAACCGCAGTCACTCCTTCATTAGCACTCTACTGAATACCAGGATATTCTGGTATTACAAGTATACCTTTACAAGTATTATACACTTTGTTTGTTGTCTTTATCTCAGTAGAAATGTAGGGGAATATACTTTAATTAAAAATGACATGTCTACTTAAAAATATTCTGCCATTTTCATCAATGCATTTATATCCCTTTTGTTTAACATCATACTCTATAAAAGTACAGGGTTTTGACATGAAATTTAATTTGTTTGCATTGTATGGCCTTAAGTAAGTACGGAAAACATAGACAACCAAAAGTTTTTAGACTATGATAGTTAGGCTTGACATTTTATAATTTTTCTTGGGGTCTAATATCCTTTAATACTTTTGATGGAATTCTATTTATTAAGTAAACAACAGTATTAAAGGATTCAGACCAGAATTTAAGTGGCATAAAAGCATGTGCCAATAGTGTCAAGCCTGATTCTACGTTGTGTCTATGTTTTCTTTCAACTATACCATTCTGTTTGGATGTGTAAGGACATGTGTGTAACAACCCGGAAAATCAGAACCAATTTAAAATTTTTAATTTGGCAATTTTAATGAATTTTGAATATTTAAAATGAATTATTTTAAATAATAACGACTAGAAATTCAATTTGAATAGAATTAGAAAGTATATATTTATTTGAATCGAAGTTAGAATATAAAAATTTATTTTAATTATAAAAGAAATTGGAAATAGCGTGGTAGTTTGAAAATTCGATTTCAAATTTCAAATGAATGTACAGGATTCAAAATAAACCAGATTTTAGTGAAACCAAAAATATTTGAATCTATTTGAAAATATCTTTCCAACGAACCCGAAAAATTGAAATTTTATAGTGGGAATAAAAAGTTATGTCCAGTTGAAGACTCAGAATAGTCGCTTTGGAAATATAACCCTTAAAAATAGTGATTTTGCAAACGACCTTCGTTTTCGACGAGACCAATTTTTTTGGATCCGGAATGTCAAGTTACTGCTAGATTCCAATTTTCATAATTTTTGAAATCAATATGCGAGAATGGCAAAAGAAAACGTGTTTTGACAGTTTCAGTCAATTTTGATCGACCAGAAAATGACCATTTTTCAAACTGTCTCCAAATTCGATGAAATTAGTTTTGTTAGGACTGTATCGTCAAAACATATCTAGATTTATTTTTTGGGAATTTTCGGAGTCTGCATGTGGCCCCGGTAAATTAAAATGTACATTTGAATTGAACATATAATGATTTATATTTTAATTTTAATGAAAACTGATCGTAACAGTCAAATTGTCTTACGTTACGTATCTTATTGTGTTCAGAATGGGGGTAATTGGTTACAGGAGACAGTGGTTGGGTCTCGTTTGGAGTTAAGACGAAATTTCAACTTTATGGAGAAAAAATATAATAAAATAATAATTTTATATATATTCCTCCCCTATATCTCTCTCTCTCTCCCTTCCCCCGTTGACTCAGATCAAAAAGGAAGAGAAATAAAATTAAAAAAAAAGAAAAAAACCCTCGTTCGAATTCGCGTCGCCCCCCCTCCGATCTGCCGACGCGACTTCGCCGCCGACCCCTCCCATCTTCATCGCGCCTTCCCCTCCGCTCTCATCCCTCCCCTTGGTCAGTCGAACCCCCTAATCCCCAAATCCTGTTGAAGCTCCCGCCGCCTCACAAGAGGCCGTGCCACCCCCTGCGCCACCCTCCACCGCCACTGGATGGCCAGCGCAGAACCACCACCTCCGGAAGCCGCGCACCACTGCAACCGCCACCCAATGGCTCCGCCTCCTCAGCCAAGCGAACAACCCCTTCCACCAAAGCTTTAGTTTTTACCAAATGCAAGTGAGTTTTCTGATTTCTATTGTAGGGAAATTCTGACTATTTTTATAATATAAAGTTATTATTTTTATGATAATAAAGTTTAGATTTTTATGGTAATAAAGATTAGATTTTTATACATATTCATATGGAAAAAAAATTAGACTTTTTCTTATACAAAAATTAGATTTTTCATTATATAAAATTAGATTTTTCCTTATATAAAAATTAGATTTTTCCTTATGTCAAGATTATATTTTTCATTATGTAAAGATTAGATTTTTTATAACGAAAAGAAATGATTTTTAAGCATGTAAAGAAATGATTTTTAAGCACGAAAAGAAATGATTTTTATATTTGAAAGGATATGGTTTTTATATGTGATTTAGTTATAAAAATGAGATCTTTATACATGTAGCGATATTATAATAAAATGATTTTTATTTAAATAACATCGCCATAAAAATATGATCTTTATACTGTAGACATCGTGATAAAAATACGATTTTTATTATATATATATAGCGAAGAGAGAAAAATGCGATTTTTAAGATATAAAGATTTAATTTTTATTTATATGTATAACATATAAAAATATGATTTTTAATATATATAACGAAATAAAAATATGATTTTTATAATATATACATCGATATAAAAATGAGAACTTATATATATATATAGCTATATAAAAATGTGATATATATATATAGTAGCGTTGTTAAAAATGTGGTTTTTAATATAAATTTCGTGAAACATGTCGCGTTGGAATTAAAACAACGAATCTGAGCGACAAGAAAGCAAGGCAGAGTGGATCCCAAAGGTGAGAACTTCTCACTTTAATTTTATTTTCTAGTTAAAATATATACTAGGATGCAGATGGTGCTTAGCAGCACCCGACACCCGTCGTCCACAGACCATGGACGACTTGTTCGATTGTGTTGTGTTGTGGATATTGATTGTGATTGTGATGTGAAAGGAAAATAAAATATTCATGTGTTAAAATAAATATTTTATAGTTAAAAATATAATTTTTAACGTGTATATGAATAAAATAAATATTCATTTACAAATCGGACGATTTATAATTGTACACACATTTGACTGATATGGATTGGAACGATATATTTTACACATCACCCAACTGCACAAATAAATCTGTGTTTGTTGTTTGGAAACCCCACACGGGTATTGGGATGATATTGGACATACACTGATCCTAATATTTAGTTGTATGTCAATCGAATGGTTGACAGGCTGTTGTAAGCGTTAGTTATTTATATTTAATGCTTATGCAGTTGTGTAATGCACTCTGGATGATGGTTGACTATGTTTGATTATTGTTGTGTACATGTGTGTACGAAATCCATATAAATAAAATTATTTGTTAATTGACTGTGTCTAATTCCAATTCAGAAAGAACGAATATTTTAAATTAACGAATGTTTTAAATTGACGAATATAGAATATTTTAAAATAATGAATATTTTAAAATAATATTCAGTAATGGATCAAAATATGATTTTGATGTCCGATTTGGGATGGACATGAAAATATTTAAATATATAAAGCTGTATTGATTAGATTAACGCCATTTTGACGTGAACGATATTTATATCGACTTTATTCATTTTTATAATGAATATTTAAAAGGAAGTGATTTCAAAATCTAATGTTTTGAAAATATTATCATTTATATATTAATGATATGGAATATTCAATTTTGATTTAAAATTGAATACAAAGTGGAAATCATTTTGAAAACGAATTTAAAACAATTTATAGAATACGTTTTGAATGGAAATCAATGGAATATATAATATATATATATTAAATGGCCTGAATAGAACGCGCCACGCCGCGGTAGTTCGCGAATTTCGACCATTAACTTCGAATGGACATTACGGGAGATCCGACCGTCGGATTCTCCTAAAATTGGAACCATTAAGTTCGTATCGAAAAGAGATTTCCAACGAATATAAGAAATTTGAAATATAACGGTTGGATTTGGAATTATGTCCAAATCAAATTTGGAAAAGGTCGTTGTAAGTGCAGTTCGATGACCATTTATGGAAATCGACAATATGGGCCTTGATAAAATTATTAAAAATATCAATAATTTGTATAAAATCATAATAAATGATTTGGAAAGAATTGGGATGAAAATTTCCATATTAGGAAAGATAAAAATGTATTTTTATCGAAATGAACTAGTTATGAACTAGAATTATAATTCAATATTTTTAAATAAATAATTGGAGTTGAAATGATTTTAAAAATAATCAGAATTTCCAATATAAGAATTGGAATGGATTTGATTCGAAATTATCTTCGGAATATTTTGATATTGGATTCCGTGATTATATGGACATTGTGGAGGAATTTGAAAGATATATATATCATTATTCCCAATACGATATTTGTTGGTTTCAGAATTTGATATTGAATATGCCGATATATTTTCTATTCAGAGCCTTGTATTTAATATCAAATTGGGTTTTGGGTTTATCGTGAATGGTGTTGTAAATAACACTTGTGCTTTAACCCGATTAACAATGGAATGAGATTTTGGGTTTGTCGTGAATGGTATCTTTAATAATATTGTTCTTAAACCCAAGGAAGTTAAGAAAATTAGAAACTAACTAGAGATTAGCTAAGTTGAATGGTTTCCTGGGTATTGATCTGATGTTGGTTTCGGCCTTCGGGATTAATACTTAGGGAATTGTTCTCTTACTAATTTACGGTTAGAGACTGATGGGATGGAGTCTTCAGTAACACTGTTCTTAAACCCCGTGCGAATAGAATAAATCTTTTAATTAAGATTTAAAGAAGAATTTTCAATTAATTAACATCTAATTGGAATTGAAAATGGAATGTGAATTGGGTTTATTCTGAACTATGTTTTTAAAGATATTCGTTCTTCAACCCGATTTACAGTGAAATGGGATTTGGAATTTATAAATCTTTTTACTATGATTTAACGAGAATTTTCCAAAGTAAAGTTTTTCAATTTGATATATTAAATCGGGATTGAATGGAATTCGATTTGATAATAATCGAAGTGAACTTCTATGGACGGAGACTGTTAATACATATGAAATTAAAAAGGCTTTTCCGTTATTCTATTTAAATTATTAGTCGGATACGGAAATTGATATCGGTTATATATTGATTTGTTTTTCCGTGAAGATTCCATAGTTAATGCAATGTGATTTGGGTTTATCGTGAACTGTATTTTAAATTACATAAGTTCTTTAACCCAGTTAAAGATAGGATTACATGTCTAACATTGTTTTTCGAACTGCATGGTTTATCTCTGCTAAATATATATCTATTTGGTGGCAGAGAATTTATTCTCTTGCTTAACGCCCTTCTCTGAGATGTACCAGCTCAGAGGTTATATATCGGCAAAAATCAATAGTACGGTGTAGATTCTCGATGCGACATGTTTGTGTTTCAAAAGTTAAATAATCATAAATATTGATTTTTGGAAAGATTTAAAACCAAGTGGAGTTTTAATGAAACTTTAATTAGACTGAAACATGAATTGATAATTTGAATTATCAAATTTGGGAAATGATCGAGAATGGAGTATCACCAGTTTTGCTCCTAGCGATAGTTAAATCCTTAATTAGATTCGAACGTGAAATGGTAATTAAATTTACCAATAACACCGTGGTGTTAGATATGGAGTATGACCAGTTTTGCTCCATGGGATGAATAAGTTAGGATTGGAAGATAAAACAAATGATTACTTCGGTAAGGTGATCTAATCCTGACTAGTTTGGAAAACCTTAATATGGTTTGAATTGATATCCAAAGGATAAATTTAAAGAATTTATCTTTGATAAAATTATTGGGAACCATTCCCAAAGGATATGAATATTTAAATAAAAGAATATTAAAAATTGGAATGAGGCATATGTTGTGTTTTTATAACACTTGTTTTTATATATGCGAGTTATTCAGAAAGGCCAGGTTTATAACCATTCTGAATAATTGATTCGATGATAAGTCGACGATGAAGACGGTGGTTGAAGACCGGAGGTCTTCACATCGTTTGGATGATTACTGATGTCTTGATTGGGCTGTACACCCAAGACGAGGTAATAAGTGGTGATCATCCGGACGTACTTGGTGATCGACCGGATATGCGAGGACCTCTTGTAATAACCCGGAAATTCTGAGCCAATTTAAAATTTTTATTTTGGCAATTTTGATGAATTTTGATTATTTAAAATGAATTATTTTAAAAATAATATCGACGAAGATTTCTACATATGAAGAGTCGTGGCGTATTGGTTTAGCTAGTCGGTGAGAACTTCTCACTTTAACTCTTGTTTCTAGTTAAAATATATACTAGGATGCAGACGGTGCTTAGCAGCACCCGACACCCATCGTCCACAGACCATGGACGACTTGTATGCTTGTTTGATGTGTTGTGAAATTTGTTTGTGATGTTGATGTGAAATGGATAATAAAACATTCATGTGTTGAAATAAATTAATTATCGTTAAAAATATAATTTTTAACGTGAATGTGAATAAATAAATATTCATTTACAAACCGAACGGTTTGTTTATGTACACCTATTTGAAGGATATTGATTGGGACGATAAATTTTACACATCGTCCAACTGCATAAATAATATTCAATGTTTGTTGATTTGAAACCCCACACGGGTGTTGGGATGATATTTGGCGTACACTAATCCCAATTGTTTAGTGGTATGTCAATCGTTTGATTGACAGACTGTATGAGCGTTATTAGTTACATTTAATGCTTATGCAGTTGTGTGGTGCACTTTGGATGATGGTTGATTATTTATCGTTGTTATTATATACATGTGTTGAATGGAATCCATGTAATTAACATTATATGGTAATTGATTGGGCCTCATTCCAATTGGGAAAATAAAGAATATTATAAAATATATATTCATGTGTTGAATAGAATAAAGAATATTCATGTGTTGAAAGAAATATATATTCACGTGTTGAGTAAAATATTTTAAACAATAAAATTTACATCTTTATCAAAATTTTAGAAAATATATTAAATAACAAAAATAGTCATTTGTTGACGATGCTCATGTGTTGAGAATATTCATGTGTTGAAAGAAATATAGATTCATGTGTTGAATAAAATAAATATTCATTTGTTGAATAGAATAACGAAGTTATTGAAATATATAAAGCCGTGTTGATTAGAGATGCGCCATTTTGACGTGAACGATATTTATATCGATTATATTCGTTTTTATAATGAATATAGAAAAGGAAGTGATTTCAAAATATAACATTTTGAAAATATTATCATTTGTATATCTATGATGTGGAATATTCAATTTTGATTCGAAATTGAATATGAAGTTGAAATCGTTTCGAAAACGAATTTAAAACGATTCATAAAATACGTTTTAAAAGGAAATCGACGAAATATATGTAATATGTATATATATATATATATTATATATATATATATATATAATGGCCTGAATAGAACGCGCCGCGTCGCTGTAGTTCGTGAATTTCGACCATTGACTTCGAATTGACATTACGGGAGATCCGACCGTTGGATTCTCCTGAAACAGGAACCATTGGGTTCGTATCGAAAAGTGCTTTCCAATGAATATTAGAAATCTGAGATCTAACGGTTGGATTTGGAATTATGTCCAAATCAAATTTGGTAAAGGTCGCTATAAGTGCAGTTCGGTGGCCGTTATTGAAAATTGACTGTACGGGCCTTGATAAAATTATTAAAAATATTAATAATTTGTGTAAAATCATAATATATGAGTTGGAAAGAACTAGGGTAAAAAATTCCACATTTGTAAGGATAAAAATATATTTTTGTCGAAATGAACTAGTTTTGAACTAGATTTGAAGTGGTTTTAAAAATAATCAGTATTTCCAATATACGAATTGGAATGGATTTGAATTGAAATTATCTTCGGAATATTTCGATGTTGGATTTCGTGATTATACAGATATGGTTGTGGAAATTTGAAAGATATATTTATATCATTATTTCCAATATGATATTTGTTGGTTTCAGAATTTGATATTGAATATAAGCCGATATATTTTCTATTCAGAGCCTTTTATTTAATATCAAATGGGATTTTGGGTTCATCGTGAATGGTGTCTTAAATAACACTGTTCTTGGACCCAGTTTAGAAAAGAATAAATCTTTTAATTAAGATTTAGTGAAATTATCCAGTTAATTTGGTATTTAATTGGAATTGAATTTAAATTGATTTTTGGGTTTATCGTGAGCGGTGTTTTGAATAACACCTGTTCTTTAACCCGATTAACAATGGAAGGTGATTTTGGGTTTATCGTGAACAGTGTTTTAGATGACATTGGTTCTTTAACCCAGTTAAAGACAAGATATAGATTTTTGGGAAGATTAAAACTAAGTGGAGTTTTAATGAATCTTTAATCAGATTGAAATGATCGAGAATGGAGTATCACCAGTTTTGCTCCAAAGTGATAGTTAAATCTTTAATTGGATTTGAACGTGAAATGGTAATTAATATTTACCGATAACACCGTGGTGTTAGATATGGAGTACTACCAGTTTTGCTCCATGGGATGAATAGGTTGGGATTGGGAAATAAAATAAATAATTACTTTGGTGTGGTTCTCTAATCCCGACTAGTTTGGAAAACCTTAACATGGTTTGAAATGATATCCAAAGGAAGATTAAAGAATAAATTTAGAAGAATTTATCTTTGATAAAATTAATGGGAACCTTTCCCTAAGAATATGAAATTTTGAATAAAAGAATATTCTGAATTGGAATGAGGCGTATGTTGTGTTTGTTTAACACGTGTTTATTATATACGCGGGTTATTCGGAAAGGCCGGGTTTATACCCATTCTGAATAGCCGATTCGACGACAAGTCGAAGATGAAGGTGGTGGTTGAAGACCGAAAGTCTTCACATTGTTTGGATGATTACTAATGATCTTGATTAGTTTGTACACCCAAGAGGAGGGAATCAGTTGGTGAACGTCCAGACGTACTTGGAGATCGATGGATATGCGGGGAAAGTGCCTCCGGTTTCGTTCAGACCCAGAATGAACTTGTAAATGGACTGTGTGTCTGACATTGGATTTTATTCTGTGTTGATTGATCTCTATTAAATATACATCTGTTTGGCGGAGGAGAATTTATTCTCTTGCTTAACGTCCTTCTCTGAGATGTACGAGCTCAGAGGTTGTATATCGATGGACATTAGTCGCATGGAGTGAATTGCCTGTGTGGCACGCCTAAGTGGCAGATGATCAAGGCTTCTATTGAAAAGAAAAGTCTTGTGGTTGATGATCAAAGCACGGCCTGTGTGGCATAACTTTGTGTATAGCGTTAATTCGCGAGCCTCACACCTTGGTATGAGTCAAAAACGGGATAGTGACTACAGGGAGAGCACGACGTTTCTTTCTAGCTAGTGGTGGTGTCAGTGCTTAAACTGGCTGACATTTATATACTTTTCACCTGTGTGGTTGTTGGAATGCGAGGCGCCTCGAATATATGGTCGATAACTGGCACTATGTGAGCCGACGTACAGACCATTATATAGGTCCTATAGGACCGGGAAACGTGTGCTCAGGAATTGCCAATCCTCAAAAGTAAGAGAGGACCGGCCCCGAAGATCCAAGGATCGCTGTGTGTGGTCCTGAGACATTTGCTAGAGTGTCTCGAATCGGAGAGGAGCTTGCCCCTTGCCTCGACTCATGATGGAATCCAATTTCCAATACGTGATAATTCGGTTTTATTTGTAGAACCTAGTATGGCGACGTAGCAGATGGTAGCTATGCCGCCTATGATTGATACTTATGATTGAAATTGTTTTGACACTATACATTTATAGTAATATCAAAATAATCTGTTTTTAAACATATCAAGCGTTCTTTGGCTATTATAAGATAAAACCCTATCCTCCGGCTTGCGTTGCATTGTGTGATGGGACCTGGGTCTTATAATAGCTTCATTTTTCTTTATTTAGCATTGCGCTGCTTGTTTTATGCACTGGTATTCTTGGGAGGAAACCCGTTCCGTGTTATACGGCGTGGTCCCTTGATTTACCTAACTTTAAAATAAAGATTAATAACTGTTTTAGTTGTCACACCAGTCACATGACTGACCTGGAGTTTATTGTTTTAACCTAAACTCTGGGTGGCCCTATTTTCGACACAGGCAGCTTGTAGTTTTGGTTTTGCAGATTTATATTCACAGGATCCTGATTCACAGCTGGAACGATGATCGGAAAGCTCTGTATCCGTGTATTACTTTTAGTTGTGTTTTGTATTATTTCTCCGCTGCTATGTAAATTATTGTAATCTCTGATATTTAGTAAAGGTGTAATATTGATTCATACTCTATGATATTCTTGTATTCTGATGGAATTGTTGTAATAAACAATGAAATGTTCTTCTGTTTGCGTTCCGATTTTTCATGTTCTCAAAACGATCAGGGGTTGCGAACGGTGTTGGTCGGTTTAACGATCGATTAGGATCGAGCGAAATTCCTTACCGTTACACCTATCTCCTGTATTGGACACGGGAAGAGGAATAAGGTGCCTTTGGTGTCGTTCAGACTCAGAACAAACTTGAAAATGGATGTGTGTCTGACATTGGATTTTATTCTGTGTTGATTGATCTCTATTAAATATATATCTGTTTGGCGGCGGAGAATTTATTCTCTTGCTTAACGCCCTTCTCTGAGACGTACAAGCTCGGAGGTTATATATCGATAGACATCAGTCGCATGGCGTGAATTTCCTGTGTGGCATGCTGAGATGCAAATGATCAAGGCTTCTGTTAAAAAGCAGAGTCATGTGGTTGATGATCAAAGCACGGCTTTAATATAGCATAGCTTTGTGTATAGCGTTAATTCGCGAGCCTCACACTTCGGTATGAGTTAGAAACAGGATAAGGGACCTAAGGAGGACATGACGTTTCTTACTAGCTATGAGCGGTGTCGGGGTTTTGCAAGCCCAGACATTTATATTAATTTTACCTTTATGGTTGTTGGAATGTGAGGCGCCTCGCATATTTTGTTTTCTACGGAATCGATGGATATAGGTCCTATAGGATCGAGAAACGTGTGTTCAGGAATACTAATCCTCAAATGTAAGGGAGGACCGACTTTGGAGGATCCAAGGGTCTACTGCGGGGGATCTTGAGGCATTTGCTAGAGTGTCTCGAAGTCGGCGAGGAGTACATCCCTTGCCTCGACTCATGACAGAAATCCAATTTCCAATACGTGACATTTCAGTTTTGATTGTAGAGCCTAGTATTGGCGACATGATATATGGTACCCATGCCGTCTATGATTGATACATTTATATTTGAAGTTGTTTTCATATACTTTACACTGTAATAGTATCAAATGATTTGTTTTAAACGTACCAAGTATGTTTGGCTATTATAAGTGAAAACCCTATCCTCCGGCTTGCGTTGCATTGTGTGATGGGACGTGGGTCTTATAATAGCTTCATTTTTACAAAAAAGCATTGCGTTGTTTATTTTATGCACTGGTATTCTTGGGAGGAAACCCGTTTCGTGTTATATGGCGTGGTCCCTAGATTTACTTTATTTTTAAAGTAAAGATTTAATAACTGTTTTAGTTCTCACACCAGTCACATGACTGACCTAGAGTTTATTATTTTAACCTAAACTCTGGGTGCCCCTATTTTCCATATGGGCAGCTAGTAGTTTTGGTTTTGCAGATTTATATTCACAAGATCCTGGTTTACAGCTGGAATGATATTCGGAAATCTCTGTATCCGTTTATTTCTTTTCAGTTGTGTTATATATTATTTTCCGTTTCTATGTAATGTATTTTAAATCTTTGATATTTTTTGATGTATATTAATAATTCATACTCTGTATATTCTTGTACTTTGATGTAAATTGTTGTAATAAGCTGTGAAATGTTCTTCTGTTTGTGTTCTGATTTGTCATGTTCTCAAACAATCCGTTCTTTCTCTTCTCTTAGGAGACCGGGGAAGTTCGGGTCGTTACACGTGGTATCGAAGTTTGGGTCATTACACGTGGTATCAGAGTTTGGTTTACAGAGCTCGAGAACAAGACACATTAGAACTGAACGAAAGAATTCATCAGAGATTGGATTAGTAATATCCAATAAGAATGACTCGTTAGAGATGGGATCAGTAGTATCCTAGAATGAACCGGAAGAGTGTTATTTTTGAAATAAAAGTAAACAAATTTTGTTTTGAAAATTTAAACCTTATTATACGTATTTGAATATTTTATTTATATTGAATTTTGACAATCCAATATATAAAGATTTTGCATATACGCCTTGCAAACCTGTATACAAAGCCTTAAATATATTGGATAGATATAGAATCATGCTCTATTTGCCCGCAGACGATCCAGATGATTACTATAGTATCATCAGTATTTGTGTTTGAGTTTCGAAAGTGGGATATCTATATATTTCCAATTGATTGGTGTGAGAACCAAAACTAGATAGGGTTATTTGTTGTGATTTGGCATCAAAAACATGGTTTTTGAGTATATAAAAAATAATGAATTTGAAAAGATAATGAACTAATTGATTGCTGGTTGTGTTGTTTGATTATTGATTAATTAATTAAAATTTTGAACCATTAAGCCAAATTGAATCAAATGTTGAACTGAATTGAAAATTGATTGAAACTACATGTATATATATGTATATACATTGAACAGGTCATTGCAAGGAGGCTAGAGAAGAGGAATAAAATTGTATGCCTGACAAATAGGTACATGTTTACTAATTTCTTGGGTTTTGGATGATTTTATGAGCCGCGTGGCTTTTTCTTTTTCTTTTGAGATGAGAGGGCCTGTGTGGCGGTTTGGGGATTTTCCTGATGCTTCCCGTACAAAGGAGGTTATGGCGAAATTTTTCGAAAATTTAGGGTGTTAGCCAAATTTTTGAAAAATTAGAATTTCTTAGAAATTGAAAAGTTGAAGAATGAAAGCTAGAATGAAAGTTGAGTTGGTTAGTTAAACAACTTTCAACTTCGTTCCTTTTCGAGGACGAAAATATTTTAAGTGGGGGAGATTGTAACAACCCAGAAAATCAGAACCAATTTAAAATTTTTAATTTGGCAATTTTAATGAATTTTGAATATTTAAAATGAATTATTTTAAATAATAACGACTAGAAATTTATTTTGAATAGAATTAGAAGGTATATATTTATTTGAATCGAAGTTAGAATATAAAAATTTATTTTAATTATAAAAGGAATTGGAAATAGCTTGGTAGTTTGAAAATTCGATTTCAAATTTCAAATGAATGTACAGGATTCAAAATAAACTGGATTTTAGTGAAACCAAAAATATTTAAATATATTTGAAAATGTCTTTCCAACGAATCCGAAACATTGAAATTTCATAGCAGGAATAAAAAGTTATGTTCAGTTGAAGATTCAGAATAGTCGCTATGGTAATATAGCCCTTAAAAATAGCGATTTTGCAAACAACCTCCGTTTTCGACGAAACCACTTTTGTTGGATCCGAATGTCAAGTTATCGCTAGATTCCAATTTTCAAAATTTTTGGAATCAATATATGAGCGTGGCAAAAGAAAACATATTTTGACAGTTTTAGTCAATTTGGATCGACCAGAAAATGGCCATTTTTCAAACGGTCTCCAAATTCGAACAAATTAGTTTTGTTAGTACTGTATCGTCAAAACATAGCTAAATTTATTTTTTGGGAATTTTTGGAGTCCGTATGTAGCCCCGGTAAATTAAATTGTACGTTTGAATTGAATATATAATGATTTATATTTTAATTTCAATGAAAACTGATTGTAACAGTCAAATTGGCTTGCGTGACGTATCCATATCCCATTGTGTTCGGAGTGGGGGTAATTGGCTAGGGGTGACAGCCGTTGGGTCTCGTTTGGAAATCAGATGAAATTTCAACTTTAAGGAGAAAAATATATAATAAAATAATAATTTTATATATATTCCACCCCTATATCTCTCTCCCCTCCCCCGTTGACTCAGATGGAGAAAAAAGAGAAATAAAACTAAAAAAGAAAAGAAAAAACCCTCGTTCGAATTCACGTCGCCCCCCTCCGATCTGCCAATGCGACTTTGCCCCGGCCCCTCCCATCTCCGCCGCGCCTTCCCCTCCGCTCTCCTCCCTTCCCTTGGCCAGTTGAACCCCCTCAATCCCCAAATCTCGTTGAAGCACCCACCGCCACACAGGAGGCCGTTCCACCCCCTACGCCACCCTCCACCGCCACTGGATGGCCAGCGCAGCACCACCACCTCTGGAAGCTGCGCACCACTGCAACCGCCACCCAATGGCTCCACCTCCTCAGCCAAGCGAGCAACCCCTTCCACCAAAGCTTCAGTCTTTACCAAATGCAAGCGAGTTTTCCGATTTCTATTGTAGGAAAAATTCTGATTATTTTTATAATATAAAGTTATTATTTTTATGATAATAAAGTTTAGATTTTTATGGTTATAAAGTTAGATTTTTATATACATTCATGTGAATAAAAAATTAGATTTTTCCTTATATAAAAATTAGATTTTTCATTATATAAAAATTAGATTTTTCCTTATGTCAAGATTAGATTTTTCATTATGTAAAGTTTAGATTTTTTTTTATAACGTAAAGAAATGATTTTTAAGCATGAAAAGAAATGATTTTAAATTTGAAAGGATAAGGTTTTTATATGTGACTTAGTTATAAAAATGAGATCTTTATACATGTAGTGCTATTATAAAAATATGATTTTTATTTAAATAACATCGCCATAAAAATATGATCTTTATAATGTAGTCATCGTGATAAAAATACGATTTTTATTATATATATATATATATAGCGAAGTGATAAAAATGTGATTTTTACATATAAAGATTTGATTTTTATTTATATGTATAACATATAAAAATATGATTTTTAATATATATATATATATATATATATATATATATATAACAAAATAAAAATATGATTTTTATAATATATACATCGATACAAAAAGGAGATCTTATATATATATATATATATATATATGTATGTGTGTGTGTGTGTGTGATTTTTATATATATAGTAGCATTGTTAAAAATATGATTTTTAATATAAATTTCGTGAAACAAATTGCGTTGGAATTAGAACAACGAATCTGAGCGACAAGAAAGCACGACGGAGTGGATCCCAAAGGTGAGAGCTTCTCACTTTAATCTTATTTTCTAGTTAAAATATATACTAACATGCAGATGGTGCTTAGCAGCACCCGACACCCATCGTCCATAGACCATGGACGACTTGTTTGATTGTGTTGTGTTATGGATATTTATTGTGATTGTGATGTGAAAGGAAAATAAAATATTCATGTGCTAAAATAAATATTTTATAGTTAAAAATATAATTTTTAACGCGTATATGAATAAAATAAATATTCATTTACAAATCGGACGATTTGTATTTGTACACACATTTGACTGATATGGATTGGGACGATATATTTTACACATCGCCCAACTGCACAAATAAATCTGTGTTTGTTGTTTGGAAACCCCACACGGGTATTGGGAAGATATTGGACATACACTAATCCCAATATTTAGTTGTATGTCAATCGAATGGTTGATAGGCTGTTGTAAGCGTTGGTTATTTATATTTAACGCTTATGCAGTTGTGTAATGCACTCTGGATGATGGTTGGCTGTGTTTGATTATTGTTGTGTACATGTGTGTATGAAATCCATATAAATAAAATTATATGGTAATTGACTGTGTCTGATTCCAATTCAGAAAGAATGAATATTTCAAATTAACAAATGTTTTAAATTCACGAATATAGAATATTTTAAAATAACGAATATTTTAAAATAATATTCAGTAATGGATCAAAATATGATTTTGATGTCCGATTTGGGATGGACACGAAAATATTCAAATATATAAAGCCGTGTTGATTCGATTAACGCCATTTTGACGTAAACGATATTTAGATCGATTTTATTCATTTTTATTATGAATATTTAAAAGGATGTGATTTCAAAATCCAATGTTTTGAAAATATTATCGTTTATATATTAATGATATGGAATATTCAATTTTGATTTAAATTTGAATATGATGTGGGAATCGTTTTGAAAACGAATTTAAAACTATTTATAAAATATGATTTGAATGGAAATCGACGAAATATATATAATATACATATTATATATATTTAATGGCCTGAATAGAACGCGCCGCGCCGCGGCAGTTCGTGAATTTCGACCATTAACTTCGAATGGACATTACGGGAGATTCGACCATCGGATTCCCCTAAAAACCAGAACCATTGGGTTCGTACCGAAAAGAGCTTTCCAACGAATATAAGGAATTTTAAATCTAACAGTTGGATTTGGAATTATGTCCGAATCAAATTTTGAAAAGGTCGTTGTAAGTGCAGTTCGATGACCGTTTATGGAAATCGACTGTACGGGCCTTGATAAAATTATTAAAATTATCAATAATTTGTGTAAAATCATAATAAATGATTTGGAAAGAATTGGGATGAAAAATTCCATATTTGAAAAGATAAAAAATATATTTTTATCAAAATGAACTAGTTATGAACTAGAATTATAATTCAATATTTTTAAATAAATAAATTTGATTTGAAATTATTTTAAAAATTATTAGAATTTCCAATATAAGAATTGGAATGGATTTGAATCGAAATTATCTTCGGAATATTTTGATATTGGATTCCGTGATTATATGGACATTGTGGAGGAATTTGGAAGATATATATATCATTATTCCCAATACGATATTTGTTGGTTTCGGAATATGATATTGAATATGCCGATATATTTTCTATTCAAAGCCTTATATGTAATATCAAATTGGGTTTTGGGTTTATCGTGAATGGTGTTTTAAATAACTATTGTGCTTTAACCCGATTAACAATGGAATGATATTTTGGGTTTGTCGTGAATGGTATCTTTAATAATACTGTTCTTAAACCCAAGGAAGTTAAGAAAATTAGAAACTAACTGGAGATTAGCGAAGTTGAATGGTTTCCTGGGTATTGATCTGATGTTGGTTTTGGCCTTCTGGATTAATACTTAGGGAATTGTTCTCTTACTAATTTACGGTTAGAGACCGATGGGATGGAGTCTTCAGTAACACTATTCTTAAACCCCGTGCGAATAGAATAAATCTTTTAATTAAGATTTAAAGAAGAATTTTCAATTAATTAACATCTAATTGGAATTGAAAATGGAATGTGAATTGGGTTTATTCTGAACTGTGTTTTTAAAGATATTCGTTCTTCAACCCGATTTACAGTGAAATAGGATTTGGAACTTATAAATCTTTTTACTAAGATTTAACGAGAATTTTCCAAAGTAAAGTTTTCCAATTTGATATATTAAATCGGGATTGAATGGAATTCGATTTGATAATAATCGAAGTGAACTTCTATGGAGGGAGACTGTTAATACATATGAAATTAAAAAGGCTTTTCCGTTATTCTATTTATATTATTAGTCGGATACGGAAATTGATATCGGTTATATATTGATTTGTTTTTCCGTGAAGATTCCATAGTTAATGCAATGTGATTTGGGTTTATCGTGAACTGTATTTTAAATGACATAAGTTCTTTAACCCAGTTAAAGAAAGGATTACATGTCTAACATTGTTTTCCGAACTGCATGGTTGATCTCTGCTAAATATATATCTATTTGGTGGCAGAGAATTTATTCTCTTGCTTAACGCCCTTCTCTGAGACGTACCAGCTCAGAGGTTATATATCGGCAAAAATCAATAGTACGGTGTAGATTCTCAATGCGACATGTTTGTGTTTCAAAAGTTAAATAATCATAAATATTGATTTTTGGAAAGATTTAAAACCAAGTGGAGTTTTATTGAATCTTTAATTAGATTGAAATGTGAATTGATAATTTGAATTATCAAATTTGGGAAATGATTGAGAATGGAGTATCGCCAGTTTTGCTCCTAGCGATAGTTTTATCTTTAATTAGATTTGAACGTGAAATGGTAATTAAATTTACCAATAACACTGTGGTGTTAGATATGGAGTATGACTTTGCTCCATGGGATGAATAGGTTGGGATTGTGAGATTAAACGAATGATTACTTCGGTAAGGTGCGCTAATCCCGACTAGTTTGGAAAACCTTAATATGGTTTGAATTGATATCCAAAGGATAAATTTAAAGATTTTATCTTTGATAAAATTATTGGTAACCTTTCCCAAAGGATATGAATATTTAAATAAAAGAATATTAAGAATTGGAATGAGGCGTATGTTGTGTTTTTATAGCACTTGTTTTTATATATGCGAGTTATTCAGAAAGGTCGGGTTTATACCTATACTGAATAACTGATTCGACGATAAGTCGACGTTGAAGACCGGAGGTCTTCACATCGTTTGGATTATTACTAATGTCTTGATTGGGCTGTACACCCAAGATGAGGTAATAAGTGGTGATCGTCCAGACGTACTTGGAGATCGACCGGATATGCGAGGACCTCTCTCCTGTATTGGACACGGGACGAGGAATAAGGTGCCTCGAGTTTCGTTCAGACCCAGAATGAACTTGTAAATGGATGTGTGTTTGACATTGGATTTTATTCTGTGTTGATTGATCTATATTAAATATATATCTGTTTGGCGGTGGAGAATTTATTCTCTTGCTTAACGCCCTTCTCTGAGACGTACGTGCTCAGAGGTTATATATAGATAGACATCAGTCGCATGGCGTGGATTGACTGTGTGGCATGCTGAGATGCAAATGATCAAGGCTTCTGTTGAAAAGCAGAGTCTTGTGGTTGATTATCAAAGCACAGCTTTAATATAGCATAGCTTTGTGTATAGCGTTAATTCGCGAGCCTCACACCTCGGTATGAGTCAAAAAGGGATACGGGACCCAAGGAGGACATGACGTTTCTTTCTAGCTATAGGTAGTGTCGGGGTTTTGCAAGCCCAGACATTTATATTATTTTTACCTTTGTGGTTGTTGGAATGCGAGGCACCTCGGATATTTCGGTTTCTACGGAACCGATGGATATTGGTCCCATAGGACCTAGAAACGTGTGTTCAGCAATACTAATCCTCAAACATAGGGGAGGACCGGCCTTAGAGGATCCAAGGGTCTACTGCGGGAGATCCTGAGGCATTTATTAGAGTGTCTCGAAACCGGCGAGGAGTACATCCCTTGCCTCGACTCATGACGGAAATCCAATTTCCAATACATGACATTTCGGTTTTGATTGTAGAGCCTAGTATTGACGACATGATATATGGTACCCATGCCGTCTATAACTGATAAATTTATATTTGAAGTTGTTTTCATACACTTTACACTATAATAGTATCAAATGATTTGTTTTAAACGTACCAAGCATGTTCGGCTATTATAAGGGAAAACCCTATCCTCTGGCTTGCGTTGCATTGTGTGATGGGACCTGGGTCTTATAATAGCTTCATTTTTCCAAAAAGCGTTGCGCTGTTTATTTTATGCACTGGTATTCTTGGGAGGAGACCCATTCCGTGTTATACGGCGTGGTCCCTAGATTTACTTTATTTTTAAAGTAAAGATTTAATAACTGTTTTAGTTCTCATACCAGTCACATGACTGACCTAGAGTTTATTGTTTTAACCGAGACTCTGGGTGCCCCTATTTTCCACACAGCAGCTAGTGGTTTTGGTTTTGCAAATTTATATTCACAGGATCTTGGTTTATAGCTGGAATGATATTTGGAAAGCTCTGTATCCGTTTGTTTCTTTTCAGTTGTGTTATGTATTATTTTCCACTGATGTGTAATGTATTTTAAATCTTTGATATTTTTCTGATGTATATTAATAATTCATACTCTGTATATTCTTGTACTCTAATGTATATTGTTGTAATAAGCAATGAAATGTTCTTCTGTTTGTGTTCTAATTTGTCAGGTTCTCAAACAATCCATTCTTTCTCTTCTCTTCGGAGACCGGGGAAGTTTGGGTCGTTACAATGTGATTCTATGTATAATTCCCATATCTTTGAAATAACTACTTAGGATCTGATACCAAGATAAAAACTAAGCTATTCAGTTGTTTGATATTTGCAGTAAGGAGCAAATTCTCTGTATCATTAATAGAATATAATTCTTTGATTTTATAGAGCTTATTGAATGAATAAAAATGATAAAGTGATAGGCTATTTATACACATACGTACAAGTGTAGGCATTAAGCCCAGTAATGGATAATAAATAAAAGAAGCGGCCCATTTGTATTTATCTTTGTGTTATGTCGGCCCAGTCTTCATGTGATTGTATAATTTGAGAGTAGTAAGACGACACTTCACACTTTATCTCCGATCAGCTAGACAGTTATAAAATTCCAACCTTACAAATGTCGATTGGCAAAATAAAATACAGATGAAATAAAATAATGTGACAGGAAAACTTCCAGCTCTGCTCCTTGAGTTCCACATCCTATATATAGAAGACAACCTGAAAGCAAGCTCGATCTGACCCGAGCATCATAATGAAATAATGCGCGGATCAGTCTGGAATACCAACACAAGAAAACTCAAGTGACATAAAACATACGATAATTCTATGAGAACAAACCGCTAGTCGCAGAACGGGTTTATATCTCACAAGAATAACATATATGTAAGCATCGACTAAAACCAAAATCACCGAAACAATAAGGGATAAGTGTCACAAGTAAAAAATTTCCAATATAAAAGTAATAACAAAACAACACCCCACTGAGAATAGTGTAAGGCACTTCCTGATGGAAACAAAGGAAATGATCCAAAATTTTGAATCGAACAAGATTTTTTTTTTATTTTTTAGAAATAATTGGATCGCACTGCTAACTGCGGACAAAGCCACTTACAACAACATCCAATCTCACCATGGATTAAACTAATTAAACATCTTGAAGGATTTACCTTCCTGATGCAAATTAAAAAAAGGAAAACTTGATTTTTTTTAAAAACAACTGAATTGAATGAGAAGGTTTTGAAACAAATAATGACTAGGAAAACGCGCCCCTGACTGAAAGTATACCTCTAGAATGTACTGAGAACTTCGATGACTCTCGAAAACGTTTAAGTTGGACCCTATATGAAATCCGAGTATTTCACATCTGATTGCGAACACGGTCGAATCCAATTTTGAGCAAATGTGATAATACCAAATGGGAGCAACCCCACACATAGCTTGACTTCCACTTGCTCTTTTGGTTCAGCCATTTCAACAAAGGATAACGGTGCTCAAAGAGAATGTTTTGATTTGACGATACAACTCAACAAAGCTGAATCAATAGCTGTTAAATCAACTATTAGGAATATTCAAAATGATCATATAAGGAAACTAAACCACTTCTCTTACCATTATTTATCATCCCAAACTTATACTATCTCTTGGTTAAAAATAAAGTCGGACAAGTTGAGGTAGTGTTATCACTAGGCATCGGTTATACAATGTTTTTATACTTCGAGATAGATAAAAGTTTCTATGCTTCGACATCTAGTGATAAAAATATAGCTAAAAAAATTCCATATATGCGATGTCGTTTATGGAAATTTATTTCCATACTCGTATCAAAAACATTTAAACTTCAAAACTCGAACTTATGCTTAGTTTTCACTTTTTAGATATTTCAACGGAAACATTTTTAACAATACTCTTTAAAATATTAGTCTTAAAGAGATAATTATTATTCAAAGCATATATAAAAGAGAAGTTGAAATCAATGTTAAATAAAAACATTAATTTCGTCGGCTGATGCTTCTCCTGTATCTGGATTTAATTGAAGTTGGACCCTCTTCAATATAGTCGGTGCTAGATGCTACTCTGGGTAATAATAGATGGTTAGAAGTCAATATATCTGATAATTTTGAGTCCCGTAAGTCTTCCACTTCTACTATCGGATCTGCAAATGCACTGCTGCAAGGTAACTCCTTATCCAAGTGTATTAATGATATTGGGAATGCTGGGATTGAATTTATTAAAAGGGGTGAGACTGAGAGTATTATTGATGTGGCTGATTTGGTCGATAATGTTGGACTCAACAATATTGTCGGTGGTGTTATATCTGAGTCATCGACTAATGCTGTGGTGCCCTCGGTGTCCCATCCCTCGACAATGTGTAATAGCACACAATCTGCTCGTCTAAATGCCCCGGAGGTTCATGTTAATTCTGTTGCATGAGCTCTTGCGAACTATGCTAAACCACCCTTGCCATAACCAAATGCATATAAAAATCCAGCAACTACGAAATCCAAACCAAGTTACTCATCCTTTTTTCAGCACTCCCTATATGTGCAAGAACTTATATTTCTCGTGCATTCCCTAATGCCTATGAAAATCCGATTCCTCCTATTGATATTGTCCAAGAGGGCGTACACTTCTGGAAAGATTACCTTGGTGGTTTCTTCCTTGACTCACATGTTCCGAATATTGATGTACGTGATCAATGTCGAAAAGTCTGGAATTTGAGATGTGGTATTCAAGTTAATTGTGTTTATGGATTGTTCTTTTTCAAAACTTCTAGTATAGAGGAGAGAATGAAAGTGTTGTAATCCGATCCCGCTATCATTGGTGGGAAACCTTTTATTATTACATCTTGGTGCACATCTATTGAGAGTGCTAGAGAGCGTGTGGCTTCCATTCCTGTATGGGCTATCTTTACCCGCATTCCTTCGGTATTACAGACTCTTCCTGGTTTGAATTGGCTAGCTAGTAGAATTGGGAATTTTAAATGTTTTAATGCAAACACGGAAGCTAGGAAGATTCTTGTATTTGTTAAATATCTGATTCAGATTACTCCGATGAAGCCTCTAGCAGATAAGCTCAAAGTCTCTATTGATGGTTATGATTTTTTGGTTGATGTTCAGTACACATGGCAATAGAAAATATGCTCTAAATTCCAATCCTTTGGTCATGCTCTTGACACTTGTATGGCTAAAGGACCGTCTGCATATCAATCTCCTCTTTCAAATCTTAAATCTAGGGTTTAGGTTCGTGGGCCCAAAGAAGCTGAAAAGCCTGTTGAAGAACCAAAATTAGATAAAGACCAAGAAAGTAATGATGACGAAACTGTTGATGTTGGAATTACTTGGATGTCTGATGACTGCTCTTGGGTGCATTCAGATTTGGGAGTGAGATATGACCCAGTTGAAAATGAGTACTACAAATATGTGTCGGAATCGGTGGATGATTGTAGAAGATTGGAATATTAGGTGGTTGGTGATAGGTTTGAGCTCATTCAAGAGGGTGTCCTTGGTGAGAAGAAAAAGTCTCTTTTCCATGATTCTACTTGGGATTGGGAATGAAAATTTCGCAGTACTAACTCGTGCTTTGTTCCTAACCTTGCTGTACTCTTTATTGAGTATATTAATGTTATTGGCAGTGATTGTGATTCCTCCAGTCACTATACTCTTTTTGGTGATTGGCTGCTAGGTCTTTTAGTAGCAGAAACTTTATGTTTCTTTCCTGTGCTATATAGATTATTGTCCTGGCACTTCAAACTAGATGGAGTTTCTGTACCTGTGCAGAACTCCACTTCTTTTTTCCTATTCTAATAAAGTGGTACAACCATTATAAAATCGGCTTACCATGCTAGAAAACATCAATTATGACAAAACCCAGATCACCTTAACTAAGACTAAATTTCAAAACCATTTTTTATTTTAAAAGGGAATTCATATTTAAACCTATCGTTTATAAGACCTAAACGATATTATTTTTCCAAAAAGGATAATTTATTAGATTTAATTACTTTAATATACTTAAAATAAATATTGATCCTCAAGAGAGACATTCTATAAAATTCCTTTTATAACTTGAAAACGATCTTTTAATATTCTCAAGGGAAAATAAACTAACTATAAAATTTATTTATTAGCCCTTAAACAACATTAATTATCCCATAAAATAATTAATCCCATTTACGATCTTTTATAATCAATAAATCGACTATTCGCATACTTATCTTAAATTATTTAATTAAGTTTTAAAACCTTATATAATTTAGTTAGTTTTATGCATCCAACTAATCAAATTGAATTTCATTTAAAAAGAAACCTAATTAAATAGACAAATCCAATTACATCTCATTAATTAAAACAAGATATTGGTACTAAGGCAACATTCATTAAAATGATTATTAAGTTTCAATTAACCAGTGATAAAAATAAAGTTTCAATAACTAAAATAATCAATTGAATTTTAATATCATTGACTAGAATGAATAATCAATTCCTAATTTGTTACTTATGCAAAATTGGACTCAATTACCATTTGTTAAAATAGATAATTGAATCACATTATTATTAACTCGAATAATAAATGAATTTATAAACATCATTAGTTAAAATGACAATTTTTATTCAAATATCAATTCTATGAAAAGAGAAGCTTATATTAAACAAAATGTTTAATTTACTTCGATCATCGACAATATAATCAATTTGGGAACACATATAAGTAAATATGGGTGATAAACAAACATAACAAACAAATGCAAGGAAATATAAATATATACGAATGGGTGAATGATAATAAATATGAATAATCAAAGGAATTTATTAATCCCGTGATAACCAAACATAGATGTATAGATTTCAAAGTGTTCCATCACGACTTAATTCGTTACGTACACTCTGCTTTCCCTTTTATAGTGGCTCGCAACAAAATGATTATTTATATGCATATAGAGTAGATAATATAATATAAATCATTTAAAATGAATCATCCGCTTGAAAGCAAGTAATGTCAAAGGTCATCGGTTCATACACGGGGTTATATATATCAACAACCACCAATATAGCAATAAATCAACATATTAAACAAACAAACAAACAAACATATCACATGAATAAATATCGATTTAACAATAGATATTTATATTATACGATATGATAATATGGTATTCCAAAAAGTCTGAGAGTTAACTCGCTATCCATTCCAATTCGACGATTTCACGTCGATTTATATAATTCCAAACTAGCGCTTAAAATTACATAAAAATCCAAGCAGCTCTAAATCACCCCAATCAAAATCATACGCGTAGTGTTCACGAATACGAACCCTACACGATTTGTTTCGCGTGAACCCAACCTCGTATGAAAATTTACACACGTTACAAGTTTTACAAAAGAATTAAAATAGTTAACTAGCCTTCTATAATGCTATGTCAACTCACTGATGTTTGGTTTGGCTTCTGTACTTTTGGTGGAGAAGTCTATCCAACTTGGTGTACGCCTCATGCTTTCGGTGTGGAGCTCGAGATATCTGTCTGCAAATGTTCATCTACAGTTGCTATCCGTTGTGACGACCCCAAATCCCGTACTGACGGAGACAAGGGTTATCTTTGGAATACAACACAGAAACAGATAACAGCAGAACAGAATTAAATAAATACACCAGATAATGAACAATAGAATATACTGGATAAAAGTAATCATCAGAGTTACACAGTATATAGGATCTTACTTAGTATAAATACAGTTCAGCTATACATAAATGTCTACAGCGGAAATAAACAAAATATGTACAATAGGACCTGAACAGCATAAAAAGAGATAAATGATAGAATCTATCTTCAGCTCCAGCTATCCAGAAAGAACCAGCTAAACCTGAATACAAGGCTGCTCATGAAGAAAAAGGGGCACCCGAGTTTGAAAGTGAAACAAACTACGAGTCAGTCATGGGACTGGTATGAGAAATCCACTCAACACATATATAATTGGCTAATCACAGGACCACGCCACTTTCGTGGAATGGGTTTACTCCATTGGACTGCCAGTGCTTTAAAACAAATCTTTCTTTTAAACAACACAATGCATTTTATAAAAATGAAGCCATTATAAGACTCAGTTCCCATCACACAATGCAACGCAAACCGGAGGATAGAGTTTTACCTTATAACGGCCAAAATATGCTTGATACGAATAAAACAAAGGCAATTGATATTATTGCTAGTGTTTATATGTTTTGAAAACAATTTCAAATCATAACTATCAATCATAGACGGCATGGGTACTATATATCGTGTCGCCATATATATATACAATCAAACCCGCACGATGTCGTATTTGGAAATTGGATTTCCGTCATGAACCAAGGCAAAAGATAGTCCTTACCGAATTCGTGACTCTCTAGCCCGAGCCACAGGCAAGCGCGCAGGCAAGCCTTTAGATCGTCAGGGCCGGTCCACCGATGTGGATTATTATGCCTGAGCACTACGTCTCCCCGCCCTTTGGGGGCGTAAACGAGCCAACGAATGACTCCATCGGACCCGGATCGTCCGATCAAACCGAGGCGCCTCGCAACAGCAACAACCACACAGGTGAAAAGTATATAAATGTTAGGGCTGGTAGGTCACTGACACCACCCTAGCTAGAAAGAAACGCAGGCCCTCCCTGATGTCCTCTCCCGTTTCTGGTTCATACCGAGGTATGAGGCTCGCGATTTTACGTTATACACAAAGCTACGCCACACCGGCGGTGCTTTGATCATCACTACAAGACTTTGCTTTTCAACAGAAGCCCTGATCACTGCATCTTAGCATGCCACACAGGCAATTCATGCCATGCGACTGATGTCCATCGATATACAACCTCTGAGCTCGTGCGTTTCAGAGAAGGGCGTTAAGCAAAAGAATAAATTCTCCGCCGCCAAACAGATGTATATTTAATAGAGATCAATCAACACAGAATAAAATCCAATGTCAAACACACTGTCCATTTACAAGTCCGTTCTGGGTCTGAACGAAACCGGAGGCACTAAATACCTCGCAAACCCATCGATCACCACGTACGTCTGGACGATCACCACTCATTATCCATATTTCGGGATGCCTCCCAATCAGGAACTCAGTTATCATCCAAGCGAGGTGAAGATCTCCGGTCTTCGACCACCGTCTTCATCTTCAACTTTAAATCGTTGGTCAATTATTTGAAATGAGAATTAACTCGGCCTTTTCAAATAATTCACGTATATTTAGAATTTCAAATTAATTTATTTCAATGGTTAAATCATTCGACAACACCAATTTTGTTCTTTAATGTAATTTTCACACCAAACACATCCAACCATCAATTACCACATAAATCGAGCAAATTCAGTTTACTTCCATTCCATATCGTTTATGATATTTTATAACGGTTTATCGCTATTTTTATTTATTTTAAAATAGCCAATTTATTCAAAACGACGCTTAGGGCCATAGCGCGACCGTGGCGCTGTTTTTCTTCAGATTTGATTTACACATATCTGAAAATCTAACCGTTGGATCTTCACACAATTTACATCATTAGAAAGGTCTTTTCAAAATGAATCCAACGGTTCCAGTTTCGGGAAAATCCGACGGTCGGATCTCCCGGTACAATCGTTTGAAGTTTCGATTTCAAAATAAGAACTGCAGCGTCGTTATTCGATTAAATATAATTATATTTATATATATATATATATATATATATAATCGATTCTGGCGCTGTTTTTCTTCAGATTTGAATTAAACATTCCAGACAATCCAACCGTTGGATTTTTACAAAGTTGGTGCCGTTGGAAAGATTTTTCCAAAGCGAACCCAACGGTTGTGATTTCGGGAAAATCCAATGGTTGGATTTCCCGCACTAGTTGTTTGAAATCACGGTTTCAAAACACGAACTGCGCGGCCACGTTTCGTTTTAATTTTATTTATATTTATATATTTATATAAATATAGTTCATTCAACAATTTCAATATCGTTTTCACTTCAAATATTTCACTAACGCCTTTAAATTTTGGAAAATTTCGCCATAACCTCCTTTGTACGGGAGGGGCTGGGAAATTTCCCAAATAGCCACACGGGCGTCTCATGTCAAAAAAGAAAAAGCCAAGCGGCTAGCCAACAGGCTCATAAAATCATCACCCAAACAAAACAGTAAATGTGTACCTATTTATCGGGCACAAAATTTTTATTCCTCTTCTCTAGCCCCTTTTGCTATAACCTGTTCAATAAATATGCATGTACATATATATAGTTCTTATCACTTATCATTTTCCATTCAACTTCGTTTTTGATTCCATTTGGTTTAAAAACACCATTCATTCTAATGTTGCATGCATAGGCAAAAATCATATCATTAGTTAATTAATGAATATTTCGACTCATGCATATTTATTTGAACGAGTTGCTATTTTTAACACTTCACATTTCAACAATTCATGTATATAATAAAAATGTGATTTTTATTGTAAAACAATTCATTTCAAAACACTATTATTTTATATAGTTTATATAGGTGATGAAAATAGGATTTTTTATTATAAAACAATTCCTTTTAAAACGAGATTATTTTACATAGTCCATATAGTTGATAAAAGGTGATTTTTATTATGAAACAATTTATTTCAAAATATGAATACCATTCAACACATGAATTTCAATTCAACGAATGAATATCGATTCAACACATGAAGGTTTTCTATAGTTTCTATATATAGAACACGAATACCATTCAACACATGAATTTCTAATCAACGAATGAATATCGATTCAACACATGAAGGTTTTCTATTCAATGAATAAATATGGTTTCAGCAAATGAAAATAATTCAAACACATGAATATTATTCAAAATTTCGGTAGCATAACAGCAGTGTAGTTAAAACCGGGACCGCCCCTAGTACGGCTCCTTGCTCTACCTTAAAACCTCGCGGTTTTTGACATTGGGGATCATGCATCTAGTTCGCACGCAGGCGGCATGTATATATTTATTTCATTTCCACAAACTAATCCTATGTGGGTTCAACAAAATATTTCTCAACCACAAACGGGTATTTTTCAACCACAATCAATCAATATCAACCAAAAACAATCCCAAACAACCATTCGCTATCAATCAATTTTCACACCAATCACAACCAATAAATATCGTCCATGGTTTGTGGACAAGGGGCGTATATATATATTTATATATAGCAATTCACTTCTATTTCAACACATATATAATTTTTACAATGCATATATAACTTATACATCGAACGTACAACTTATACAACGCTTATACATGAGGTGTACAACGCTTGTATAACCCATACATCGACTATATAATTTATACATCGTCGTTTTCCATATCGTTTATAAATTCGAAATCTCACATTAGGTTCCACTCCACCTAAAATAGCAGAAGGCTCAGAAAAATATGCGGTCTCTTCTAGAAGGTAGAAGACGTCCACACGGTCACGATGTTTCCTATTTCATCGAATTTCGTTAACACAGCAAAAAGATATGATTTTTCAAAGTTTGCAACACTTTAAAGTGTGAAAATCAGTTGAAAATAAACAAGGTCGTACCTTTCAAAAATTGTTCAAAACTAGGTATGGATTTATCGTGAAATCCACTGACCTAGTTGACGATCAGGGAGTTGGACGTCGACGAGGGGAGTGAGGCACGTCCATGGGTGGTGGTCGGAGGTGGTTCGGTGGTCGGAGCGAGGCGGGGCGGTGGTTTGAAGCGTCGAACTTCTCGGGGCTTGTTCTCGTCGATGGGGGCACGAGGCGGAGCGAGGCTGGGGTTGATTTGAAGAGGAGGAGGAGGCGAACAAAGTCCGGGTGGTGGCGGAGGCGGGCGTGGCCTGTGGCGGCGGGAAAAGGGCTGGGAAGTTTGGAACAACTTCCGCCGTATATCGCTTCAGCGGGGAGAGAGAAAAAAAAGAATTTTTTTTTATATAAAAATTCTGATTGGCCGGTGGAGTTTTAAAGGGGTTTTCTGACACGACCACCAATCAAAACCCAACGACTATCGTCCCTAGCGTTTTACCCCCATTTCGAACACAATGAGATATGTTTCGAAGGCCCATTCGAATGTTTCAGTCAGTTTTCCTTCAAATTAAAGTATAAAACATTCAATATTTAATTTGAACGTACATTTCAATTTGCCAGGGCCACAAACTGATTCGAAAAATTCCAGAAAAATAAATCTGGCTATGTTTTGACGATACGGTCCCAGCAAAACTAGTTTCATCGAATTCTGAGACCGTTTGCAGAAAGGCCCATTTCTGGTCATTCCAATTTAACTATAATTGACCAAAACACATTTTCCTTTGCCACGCTCACATATTAGCTTCAAAAATTACGAAATTTGAAACCTAGCAATAACTTCACATCCCGGATCCAACAAAAGTGGTTTCGTCGAAACGACGCTTCGGGCCATAGCGCGGCCATGGCGTTGTTTTTCTTCAGATTTGATTTACACATATCTGAAAATCTAACCGTTGGATCTTCACACAATTTACATCATTAGAAAGGTCTTTTCAAAACGAATCCAACGGTTCCAGTTTCGGGAAAATCCGACGGTCGGATCTCCCGGTACAATCGTTTGAAGTTTCGATTTCAAAATACGAACTACAGCGTCGTTATTCGATTAAATATAATTATATATATATATATATATATATATATATATATATATATATAAAATCGATTTTGGCGCTGTTTTTCTTCAGATTTGAATTAAACATTCCAGATAATCCAACCGTTGGATTTTTATAAAGTTGGTGCCTTTGGAAAGATTTTTCCAAAGCGAACCCAACGGTTGCGATTTCGGGAAAATCCAATGGTCGGATTTCCCGCACTAGTTGTTTGAAATCACGGTTTCAAAACACGAACTGCGCGGCCACGTTTCATTTTAATTTTATTTATATTTATATAAATATAGTTCATTCAACAATTTCAATATCGTTTTCACTTCAAATATTTCACTAACGCCTTTAAATTTTGGAAAATTTCGCCATAACCTCTGTACGGGAGGGGCTGGGAAAATTCCCAAATAGCCACACGCGCGTCTCATGTCAAAAAAGAAAAAGAAAAAGCCAAGCGGCTAGCCAACAGGCTCATAAAATCATCACCCAAACAAAACAGTAAATGTGAACCTATTTGTCGGGCACAAAAATTTTATTCCTCTTCTCTAGCCCCTTTTCCTATAACCTATTCAATAAATATGCATGTACATATATACAGTTCTTATCACTTATCATTTTCCATTCAACTTCATTTTTGATTCCATTTGGTTTAAAAACACCATTCATTCTAATGTTGCATGCATAGGCAAAAATCATATCATTAGCTAATTAATGAATATTTCGACTCATGCATATTTATTTGAACGAGTTGCTATTTTTAACACTTCACATTTCAACAATTCATGTATATAATAAAAATGTGATTTTTATTGTAAAACAATTCATTTCAAAACACTATTATTTTATATAGTTTATATAGGTGATGAAAATAGGATTTTTTATTATAAAACAATTCCTTTTAAAACGAGATTATTTTACATAGTCCATATAGTTGATAAAAGGTGATTTTTATTGTGAAACAATTTATTTCAAAATATGAATACCATTCAACACATGAATTTCAATTCAACGAATGAATATCGATTCAACACATGAAGGTTTTCTATAGTTTCTATATATAGAACACGAATACCATTCAACACATGAATTTCTAATCAACGAATGAATATCGATTCAACACATGAATGTTTTCTATTCAATGAATAAATATGGTTTCAGCAAATGAAAATAATTCAAACACATGAATATTATTCAAAATTTTGGCAGCATAACGGCAGGGTAGTTAAAACCGGGACCGTCCCTAGTACGGCTCCTCGCTCTACCTTAAAACCTCGCGGTTTTTGACAATGAGGATCATGCATCTAGTTCGCACGCAGGCGACATGTATATATTTATTTCATTTCCACAAACTAATCCTATGTGGGTTCAACCAAATATTTCTCAACCACAAACAGGTATTTTTCAACCACAATCAATCAATATCAACCACAAACAACCATTCGCTATCAATCAATTTTCACACCAATCACAACCAATAAATGTCGTCCATGGTTTGTGGACGAGGGGCGTATATATATATATATATATATATAGCAATTCACTTCTATTTCAACACATATATAATTTTTACAGCGCATATATAACTTATACATCGAACGTACAACTTATACAACGCTTATACATGAGGCGTACAACGCTTATATAACCCATACATCGACTATATAATTTATACATCGTCGTTTTCCATATCGTTTATAAATTCGAAATCTCACATTGGGTTCCACTCCACCTAAAATAGCAGAAGGCTCAGAAAAATATGCGGTCTCTTCTAGAAGGTAGAAGACGTCCACATGGTCACGATGTTTCCTGTTTCATCGAATTTCGTTAACACAGCAAAAAAATATGATTTTTCAAAGTTTGCAACACTTTAAAGTGTGAAAATCAGTTGAAAATAAACAAGGTCGTACCTATCAAAAATTGTTCAAAACAAGGTATGGATTTATCGCGAAATCCGCTGACCTAGATGACGATCAGGGAGTTGGACGTCGACGAGGGGAGTGAGGCACGTCCAGGGGTGGTGGTCGGAGGTGGTTCGGTGGTCGGAGCGAGGCGGGGCGGCGGTTTGAAGCGTCGAACTTCTCGGGGCTTGTTCTCGTCGATGGGGGCACGAGGCGGAACGAGGCTGGGGTTGATTTAAAGAGGAGGAGGAGGTGAACAAAGTCCGGGTGGTGGCGGAGGCGGGCGTGGCCTGTGACGGCGGGAAAAGGGCTGGGAAGTTTGGAACAACTTCCGCCGTATATCGCTTCAGCGGGGAGAGAGAAAAAAAAAGAATTTTTTTTTTATAAAAATTCTGATTGGCCGGTGGAGTTTTAAAGGGGTTTTCTGACACGACCACTAATCCAAACCCAACGACTGTCATCCCTAGCGTTTTACCCCCATTTCGAACACAATGGGATATGTTTTGAAGGCCCATTCGAATGTTTCAGTCAGTTTTCCTTCAAATTAAAGTATAAAACATTCAATATTTAATTTGAACGTACATTTCAATTTGCCAGGGCCACAAACTGATTCGAAAAATTCCAGAAAAATAAATCTGGCTATGTTTTGACGATACGGTCCCAGCAAAACTAGTTTCGTCGAATTCTGAGACCGTTTGCAGAAAGGCCCATTTCTGGTCGATCCAATTTAACTATAATTGACCAAAACACATTTTCCTTTGCCACGCTCACATATTAGCTTCAAAAATTACGAAATTTGAAACCTAGCAATAACTTCACATCCCGGATCCAACAAAAGTGGTTTCGTCGAATTCCGAAGTCGTATGCAAAATGGCCAATTTCACGGGCTATATAAATTCCATAGCGACCTTTCTGAAAATTCATTCGGCCATAACTTTTGCTTTCCGCTATGAAAAATCGATTTTTCAGATTCGTTAGAAAGGTATTCACTAACAGATTTAAATATTTTTGGTTCCGCTAAAATCCGTTTTGTTTTGCACCCGGTACAGTCCGACAAAGTTTGAATTCAATTTTTGAAACTGCAACGCCATTTCAGGCCTCGTTTATAATTATAATTAATTATATTCGTTTTCAATTGTCGATTCAACTCACTTTTCATCTCTATTATTTAAAATATTTATTTTAAATATTTAAAATCCATTATTTTAGCCAATTTAAAAATTTTAAATTGGTTCAGATTTTCTGGGTCGTTACAATCTCCCCCACTTAAAACTTTTCGTCCCCGAAAAGGAACAAAGTCGAAAGTGGTTTGATAACTCTACAATCACACAACATAACCAACAATAAAATTGTTTTTAACTTTTCAAAATCATACAAATCAATTCCTATATTCTTTTTAAAATCATTCAGACTATAGAATTTTAAAAGTGCACATCCATGGAAAGAAAATAACAACAGAGTAGAGAATTAAATGGTAATGCAAAGTAGGGTAAATGTACCTTGCACCAGAGTCAATCAGAGATATCCACTCGGCATCTAGGATAAGCTTTCTGAATGCTCTCCTCAGTTTCCCAAGTACAATCTCGCGGATCTCCACTCCATTGCACTTTGACTAAGTGAACTTTCTTGTTCCTCAGCTCTTTGGTTTCTTTGCCGATAATCTTTAGCGGCTCCCTTCTCACAGCTAATTCTGGAGTAATTTCAATATCCTGCTGAGCTGCTTCTTCGACGATCAAGTCTGGATCATGAACGTGCTTTCGAAGTTGAGATATGTGAAATACATCATGAACTCCAGGCAACCAGTCAGGCAATTTGACCCTATAAGCGAGAGTTCCGATCCGTTCCAGAATAGGAAACGGACCTATGAATTTGGGCGCCAACTTTCCAGTTTTACCGAACCGGATAACTCCTCTCATCGGCGATACTTTCAAATACACGTAGTCGCCAACAGTAAAGGATATATCTCTTCTTCTTCTATCGGCATAGCTCTTTTGTCGGCTTTGAGCGGCGAGTAATCGCTTTTTAATAAAATCGACTTTGTCGGCACCTTCTCGAATCATGTCTAGCCCTAACACAAGTCTATTCCCAGGTTCGACCCAACAAGCAGGAGATCGACACGGTCTACCATACAATGCTTCGAATGGCGACATTGTCAGACTCGCCTGGTAGTTGTTGTTATATGAGAATTCAGCCAAATGTAGATGGTCTTCCCATGATCCACCGAAATCTATAAAACAAGCCCGCAATAGATCTTCTAAAATACGATTCACCCTCTCAGTCTGACCGTCTGTCTGAGGATGATAAGCAGTGCTTAAGTTCAACTTCGTTCCCAGCTCGACTTGAAATGCTTCCCAGAATTTGCTAGTGAATATTGTATCTCTATCACTGACTATACTGAGCGGCACTCCATGCAGTCTAACTATTTCCCTGAAGTATATCTGCGCCAGACTCTGAGCAGTTCTGTTTGATCTGACAGGTATGAAATGGGCGGTCTTCGTGAAGCGATCTACGATCACCCAAATATTGTCATTCCCTTTTCTGGTTCTGGGCAAACCATCAATGAAATCCATGGAGATATGCTCCCACTTCCAGCTTGGAACTTCTAGCGGTTGTAACAATCCTGCCAGTTTCTGTTGGTCGCTCTTGACTAGCTGGCAAGTAGGGCATCGGCTAACAAATAAAGAAATGTCCCTCTTCATCGACCTCCACCAGAAAGTGCGTTTGATGTCATTATACATTTTGCTTACTCCCGGATGGATACTAAGTTTTGACTTGTGGCATTCATCCAGAACTTCCTTTCGGAGCTCAACAATGTTAGGAACACATATTCGACCCTTCAGCCTTAGAATCCCCTCATTATCAACTTGAAAACTCGAGGGTTCGCCTTGTTGAATTATCTCTCTGATCTTCTGAATGAAGTGATCATCCTTTTGAAGAGCATATATTATATATATCAATGAAGTCATGATAATGAAGCTGGCGATCATCTCATTCTTTCGGCTTAACGCATCGGCCCCGACATTTGCTTTCCCTGGAGTGTATATAATTTCAAAGTCATATGCTGCAAGAAACTCCAGCCAACGTTGCTGCCTCAGATTCAGGTCCTTCTGAGTGAACAGATACTTTAGCGACTGGTGATCTGTAAACAGTTCGAATCTCTCACCCAGGAGATAGTGTCTCCGGATTTTCAAGGCGAATACTATAGCCAATAACTCAAGATCATGAGTTACGTAGTTCTTCTCGTGTGGCTTTAGTTGACGGCTAGCATAAGCAATCACTTGGCCCCTTTGCATTAACACTGCCCCAAGGCCTTCTCTAGACGCATCAGTCCATACTTTCAAATCTTGATTTCCATCGATGATGGTTAACACTGGAGCAGTCGTTAGTCTTAACTTTAGCTCTTCGAAAGCCTCCTCACTTTCTGGAGTCCATTTGAACTTAGAGTGCTTCTTCGTAAGCTTCGTTAAATGACCAGATATCTTCGAAAAGTTTTTAACAAACTTCCGGTAATAGCTAGCCAATCCGAGAAAACTGCGGACTTCTGTGGGGGTACTGGGCTATTTCCAATTCTGGATGGCTGTGATTTTGCTTGGATCCACAGCAATTCCTTCTTTCGATACAACGTGGCCTAGAAATTTCACTTCATCTTGCCAGAATATGCATTTGGAAAACTTTGCTTTCAACACATTCCTTCTGAGGATTTCCAAAACCTGTTCCAAATTCTTTTCATGTTCGGCCTTTGATTTCGAGAAGATTAGAATATCGTCAATGAAAACCAGAACAAATTTATTCAAGACTCCTCTGAATACTCTGTTCATCAGATCGAAAAAGTAAGCTGGAGCGTTACATAAGCCGAATGGCATTACTAACCACTCATAGAATAAGTCGGGACCTCTGAATGTTGTCATTGGAACACACTCTTCGGCAATTCGAAGTTGATGGAAACCTATAGCTAGGTCCATTCGTGAAAATACTTGTGCGCCATTTAATCAATCCAACAAATCATCAATCCGCGGCAATGGATATTTGTTCTTTATGGTCTGCTTGTTCAAATCACGATAATCCACACATAGCCGTAGAGTACCGTCAGATTTTGGGACAAACACCACTATTGCTCCCCAATCAGAGAAACTAGGCCTGATCAGACCTTTCCATACTAGCTGTCGTGTTTGATTGTCTAATTCCTCCTTCTCTTTCAAGGACATTCTTCGAATAGCGTGAACTACCGGCCTTGCATTCGGAATTAAAGCAATTTTGAAATCTATTTCTCTCCGCGGAGGTAAGCGAACAACTTCTTCGAACACATCCGCATAATTTTTGACGATAGGGATGTCTTTCACTAGATCGGGAATATTCTCTGTGACTTCAGGGACATTTTCTATTTGGGCTGGAGAAACATTCAAAGCTGCCCAGAAGTCTTTTCTATTAGGATTCTGACCTTCACACGGTATGGTTATATAATTCCCTGATTTAATCTTAGCCCTAACAACTCTCTCGGCGCATCTAACCACTGCTTCATATTTGGTTAGCCAATCCAATCCCAGAATAAGATCGAATTCATTAAAATTCATGACGATAGAGATAGTAGGGAATTTATAGCATGAGAAAGAGACAGGTATTGCACAAACCCAACTGAGATCGATGGAACCCCCGACCGGATTTTAGATAGTCATTGGTTCTTTAAGCTTCCTCAATTTCAAATCCAACTTCTTAACGGCATTCTTTGCTATAAAGCTTCGTGACGCGCCAGTGTCAAACAATACTTTAACTGGAATATTTTTGACATTAAGCGTGCCTTCTAAAACATCATACCTTCCCTGACCATCTGAGGGTGCTGAGGTTTCTGCTACTTCATTTACTTGAACCGTTTTGGTCTTTTTCAACATCCAGCAGTCTCTCTTTATATGACCAGTCTTATGACAAAGATTGCACTCTCGGGTCACTTGAAACTTATTCTTGGATTTAGATTCATCCCTTTTTGGTTTCTTTAGAGATCGGCAACTCATCGAGAGATGTACTTGCTTATTGCAGTTAGAGCATATAGTTGTCGTTACTGGTTTCTTCTCAGATTTGGCCCTTTTCCTCTTGGCACTGGGCTTCTTACTGACCTCAGACGTTGTACTTGCCTCAGGACGATCAGTTTCAGACTCAATTTTATTACTAGAGCTGACTTCCTCTTCGTACTGTAACATACCTTTCTTGTCTAGATCTTCGTACTGGTAAGCCATGTATATCATTTCAGAGAAGGGGAGCTTCACATTCCTCATTACACTGTTCTGATATTTTCTTTGCAGGCCATGAATAAATCTCAGAGTTTTCCTCTTTGGGTCTTTAATCAGATGAGGAGCAAAGTGAGAGAGGTCGTTGAATTTCTTATGATATTCTGGGATGGTCATATCACCTTGTATCAGATAAGAAAATTCGTCGCATAATCGCTCAGTCGCTTCCGGAGGAGTAAATCTTTCTAGGAAAATCACTTTGAATCTATCCCAGGTGATATCACCTTCTGGATTATTCTCTGTAACCGAATCCCACTAGAACAAAGCTTCGTCTTTGAGTGCCCAAGAGGCCAGTAATCTCTTCTGGTCATCCCTCAGCATTAATGCTTCGAAGATTTTCTCAGCAGAACGAATCCAAGCTTGTGTTTTCATAATAGATTCTTCACCAGAGAACGGTATTCCACCCATATTTCGATATTTGATTAATAGGGCCTCAATATCTGGTTCTGCATTCCTTCTGTTTCTGACACTCATTTTCTAATACTTCTGCAAACAGCAGATCAAGTGTCAGGTCATAGAAAAGATAATTTAAAATATAGAAACATATTCTTCAATGTAAATGTGTCTATCGAGGTGCTATTTCATTCTGCTTTACTCATACTAGGATATTTCTGATCCTATCTGTATTGAGTTGCCCGTCCTAGAACACTACTGGTTCTATTTCTGACGAGTTCATTAATATGTTATATCCCAGAACTAAGCTTAACCAAAGCTCTGATACCACGTTGTGACGGCCCCAAATCCCGTACTGACGGAGACAAGGGTTATCTTTGGAATATAACACAGAAACAGATAACAACAGAACAGAATTAAATAAATACACCAGATAATGAACAATAGAATATACTGGATAAAAGTAATCATCAGAGTTACACAGTATATAGGATCTTACTTAGTACAAATACAGTTCAGCTATACATAAATGTCTACAGTGGAAATAAACAAAATATGTACAATAGGAGCTGAACAGCATAAAAAGAGATAAATGATAGAATCCATCTTCAGCTCCAGCTATCTAGAAAGAACCAGCTAAACCTGAATACAAGGCTGCCCGTGAAGAAAAAGGGGCACCCGAGTTTGAAAGTGAAACAAACTACGAGTCAGTCATGGGACTAGTATGAGAAATCCACTCAACACATATATAATTGGCTAATCACAGGACCACGCCACTTTCGTGGAACGGGTTTACTCCATTGGACTGCCAGTGCTTTAAAACAAATCTTTCTTTTAAACAACACAATGCATTTTATAAAAATGAAGCCATTATAAGACTCAGTTCCCATCACACAATGCAACGCAAACCGGAGGATAGAGTTTTACCTTATAACGGCCAAAATATGCTTGATACGAATAAAACAAAGGCAATTGATATTATTGCTAGTGTTTATTTGTTTTGAAAACAATTTCAAATCATAACTATCAATCATAGACGGCATGGGTACCATATATCGTGTCGCCATATATATATACAATCAAAACCGCACGATGTCGTATTTGGAAATTGGATTTCCATCGTGAACCAAGGCAAAAGATAGTCCTTACCGAATTCGTGACTCTCTAGCCCGAGCCACAGGCAAGCGCGCAGGCAAGCCTTTAGATCGTCAGGGCCGGTCCACCGATGTGGATTATTATGCCTGAACACTACGTCTCCCCGCCCTTTGGGGCGTAAACGAGCCAACGAATGACTCCATCGGACCCGGATCGTCCGATCAAACCGAGGCGCCTCGCAACAGCAACAACCACACAGGTGAAAAGTATATAAATGTCAGGGCTGGTAGGTCACTGACACCACCCTAGCTAGAAAGAAACGCAGGCCCTCCCTGATGTCCTCTCCCGTTTCTGGTTCATACCGGGGTGTGAGGCTCGCGATTTTACGTTATACACAAAGCTACGCCACACCGGCGGTGCTTTGATCATCACCACAAGACTTTGCTTTTCAACAGAAGCCATGATCACTGCATCTTAGCATGCCACACAGGCAATTCATGCCATGCGACTGATGTCCATCGATATACAACCTCTGAGCTCGTGCATTTCAGAGAAGGGCGTTAAGCAAAAGAATAAATTCTCCACCGCCAAACAGATGTATATTTAATAGAGATCAATCAACATAGAATAAAATCCAATGTCAGACACACAGTCCATTTACAAGTCCGTTCTGGGTCTGAACGAAACCGGAGGCACTAAATACCTCGCAAACCCATCGATCACCACGTACGTCTGGACGATCACCACTCATTATCCATATTTCGGGATGCCTCCCAATCAGGACCTCGGTTATCATCCAAGCGAGGTGAAGATCTCCGGTCTTCGACCACCGTCTTCATCTTCGACTTTCAATCGTCGGTCAATTATTTGAAATGAGAATTAACTCGGCCTTTTCAAATAATTCACGTATATTTAGAATTTCAAATTAATTTATTTCAATGGTTAAATCATTCGACAACACGAATTTTGTTCTTTAATGTAATTTTCACACCAAACACATCCAACCATCAATTACCACATAAATCGAGCAAATTCAGTTTACTTCCATTCCATATCGTTTATGATATTTTATAACGATTTATCGCTATTTTTATTTATTTTAAAATAGCCAATTTATTCAAAACGACGCTTCGGGCCATAGCGCGGCAATGGCGCTGTTTTTCTTCAGATTTGATTTACACATATCTGAAAATCTATCCGTTGGATCTTCACACAATTTACATTATTAGAAAGGTCTTTTCAAAACGAATCCAACGGTTCCAGTTTCGGGAAAATCCGACGGTCGGATCTCCCGGTACAATCGTTTGAAGTTTCGATTTCAAAATACGAACTGCAGCGTCGTTATTCGATTAAATATAATTATATATATATATATATATAATCGATTCTGGCGCTGTTTTTCTTCAGATTTGAATTAAACATTCCAGACAATCCAACCGTTGGATTTTTATAAATTTGGTGCCGTTGGAAAGATTTTTCCAAAGCTAACCCAACGGTTGCGATTTCGGGAAAATCCAATGGTCGGATTTCCCGCACTAGTTGTTTGAAATCACGGTTTCAAAACACGAACTGTGCGACCACGTTTCATTTTAATTTTATTTATATTTATATAAATATAGTTCATTCAACAATTTCAATATCGTTTTCACTTCAAATATTTCACTAACGCCTTTAAATTTTGGAAAATTTCGCCATAACCTCTATACGGGAGGGGCTGGGAAAATTCCCAAATAGCCACACGCGCGTCTCATGTCAAAAAAGAAAAAGAAAAAGCCAAGCGGCTAGCCAACAGGCTCATAAAATCATCACCCAAACAAAACAGTAAATGTGAACCTATTTGTCGGGCACAAAAATTTTATTCCTCTTCTCTAACCCCTTTTGCTATAACCTGTTCAATAAATATGCATGTACATATATATATTTCTTATCACTTATCATTTTCCATTCAACTTCATTTTTGATTCCATTTGGTTTAAAAACACCATTCATTCTAATGTTGCATGCATAGGCAAAAATCATATCATTAGCTAATTAATGAATATTTCGACTCATGCATATTTATTTGAACAAGTTGCTATTTTTAACACTTCACATTTCAACAATTCATGTATGTAATAAAAATGTGATTTTTATTGTAAAACAATTCATTTCAAAACACTATTATTTTATATAGTTTATATAGGTGATGAAAATAGGATTTTTTATTATAAAACAATTCCTTTTAAAACGAGATTATTTTACATAGTCCATATAGTTGATAAAAGGTGATTTTTATTGTGAAACAATTTATTTCAAAATATGAATACCATTCAACACATGAATTTCAATTCAACGAATGAATATCGATTCAACACATGAAGGTTTTCTATAGTTTCTATATATAGAACACGAATACCATTCAACACATGAATTTCTAATCAACGAATGAATATCGATTCAACACATGAAGGTTTTCTATTCAATGAATAAATATGGTTTCAGCAAATGAAAATAATTCAAACACATGAATATTATTCAAAATTTTGGCAGCACAACGGCAGGGTAGTTAAAACCGGGACCGTCCCTAGTACGGCTCCTCGCTCTACCTTAAAACCTCACGGTTTTTGACAATGAGGATCATGCATCTAGTTCGCACGCAGGCGACATGTATATATTTATTTCATTTCCACAAACTAATCCTATGTGGGTTCAACCAAATATTTCTCAACCACAAACGGGTATTTTTCAACCACAATCAATCAATATCAACCACAAACAACCATTCGCTATCAATCAATTTTCACACCAATCACAACCAATAAATGTCGTCCATGGTTTGTGGACGAGGGGCGTATATATATATATATATATATATATATATATAGCAATTTACTTCTATTTCAACACATATATAATTTTTACAACGCATATATAACTTATACATCGAACGTACAACTTATACAACGCTTATACATGAGGTGTACAACGCTTATATAACCCATACATCGACTATATAATTTATACATCGTCGTTTTCCATATCGTTTATAAATTCGAAATCTCACATTGGGTTCCACTCCACCTAAAATAGCAGAAGGCTCAGAAAAATATGCGGTCTCTTCTAGAAGGTAGAAGACGTCCACATGGTCACGATGTTTCCTGTTTCATCGAATTTCTTTAACACAGCAAAAAGATATGATTTTTCAAAGTTTGCAACACTTTAAAGTGTGAAAATCAGTTGAAAATAAACAAGGTCGTACCTTTCAAAAATTGTTCAAAACTAGGTATGGATTTATCGCGAAATCCGCTGACCTAGATGACGATCAGGGAGTTGGACGTCAACGAGGGGAGTGAGGCACGTCCAGGGGTGGTGGTCGGAGGTGGTTCGGTGGTCGGAGCGAGGCGGGGCGGCGGTTTGAAGCGTCGAACTTCTCGGGGCTTGTTCTCGTCGATGGGGGCACGAGGCGGAGCGAGGCTGGGGTTGATTTGAAGAGGAGGAGGAGGTGAACAAAGTCCGGGTGGTGGCGGAGGCGGGCGTGGCCTGTGGCGGCGGGAAAAGGGCTGGGAAGTTTGGAACAACTTCCGCCGTATATTGCTTCAGCGGGGAGAGAGAAAAAAAAAGAATTTTTTTTTTATAAAAATTCTGATTGGCCGGTGGAGTTTTAAAGGGGTTTTCTGACACGACCACCAATCCGAACCCAACGATTGTCATCCCTAGCGTTTTACCCCCATTTCGAACACAATGGGATATGTTTTGAAGGCCCATTCGAATGTTTCAGTCAGTTTTCCTTCAAATTAAAGTATAAAACATTCAATATTTAATTTGAACGTACATTTCAATTTGCCAGGGCCACAAACTGATTCGAAAAATTCCAGAAAAATAAATCTGGCTATGTTTTGATGATACGGTCCCAACAAAACTAGTTTCATCGAATTCTGAGATCGTTTGCAAATAGGCCCATTTCTGGTCAATCCAATTTAACTATAATTGACCAAAACACATTTTCCTTTGCCACGCTCACATATTAGCTTCAAAAATTATGAAATTTGAAACCTAGCAATAACTTCACATCCCGGATCCAATAAAAGTGGTTTCGTCGAATTCCGAAGTCGTATGCAAAATGGCCAATTTCACGGGCTATATAAATTCCATAGCGACCTTTCTGAAAATTCATTCGGCCATAACGTTTGCTTTCCGCTATGAAAATTCGATTTTTCAGATTCGTTAGAAAGGTATTCACTAACAGATTTAAATATTTTTGGTTCCGCTAAAATCCGTTTTGTTTTGCACCTGGTACAGTCCGACAAAGTTTGAATTCAATTTTTGAAACTGCAGCGCCATTTCAGGCCTCGTTTATAATTATAATTAATTATATTCGTTTTCAATTGTCGATTCAACTCACTTTTCATCTCTATTACTTAAAATATTTATTTTAAATATTTAAAATCCATTATTTTAGCCAATTTAAAAAATTTAAATTGGTTCAGATTTTCTGGGTCGTTACAACTGTTTGATGTATGGTGTTTCATCTTGTTGTACTCTGCATCTACTACCGACACTACATTTCCCCAGGGATGCTTGGTCCTTATGTACTAGGTTATCTATGGTAGCGTGTTCTATGATAAGGAATCTATATTTTGTATAATGTAATGCGTATGATATTGTGACTCCCTGGGTGGAGCTTTAATGGTAATCTGGTTAAGTGTTGCTAGCTCCTGTGCTATAAGCCTGAAATTTTGAGTGGACGGAACATTACAAACTCCGTAAGTGGTGGACAGGTCACCTTAAAAACCGAAGTAGCTGATTGTTACTACAATCACCTGTACTATATTGTATATTTTATTATTAAATATAATAAAAGGTGTTTGCGTTCACTTTAAAAACCGGTCGGCTTTGCCAAAAAATAAAATAGTTAACTAGTCCACTAATAATGTCCTTAACGTTAAACCTTGGTTAGCCTTAAACAAAATATGGCTAAACCATCTTTCCTCTCCGGGTTTCAAATCAAACCAGCTCACTTCCCTTTCTCCTCCTTTGCCGCCTCCAAATAAGATCGGACCCCTTATCGAGTTCCACACCCCCCACCGTGATGCTGCCTCGGAGAGCCAACTACGCCCAAGATGCCAACCACCCACGATGCACCAGGCCGCATGTAAACCCAATTAAACGTATTCCGTTCATCTAGACAATGCTCCACCTACGCGCCACCAATGACGACCGCACGTCTCTAGATCGAAAGCCCATCCTCCATGCACCATTCCCTATTAAACACAAAAAGATAAACGTATGCACACATAACCAAAAAACATGAAAATGAATCATTCTCGGTTCTGGCCAGATTCCGGCCACCCACAACCTCCGATCATCGAGCGCCCAACATGAATGAATTTTAAATGATGATGCGAATAACTTTTCAGTTGGGTGTTTTCCCAAAAAGTGGATTAAAATAGTAAATTAAAGACATTTGATGGAAGAAAAAGAAAGTGGAGGCTAGGGTTTAAAAAATGAAGGAGTTGAGATGCTTATATAGGCTCTTTAAAATTACTATTCATCGAGTCCGAAAATTTTCGAACTCGAAAAAAGATATTCTAACTGTCGCTCATAGATAGTAACCCCGATTTCGAAAACAATGGAATCTATTTCGAAAGCCAATTCAAACATATTTAACAGTTATTTTTTAAAATCAGATTATATATTCAATTTTTTTTATCGATAAGTGTTTATATTGAGCACAACCACACATTGACTCATGTGGATACAAAAATTGAAATCTTACAATAATTTATCATTCTGGATCCAATGAAACTGATTTTGTCGAATTCCAAGATCACTTGAAAATTGGCTATTTTCCATATTAAAATGTTATTTTAAAATACAATCTAAATATCGATTTAAATCCAAACTATTTATTATCGTTAATGTATTTACAAACTGGATTTAAAATCAATATCGATTAACTAGACGATGATAAATGAAATTGTCGAATTCATATTAGTTAATACTTAAATTACGAATTCTAGAATTTCAAACATTCAAATTTATTGATAATAATTTCTTATCATCGTTCATATCCAAATAGGATTGTCCATGGCATCGAATAATTTAAGTTGATTTTAAACTCAAAAGTTTCAAATTTAAGTTGAATTAACATCCCAAATCCGGGTTGTTACATTCACCCCCTGTTAAAAGAATTTTGTCCTCGAAATTCCTAAATGGAAGGAATGACAACAAATCCCTAAGTTTAAACTACCGATTAGTTTTACTTCAAAAATATTTCTTATTAAAATTGTGTTAAATTATTCAAACAACAAAAAATTTTGGAAAATTTCGGCTGCACCTACTTTATACGACTCGATCTGAAAAAATTTCACAACATCAAAATATGACACTATACATCTCATCTCAACGATGAGGCATCCCAAACCATGGGGGAACAATATATAAGACCCATATACGGTATGTAATCCGAAATATGTACCATTTTATTGGACAAACATATCTTTATCTTGAAACCAAAAGTTATAAGCAAGCAAGCTTTTGATTTCAGATACCTGTAAATACTTGCATAACTACCAAAAGAGTTAAGCAAATAGACAAGTAATATAGCAATAGCTGACATAAGTATAAACAAGCAGTAATCATAGTGACAATCAAACATGATGCAACTATCAATAATGGTGCAATTAACAACAAACAATTTTAGCAACCAACTTAGATAGGGTTATTTTATAACAAGCCAATATGCATACAATTTTCTGGAAGAAAATGTTAGAACTGCCTTCCCTTGTTTAGTATCCAAATTATACATTCAAATATCTTTGAATACAAACAAAACCTAATCAAAATAAATTATGACAAGGAGAGGTATCCTCCTAAGAAGCATGGCATAACTCTAAAATAAACAACATGAAGCATCCGGTGGTATTATGGTTCCTCCAAAAACAATAACTAGAGCAATTAAATATGCCTAGCAAGTCTTCTGATCAGAAAAACTTACAAAGCCCAATTTAGTCATTACAAAATATTTGAAATTTTACATCAAATTTTTGTTTTCAAATTCTTTTGAAATCACTCTTTTTTCTTCTATAAATTTACCGGGATTTAAGTTTTAATCAAGTAATAGAAAATTTATAGACTGTAGTTTATAAAAGCACACAACCAACTAACCAAAAAAAATTCAAATTCCAAAAATGGAATAAACCCACACTACTATCAAACAGATTCCATAAAGGAAAATAGAACACTTGAAATTACTTAAAATGTCAAACAAATATCATCCAGATTTTCGGATGAGTCACAAACTACTAATTGAACTATGTTCAAGTTCATATGATACAAACAAATCATTCGTATGCTAAATTTGATCTAATTACTTGCTTGAACACATAAACTTCACTTCAGAACCAGTACTTCTCACTCGACCTTCCATGTGCGGACTTCGATTAGGTTTCTTGATTAGAACATTTGTATTCCTTACATAGCCATTACTATGATGGAAAACTTCCATATCTTCGTTATCAAAATGAAGTGAGAAGTCCTTTTTCTGATTGGTGTAAATTACCATGAAGTTACATATCCAAACTCTAGACCATACACCATGCGTATCATATAATCTACATATATCGTACTTACTCATTTTAACTAGTTTCTTAATTATACCAATCATTACTAAATCACTTTCACTATTACATTAAATTATTAATTTAAATTTGCGAACTACCAAACCATAATTTTTTTAGAAAATTTGATTTTGATATAACTCAAAATCTACAAGATGGAATCTTGATTTTTAATTTTCATTCGAAAACTATAATGCAATAGAACAGGAAGATTCTTGTTTCAAAGAATTCCGTCTTATATTGGATCCTACACATCCATTTGAACTTCAAAACAAAAGTTTACGAACTACTGCGTTGCGAGCTCAATTTAATTTAATTTAATTTATAATTTCAAACTTCTTTAAACTAATAAATTATAACTATCTTACCTTAAGTTTACTTATAAACTAAGCTATGTTTCCGAGTTTAACTAGAAAATCTCGACTATTCAAAATCGCCGAATGTACCATTTCATTTACAGTTAAACTATGAATGTAACGACCCGTATTTTTACGGATAATAAATAATTTATTTAATTATTTAATAATGGTAATTTAAAATGGTTGTTTAATTAAATAAATTTGAATATTTAATTAATATAAATAATAAAATAATATATTTAATTTCCGAAATAGTCGGAAATAGTGGAATTCACAATATTGTGTGAATTGGATCGTTTATAATATATAATTCAGTTTTGAGTTGAATTATATTATCGAATATATTATGTAAACGACAGTAGAACATATAATTATATTATAATTATAATCGAGCTCGAAATGGCACGGCAGTTCATAATTTGGCGATTCGAACTTTAAATGAATATATAGAATCCATTTTAAGTCGGATTTCTGCGAAACAAGAAACGTTCAGAGCTGGTGAAGTATATTTTTTCTCATAGAAGAGAAAAATCGAGATTTCGTCATGTAGATGGAGAGTTATGTCCAAGTCAAATTTTCGAAAAGTCGCTATGGAATTCCTTTATAATTTATAACGATTTATTTATATTATAAAAGGATTTAAATATAAACTGAATATTGATATAATCTGAAATTTTGAAATATCGAGTTATAAATCCTGATATATTTATTTTAAGGTTATATGATATCGTATGTGAATATATATACACTAATATTAATTTTATTAATATTAATTTAATTATTTTAAAATAAATTAATATTTAAATGGGTTATTTAAAGCTTTAAAAATAGCCAGTTTTGCAAATGAGCTCCGTTTTCGATGAAACTAATTTTGTTGGATCTGGAATATTAAATTATTATTAGATTTCAATTTTCGTAATTTTTGAAGTTAGTGTGTGGCCGTACGGGATTTTAATGTGAATAACAACCAATATTTTGACTTTAAAAATACGTTGTGTGAGCAAACAGACTCGGAACTTGACGAAACAAGTCTCGTCGATTCCGTAATGTCAAAATATAGTTGTGTGTCCATTTTTATCAAAATTGGATATTGTATGTGAATATATGAATTTTTAAACAATGGATTGAGCTAACAATTGAATAAATTAAAATAAAAATTCAAAACTTCCTTGGAAAGCTACCCACCCTTATAAATACACTTCCTATCTTTCTATCCCTAAGTCAAAACGTTTTGTAGTCAAAGTATCAGCACCTCCACCCTCAAAATCAAAGCCGACTTCCATACGAAACAGACGCCCTTTCAATTATCTTTGGAAAATCACAGTAAATAAAATACTCAATGAAAAATCTTGTCCTTGGATTTATTAAAATCTTCAGAACGAAAGCTTCAACCTACTATCAATTTCGCCGAGTTCGAAAGATGATTAGTTCGCCCTCCTTTTGAATAGCGTCGACGTATGTTGGGTGAACCTGAGTTTCCGGCGATGAGGGAAAGAATGAGGTCATCACAGGGTTTATAGGGTCGAGGCATGTGTCTTGACTTGATTTGGAGGAGTACATTGAAAATTTTGATTTCTTGAATTACTGTCGAGATTTAAATATAAGGGAAGGTTGTCGAGTTCCAAGGTAAAGGCTGGAGGAGATCAGAGATTTGCTTTGTGGCATAGCAAACTCATGAAGGTGCTAGGAGTTTTATGATGGATGTCCTGTGTGGTTTAGCGGTGAGTTGAAGGGAGTGTGAGTGTTGAAAGGGATTAGGGAGATGGTGAGATAGCAGGGGGAATTAAAACAAGCATGTTCTTTGAAGTAGAAGGAAAAGGAAAAAGTATAAGCGGGATTTAAAAGTGGTGTGGTTTTCCTTCTGAAGTTTTAGAAAAGTGTTGCGAGCAAAACTGTGCTGGGATTGGAAATTCAGACTGGGTAAATTGATGAAGGATGGAACATGTGTTAAGCTATGAAGTGAGAGAAGATTTATGAAATGGTTAGTCATTGGGTTAGTGAAGTAAGTGAAAACAAAAATTTGAAGTCCTGCTAATGTTTAAGTAAGGAGGGGAACGACTGTGATGGTCTAATTTTAATGGAAGTGCCGGTTCAAATACAGTGGAGGAAGAGAATTAAGGTAGGAGTCGCTGTAATGGTGCTGTGAAATACTGGAGCTTTGAATTTGGTAATCGGGAGAAAAGGGATTAGGGGGAGCCGCTGTTAGTCTAATGAAGATTTAGAGTCTAATGAAGGTTAATATTAATTTAATTAATATTGGTATTGTCTATATTGTATCCAATATTGAAAAAAAAACATAACTTGATCATACGATATCAGAATTGGGCAAAACATGATCCGTTGGGATCGTATAGATGGGGGCTACAAAATGGGACTGATTGGGAGTGAATTGGAGATCGTTACAATTTATAGAAAAATAAATTGTCTGTCAGAATCAACCGACAGTTATCGTTATTTAACGATGACCATCCAATGTGAGTAAACCTCACTAACTCTGTACAATTTATATTTTTATAAATATAATCTAGTAGTGATAAATGATGATTTATTGTTGTATGTTCATTGTTTGGTTGAATTGCTGATTTATTGGTTGAAATTATAGATAACGATATATATATATATATATAAATCGTTAATCAAATATTGATTCTGTTTATCAGAATATTTCATATTGAAATGAAATCGATATTGTTTGTTGTGCTTAACATCTGTGGATGCAGGGAGACAGGTTGGAGGGATCCAACTGGATTCCTCAATATTTATAATACTATTTGTTTTTCATATATTGTGATATATGATGTGATATATAATCTGTGATTGATTATGATGACACTAGTAATGTTATTTGGTATTTTAACCACCACATGAAATACTGGAATGTAAAAAAGAAATTTTCAAAGTGAATATTGAAAATGAAATATTTATATATGAAATAAATAGGATATTATAAAAGGTAATATTTGGAAAACAAATATTGGAAAATATAATTAAGAAATATTTACAAAATGAATAGAATTATATAAAAGGATTTATATAGAATAAATAGAATTATATAAAGGTGATTATAAATGGGATTATAAGTGTTAGAAGAATAAAATGAGATTTTATATGAATAATTTTATAATTAGAGGCATAAATAGAATTTTGATTAGAGATATTATTTCAAATACGAAATCAAACTGTTTTGATTATATAAAGAAATATTATTCACATTCTATGTGAAAAAATTAGATGAAAGTAAATATTTGTCAAATAAAATATTATAAAGGAATTTGGGGTTTGAATTAGGAATTTAAATGGAATTACTGAAATTAGAAACTGACTGGAAATTAGTTGAGTTGAATGACTTTCTGGGTATCGATCTAATGTTGGTTTCACCCTTTGGGGTTTATGCTTGGGAAGTTGTTCTCTTACTAGTTTATAGTTAGAGACTGATAGAGGAGGGAAGATATTGATGCGTGAATCATAAATGGAAACGTTTTCCAAAGTTAATAACATATATTTTCTAATTTTAGAAAATAAGTAATTTATTAATATATGGAAACGATAAATGGGAAACTGGGAAATGAAATGATGATTGATCGGCAAGATTTCCATTTGGAAATACAACCGTTGTTTGTACACGTGTTTTCCTTTGATAGTTAAATCATCGACTATCAAAGATTTTGACCATTTTCGTTGTCAATACGAAGAGACCGGGATCAGATATATTATCTGAAAACCACTCCGTATGGTATTAGCGTTGCGAATCAAATACGATGAAGATAATTGAAGACGGAGTTATGCAAGGGCGGTTTTGGCAAATCCTAGATAGAAATTGCCTAAGATGGGTTTACAGAATAGTACTTTCGGTTCGTCCAGTCCCAGGACGACATGTATGGAAGAATGTCTGACAGAGCATATTTAATACATTGCGTAAGTTGATCTCTTCAAACGTATTTATGTTTGGTGGCGGAGGAGTTCGTTTCTCTTAGCTGTACACCCGTGGTATGTTTGGGAAAATCAATTTGTGATTTGGCTGTATGACAATGTGACATTCAAAGTAAATAAAGGTGTGGTCTGTACGTTATGACCTCTAGCCTCACAACTAGGAAATGGTATAAAATCGGGTAGGTCGCATGGCTAAGTGGTTAGCTGCCAATTAGGGTGTATTGTCACCTGATTTAGAGAAATTCCGTTTACTTTTATAATATTTTTCAATGCTGTCCCTTTTGGGAAACGGTTGTTGATCCCAACCGTTGGTGATAATACATTCGGTACACTCAAGCGAAATGAGTGACCGGTCATGTTTAGCCTGAGTTACAAGATGTTCTTGTTGAACCTGGTGTATTCCTCTCTAGAGATACACTGTCGGAAGTTGGTCCCATACCTTGCCAGTTGGAATCCATTAACCAATAAGCGCCCGCGGTTTTTGATTATATATTATGTATGTGGAACGTGAGATGAAAACGTTCTGCTAGATGATTATTATATTGTGATTGATAGACATTATTATAATATCAAAAGAGTTTTGATATAAAGATTATCGTTCTTGCCAAAGGATGTTGAAATGTTAAATCAAGTTTTTTGGATTCTCATAAGGGAAAAACCCGTTCCGTTATACGGCGTGGTCTTATGAGATATCGTTTAATTGCTCAAACTGTTTTAAATGGTTTTACTCATACCAGTCCCATGACTGACTCATAGTTTATTTTGTTTTGTTTTCCCTAAACTCTTGGGTGCCCAAAATTTGTACGGGCAGTCAAGTAGTCAAGATTTTATAGATACATTTGGAGAGCTTGGAGCAGGAGGCTTCAGGATTATATAGCAATTGTTTATTTCCGCTGTGTTGTAAGTGCTGTACTTTGATAATGATTTGTATATCCAAGTACAGATTTTTATTTCAAAGTTATGTTATATTTTGTTCATTCCGCTGTGAGATTCATGTTACTCTGATTCTGTTGTTGTGATCTTCTTCTTCTTCTATTCTAATTTTCTGTCTTACCTATTCTCACCCTCTATTTTCTTTCATTAACTATCTGGTATTTCCGATGCTTGGATAGTCGACATTGAGTTTATTTCGATAACCAGGATCACGAATTCCCCGGGTTGTTAAAGTGGTTTCTGAGCTGAAGGTTAAGAAATTACCTTGGCTCTATGGCGTGATTCAGTAGAGATAGGGTTAGCAATACCGTAGATTGAGTTTGAGTGTATATATATGAGCGCGTATTTGTTATTCAATATAAAATTGTTTTATATTGTGGAGATTTGTTGGTTGAGTTGTTTATGAGTTCGGGTCGATCAGTTTGATCCACTCTATCGGTGGGAGTTTATAAACACTTGAATACGATGAACCGGCATAGTATGTTTCGAAAAGGGGTTAATGAAATAATTTTACCCGAAATATATTTTGTTATAAAAGGAGTCTATGTATTGGAATTATTATAATATATAGGATGTGTTGGTTGTTATTATAATTAGATGAGATTATAAATTGAAATGGTTATATATTGCCAATTAGAATTCATATAAGTGTAATAAATGAAATAAAATGAATTAAATATGAACTTAAATCAGAATTGAAATTAAAATTTCGAAAAAAACAAAACATGAAAAGTGTTGTAAATGAAATTGGATTAAATATATGAGAATTTTAAAATCCTGGAAGATTTTAAATTGTTTACAAGCATTGTGAAGGATATATTGAAAGTGATTTCAAAATGAAGGTGTTTAAATATGGTCTTTGAAATTTGTTATAGTATTGAACTCACTTCAATAGTTAGAAAATAACCCGGATGATGATGGCCACATCATCAGTGTCATTTTCGAGTTGCTAAGTGACGGATTACTACCAAAGAGATTGTTTTTGAATTATTTTGGGAAAAAGAGTTGTTTTGATATTCCGAAATGAATATTTGATTTTTGAAAAGGAAAGTTGTTTAGAAACTCCCAGAAACGGATTGTTTGAATTAAAACAAATTAGATGGAAATTTGTGAAACTAAATTGAAAATCAAGAATGGTATTTGAGATTGATAATGGAATTTGGCTTGGATAAACAAATGGTTGTGTTGGAGATAAAAGTGATTTGAGTTTTATTGGGATGATATTGGTATATGCTGAATTGGTAATAGATGGAAATGATATAATGATATGCCCGACAAAAAGGTACAAGTTTATATTTTACACGAGTTTGGTGATTTATGAGCCGATTTGGCAAGCCGCTTGGCTGTTAGATTTTCTTTTGGGTTGGAGAAGGCCTAGAGAGGCGAGTTGTAGTTGTACCGATTGAGCCGTATAAAGGAGGTGCTGGCGATTTTTTCGAAAATTTCAGGTGTTAGAAAATTTTTAGAATTTATGGAAATTTTTTTTAGTAGAAATAAATTAAAATTTTAATTGAAATAAACTAATTCAGTTAAAATAGATGTTGATAAGTAAAACAAATAATTTTTAACCCAGTTAAAAGGGTTTGTTTTCTACCTTAGCAATTTCGAGGATTAAATTATTTTAAGAGGGGAAGAATGTAACGCCCGTATTTTTACGGATAATAAATAATTTATTTAATTATTTAATAATGGTTCGGTAATATAAAATGGTTGTTTAATTAAATAACTTTGAATATCAAATTAATATAAATAATAAAATAATATATTTAATTTCCGAAATAGTCGGAAATAGTGGAATTCACAATATTGTGTGAACTGGATCATTTATAATATATAATTCAGTTTAGAGTTGAATTATATTATCGAATATATTATATAAATGACAGTTGAACATATAATTATATTATAATTATAATCGAGCTCGAAATGGCGCAGCAGTTCGTAATTTGGCGATTTGAACTTTAATTGAATATACAGAATCCGTTTTAAGTCGGATTTCTTTGAAACAAAAAACATTCGAAGCTGGTGAAGTATATTTTTTTAATAGAAGAGAAAAATCGAGATTTCGTCGTGTAGATGGAGAGTTATGTCCAAATCAAATTTTTGAAAAGTCGTTATGGAATTCTTTTATAATTTATAGCGATTTATTTATATTATAAAAGGATTTAAATATAAATTGAATATCAATATTATCTAAAATTTTGAAGTATCGAGTTATAAATTCTGATATATTTATTTTGGGCTTATATGATATCGTATGTGAATATATATATATGATAATATTAATTTTATTAATATTAATTTAGTTATTTTTAAATATATTAATATTTAAATAGGTTATTTAGAGCTTTAAAAATAGCCAGTTTTGCAAACGAGCTCCGTTTTCGGCGCAACTAATTTTGTTGGATCCGGAATATTAAATTATTGTTAGATTTCAATTTTCATAATTTTTGAAGTCATTATGTGGCCGTACGGGATTTTAATGTGAAAAACAGTCAATATTTTGAATTTAAAATATACGTTGTGTGAGCAAACGGACTCGGAATTTGACGAAACAAGTCTCGTCGGGTCCGTAATGTCAAAATATAGTTGAGTGTCCATTTTTTATCAAAATTAGATATTACATGTGAATATATGAATTTTCAAAAAAATGGATTGAGCTAACAACTGAATAAATAAAAATTTGAAACTTCCTTGGTGTTAGACCAAAAAATGGCCCTAACACCCAAATCGTCGTATTTTGAGCATAGGATATGAAGAAATAACTGAAAAAATATAGAAAAAGTGAGACAACAGGATTTTTATAGTGGTTCGGCGTTAACGAGCCTACGTCCACTTTATATTTTCTCTTTTCACTTATAGATTACAATTACAATGAATATTGTCTTTCAATCATTTGAATTCAATGAACAATTCTCTCTGAATCCATTGAATTTATTGAGGAAGATGGTGGTTATCCATGGAGAAGTGTTGGCCATGGCAGCCATGGAAGTTGAGATGCCAAAAGTCCCCTGAAAATGCCCTTTGAAGGTGTATTTATAGCTGTAGGAAAGCTCCTGGGAGGACTGGTTCGTGATGGGGTACGTGGCAGGAGATCCAGAAAAATAGGAGTGCCAGTAGCCTTGACAGTAGGTCAAAACAAGCTGCATGTGAACAGGTCCGAAGTTCGGATCGCGGTCATAAGTCGGATCGCGTAGGCAAGGTCGGATCGGATCGCGTAGGAAAGGGCGGATCGGATCGCGTAGGCAAGGGCGGATCGGATCGCGGTCATATGCCAGCTTACACTCGTTCACGGAAATGGGCGTAACTTTCAAACCGTAAGTCCGATTGAGCCAAACCAAAGCTCAAACTGAAGCTAATTCAAAGGGCTACGAGTATATGAGGTGAATAGATCCAAACGAGGTCATTTGATAGGGGTTTCATGCCAGTTTATACTGATGTTGTGATTTTGACCTAACTGCCTTGTGTCTTCTGATGATGCTTCCAATGCCGGAGAGCGATGTTATCCAGAGATTCCATATGAGACAGCATTTACCCAGAGGTGTGTCAACATGATCTTTGCTTTGGGTAGCCTGGTCACAAAGCAGGCTAACATTTTGCCCCCCAAAGTACATCTTATCGAGGATGAGATGTGCTTTGAATATGTTGAGCTAAATCTTTCTAGAATATCATTTGTCCTTGAGAAGGCTTTATCCAATTGTTGCATTGCTTCCATTGGAGCTAATCAGGCTAAGTTCTATGAGAGGAGTATTCGAGACGATCAAGAAATTGTTTAAACCTTGTCAAATCAAAAGATCTAATTCATCCGTCAGAAGTCATGCTAAATTGTCGGCTCCCGAGCGTGATCCTACACGCATTGGTCGTTGCCAAACAACATCATCACTTTATGCAAGCCAAGCGCGTGGTAGGGTTGGACTTTCCTTTACATATGAGTCAATAAATGGAGTAGCCACCCAAATCATGGGGAGATGTAAGAATCTTTGGGCTCTGATCTAACAACTGGACTGTTGGGATAAAGCACATCAGAATCAACATACGAATTTGTCATTTGTACTCAAGATTGGACTAGCCTGATATCTTGATATTGATTCAGGATCTTAAAATCGCATTGAATCGTAACAGTAAGGAATTCAAAAGCCATGATCACTCTGGATCGTAGTCGAGAGAATCCACAACTGTTACGGATCATTTCTTAATCCAATATTCACATATGAAGTAGTCAGTAAGGGACGTTATTAAAATTATGTGGACCAGTGCCTATAGGATTGTCACCATCGCAAGGTAGTAGATAGGTTTGTCACACCTTCCATTTGGTGTAGTTTGAGTATTTAAGTTCACATTCGATCCATAAGCTAGCTCGCTTGGTCGGCAAAGATGAATAAGATTGTACTCCGGAGGCATAACGTACATGTTTTGAATCCCATTTCATGCCAGGATTGTCTTCAAAGTTAGTCTATGAACCGACACTTGTGCTCTCAGTGCCATCGGAGGACAAGCGAGGTTAGTACTTATGCCCCCAGTATCGATGGGGGTTGAGTTGAGTCAATAAGGCATTTAATCTTGAAGATTTTATACTTCCTGTCATTGCATCTGGTAAGAGTTGCAGGTTCAGCAATCTTAGTCGACCCAGATCATTCTGTATTGTTTCTCAATTTAGCAAAAATCGGAATTGTATATGCGAATGGTTGAACCACATTTGCTTTGATATCATCTCTTCTCTTTAGTCAGATAGTGAGGATTGCCTCATCGGGCATCAGCGACTTCGGTTACTCTCATCAGATCAGTTGCGGAGTCAAGTTAGGTTGTTGAATGCGAGTGAATAAATGTCGTTATGAAGTTAGTTGGGCCCCACCGTTTATGCTTCAGCATAGTCCGAAATGGTTATCACAGTCTTATTGAGTCTCTCTCTCATGCTCGATTCAATTGTACTTGACAAACAAGATCATGGGCTCGATAAGTGGTATAGATTCTCTTTGGAATTGCACATTCTTGTCATTGATTTCCAGGGCTTTTCTTTTGTCCTTATCGTTTCAGGAATTAGAAGGTACCCCATTCTTTAGTCAGGAAGGCATCTAGGTCATTCGTCTCGACGCTAACACCTTTTTGTCATGAAAGTCTATCGACTTCAGGGTTGAATTCATCAAAATCTCTGAGCAAGTCTTGTTATAGAGAAAATTTAAAGTCCGGGGGAATAACAGGGGATCCTGACGTCCCACGTGTGAGGGTTGTAATTGTTGTTATCCATTCATCTCGAGAAGTGCCGCCTCTCGAGAGGCGCCGAATCAAACTAGCGAGCAAGTTGCCATCAAAGAATTGATGCACATTATCAAGATCCTGGCTGGTGCCCCCAGCATCGAATCTGAGATTACAAAGGGGGTCTTTGCTGATTTCTTATTTCCACGTCGATATTTCCCCCGGGTCATGGTTCGAGTCATTCGACCTGACCGGGTTCCTGTTTTTCGAATTGTTGCGTTCTTTCTTGGAGCTGAGTATGGAATGTCGCTCGAGTATTCATTCGAGTTGGAGTTAAAACTGGTCGTGCATGATCTGAGTTTATCACAATTCTTGCATTCTTATCTAGGATGTTAAAGGTAGCTGTTCCATTGCCCGTGTTTCCATCCATGACGTAGGGAATCGAAACCGCATGCTGCGCGTCTGCTGATTGGTTTGTGTTCAACCCAAGCTGATGGTTGATATCTGACTGTGCCAAGTTCGTCACTACCTGAACTTCAATTTTATCATTTCCAGCGAATTGATGATTGTTGCTCGGCCTTCCAGTTCATTCCTGAAATAGGTGAAGGTCGGCCTCGGGCTCCTTGATTCTACATGAGTATTAGCCGTCGATCAGGCTTTTGTCATTCGTCTGGGAACGGAGGCATCGAGTAATTGAACTACGCTGCTCAAGGCTCGTATCATGTGCCCCCTATCCACAGGGGGTTTTGTTGAGCAGTACACTTCAAATTCATGTCTTCTCTGGATTCATGTTCACTTCTCGCATCAAGAGCCGGAGTTGAGTGCAAAAATGAATTGTTGGTATTCAGCCCATGCTAAGCCCTAGTCTCCCATCCAAGCTCCGAGGACAGAAATCAAGCGGTGAAGGGTCAGATTGTAGTCGCCTCGAGTGCTCCCGTTTGCTCTTTGCATCAAGGGAAAGGTCGGGGACGAAATGGTTGCATCATGTTCAATTATTACGTGGGATATATCTAGCCTTATCTGAGCTTCCCATTCTGGAAGTAAGTTGGGATCAGCAGATGGACATTCTCTATGCATTTGTTTCTTAGTCCTCAAGGGGGCCTTTCGAATTCAGACATGTATACATGAGAAGAGGAAGTCACTTTCAGAATTCAAGCGATCATACTATCCAAGCATGGAGTAGGACATGTTTGGGATGGTACAAGAAGCATGTAATTCATAAATGTCCAGAATTTCACGATTACGTCGAATCGTATTAAGGCCAAGGAATCAATGACCGCTCAAGATCGTACTAAGGTAGGGTAGACATCAAAAAATCTCAGGGCCTCGCCAGGTCCTTCCAGTTGCGAGTATGAAGTTGTATAACATGTCGCTGAACAATTCACTATCCAGGCTTCTTTTCTGTCGTCGCCGTGAGTCGCACAGGCAGCTTAGAATTAAACGCCTACGTCATCCTTCTGGACGCGGCCCTTTAGTTATTCCCTACTGGTCTGCTGTTGTTGTGCGAGTTCGGATCTCGCATTTTGTCCAGCTTTGTTTTGTGAGTCTGTACTTAGTGAATGAAATTCCATTTCTTTTTATACTGTTGTGTTCGTGTGCTGCCCCCCCATTCCCGGAAACGAGTGGTTCGAGCTCCATTTTCATTCTTGGTCCCAGCCGTGTGACGGGATAGGAGCCCTTGAGTGGCATATGTCGTCATGCATTTATACTCTCCTGTCGTAGTTCGGGATAGAGTTTGAATTTAGCTTTAAGTCTGCACCCCGATCCTTCAGCGGGGTATGAATCCTTGTGGCGCTAAGTCTCTAGCGCTTTTATACTCTCCCGATCCTTCAGCGGGCTAGAGTGCTCATGGCACTAAGTCTCTAGTGCTTTTATACTCTCCCGATCCTTCAACGGGTTAGAGTGCTTTCTCAGTGCATAATCATAGACGCTTTTATACTCTCCTGGCGTTCGCCAAGGTTAGAGTTCAGACTCACCTGTTCAGTCGCTCCCCGATCCTTCAGCGGGGTGAGAGTCCTTTCGCATTTGATTGTACCTGCGAGCATTCCATAATTAGTTATGCATTTAAACATTTGAAACGCAAATAAGCAAATTAGTCATGAAACATTATAAGTTATCAGTGCAACTTATAAGTGAAAGTGCAGTAAAGTAGTATGTATGTATAGGTATGCCCCCAATCAATCATTAACTTAGTGCCTGGCTAGATCTTGTTGAGGATTGATTAGGACCATAACTGTGTTGCCCCCATGTCCGGACATGGAGGATTTGGGATCAGCTTCCATCCTGCCCCCCCCCCCGATCCTTTAACGGGGGAGGAATTTTCCCGTGGCGCTAAGTCTCTAGCGCTTTTATACTCTCCCGATCCTTCAGCGGGTTAGAGTTGTTGGGGCACTGAATCTCTAGCGCATTTATACTCTCCCGATCCTTCAGCGGGTTAGAGTTCGAGCTCGGTTCATGATCTGCTCAACGATCCTTCAGCGGAGCAGAAGTTCTCAGCGCTAAATCATAGACGCTTTTATACTCTCTCTCGACTCTGGAGAGTTAGAGTTGGGACTCAGCCGTTCCATCGCTCCCCGATCCTTCAGCGGGGTAAGAGTCCTTTCTCAGCGCCAAATCATGGACGCTTTTATATTCTCCTGGCGGTCGCCAAGGTTGGACTTTTGCTCAGGCGGCTCTGATCATGGTACACCGCCATGCCTTATGGACGTCATCTTCGCGTCCTTTATACTCTCTCTCAGCTCTGGAGAGTTAGAGTCATGGATCAAGCGGTCTGCAATCATGCACGCTCATCAAACTCGTCCTAGGTTTATATTTTAATCCAAGCTCCGAGGATTAAAACCAGTCGGACAAGCAGTTGGAGCATTTGCCAAGGCTTTGAGTTCCTCCGAACAGTCTACGGGAGGAATGGTTGGCACCAGACTTCGGATACCTGCATTATTCACACCGCACGAATTAGTCACGTCAGTAACTCGGAAAGCATGCGAAAGCAAATTTTTTGATTGAAAAGTAAGCAAATTAAGAGGCAGTGTTGCCTCCTTTATTTGAATTCATGTAATCTGGTGGCGTCGAGCATAGGATCGAGCCATGTAGGCGGTCACACCGCGTCCATCTGGAGTCGGACTATGACTTTGTAACTCAATGATTTATGTTCAATTGTCTTGCGGTCTGCCACGTGTAAGCCAAGGATTGGATGATCATTCCGAATCCACCTTGAGCTATATGACTTTCTTTAGACGGGGGCGCGGCTTTGCTAGCGAGCAGTTCGGTCGGGCCCGTTATGGCAGTGCTCCATAATTCTGCATGCGGGTGTTAAAAGTCTGATCGATACCAGATCCGAGGTACCTACACCATCCACATATTATTTCATCTGAGTTAATTATATAAATAACTCATAAAGGATGCAAATATAAGAGTTATGGTTAGAGAATAATCCTGTTAAAGGAATGAGTATCATTCTGAGTGAAAAATGGCGTTGCATATTCATTGCAGGTCCATTTTGCTTTGCCCTATCTCTGCCAATGAAGGGCTGCCAAAGTCTTTTAGTTGATGAGGAGTATCTTTTCAAACTATCATGGGGGCGGCAATTCCAAAAAATGAATAGACCTTGATCAGGGTCTTGAGATGGCAAAGGAGGCTAAATAGGTACTATAAGCGAGTGATGAGGTCGCATCTCTTTTTGAATCGCCTCTTTGCCCCCTATGCTGAGGGTAAGGATAGAGTGTCAGGAAGTCATGACTGGATTGCTAATAGTAGCACACCTTTGCATTGGTGTTAGGTTGTAAATTAGCATGAGAACAATGGATTCATGCTTATAGAAATTTTTGCACTTTCCATGCTAGGAAATAGGATATTACTGCTGGTGGAAAAATCATATCACATAAATTTGCTGATATACTCTCGATCCCATATCGGGGACAAGGGTTGGTGCGCCGACAATCAACCAGCATTCATGCGTAAGCGTTCTAGATCTTCAACTCGCTAACTTTCAGGCAAGACTAAGTCAATTGGCCAGGCAAATTCTTGATGTATCAGCTCTGAATAAGATGATGTAATCTCGAGCAATTTATGCTCAAATCTCCATTTGCCCCCAGCGTCCGGGGGATGAGTTACTTAGCAGATAGTTGATGAGAGGAGTGAAAGTGTGAATCTTCACTTTCTATCACTAAAACGTCACTTATCAGATATTCTGTTCACGTATATTTCTCATCAAGCTGGGACTTGATTAGTGATTTTGTCATAGCATTCGGGGCGGTGAATTAGCAATGAGGCGCGTCATTATCTATTTTGGGACAACCTTCCAAGGAAAATAAGCAATGTTGACTTGCCTGTCATATGTTGAGGCATAAAGAACGATTGCACGCCTTTCACTTCACCTTGTTAGATGCATTCTGTGCTGTAGGAAGTTTATCATGGAGTTAACCATGACTCTCTTCCGGGTTTGGTCTCCAACGTTGGATCAACTTCCATCTGATCAATGGTTGTATTTCATAGTGTCTTGATGGGGATAATCTCTATCTTTTCTAGATTTTTGGACCCTTCTAACTTGGTCAGATTATCCGCCTTCTGATCTTCTTCTCGCAGGACATGAGATATGTTGTAACGTTCTAATACATCCAACAACCCTTCTTCCGGTTCTAGGCAAGCTGCGAGTGGTGGTTCCTTTGCCTGGAATTCCTTTCGAGCTTGGCGAACAACGATATAAAAGTCATAAAATATGTTCGATGCCACTATTCCCAACTCCTTAGCGAATTTCAATTCGATAATCAGGGTGTCGTCTTCGGAGCCGTTCTCAGTAGCGGAGAATTTAAACCGCAAGGCATAGTAAATTGACCGCCCTTTAGGGGTTATTAATAAGGCACGGGCGTCGGACAGTCAATCATTCTTTTCATCGTGTGATTACATCTTCCAGGTGTATCTTCTACATCTGCCACATCCTCTTCGGGAGTGGTACATTCAGCGATGTAGTTGGTTAATGCTTGCCCTCGATCGAGCATACGTCTTGTTTGCTTGGCAAGAACACACTTCAGGTTTATTCTCAACAAATGACTCATAAACTATGGTAAAATCCTACGGATATTAACATAGGTCCAAGCGAACACCTCCAGGTTCGCCTGTAGAAAGCACGTCAGTTCCCTTGCTCGGAATAGGTATAAATAAGATCCGACTTCAAGACCTTAGTCAGGACGACATCACCAATCAGAACATGTGTAGTTGTGTCATTAGATGTCACCCTTCTGCATCCCGAATCACCATCCTCTCTGGGGTTTATGTCTTCGAGCAGATCATCGGGCAATTCCTTTTGTGATGCCTCCTTTATTCGCAATATTGACACCTCCTTCACACTCCATTTCATCTAGGGGGAAGTGTCTTTGGGTTTCACGCCATCTGTGTTGCATAGCACATTCCATCCAGCCAAATAGTCGGCTTCTTCAATAACTCGGTCACCATAGACCATTCTCACTACATCTTCGGTTGGGATATTTAGTAGTAGACACCAAAGTGCTAGGTAGAGCTGGTCAGTCTAGACCTTAATCAGATAAGTTTGACTACGATAGCGTGGCTTGCAAGGCTTAAAGTAGTGTTCACAAATTCTATCACGACTATTGTATGAAGTGGAGAGCTAATGGTTGATTCATATTTTCATTGATCTCAAATTCTTATTTCTTGACCAATGTCATACGGTGGCTGGTGAGCAGTCAAGTTGTTATCATCCCAGCAATGATCCATATATCCAATCACGGCCTGTGGAGGTTCAATTGGTTCCTAACTCTGGGGACCAAAGTACATCTATCTAACCCTTGGACACGTGGAAATCAATCTATCTCGATGCGGTTGACGGCAAATAGGTGAACCGTAGGACATACGTTTTTTATTACGCCATTCAAGCGAAGGGTAACTTTGTAGTGCTAGGATCCTTACTTGCCGTCGGGTATCCCATTATTGAGAATCATGGTCGTTGGGATCTTTTGAGTCATTCTCAGAATAGTATCCGGATTGCTCTATGTCAATGTCATCTGGGATTTCGCCTGTAGGACCGGTTTAAGTCACGTAAACTAGGTGATCACTATTCGTTCAGGAGCATCATCAGTTGCATTTGGGAAATATGCACACCATTGGGGCTTTGGAAGAGGAGGTTGCCAAGAGATAATCATTATCTCGTATACCGTCATAGCCAGCGTGTCGAATCTTTCCAATAGCTCCTCACATTGAATAACATCAGTATTAAGAGGTCATGGTTTCTGGAGGAATTCCAGTTGTCGCCATTCCGTTGTCAAATTCTTTGACAATCCGTTTATTCTTCATTGACAAGCTTTGATGAATGCTGTTGGCCAACATCTATGTTGAGCTGAAGATGAGCCATGTTCCGAGCCGAAGGCGAGGCCGTGCTCCGAGCCGAAGGCGAGGCCGTCAACAGGTCCGGGCGCAGCGCCGGCGGGGGTCCGGGGCCCCGCAGTCCCGGCGGCGATCGACCGGTCGAAAATGTGGGCACCGCACGATTTTTTCGATTTTGGAAGATGGAGCCTTTTCTGAAATGATCTAAAAATTGTATTTTTCATGAAAACTGTTACTTTTTCGAATCGGATCGTGGTCCTTGATCGTCGTTAATTTTCTGGGTTGCGGTTCGCTACTGTTGTCCGGTTCGTGGCTCGGATCGTCAATTAGTCAACGTCCTCGGATCGGGTCGCGGATCCTACACCAGGTCGGATCGTGAAGGTCACTCTGGGCCCGGGTCGTGGTGGTCGTTCTGCGAGCTACGAATCAGATCGTGATGGCTCTTGCGATCCGCGAACCGCGAACCGGCCACCTGCTCTAACCTGCTCCTGTGCATTTTCTTTATTATCCTCATTTGGTCGTGAAGCTTATGAACCCTTAGCTTTTTTTTTTTCGAAGGCATGAAGCTCTGATTTTCTGAAATCAACGAAATATTCAAAAATGGTAGAAACGCGGACTATTTTCTTAGTGAAAGCACCAAAATGTTAGACCAAAAAATGGCCCTAACACCCAAATCGTCGTATTATGAGCATAGGATATGAAGAAATAACTGAAAAAATATAGAAAAAGTGAGACAACAGGATTTTTATAGTGGTTCGGCGTTAACGAGCCTACGTCCACTTTATATTTTCTCTTTTCACTCATAGATTACAATTACAATGAATATTGTCTTTCAATCATTTGAATTCAATGAACAATTCTCTCTGAATCCATTGAATTTATTGAGGAAGATGGTGGTTATCCATGGAGAAGTGTTGGCCATGGCAGCCATGGAAGTTGAGATGCCAAAAGTCCCCTGAAAATGCCCTTTGAAGGTGTATTTATAGCTGTAGGAAAGCTCCTGGGAGGACTGGTTCGTGATGGGGTACGTGGCAGGTGATCCAGAAAAATAGGAGTGCCAGTAGCCTTGACAGTAGGTCAAAACAAGCTGCATGTGAACAGGTCCGAAGTTCGGATCGCGGTCATGGGTCGGATCGCGGTCATGGGTCGGATCGCGGTCATAAGTCGGATCGCGTAGGCAAGGTCGGATCGGATCGCGTAGGAAAGGGCGGATCGGATCGCGTAGGCAAGGGCGGATCGGATCGCGGTCATATGCCAGCTTACACTCGTTCACGGAAATGGGCGTAACTTTCAAACCGTAAGTCCGATTGAGCCAAACCAAAGCTCAAACTGAAGCTAATTCAAAGGGCTACGAGTATATGAGGTGAATAGATCCAAACAAGGTCATTTGATAGGGGTTTCAGGCCAGTTTATACTGATGTTGTGATTTTGACCTAACTGCCTTGTGTCTTCTGATGATGCTTCCAATGCCGGAGAGCGATGTTATCCAGAGATTCCATATGAGACAGCATTTACCCAGAGGTGTGTCAACATGATCTTTGCTTTGGGTAGCCTAGTCACAAAGCAAGCTAACACTTGGAAAGCTACCCACCCTTATAAATACACTTCCGATCTTTCTATCCATAGGTCAAAATGTTTAGTAGTCAAATTATCAGCGCCTCCACCCTCAAAATCAAAGCCGACTTCCATACGAAACAGACACCCTTTCAATTATCTTCATAAAATCACAGTAAATAAAATACTCAATGAAAAATCTTGTCCTTGGATTTATTAAAATCGTCAGAACGAAAGCTTCAACCTACTATCAATTTCGCTTAGTTCGAAGGATGATTAGTTCACCCTCCTTTTGAACAGCGTCGACATATGTTGGGTGAACCTGAGTTTCCAGCAATGAGGGAAAGAGTGAGGTCATCGTAGGGTTTATAGGGTCGAGGCGTGTGTCTTGACTTGATTTGGAGGAGTACGGTGGAAGTTTTGATTTCTTGAATTACTGTCGAGATTTGAATATAAGGGAAGGTTGCCGAGTTCTAAGGTAAAAGATGGAGGAGACCAGAGATTTGCTTTGTGCGAACTCGTGAAGGTGCTAGGATTTTTATGGTGGATGTCCTGTGTGGTTTAGCGGTGAGTTGAAGGGAGTGTGAGTGTTGAAAGGGTTTAGGGAGATGGTGAGATAGAAGGATGAATTAAAACAGGCATATTCTTTGAAGTAGAAGGAAAAGGAAAAAGTATAAGCGGGATTTAAAAGTGGTGTGGTTTTCCTTTTGAAGTTTTAGAAAAGTGTCGCGAGCAAAACTCTGCTGGGATTGGAAATTCAGACTGGGTAAATTGATGAAGGATGGAAAACGTGTTAAGCTGTGAAGGGACGAAAGATTTATGAAATGGTTAGTCATTGGGTTAGTGAAGTAAGTAAAAAAAAAAATTGAAGTCCTGCTAATGTTTAAGCAAGGAGGGGAATGACTGTGATGGTCTCCTTTTAATGGGAGTGCCGGTTCAAATACAGTGGAGGAAGAGAATTAAGGTAGGAGTCGCGATAATGGTGCTGTGAAATACTGGAGCTTTGAGTTTGGTAATCGGGAGAGAAGGGATTAGGGGGAGGCGCTATTAGTCTAATGAAGATTTAGAGTCTAATGAAGGTTAATAGTAATTTAATTAATATTGGTATTGTTTATATTATATCCAATATTTAAAGAAAAAAAATAACTTGATCATACGATATCAGAATTGGGCAAAACATGATCCGTTTGGATCATATGGACGGGGGCTACACAATGGGACTAACTGGGAGTGAATTGGAGCTCGTTACAATTTATAGCAAAATAAATTGTTTGTCAGAATCAACTGACAGTTATCGTTATTTAACGATGACTGTCCAATGTGAGTAAATTTCACTAACTCGGTACAGTTTATATTTTTATAAATATAATCTAGTAGTGATAAATGATGATTTATTGTTGTGTGTTGATTGTTTGGTTGAATTGTTGATTTATTAGTTGAAATTATAGATAACGATATATGTATAAATCGTTAATCAAATATTGATTCTGTTTATCAGAATATTTAATATTGAAATGAAATCGATGTTGTTTGTAGTGTTTAACATCTGTGGATGCAGGGAGACAGGTTGGAGGGATCCAACTGGATTCCTCAATATTTATAAAACTGTTTGTTTTTCAAATATTGTGATATATGATGTGATATATAATCTGTGATTGATTATGATGACACTAGTCATGTTATTTGGTATTTTAAATACCATATGAAATATGGAATGTAAAAAGGAAAATTTCAAAGTGAATATTGAAAATGAAATATTTATATATGAAATAAATAGGATATTATAAAAGGTAATATTTGGAAAACAAATATTGGAAAATATAATTAAGAAATATTTATAAAATGAATAGAATTATATAAAAGGATTTATATAGAATAAATAGAATTATATAAAAGGATTTATATAGAATAAGTAGAATTATATAAAGGTGATTATAAATGGGATTATAAGTGTTAGAAGAATAAAATGAGATTTTATATGAATAATTCTATAATTAGAAGTATAAATAGAATTTGGATTTGAGATATTATTTCAAATACGAAATCAAACTATTTTGATTATATAAAGAAATATTATTCACATTCTATGTGAAAAAAAATTGATGGAAGTAAATATTTTGCAAATAAAATATTATAAAGAAATTTGGGGTTTGAATTAGGAATTTAAATGGAATTACTAAAATTAGAAACTGATTGGAAATTAGTTGAATTGAATGACTTTTTGGGTATCGATCTAATGTTGGTTTCGGCCTTCGGGGTTTATGCTTGGGAAGTTGTTCTCTTACTAGTTTACAGTTAGAGACTGATAGAGGTGGGAAGATATTGATGCGTGAATCAGAAATGGAAACGTTTTCCAAAGTTAATAACGTATATTTTCTAAATTTAGAAAATAAGGAATTTATGAATATATGGAAACGATTAATGGGAAACTGGGAAATGAAATGATGATTAATCGGTAAGATTTCCATTTGGAAATACGACCGTTGTTTGTACACATGTTTTCCTTTGATAGTTAAATCACCGACTATCAAAGATTTTGACCATTTTCGTTGTCAATACGAAGAGACCGGGATCAGATATATTATCTAAAAACCACTCCGTATGGCATTAGTGTTGCGAATCAAATATGATGAAGATAATTGAAGACGGATTTATGCAAGGGCTGTTCTAGCAAATCCTACGTAGAAATATCCTAAGATGTGTTTACAGAATAGTACCTTCGGTTCGTCCAGCCCCAGGACGACCTGTATGGAAGAATGTCTGATAGAGTAATTTAATATATCGCATAAGTTGATCTCTTCAAACGTATTTACGTTTGGTGGTGGAGGAATTCATTTCTCTTAGCTGTATACCCATGGTATGTTTGGGAAAATCAATTTGTGATTTGGCGGGTATGACGATGTGACATTCAAAGTAAATAAGGGTGTGGTCTGTACGTTATGACCTCTAGCCTCACAACCAGGAAATGGTATAAAATCGGGTAGGTCGCATGGCTAAGTGGTTATCTACCAATTAGGGTGTATTGTCACCTGATCTAGAGAAATTCCATTTACTTCTATGATCTATTTCGATGCTGTCCCTTTCGGGAAGTGGTTGCTGATCCCAACCGTTTGTGATAATACATTTGGTACACTCAAGCGAAATGAGTGACCAGTCATGTTTAGCCTGGGTTACAAGATGTTCTTGTTGAACCTGGTGTATTCCTCTCTAGAGATACACTGTCGGAAGGTGGTCCCATTCCTTGCCAGTTGGAATTCATTAACCAATAAGCGCCCGCGGTTTTTGATTATATATTATGTAAATGGAACATGAGACGAAAGCATTCTGCTAGATGATTATTATATTGTGATTGATAGACATTATTATAATATCAAAAGAGTTTTGATAGAAAGATTATTATTCTTGCCAAAGGATGTTGAAATGTTAAATCAAGTGTTTTGGATTCTTATAAGGGAAAAACCCGTTCCGTTATACGGCGTAGTCTTATGAGATATCGTTTAATTGCTCAAACTGTTTTAAATGGTTTTACTCATACCAGTCCCATGACTGACCCGGAGTTTATTTTGTTTGTTTTCCCTAAACATTTGGGTGCCCAAAATTTATACGGGCAGTCAAGTAGTCAGGATTTTACAGATATATTTGGAGAGCTTAGAGTAGGAGGCTTCAGGATTATATAGCAATTGTTTATTTCCACTGTGTTATAAGTAGGGCTGGAATCGGTTCGGTACCGCGTTCATGGGAAAGAAACCATTACCAACCACTAATGATGCATTAAATAAAAATGAAAACCAGTACCAACCAAAATATTCGGTAAAATCTTATTCGGTTTACCAATAAATGCGGTCGGTAGTGGTCGGTAATGGGCCATTGTTATACAACGTTTAAGCCCAGCAATTCATGGAATAATGATTTCCTTTAAGACACATGAATAGCTCAGGATTGCTAGTTTCCACAAAATGACGCGTCACAGGGGGTATAACACGTTACTGCTGGTGCATGAAATACAAAAGTGAACTATGTATGCATTATACAGTCAAGAATCCACATATAAATGTTCCAAAGTCTAGAGCAATGAAAACATATGTACAAGACAGACTACATGACTAATTCCTATCATAAAAATACATGGCAAAACAGTAAACTAAACACAACAGTAGCCCCAAACAATTCACCCAAAAGTCTCAACTAGTTGCAAATGATACAAAACTAGTCTTCATTTCAGCAGCCTTTACACCTCTTTAACTATTAGACAATCCAACAGCAGTGCAAGCAACCGAGCAACCTTAACTGCAAGAAAAACACAGCTTCCACAATTAGACAATCCACCATTTTCAGCAAAACTAGAGAAAGCAAAATCCATCAAAAAGCAAATTGACTACAGAGTAGGATGTGCAGAAGTGAGTCATGTCATCTAGCTTGTTTTATAACATAGAGAACTAGCTGAATTTATATCCCTGAACCTAGCTAAATTTATTTTGAGTTATAGCGCTGATACCATCAGTGGTAGTTGTGACATTGTTTGGATCTAGTCATTGCGCAAGAGTAATACCTCAAGTCACAAAAATGCGGTGATCTGTCAAATCCGGATGATTTTCTGCTTATCTCATTACAAGAATGAGTCATGTTCAATAACATTTATGCACAAGTCTGGTATTTGCCTAAACAATTCATGATCATCAGTGCACTATATATGAACTCTTTGTCTATTATCTCTATCACCCAACAGATTTGGGAGAAAGAATGGATAGGAATCAGGAAATCTAAAGGGATATACCTTTATTAAGAATCTATGACGGCAATCTACAGCAACCGGATCTATATCTAATAATATATTACAGCAACCGAAGACATCAAACAAGCAACCGAAGACATATCAGATACCCACATTAATCACTCAAAAAATAAAAATTCAACTCAACAAATTTAAATTAACATACCTAGCTAATCATGAGGTCGTAACCTTTTTAAAAGAATACCATGATTGCACCCTTTCGTATATATTCTACTCTACAACATACAAGCTAGAGGACATGAATAAAGCTATATATTATGGTTTCATTCTCCTTCTTCACTTATTTAAGTCACTTTTAACGTACTTTCTGAACCAACAGCAAAGTTAAACTGTTGACCTAGGATTTAAAAAGATGGAACAGAGGACAAATACCAATCATCTGCAGTTCATAAGAAAACGACAATGAAATAGCAATTCCTAATTACGAACACATAAGAAAATGACATCAAACAAGAAATTAACATAACAAGTTAATGCAAATGATTCACTGTTTTATATTTGTGTTATTTTCCAAAATGGTGGGGATATCAATAAACATAGATTTAGCACTTACCAGAGAACAAATACCATAAATTGCCTTCATGCAACTGTCCATGATAGAATCCCCTAATTAATCTCAGTTGGTTCCAGAAACTCCCCTGCAATCAAAGAACATCGATTTACCTCTTATCAGCGAGCATAACAAGCAAAAGCTTAAATTTGAATACCATTCAGACCATCATAGTTATAAAAACAACTTAACATCAGTTCCAGTTATCCAATAATAAAATAGGTGTTTTTAAATTATACTTGAATATAAATATAAGCTCTTCTCATGAAACAAATTAGACTATAAATAAAATAAAATAAAAAACTTACTTTTAAATCATATATAACTATACTAGAAAACAACAATAAATTAAATATAAAGAAATCACAAGGTTAACTCAATTCACTTTCCTGTTCTACTGGTACATGCATGTCTACTGGTGTTGACTGCATTTGTAGGTGATGTCCACAAACTCGACATTGCAAGTATTATTGTTTTTCAATTCTCAACATGTCAATAATTAGCCATATGCAGTATGGATGTGTTTAATTTTCAGGAAACTAAATAGCATATCATAATCAAGAGTACACTAATTTGCAGGTATGTTGGATGAACTTATTTCTGGCAGCAAGAAAGTAGACGATAAAGAGATTTCAAATCTAATCAAGGGCTAATGATGCAGCTAGTCAAGCTAGATACACCACTGCCCGTAGCGATTTACAGCTGCAAAGATTAATTGCATATAAAAATATAAATTAGTACCTTTTTCAATTTCCTCAACAGACGTATAAAACTCAAGCTCCTCTTCGGTAGGTTCTTTATATAAGTTCACCTCCTCACCCTTCAACCAATCACTCGTGCAAACAAGTGCCTCTACCATATTGGGCGTTAGAGATGCTCTAAACGGATCTACCACCCTTGATCCCAAACTAAATGCGTTTTCCGAAGCAACAGTCGAACAAGGAATAGCTAAAATATCTTTGGCTAGTTTAGCCAAAACTGGATACGTGTTGACATTCTGCCTCCACCAAGCTGCAATGTCAAATTCTTCAAGATATAACCCAACATATTTATCAGACAAATACTGCTCCACTTCATTTTGTATGTTGCCACTCTGATCCACTATCCTCTCTTGCATAATCGCTCTCATAATTCTACTCTTTCCATTAAACATAGGCAGGTTCTGCTCTAAGTGTATGCTATTGTTTTGTTCTGCAGTCTCATTTGTTTCTTTGTATTCCTGATACATCCTAAACAAAAACCCCTTCACTTCATGGCAGATCTGATCAATTCTATCTTGAGTGAACCCTAACTCACATAAACCTATTGTTACACACTGCAATTTGTACCTAGGATCTAATATATTGGCAATGATCATAATTTGGTTCATTCCTTCAAAGTCTCCCCAATATTTGTTGAATTTTTTCTTCATTGACATTACAGCCTTCCGCATAATTACATCATTAGAAAACATCTTGGAGTCGATCTCACATTGAAGTTCCATCATTTCTCCAAACACAATATTTGCTGTCACGGTTTTCCAAGCTGAAAAGTTTGATAGTTGCATCATAGAACTTTTTTAAAAATGATACAAAAGCTTCTGCATTCCTCCAATCTTGATCCTCAGGTGGTCCTTCTCTCTTGTGCCCTGATCTATCAGCTTCCTCAAAATAAGCCTTAAAAGCTTGGTCTTCTTCGGCCAATCTAAAAAATACATTTTCATATTTAATAGCCGCCTCAAGCATCAAATAAGTACTATTCCACCTAGTCACTACATCAAGTGGAATATTGGCATTTTCTCTCAAATTTTCTAGAGTGCAATACTCTCTGAACTTGGCCAATCGTTGAGCGCTACTTCTTATGTATTTCACACAATTCCAAATTTTATGTATCTCCTCTTCTAACTCTTTAATACCATCTTTGACAATCAAGTTAATAATATGACATACACATCTACAATGAAAGAATTCCCCTTCAAACATCAATGTTTTGTAACTTCTCAATCTTTTCTTTAAGTATGCTACAGCAACATCATTAGCTGTGGCATTGTCAACTGTTATGGTAAAAACATTGATGATGTTCCACTGTCTCAAGCAGCTATCTACCAATCTTCCTATGTCATCTCCTTTATGAGAGGTAATCACACAAAAGTTAATAATCCTTTTGTGTAATTTGAAGTCATTATCCAAAAAGTGAGCAGTTAGGACTAGGTAATTGATGTTTTGTAATGATGTCCAACAGTCAGTGGTCAGTGAGATCTTAGTCCTATTTGAGCTAAACAAACTCATTAACTTTGCTTTTTCCAATTGATATTTGGCTAGAATCCCTTTTGCAACTGTTTTTCTTCCCGGTACTTTATACCTAGGCTGTAATTCCTGTAAAAAGCTCTTAAAACCTTCATTTTCTACGAACCGGAAAGATAATTCATCCCTTACTATCATCTCAAAACACTTCTCATCCAAATTTTTCTGATTGAAAATATGTGTTGCTCCTGTAACATTGTCTTTGTTGATTATTTTTTGCTTTGAATCCTCTTGCACATGTAATGGGGATAATTTGCATTCCCTAGAATGATTCCAAAGAGATGATGTGCCATTTTTTCTACTATGAGAAGGAACTTTCTCTTTGCAATATATACAAATGGAGAAGTTTTTGCATATTTCACCATTTGACAGCTTTATCTTGCTGAAATGTTTCCATATGTCACTGGTGGGTCTTCTTCTTTTTTCACCACAATGAAGGGCTTGATTTTCTAATGCATTTGACTGATTTTCTACATTATTTTGCACACAAGACGGGGTAGGCTGAGAATTTTCCATAGTAAAGAATTGAGGATTGGCTGTTGGCGTAGTTTCCATCTGCTTGTAATACACAAAATAAAATATTTCAGTCCAACGTCAAAATCAAATGAAATCACAAAGTAAAATTTGATACATGTCAAAATTGAAAATCGAGGATATGAAAGGCAGCGTAGAGGACAGTGTTGTCAATAGCGAATAGCGCAAGGCCTGCGCTATGCGCTATAGCGCGCGCTATAATGTTTTTTTTTTTTTTTTGCTTACAGAAAAGAAGATCTTTAAAAAAAACACAGGAAAAAGGCACAAAAGGAAAAAACTGTATGTTTAAAATCTCCAAAAAGAAAAAAAACGAAAATGCATGTTCAAAAAAGAAAAAGCAAAATAGCGCGCTATTCATGGCTGCGCTATGATAAAATAGCGCGCTATTTTTGCGCTACACGGGACCCCTGCGCTATAAGAACCAAAATAGCGCAACCTGTGCGCTATGCGCTATTTTGCGCTATAGCGCTCGCTATGACAACTATGGTAGAGGAATAACCATATTCTTTTAAAATTGATTGGCATTAACATTGTTTAATTCAAATACTGATAAAAAGAATGGTACATAATTTAACTTACTGCTGATAGATAACATATAACAAACAACAAAACTGAAATGTCCAATTCTAAGTAAGACCGTAAGAGTAATGTCTGCACACTGGGGAAAACAAAGAAATTTGTGCAAACTAGTAAACTACATAGACAATCAAAATCAGTATTCATTATTCTTACTCTTACAATATATATATATAGAGTCACATTACAAAGATAAAACAAATTAAGTTTAGTTAGACAAGAATTTCATGACAATCAAAAAATACCTCTTGGATGGACAAAAATAATTTGAAGTTTGAACTGAGGTGTATAAACTATTAAGAATAAAAAATATGAGGTAAATCTTGTTAATTCATAGAATTACAGCCCCTTAGTTTCCATATTTTAGTAGATAAAACATACCATGTTTATATCAGCAAGAATTGAAAAAAGAACGGCTATGCTTACAATTAACGATGATGAACAGTTGAACACAGATATCAGATCCGATAAACCAAAAAAATTATTGCTTTCACATACTATAATTTTAGAAATCAAATTCAAATCTCTACCCAATTCAGAAATTTATTGCTCTCGTATTCGATCTAAAATCCCTAATTTTCACGTAATAAAAATCATCAAACTCAGTGTACACACTATCCAAGATCTGGAGCAGAATCAGGTACAAATTTTCCTTTAATTGATCAGCAACCACATAGCAAATTCATGAGTGTTTTACATAGTAATAAATGTGAATTATCGACGCTAATCCAAGAACAAAATATGAAATAGTACCTTCTTTCATGCCAAATCGATTTTAATTGAAGAGTTTTTTGCTGTCTTTTTTTCTACCTCGATGTTGCTTGCTTGTAAGAAAGCAGAATTACTGATTAAAGAAGATCGAGGATGGAGATTTGTGTTTTGCTGTTTAGGGTTTGCAAGTAGATCTGAAATTGCAGGCTGGGAGGCTTTATGGGCTTTGACGTCGTTTCGGACTATTTTTATAAAATTTTGGTCGGTTCGGTAATAATAGGTATATAAAGTTTTATACCAATACCATCCCGTTTTCGTACAGTCGGCTCGGAAAACCGCAAAACCAAATTTGGTACCAAAAATTGCGGTACCATTGTGAGCGGTAGCGGCTGGTAAACGGTTTTTATTGGTATGTTGGCAAAAAGTTCCAGCCCTAGTTATAAGTGCTGTACTTTGATAATGATACGTATATTCAAGTACATATTTTTATTTCATAGTTATGTTATATTTTATTCGTTCCGCTGTGAGATTCGTGTTACTCTGATTCTATTGTTGTGATCTTCTTCTTCTTCTATTCTAATTTTCTATCTTATCTATTCTCACCCACTATTTTCTTTCATTAACTATCCGGTATTTCTGATGCTTGGATAGTCGACTTTGAGTTTATGTCGATAACCAGGATCGCGAATTCCCTGGGTCGTTACAATGAAACATCATATATCAAATGAGAAACAAAATTAAACAACTTTGATAGGAATTACTCAGTATATTATTCTTTAAATTCTTTGGAGCATAGTCATAACAAAAAATTAATCATTACTCAAATTTCTATTTGTTTCATTCAAAAATTCAGATAGATACCCAAAAAAAATATGTGTTTTCCATCTGAGTCAACTCTTCGACACATTTTTCTTAGGGTGTTCAAAGAAAACTTGTCTAGTGGATTAGCTCAAACAACAAAAATCGCTTTATAAAACTCAAATGTTTATGCCAAGATATAGTCTTAATAAATTGAGCTTATTAAAACCTTCTTGCCTTCTTAATTCATTTGAACCTGAGCTAATAATGTTTCTTTACCAACTAGGAATTTTAAATTTCTAATTATGAACTTAATATACAAAACAGATTTTAATTTTAAACATTTTCTTATAAGAAAACTTAAAATCTTAAAATATCTAAACTTTGAAATATTTTTAAGCAAAACTACTATTTCTACTCTAATAAAGCCTTTTAACATCATTTTAAATAATATTGGAATTAGTTTAATCAAAACTATATTCAAAATATGTTTCACTATCAAACTTACTTAATTGCCAACATACATATAACCAACTTACATTATAATAAAAATTTCTCAAAATTTTCTTTTCTAAATATTCAATTTGCCATTTAGAATATATTAACCAATTTTCTGTTTAATTTTTTATTTTTAACTTAATATTTATATCGAACACCTTATAGTAAAACTGTGAAACTTAATTCATAAGGATGTTTGATTCCAATACACTTAAACTGTCAATAAATGTCCATATCTTAATAGAACATAAATTAACAATCAACACACCATAGTCGATGCTCCTAAACTATTCAAGCATAAAAAATCAGACAATAATGATAATAATTTAATATTATCATCAACCGACAACTACAATATAAATATATAGCTATATACTTTATAAAAATTATTTCTTTATACGCAAAATATATCTTAGGCAAAATATTTCATTTACAAAATTTTCAAAAATCATTATTGTGTCTACTTTCCTTATTCAAGTGTTTAGAAGTCCCTATCGACCTCGTGGCATCCCACATTCATAAACAATTCAATAGACTAATTAACAAAATATATTTTTATAAGACTAACAAATACGCCTTCATATCTAAATATACTCTCTCAAACTCATCTCGGGGTCTCGCTTAGCCGATCTTGATGAATTACCCCGCCTGAGCCAAGTTTCTCACCTAACCTACAGCTCTAATACCAAAAGTAATGATCTAACTTTTCGCCATCGAAAGTCCACACTAAATACGACCAATGTACTTTGATGTCGAACATCCAATCGTCGAAAATGTAGATTGTTAGGGTAAAAAGAAAAAGAAAAGAATAGAAGAAACACATAATTTAAAAGTGGAAATGACAACATATAATAATGAAGATAGATGAACTGTCTCTCCAAGACACAATGTTTATCAGAGTTAAATAAAAATCCGATCAGTTAGACAGTTATAAAATTCTAACCTTAAAAAGGCTGCTTGGAAAAATAAAATACAACAGAAATAAAAAAAGGTGACCGTAAAAATTCCAACTCTACTCCATTAGCTCTACATCAAACATAAGACAACCTCAAAACAAGCTCGGCCTAACCCGAGCATTATAATGAGATAATACGCAGATCAATTTGGAATACCAATATGAGAAAACTCAAGTAACCGAAAACATACAATAAGTCTGTGAGACCACGTTGTTGGTCGCGAAACGTTTTTTTATGTCAAAAGAATAATATATATGTAATCATCAACAATAAATACAAAATCATTGAAACTACAAAGGTTGGGTGTCATAAGTAAAAATTTGCCAACTTAAAAGTAATAACAAAACAACCCCGTTGAGAAGAGTGCAAGACATTTCCCGATGGAAACAAATAAACTGATCCAAGAATTTGAATCGAAAAAAGAAAAAAAAAATAATTTTCCCAAAATAATAGGCCGCACCGCCAATTGCGGACTAAGATACTTACAACAACATTTAAATCACAGCATGGATTAAACAATTAAATATCGCGAAGGATTTACCTTCCTGATGCAAACTAAAAATAGGAAAACTCAATTTTTTTAAGAAGAATAAAATTGAATGAGATGTTTTCCAAACGAATAATGACTAGGAGAGTGTGCTCCCCTAATCGAAAGTATACCTCTAGAATATACTGAGGACTCCAATTGCTCTCGGAAACGTTCAAGTCGGACCACGTACAAAATCCGAGAATCCGAGTATTTCACATCTGTGCGCAAACACGACATAATCTAGTCTAGAGTAAATGTGATAATACCGTAATGGAAGCAACCCAACATAGCTTGACTTCCACTCGCTCTTTTGGTTCAGCCATTTCGACAAAGCATTACAGTGCACAAAGAGCAACAAATTATTTTGATTTGACGATACAAATTGAGAAAGGTGAACCAATATTTGTTAAATCGACTATCAGGAATATTCAAAATGATAGTATATGGAAAAAAAATCACATTCCACTATGATTATTTATCGATCTCAAACTTATACTGCCTCTTGGTTAAAATAAAGTTGGACAAGTTGAGGTAGTGTTGCCTCTAGGCATCGTCTAGACAATATTTTTAAACTTCGAGATAGAGGAAAGTTTCTATGCTTCAACATCTAGTGATAAGAGTATAACTAAGTATTTTTCATATAAACTAAGTATTTTCCATATAAGCGATACCATTTATGGAAATTTCTTTTCATATTCGTATTGAAAACATTTAAACTTCAAAACTCAAACTTGTGCTTGGGTTTCACATTAACTTGAACGTAAACATTTTTAACAATACTCTTTAAAATATTATTTTTAAACAGATAACTATTATTCCAAGTGTATTTAAAAGAGAAGTTGAAACCAATGTTCAATCAAAACATCAATTTCAACAAAATCCAACTCACCTTACACTAAGACTAAATTTCAAAACCATTTCTATTTGAAGAGGGCATTCTAATTTAAAATCATCATTTATAAGATCTAAAAGATATCATTTATCCAAAGGGATAATTTATTAGATTAAATTACTCTAATATACTTAAAGTAAATATTAATCATCAAGAGAGACATTTTAAAAAATTCCTTTCATAACTTGAAAACCATTTTTAATATTCTACAGGGAAAATAAACCAACTAAAAAATTTGTTTATTACCCATTAAACAATATTAATTATCCCGTAAAATAATTAATCCCATTTACGATCTTTTATTCAATGAATCGACTATTTGCATACCTATCTTAAACAATTTAATTAAGTTTTAAAACCTTATATAAATCAGTTAGTTATTATTGAATACTTTATATTCGATCCATTAAATTAGTTTTTCTCCTCTCATTAATCCAATTGAATTTAATTTAAAAATAAACTTAATTAAATAGACAAATGAAATTACATCTCATTAATTAAAATAAGATATTGGTACTAAGGCAACATCATTAAAATGATTATTAAGTTTCATTAACCATTAATAAAAATAAAATTTCAATAACTATAATAATTAACTAAATTCGAATATCATTGATTAGAATGAATAATCAATTCTCAGTTTGTTACCTATGCAAAATCAGACTTAATTATCATTTGTTTAAATAGACAATAAAATCATCATTATTATTAACTCGAATAATAAATAAATTTATAAATATCATTAGTTAAAATGACAATTTTTATTCAAATATCGATTCTGTGAAAACACAAGCTTATATTAAACAAAATGTTTAATTTTCTTCAATCATCAACAATATAATCAATTTGAGAACACATATAAGTAAATTTGGGTGATAAACGGACATAACAAACAAATGCGAGAAAATATAATATAGACGAATGGATGAATGAGAACAATATGAATAAATATCAATATAATATAATTCATTTAAGATGAATCTTCCGCTTGAAAGCAGGTAATGTTAAAGGTCATCCTTTTATAAACTGAAACACCCCACCTCCGTTAGGGTCACTCTCAAAGGGAATGCCCTAATTTTGGTGGAGGTTTATAAGTATAAGTCACAGATATACAAGACAGATATAAGAACACATATTTGTAAATAGCGGAAAATCAACAAACTTTTATTTGATGAAAGCAAATACGTGCTACAACAATATCACCATAATTGTCTTACATCTTTTCCAAAACATAACATAACACTTTCATAATCTGTCTTGATTACATTATTTAAAGAAGCATAAATAAAACATAGATAAACTGCAAAAGCCCCATAGAGTTTGTCCAAAGCCATAGTTTCAAACGAAAAGGGTCCAAGCAATACATTTCTCTTCTTCAAGCTGGATGTTAAGGCTGGTCAAGCTGCAGTGTTCCCTCCCTGTGGACCTGGGGGGGAAACGGAAGAAAAGAAGACGAAAGAAAAGTAGAGTCAGACATAAAACCTGAGTAAGTCTAGTACTATTCTGTCTATGAATAAAGAACTGGGTATGATAAGTATAAACAAGAAGTGGGAAAGCACTAGAAACTTAGTTAAGTTGTCTAGGGTCGAATATACTATCGTACCCCATATAAATCTCTGAACCCATATAAACTAGTTTCCAACTGGCACCCCATAATCTGGGTGAAGTGATCCATTTCATGATGATCGGCTCCTACTCGCATAGTTACATGTGTCTTACGGCCCCCGATGTTGTAGTTACCTATGCTGGTCCCACCATGGGGTGTATCAAGTCCCATGGCAGCGGCCCGACACAACCTTAGAATGCACAGGTATGCTACTGGTGCCCAGTGCTTTATTTTTCTGCGCCGGAGTGTGTGCACGCCCGCACCCCGTTAGAACCTACACTGCTACACCACCGCCGTCGATTTGACCTCTTACAATCAGCCCAGTAATCGTGCCCCACCCTGCCTAGTCTCAGGATATCATGATACACCTTATAGGGTTACTGCTGAAAAGGGTCCCCCGCTGCTAGGTTTTCTATCTCTAACCAACATGCTAAGTTGGTTAAGTGTTTTCTAACCTAACCCCACCAGTCCGTTTAGTTTAGCATGTTTCATTTTGATTAAGTTTTTAGTCCACTTAATCCTAACAATCCTGACTCAGCTTTAATTGTCTTATTAAAGCCTTGACCTCTCACATTAGACAGGTATTATTGTGGCTGCCTGTTGCCGGTTGGTTCCGGGCAGTCTTACGCCACAACTCAGTCTAACCTCGGGTCCTTATTGGGCTCCATGTTTAACCTCCCACATTGGATAGGTATTGTTGTGACTACTGGACAGCCGGGCGGTTCCGGGCAGGTTTACATCACAACTCAATCCAACCTCGGGTTAAACACATCGTATGTTCTACATTTACATATTTTGTCTTTCTTCTTTATTTTCTTATATGTAAATATTTGCGGCCCATTATTAAGTTAATGGTGTAAAGGTTACACTAATCATGGGCCCGACTCATACTTGAATTCGGGCCCTTTTACTTTATATTTTCATTCATTAATTAATTTAGCCCAACGTTATTTACCCCCGTTTAACACGTTCGTTTATATGTTGGGCTTAACCTTTTTAAGCCCAACTTAGCCATGCGAAAGAGGGGAGGCTTAAAGCGTGATTACATACACAAAAAGGGGATGGTGAGCGCATGAACTTGCAATGTGACGTTGGAACTACAAAATAGAAACTGGTGTACTTGCATAGTAGTAACATATACTTTGGTCATAAAGCATAGGTGACATGAATCAAACCATGTAAACTTGTAGTTAAGATAAGAATCTAAATTAGGTGTCACATAGTCTTAACTACAACATAGACCTATGTTCTTATTTAGGCATAATGTCAAACATAAGCAAATCATGTTCATGTTTACAAAGGGGATTACTTTTGTTACTAATACAAAAGCATAGTTCAACTTAATCATGATTTAAGTCTAATCACATAACGATGGTACAAATATACTTATGCATAAATATTCCTAAACATGGTGTTTACTTTATTCAAGCAAACTTGCAAAAAGGGATTTTTGGGTCTAACCTAGCCATGTCTCACATATGTCATCATATAATTCTTGCTAACAATATAGGACTAACATGGTTTTCAATTATGTAAAATATCAATCATAGCCTAGTCATCTTCATAAGTTTGCACATAGGTTTTTCCTAGTACAAAAGCATGGCTTAATACATAGATCATGGTGCCACAATTTCAACATAGTTTCCATATGAATTATGATAACCCAAACTTATTCCAATTACTTCACAAAAATGATGTTTGTATAAAAATTCACATTATGATGGCATAATAGCAAAACCCCAAACTTGCATAAATTTCAATTAATCAACTACATACATGTAGCTTCAACATGGATTACATAATTTGCGAATGTTCCAAACGTATACTTGCATAAAACTACCGCATGTAGTTTTTCATAATGAATAACATAATTCAAGAATATCCAAACGTATACAATATTCCAACGCACAAATATGAATTATTTTATCGCCACAAATCAAGTATACAAACCAACACAATTATTTGTTCATACCAAAACAATACTCTACTTACAATCGTTGCGGCGAATTCTCTAATTTAGGAATTTAGAGATGTGACTCCTTTTGACGTAGGCGTTGATTTGATTTGCTTGAATTGTTTTAGGCTCTAGAATTTTCCTCCTAATCTTCTCTCCAATTTGGTGGCTACTCCTAGACGCTCCTCAGCAACATGGCGGCTTTGTTCTTATTTTTGAATGAATAGATTACGGTTTAGTCTAGGGTTGTTTTTATAGGGGTAATGAACTGATTAGGGCCATTGATGTTGCTTGGATTGATCGTAGCCATTCATTCGATAGAGAGACCAATTAGAGCCTGCCACCTAGCCCTAATGACAAAGCAAACCACAGAAAATCGGCCAAACACAGACCTGGCCAGCCAGGTTGGACTGGGCTCGACCTGGCTCTGGACCAGGTCGACACCCCTGTCGACAGCCCTGTCGACAGGCCTGTCGACCTGGTTAGACCAGGTCGACAGCCCAGTCGACCTGGGTGCGTCAGGCGGGTCTTTTTCCGCCCTGGCCCATTGGGCCCCCTTTTTGTTTTTCTGAGCTTATTTTATTCTGTTTGAATTTTAAACTTAATTTAAAAACTTCCGAAGGCCATATCTTCTTCATACGGATTCCGTTTTTCGAAAACTCGGACTCTATTTCGCGTATTTTTCCGAGACGAACGCAATGGCGTATCCCGTTTCCCTTAGTTCTTTGATTTCAAATTAATTATACTTTAATTTGTGAATTTCATAGTTATAGAATTCGCGGGGTGTTACATTCTCCCCCACTTAAAAGGATTTCGTCCCGAAATCTTCAAGTTAGGAGGAATGTATATCCTAACATCCAATCATCCATCTACTCATCCATCAAACACGAGCATCCATTGTCCTTAAAAGATTTCTAATGCTTCATGATCATATGCAAAGTGTGTGTGTATACATGTGCTTATCTAATGCAAAATCAGGCGGTCTACTGATTCAGTTGACCTCCTTAATGCGAATTATGTAAGTGCCATGAATCCATTATGTATGCAAATTTTCCTATTCATGATTCTACATGAGTGCACAATCATTCAATACAAATGCAGCATCCACATGACAACACATTAAAGTTCAACCACATACGAATGCAAACATATATGCATATGCAATATGAAGTGACTGAGCCGATCTAAAACCTAGATTGTGTGTGTATATGCAACCACGAGCAACCACTAGCAATCACTTGCAACCACTTGCAACCATCGTCCATAACATGTTTCAACTACATGTTTCCATCCAAAGGGTTTCTACCTACAAGTTAAGGTCGAGGAAATATACCTAAAAAGATAGATAAAAGCGCAACTTAAGGAAAATGAAAGATCAAGGATGTACCCTCGAACAGGAAAGGGTAGGCAGTGCGTATTCTAGCTTCAGTTTCCCAAGTCGCGTCTCCCTCGGCGTCGCTCCACTGAACTTTGACGAGCTTGACTTCTCGGTTGCGTAGCTTCTTCACTTCCGTTCCTAATATGCGTGTTGGAACTTTTCTTATGGTTGCTTCGCGTTCCACTTCGGCCTCTTCGAGGATATTTGGCTCTACCACTTCAGCAGACTCATGTAGACATTTTCGGAGATGTGAAACGTGAAAAACGTTGTGGACTCCAGCCAACTTCTCGGGTAGCTCTAATCTATAGGCCATTTTCCCAATTTTCTCGATGATAGGGAATGGCCCTACGAACCTTGGCGCTAGCTTTCCTGTGGTTCCAAATCGAACAACGTTTCTTAGCGGTGATACCTTGAGAAAAACTCTGTCTCCAACCTCAAATTCAAGGTCGGTCCTTCTCTTGTCGGCATAGGACTTTTGTCTGTCTTGGGCCGTCTTCATCCTTCTTCGTATTAAGTCTACTTTCTCTGAAGTCTCTCGGATCATATCTGGTCCAAGTATGAGCTTATCCGTAGACTCCCACCAACAAGTGGGCGATCGGCACGGTCTTCCATATAAAGCTTCGAAGGGCGCCATTCCGATGGTTGCTTGATAACTGTTGTTGTAGGCAAATTCCACCAAAGGAAGGTGGTCTTCCCATGTCCCTCCGAAGTCAAGGACACATAGCCTTAAAAGGTCTTCCAAAACTCTGTTCACTCTCTCTGTTTGGCCGTCGGTTTGGGGATGATAGGCTGTGCTCAAGCATAGCTGCGTTCCTACCGCTTCTTGCAGACTCCGCCAAAACTCACTGGTGAAGATGGGGTCTCGGTCACTAACAATGCTAGATGGTATTCCATGGAGTCGAACAATTTCCTTGAGGTAAAGTGATGCTAGGGATGAGGCAGTTCTTTTACTTTTGACAGGTAAAAAGTGGGCGCTTTTAGTAAGCCTATCCACTATTACCCAAATGCTAGTGTTGCCTCTCCTAGACCTAGGCAGCCCATCGATGAAGTCCATTGAGATGCTATCCCACTTCCACTGCGGGACCTCCAGAGGATGTAGCAGTCCGCCAGGCTTTTTCTGTTCCGCCTTAACCTGTTGGCACACCATGCACTTAGAAACGAATTCTGCCACGTCCTTTTTCATGCCGTTCCAGAAGAAAGTCCTTTTTATATCTTTGTACATTTTATCTCCGCCTGGGTGTATCGTCATCTTGGAGTGATGTGCTTCCTCGAGAACCTTCTTTATTAAATCTTTTGTCTGTGGGACGCATAGTCTTCCGTCTCGCCTTAGCAGACCCTTATCGTCGATGGAGTATCTGTTGAGGTGACTTGAAGTCTCACCCCTAATTAGCCTATCAATTATTTCCACAAGCTGAGGGTCTTCGCGTTGTGCTGTCCCTACTGAATCCACTAAAGTTGGGCGCACTTCGAGAGATGCTAGCAAGCCCGGTACGAAATCGGAGGAGGGCCTAAAGTCGAAGCTGGCTATAAACTCTAGGCTTTGTCTTTCAACAAACAACGGGCTTAGGGTCAATTTCTTTCGGCTCAACGCGTCTGCCACTACGTTGCCTTTGCCCGGAGTGTAGGAGATTTCGAAGTCGTACGAGGCAAGAAACTCCATCCATCTTTGTTGCCTCAAGTTAAGATCCTTCTGCGAGAAAAGATATTTCAACGATTTATGGTCAGTGTAGAGTTCGAACTTCTCACCTAGGAGATAGTGTCGCCAAGACTTGAGTGCAAAGACGATGGCGGCTAACTCAAGATCGTGGGTTGGGTAGTTCTTTTCGTGCACTTTCAACTGCCTCCCGCCATAAGCTACTACCCTTCCTTCTTGCATTAAGACGGCGCCTAGCCCTGTCCCACATGCATCCGTATAAATAGTGAACATCTTGCTCCCATATGGCAGTGTCAAAACTGGGGCTGTTGTAAGAGCCCTTTTCAATCGTTGGAAAGCAAACTCGCAATCCAAGTCCCAATTGAATACTAGATTCTTCTTGGTTAATTTCGTGAGCGGAGCTGAGATTTTCGCAAAGTCCCTTATGAACTTACGATAGAAACCTGCTAGTACTAGAAAACTTCGGACCTCAGTTGCATTCCTTGACGTCTTCCAATCCTGTACCGCCACTACCTTAGCAGGGTCCACCGCTAACCCTTGTTTGGATACTATGTGCCCAAGGAACCTCACCTCTTCTCTCCAAAAGTGGCATTTGGAGAATTTGGCTTTTAGTTGATGGACTCGCAAAGTTTCCATGATTGCCCTTAAGTGCTGAGCATGTTCCTCTTCACTCTTTGAGAAGATAAGGATATCATCTACGAAGACCACTACGAATTTGTTGAGGAAATCTCTAAATACCCTACTCATCAGGTCCACGAAGTAAGCAGGTGCATTTGTCAAGCCGAAAGGCATGACAAGCCATTCAAAGAAGCCGTCTGGGGTTCTAAACGCCGTTTTATCGATGCTATCTTCAGCCACCCTTAGCTGATGAAAACCGGTTGCTAAATCGAGTTGGGAGAAAACAGACGCTCCTACAAGCTGGTCAAATAAATCGTCAATTCTAGGGAGAGGGTGCCTATTCTTTTTCGTTAGCTTGTTGAGCTCCCTATAGTCAACACATAGACGGAGAGAACCATCCGCCTTTGTAGCGAACACCACTGGGGCGCCCCATTCTGAAATGCTCCTCCTAATGAACCCCTTTTCTAGAAGCTCTTTAATCTGTTTACTGAGCTCTTTCCTTTCTCGTGGAGCCATGTGTCTAACGGGCAACGCAACGGGCTTTGCATTATCTACAAGATATATGCGGAAGTCTATTTCCCGCTTCGGAGGCAAGCCCTTCACCTCTTCGAAGACATCCGGATATTCCCGGACCACTCTAACTGATTGCAAATTTTCAACAGAGGCATCTAGCGATTCAAGATAACTAAGCATAACCGCATACGAGGGATTACAAGAAATTTCCAAAGTATTACCGAGCTGGGTTAGGAGCCTAACAACCCTTTTCTCACAATCAAGGATGGCCCCATTACTGGATAGCCAATCCATACCCAAAATCAAACCATAACCCGAAAATCCCGAAACAAAGGCACTACATTGAAATTCTACACTTAGAATAGAAATTTTCAATCCCAAACAGATCATAGACAAATGAGCTGGGCCCCCAATTGGGTTTGAAACAATTAAGGGGTCCTCTACCATACTAGTTTTTAGGTGCAGAGATTCTACTAAAGCAGACGAGATAAAGGAGTGTGATGCGCCAGAATCAAATAAAGTGCGAACGGGGTGATCATAAAGATAAACTACGCTTTCTACAGAAGTATTTGTACCTCGCTGTTGAAGAGGTGGCGCTTCCAGCACATGAACCTGTGCCCCTGGGGTGGATCCAGCCCCCTGCCCCTGCCCTCGTTTCTTTGGGCAGTCCTTAGCCCTGTGGCCTGTCTGACCGCAAGAAAAGCACCCACCATTCTCCTTGGCCTTCTTTTTCCGGCAGTCCTTTACTAAGTGCCCCACTTTGCCACAGAAATTACACTTCCTCTTCTCTTTGTTGCCTTTCCCGCCTTTTTTAAGTCTGTCTTCTTAGGCTGCAAACCCTCTTTCTTCCCTTGAGAGCTTTCTGCCTTTGTCTCCTTCTTGCCCTTATCCTCTTCATTCAGCAATGCCATTTGCACCAATCTTTCATACGTGGACCCCATGGGTATATGGGTCATGGCCAAACTGTGTAATGGCTCATTCAACCCTTTGACGAAACGGAGAGCCTTCTTGTGCGGGGTGTTGACTAGGTCAAGCCCAAACCTAGCCAGCTCATCGAACTGATTCACATACTCTCTGACTGTCTTGTCCCCTTGCTTAAGAAATAAGAATTTTTCCAACTACAAACTTCTTTCCGCATCTGAGAGAAATTTGGTCTCAAACCTTGCCCTAAAGTCCTCCCATGTCTCCACTGGTCTTTCAGCATTAGTGACTTCCCACCAGTAGGAAGCCTCGCCCTTCAATAGCCACACCGCCAACTGTACTTTTTGTCTATCTTCTACCTCAAAGATGATGAATAGGTCCTCCGTTTCTTTCAGCCAATTCCTAGCTGCCACGAAGGACTCAGTTCCATGGAAATCCCTTCCTCCCATAGCTTTAAAATCTTTACATATCTTAGCAAAAGCGTTTCCCCGAGGAGGAGGTGGAGGAAAAGGTGCTGCTGCAGCTGGATGATTACCGGCAGCTGGGGGAGGAGGAACGGTAGGACCTGGCTGAGTGGCTCTTGCTTCTAAGAACCGTCTAAACCAACCAGGTATTGGCACCCCTTCCGGCAAGTTAAGATCTTCGGACATGCTGAAACAAAAAGGATAGGTTCAAAACGAAGGATAAGAGATAGTACCTATGGCTTTGGGGAGTGGACTTTGCCTTTTTAAAATAAAATAATATTTTTCTTTTAAAAATGCTTCTTTAAAATTTCCTTTTTGAAAATAAATTTTCAAAACTTTTTATCTTATCTAGTAAACCTATGCTCTGATACCAAGTGAAACACCCCACCTCCGTTAGGGTCACTCTCAAAGGGAATGCCCTAATTTTGGTGGAGGTTTATAAGTATAAGTCACAGATATACAAGACAGATATAAGAACACATATTTGTAAACAGCGGAAAATCAACAAACTTTTATTTGATGAAAGCAAATACGTGCTACAACAATATCACCATAATTGTCTTACATCTTTTCCAAAACATAACATAACACTTTCATAATCTGTCTTGATTACATTATTTAAAGAAGCATAAATAAAACATAGATAAACTGCAAAAGCCCCATAGAGTTTGTCCAAAGCCATAGTTTCAAACGAAAAGGGTCCAAGCAATACATTTCTCTTCTTCAAGCTGGATGTTAAGGCTGGTCAAGCTGCAGTGTTCCCTCCCTGTGGACCTGGGGGGGGGGGGGAAACGGAAGAAAAGAAGACGAAAGAAAAGTAGAGTCAGACATAAAGCCTGAGTAAGTCTAGTACTATTCTGTCTATGAATAAAGAACTGGGTATGATAAGTATAAACAAGAAGTGGGAAAGCACTATAAACTTAGTTAAGTTGTCTAGGGTCGAATATACTATCGTACCCCATATAAATCTCTGAACCCATATAAACTAGTTTCCAACTGGCACCCCATAATCTGGGTGAAGTGATCCATTTCATGATGATCGGCTCCTACTCGCATAGTTACATGTGTTTTACGGCCCCCGATGTTGTAGTTACCTATGCTGGTCCCACCATGGGGTGTATCAAGTCCCATGGCAGCGGCCCGACACAACCTTAGAATGCACAGGTATGCTACTGGTGCCCAGTGCTTTATTTTTCTGCGCCGGAGTGTGTGCACGCCCGCACCCCGTTAGAACCTACACTGCTACACCACCGCCGTCGATTTGACCTCTTACAATCAGCCCAGTAATCGTGCCCCACCCTACCTAGTCTCAGGATATCATGATACACCTTATAGGGTTACTGCTGAAAAGGGTCCCCCGTTGCTAGGTTTTCTATCTCTAGCCAACATGCTAAGTTGGTTAAGTGTTTTCTAACCTAACCCCACCAGTCCGTTTAGTTTAGCATGTTTCATTTTGATTAAGTTTTTAGTCCACTTAATCCTAACAATCCTGACTCAGCTTTAATTGTCTTATTAAAGCCTTGACCTCTCACATTAGACAGGTATTGTTGTGGCTGCCTGTTGCCGGTTGGTTCCGGGCAGTCTTACGCCACAACTCAGTCTAACCTCGGGTCCTTATTGGGCTCCATGTTTAACCTCCCACATTGGATAGGTATTGTTGTGACTACTGGACAGCCGGGCGGTTCCGGGCAGGTTTACATCACAACTCAATCCAACCTCGGGTTAAACACATCGTATGTTCTACATTTACATATTTTGTCTTTCTTCTTTATTTTCTTATATGTAAATATTTGCGGCCCATTATTAATTTAATGGTGTAAAGGTTACACCAATCATGGGCCCGACTCATACTTGAATTCGGGCCCTTTTACTTTATATTTTCATTCATTAATTAATTTAGCCTAACGTTATTTACCCCCGTTTAACACGTTCGTTTATATGTTGGGCTTAACCTTTTTAAGCCCAACTTAGCCATGCGAAAGAGGGGAGGCTTAAAGCGTGATTACATACACAAAAAGGGGATGGTGAGCGCATGAACTTGCAATGTGACGTTGGAACTACAAAATAGAAACTGGTGTACTTGCATAGTAGTAACATATACTTTGGTCATAAAGCATAGGTGACATGAATCAAACCATGTAAACTTGTAGTTAAGATAAGAATCTAAATTAGGTGTCACATAGTCTTAACTACAACATAGACCTATGTTCTTATTTAGGCATAATGTCAAACATAAACAAATCATGTTCATGTTTACAAAGGGGATTACTTTTGTTACTAATACAAAAGCATAGTTCAACTTAATCATGATTTAAGTCTAATCACATAACGATGGTACAAATATACTTATGCATAAATATTCCTAAACATGGTGTTTACTTTATTCAAGCAAACTTGCAAAAAGGGATTTTTGGGTCTAACCTAGCCATGTCTCACATATGTCATCATATAATTCTTGCTAACAATATAGGACTAACATGGTTTTCAATTATGTAAAATATCAATCATAGCCTAGTCATCTTCATAAGTTTGCACATAGGTTTTTCCTAGTACAAAAGCATGGCTTAATACATAGATCATGGTGCCACAATTTCAACATAGTTTCCATATGAATTATGATAACCCAAACTTATTCCAATTACTTCACAAAAATGATGTTTGTATAAAAATTCACATTATGATGGCATAATAGCAAAACCCCAAACTTGCATAAATTTCAATTAATCAACTACATACATGTAGCTTCAACATGGATTACATAATTTGCGAATGTTCCAAACGTATACTTGCATAAAACTACCGCATGTAGTTTTTCATAATGAATAACATAATTCAAGAATATCCAAACGTATACAATATTCCAACGCACAAATATGAATTATTTTATCGCCACAAATCAAGTATACAAACCAACACAATTATTTGTTCATACCAAAACAATACTCTACTTACAATCGTTGCGGCGAATTCTCTAATTTAGGAATTTAGAGATGCGACTCCTTTTGACGTAGGCGTTGATTTGATTTGCTTGAATTGTTTTAGGCTCTAGAATTTTCCTCCTAATCTTCTCTCCAATTTGGTGGCTACTCCTAGACGCTCCTCAGCAACATGGCGGCTTTGTTCTTATTTTTGAATGAATAGATTAGGGTTTAGTCTAGGGTTGTTTTTATAGGGGTAATGAACTGATTAGGGCCATTGATGTTGCTTGGATTGATCGTAGCCATTCATTCGATAGAGAGACCAATTAGAGCCTGCCACCTAGCCCTAATGACAAAGCAAACCACAGAAAATCGGCCAAACACAGACCTGGCCAGCCAGGTTGGACTGGGCTCGACCTGGCTCTGGACCAGGTCGACACCCCTGTCGACAGGCCTGTCGACCTGGTTAGACCAGGTCGACAGCCCAGTCGACCTGGGTGCGTCAGGCGGGTCTTTTTCCGCCCTGGCCCATTGGGCCCCCTTTTTGTTTTTCTGAGCTTATTTTATTCTGTTTGAATTTTAAACTTAATTTAAAAACTTCCGAAGGCCATATCTTCTTCATACGGATTCCGTTTTTCGAAAACTCGGACTCTATTTCGCGTATTTTTCCGAGACGAACGCAATGGCGTATCCCGTTTCCCTTAGTTCTTTGATTTCAAATTAATTATACTTTAATTTGTGAATTTCATAGTTATAGAATTCGCGGGGTGTTACATAAACGGGGATATATATATATATATATATATATATATATATATATATATATATACCGGTAACCACCAACAAAGAAGTAAATCAACAAATCAAATGAACATATCACACAAATAAATATCGATTCAACATTATATATTTATATTATACGGTATGATAATATAGTGCTCTAGAAAGAGTGAGAGTTAACTCACCATCCATTCCAATTCAACGATTTCACGTCGATTTACATAATTCCAAACGAACATTTGAAATTACATAATAATCCAAGCTGCTCAGAATCACTCCAATCCAACTCATACATGTTGTGTTCGCGAATACGAGCCCTATGCAGTTTGTTTCATGTGAATTCAACCTCGTGTGAAAAAGATACGCATGTTACAAGTTTTACTGAAGAATTAAAATAGTTAACTAGTTCACCAATGATGTCATTAGCATTAAACATTGATTAGCCTTAAAAAAAACATGACTAAACCCTCGTTCTTCTCTAGTTTTTGAATCAAAAACAGCTCGCAACCCTCTCTCCTCCTTCACCGCCTCCAAACAAGATTGGACCCCTCACCACACCCCCATCGTGATGCTGCCTCCGAGAGCTACCCACACCCAAGAGGCTGACCACCCACGATGCACCAACCCACCTAGAAATCCACTTACATATTCCGTTCATCTTAAAAACACCCCGCCTACGCACTAGAAACGAAGACCACACCACCTCTAGATCAAAATCCCATCACCCTACGCACTATTACCCTTCAGAAACTTCGGTCAAAAAGCAAATTGTGTGCATGCAAAACCACAAACATGAAAATGACTCATTCTCGGTTTTGGCAAGATTCTGTCCATCTACGACCTTTGATCGTTGAACACCCATCATGGATGAACTTTAAACGATGAGGCGAACAACTTCTAGTTTGGAGTTTTCTCAAAAAGCGCATGGATTGAAAGATTAAATTATATCCATTGAATGGAAGAAAAAGAAAGTGGAGGATAGGGTTTAACAAATGAAGGAGTTGAGATGCTTATATAGACTCCTCAAAAACACTATTCACCGAGTCTGAAAATTTCGAAACTCGAAACGGGACGTTCTAACTGTCGTTCATTACTAATAATCCACATTTCAAAAATAGTGGAATTAATTTTGAAAGCCAATTCGAACAAATTTAACAGTTATTTTAAAAATCAAATTGTAAATTCAAATTTTTCATCGATACACGTTAGATCACGCACGACCACACATCAAATCCAATGGATACGGAAATTGAAATCTTACAATAATTTTCCATTCTGGATCCGATGAAATTGGCTTCATAGAATTCTGAGATCGTTTGAAAATTGGCTATTTTCCATATTAAAATATTATTTGAAAATATGATATAAATATCGATTTAAATCCAAACTATTTATTATCGTCAATGGATTTATAAACAAGATTTAAAATCAATATCGATTAACTATACGATTATAAATGAAATTATCGAATTCGTATTAGTTAATAATTAAATCATGATATAATATTTAGAATTTCAAACATTTAGATTTATTGATAATAATTTCTTATTAGCATCATATCCAAATAGGTTGGTCCCTGGCTTCAAAATAACTTAAGTTAATTTTAAACTCAAAAGTTTCAAATTTAAGTTAAATCGACATTCCGACAATTAAAATACTATCCAAACTAGTAAATCCTAAAATTAATTATTTTTAATATTTAAATAATTTAATGTTCTCGTTATAAAAATTCGGGTTATTATATTCATTCCCTTAAAAGAATTTCATCCTCGAAATTTCTAAAGAAAAGGAACGAAAACAAATCCCTAAGTTTAAACTATCGATTAATTTTACTTTAAAAACATTTCTTACTAAAAATTTATTAAATTATCTTACCTCCTGCAATTTTCAAAAAATTTCGGCAGCACCTCCTTTGTACAGCTTGATCCAAAAAAATTCACAATCAAAACATGACACTATACATCTCATCGCAAAGTTGAGGCATCTCAAACCATGGGAAAATAATATATAAAACTCATGTACGGTATGTAATCCGAAATATGTACCATTTTGTCAGTCAAACACCTCTTTACCATGGAACCAAAAACTATAAGCAAGCAAACAAACTTGGCTTTTATATACTTATAAATACTTTCATGAATCGCAAAAGAGTTAAGTAAATAAACAAGTAATATAGCAACAACTAACATAAGTATACACAACGCATCAATCATAGCGGCAACCAAACATGATGCAACTGGCTATAATGGTGCAATAAACAACAAACAATTTTACGCAACCAAACTACATTGGTTATCCAATATAAAACAATATGCATTCACTTTTCTAAAAGAAAATGTTAGAACTACCTTTTAGGGTTTAGTGTCCAAAGTATACATTCAAATCTCTTTGAATACAGACAAAACCTAATCAAAATCAATTATGACAAGGAACAGGCACCTCCTACCGAAGCATGGTATAACTCTAAAACACACAACATGGAGCATCCATTGGTATTTTGGCTCCTCACAAAATAACTACTAGAGTAATTATTTTACCTGGCAAGATTTTCAATCATTAAAACTTCCAAAGCCCAATTTAGTCATTACGAAATATTTGAAAATTTACACCAAACATTTTTTTTTCAAATTCCTTTGAAATCACTTTCTTTTTCAAACTTACCAGGATTTAAGTTATAATCAAGCAACGAAAAATTTATAAACTGTAGACTGTAAAATAACACAATTAACCAACCCAAAAAAATCAAATTCCAAAAATGGAATAAACCTACATTACAGTCAAACATATTCCACAAAGGAAAATCGAACACTTGACATTACTTAAAATGTCAAATAAATATCACTCAGATTATTGGATGAGTCACAGACTACTAATTCAACTATATTCAAGTTCAGATGGTACACATAAATCATTCATAAGCTAAATTTGATCTCATCAGTTGCTTGTACACATAAACTGCACTTTAGAATGAATACTGCTCACTCGACCTTCCTAGTGCGGACTCTGATTAGGTTTCTCGATTAGAACATCTGTCTTCCTTACATAGCCTTTACGATGATATAAAACTTCCACATCATATCAAGAATCCAAATCAAATTTTCTCTATCAGAATCTAGTGCGAAATCTTTTTTCTGATTGGTGTAAATTACCATGAAATTACGTACCCAAGCTCTAGACCGTACACCATGCATATCAAACATTCTACATATATCCTACTTACACATTTTGATTGGTTTCTTGATTATACCAATCGTTACTAAATCACTTTCACTATTACATCAAAGTATTGATTTTAATTTACAAACCACCATAGCACGATTTTTTTTGAAAAATTGATTTTGACAAAACTAAAAATCTACATGATTGAATCTTGATTTTTCTCGTTTATTAGAAAACTATAATCCAATAAATCCTAAATATTCTTATTTCAAAGAATTTCGTCTTATATTGGATCATACACATTCATTTGACTTCAAATCGAAAATTTACGAACTACAGCTACGTAGCAAGCTTGATTTAATTTTTAAGTTCAAACTTCATTAAATTAATAAATTATAATCATATTCTCTTAAGTTTACTTATAAATCTACCTATGTTTCCATGTTCAACTCGAAAATTTCGACTACCCAAAATCGTCGAATATTCAATTTCATTTACAATTAAACTATGAAACATCTTATCAAATGAGAAACAAAATCAAACAACTTTGATTGGAATTACTTAGTATAGTATTCTTTAAATTCTTAAGAGCATACTCATAAAAAAAATCATAACTCAAAAATTAATTTATTTCATTCAAAAATTTCAGATAGTTACCTAAAGAAATATGGGTTTTCCATCTGATTCAACCCATCTTCACATTTTCCTTAGGGTGTTCAAAGAAAAGACGTCTAGTGGATTAGCTCAAACAACAACAATCGCTTTATAAAGCTTAAATGTTTATACCAAGATATGGTTTTAATAAACTGAGCTTATTAAAACATTCCTACCTACTTAACTCATTTGAACTTGATCTAATAATGTTTCTTTACCAACTAGGAATTTTAAATTTCTAATTAGGGAACTTAATATACAAAACTGGTTTTATTCTAAACATTTTCTTATAAAAAACTTAAAATTTTGGAATATCTAAACTTCGAAACATTTTTAAGTAAAACTACTATTCCTATTCTAATAAATCCTTTTGAAATCATTTTAAATAGAGTTGGAATTATTTTGGTCAAAACTATTTTTAAAATATATTTCACTATCAAACTTACTTAATTGCCAATATACATATAACCAACTTACATTATAATAAAAAAAAATCAAAATTTTCTTTTCTAAATTTTCAATTTGCCATTTCGATTATATTAATCAATATTCTATTAAATGTTGATTTTTAAATTAATATTTATTCCGATCACCTTATTGTCAGACTGTGAAACTTAATTTGTAAGGGGTTTGATTCCAATACACTTAATCTGTCAGTAAATGTTTATATATTAATAAAATACAAATTAACAATCAACACATAATAGTCAATGCTCCTAAACTATTCGAGTATGACAAGTCAAATAACAATATACATCTATATATAGTTAAATACTTTTGAAAAATTATTTCTTTATACACAAAATATATCCTAGGTAAAATATTTAATTTTCCAAATTTTCAAAAATCAACATTATGTCTACTTTTCTTGTTCAAGTGTTTAAAAATCCCTATCAACCTCGTCGCATCCCACATCTCGACAAGAATTGATAAACACCTTAACGCACTAATTAACACAATTCTTTTTTTATAACACTAACAAATACGCCCTCGTATTTAAATATACTCTCTCAAACTCATCTTAGGGTCTCGCTTACCCGATCTTGATGAATTACACCCCCAGTGCCAAGATTCTCACCTAACAACCAGATCTGATACCAAAAGTGATAACCCACCTTCTTCACCATCGAAAGTCGACACTAAATACGACCACTTTACTTTGATGTCGAACATCTAGTTGTCATAAACATAGATTGTTAGGGTAAAAAAATAACAGAAGAAACATAGAATCTCATGATAACATATAATAATAATGATGACAAATGAACTGTCTCTCCAAGATACGTAACAACCCAAATTTTTAACAAAACAATAATTAACTAATGGTTTAATTAATTGAGGAACAAACTGATAAAATAAATATTAATTGGAAAAATATTGAGAATTAAATAAAATGGATTTTTTTTGCATTCGTTACGAAATTTTGATCCAGATAGACTTTTAGTTTGCATAAATCAGGCAAAAAACATAGAAGTTATGTGCTAAAGAAGTTTGAACATAATTTAAAAAAAAACACCAAAAACTAAAAACATCCTATGTTCTAGTTTTATAATCAAAAATATTTTTTGTGAATAAAAGAGAGTGTAGGTGAAGTGGTAAAACATGGGAATCTTAAACAAGAGGTCGCAAGTTCGATCCCTGGCAATGACCAAAAAAAAGTTAATGAGATCAATCTAAAAGATGCATGTGTGTATGTACAAATATATAAATAAAAGACTACATATGTGTGTATGTGTGAGTATGTGTGTGTGCGTGTATGTGTGCACGTGTATATATTTATGTATGCGTGTACATACGTATATTTATATACATATGTGTGTGTGTGTGTATATATAAAGATGTTAATTAATGTTTTATTCTAAAATAAGTATGTGCGCATTCATTCTAAAGTTGACACATGTTTGAAAATAAAATTTAATGTATGTTGGAAATGGAAGAAAAGTTAATGCGCAGAAAATAAAACAGAAAATAAACATATAAAATTAAAAATAATGTTTGAATAATTGTGTAAATACACATGATTAACATGTTAAAAATACACAAGCGTATTAATTGTGCATTGGGATTTCAAATTTAAACGCATGTCATAAATCACAAAAGAAAAAAGAGAAATATTGGAAATAATATCAAAATTTGGAAGCATATAACTAACTCCATAATTGTAACACCCCGTATTTTCTATGAACATTAAAGTAACGAATTAAAGAATACTTAATTTTAAAAGTGTAAATTAGGGGAAATAGGTTTCATCATTGCGTTCGTCTCAGAATTCTGCTTGAGATAGAGTCCGAGTTTGCATGAATCGGACTCCGTATGAAGAAGTTATGGAGTTCAGAAGATTTCAAGTTTAAACGGAAATTAAATATAAATAATAATTAAATCCAAAGAACAGTTCGAAATTCAAAACTCCAACAATCGGCTGGGCGGGAAAAATCCCGCCCATAGGGGTCGACTTCCCCCAGGGGGTCGACATAGGTGTCGACTCCCCAAGAGTGGTGTCGACTGGGGTGTCGACCCCCCTGTATGGGTCGACCCCCTTCGGCCAGATCTGGATTGTTTGTCCAGTGACATTTTTCTGAGCCACTAGGGCATATGTGGCGACTTCTGGTTGGCTCTATTTGGTCTGGATGGCTCTAATTTCTCCTAGGATGATCTAACGGCTCTCATTAATCTAAACTTCTATATAAACAACCCCAACCCTCAACCCTAAAACCACATAAAATTGTTCTCTATAGCTGTCATGTTGTCCATGGCCAAACTAGTGTAGCCTCCATTTCTCTCTAAACTAAGAAGCAAGTTAGGAAGTCCCAAATCAAATCAAAACTAGAGAATCAGTAGTCTACACCAAAGGATAGCTTTTCAGTATCAGAAATCAGATCCCAGAAAACAAGATTTGTCTTTTGTTTGTAAGTTCAGTTATTCTTTAGAATTGAACGAATAAAATTCATGACTTGTAATAAAGAGAAACTAGAATTGTGCCTAGTTGTAAGATAATTGTATTCTGATTCTAAAAATTACTTATGCTTACGAGGCTATTATGGTTGATACAATCTATCATGTTGTATCTTAATTTGGTGATGAATCTATCATGTTGCATTTTAATTTGGTGATGAAACTATCATGTTGTATCTTAGTTTGGTGATGAATCTATCATGTTATATCTTAATTTGATGATGAAATTATCATGTTGTATCTTAATTTAGTGATGAACCTATCATGTTATATATTAATTTGGTGATGAACCTATCTTGTCGTATATAGATTTGGTGATTCTTTTATGATATGTTATATGCAAGTTCATCATGTTCATATATGTTGATATGACTAGATCCACATACTTGTATGATTAGATCTATGTTAATTTGATCCAACTCAAATGCAAGTTCACATTTACATGTTTAATTTGTGTAGTACTATGCCAAATTTATATTACACATGCTTAGTTGAACTATATTGTTTTATGTCGTTGAAATGTTACATGTCCCTTTTGCTTTTCCCTTTTGTTTATGAGTTAGGCTAAATTTGCGAGCCTAACATTCTATGTAATCTATGCGAACGAATAATGGGGGATACGTTGGGAAAAAATATTAAATTATAAGCTATTGCATAGGTTGGCTCATAATCATGAAAATGATTAATGACATAAAAATGATATAATTTGTATACCTAAGCATTATGGACACAATTTAGAGGGTAAATGGGACATGACTTGATTTGTGGATAATTTACATATAAACATAAATGGTAAATATGTAAATTAATGGAAAGATGAATATGCCTAACCCGAGGTTAGATTGAGTTACTATGTAAGACTGCCCGGAACTGCCCGGCACATCCAGCAACCGTAACAATATAGATCTAATGTGAGAGGTTAGCGCATTAAGCCCGAAAACCCCAATGTTAGATTGAGTTGCGGTGTAAGACTGCCTGGAACCGCTCGGCACATCCAGCGACTGCAACATTACATATCTAATGTGAGTGGTTGGGGCTTTAATTAATGAATTAAAGCTAAGACAGGCTAAGAATGGTAGGGTTAAGGTAATTAAGGCAACACTTAACCAATACAACATGTTAACTAAACTGATGGGTGGGTTAGGTTAATTTGAGAACACTTAACCATTTTAACATGTTGATTAGGAACCCTAGTGACGGGGACCCATTTCAGCAGTAACCCACATAGATGTATCATGGTACCCTGGACTAGGCAGGGTAGGGCACGATTGTTGGGCTGATTATAAGCGGTCAAAATAACGGTGGGTGGTGTAGCAGTGCAGGTTCCGACGGAGTATGGGCGTGCACGTACTCCGGCATGGACGAATCAGGCACTGACATCAGTAGTTATACACTGTGCATATTGAATTGTGTCAGGTTACCACCATAGGAATTGATACACCCCATGGTGGGACCAGCACAAGTATCTACAATCAAGCGGGGCTGAATGACACAAGTCGTAAATGCATCCGAGTAGGGGCCGATGGATAGAGGGATCATTTTATCATGAACACATGGTGCTAGTTGAAACACTTGTAAGTTGGTGCAGAGAAGTAGAAATGAGTGCGATAGCATATTCAGTTTTATTATTATCTTATTTCGAGGGTGCTGTCCTAGGTTCAGTTTATTCATGTCATGATCCTTTTACCTGTTTACATGCTAAATAATCACTGGACTTACCAGGCTTATGTCTGACCCATTTTCTTTCGTCTTCTTGTCTTCCATTCCCCCCACCCCTAGGTCCGTAGGGAGGGAATACTTCAACTTAGTCCAGACCTTTTTCAGCTTGAAGAGAGCATACGTATTGCTTGGATTCTCTTCTCTATTGTTGTGGCTGTGGTTACACTCTTAATTGGGGATTTATGCTGCTTTATTATTGTTTATGCTTCTTTATGTTTTAGTCAGGACAAAGGATTTATTGTAATGGTTTTGGAAGTTGGTTTTTAAGATAGTTGTTGTAATGTTTGACTGGACCACATGCTTATGAAATAAATTTTAAGTTTTCCGCTGCTTATATGTCTGTCTTGTAAATTATCTGTGTCTTTTACCTATAATACTCCACCAAAGTTAATGCATTCCCTTTGTGAGTGACCTTAACAGAGGTGGGGTGTTTACACTTGGTATCAAAGTAAAAGGTTTACCAGATCAGATAAAAAAATTGAAAACTATTTTTCAAAAAGAAGTTTAAAGAAACATTTTCAAGAAAAGTGTTGTTTTAGTTTAAAAAGCATAATCCCGAAAGCCATGTGCACGATCTTTCTATCCTTTTTTGATTCTTTTCTTTTCGTTTCAGCATGTCTCGGGATCTTAATCTTCCTGAGGGCGTGTCGGTACCTGGTTGGTTCAGAAAGTACCTGGAGGCTAAGGCTAATGACGCAGGCCTAGCAGACGTTTCTCCTCCCCCAGTTGCAGCTGTTCCTCCTCCTCCTCATGAAAATGCTTTCTCGAAGATATGTAGAGATTTTCGAGCCATGGGTGGAAAGAACTTTAATGGGACTGAGTCATTCGTGGAAGTAAGAAATTGGCTCAAGGAAACAGAAGATTTGTTTGTTATCTTCGAAGTGGATGATAGGCAGAATATACAATTGGCTATGTGGTTACTTAAGGACGAAGCCTCTTATTGGTGCAAAGTTACAAATGCTGAGTGACCAATTGAAACTTGGGAGGATTTCAGAATGAGATTTGAAATGAAGTTCCTTTCGCAAGCTGAACGAAGCCTACAGATGGAGAAGTTCTTGACACTCAAACAGGGAAGCCTATCGGTCAAGGAATACGTCAACCAATTCAACCGGCTGGCTAGATTCATATTGGAATTAGTGAACACTCCACACAAGAAAGCTCTCCATTTCGTTAAAGGATTGAACGAGCTACTGCACAGCTTAGCTATGACCCATATACCTATGGGTGCGACTTATGAGAGACTAATGGAAATGGAACTGTTGCAGGAAGAAGATAAGGATGGCAAGAAAGAGATAAATGCGGACGTACCTCAAGACAAGAAAGTGGAGGGATCACAGAACAAAAGGATGGATTCCAATAAGGGGGAAGAATAACAAACCCCGTGACAAGAGGAAGTGTAATTTTTGTGGCATACCTGGACATCTGATTAAGGACTGCAGAAATAAGAAGAGGAAGATGGCTGGTTGCTTTCAGTGCAGCGAGACAGGACACATGGCTAAGGACTGCCCAAGAAAGCAAGGGCAAGGGTAGAGGACTGGGTCTACTTGTGGAGGGCAGGTTCACGCTCTCATAGCACCTCCGCAAGAACGAGGTAGAAATATTTATGTTGAGAGTTTAATTTATCTTTTTATTCATCATGTTCATACTCTCTTTGATTCTGGAGCATCACACTCTTTTATATCTACTGCTTTAGTTGAATCTTTGCACTTAGACACCAGTATAGTAGAGGATCCCTTGTTTGTTTCAAATCCAATTGGGGGTTCAGCTTATTTATCAATGATATGTTTGTATTTGGAAATTTATATACTAAGCGTTGGGTTTAGATGCAATGCCTATGTTCTGGGCTTCACGGGTTATGGGTTGATGCATGGATTGGCTATCCAATAATGGTGCCATCCTCGATTGTGAAACGAAAGTGGTTAGACTTATGACTCACCTCGGTAACACTCTCGATATCTATTATAATCCCATGAACTCTGTTATGCTTAGCTACCTAGAATCTCTTGATGCGACTATTGAAAACCTGAAATCTGTTAGAGTAGTCTGTGAATACTCGGATGTCTTTAAAGAGGTGAAGGGTTTGCCTCCGAAGCGACAAATAGACTTCCGCATATACCTTGTTGATAATGCAAGACCCGTTGCTCTACCCGTTAGACACATGGCTCCAAGGGAAAGGAAAGAGCTCAGCAAGCAAGTTAAAGAGTTGCTGGAAAAGGTGTTTATAAGGCGGAGTATTTCTGAATGGGGTGCTCCAGTGGTGTTTGCAACCAAAGCAGATGGTTCATTTCGCCTATGCGTTGACAATAGGGAGCTAAACAAGCTGACTAAGAAGAATAGGCACCCACTTCCAAGAATAGACGACTTGTTTGATCAACTTGTAGGTGCATCGGTTTTCTCCCAACTAGATCTGGCTACCGGGTTTCATAAGCTAAGAGTGGCTGAGGACAGCATTGATAAGACCACATTCAGGACCACGGATGGTTTCTTTGAATGGCTTGTCATGCCTTTCGGCTTGACAAACGCGCCTGCCTATTTCGTTGACTTGATGAGTCAGGTGTTCAGGGAGTTCCTCAATAAATTTGTAGTGGTCTTCATGGACGACATTTTGATCTTCTCAAAAAGTGAAGAAGAACATGCTCTGCATTTAAGGGAAGTCATGGATACTCTTCGTGCACATCAGTTGAAAGAAAAATTCTCTAAATGCCATTTTTGGAGAGAAGAAGTAAGGTTTCTTCGACGTGTGGTGTCCAGAGAGGGGATAGCCGTGGATCCCACAAAAGCAGTTGCGGTGCAAGATTGGAAGATTCCATGGAATGCAACCGAAGTTTGAAGCTTTCTCGGACTAGCGGGCTTTTATAGAAAGTTCATTAAGGACTTCGCAAAAATCTCAGCTTCACTTACTAGGTTGACGAAGAAGAACCTAACTTTTGCTTGGGATTTGGATTGCGATGTTGCTTTCCAACGACTGAAAAGAGCTCTAACAACGGCCCCAGTTCTGACATTACCTGATGGGAGTAAGATGTTTACTGTATATACAGATGCATGCGGAACAGGATTGGGCGCTGTCTTGAAGCAAGAGGGAAAAGTAGTTTGTTATGGAGGAAGGCAATTGAAAGTACATGAGAAAAACTACCCAATTCATGATTTAGAACTAGCTGCCATTGTTTTCGCTCTTAAGTCATGGCGTTATTATCTACTAGGAGAAAGGTTTGAATTGTTTACTGACCATAAATCGTTAAAGTACCTTTTCTCATAGAAAGATTTTAACTTAAGACAACAAAAGTGGATGGAATTTCTAGCCTTATATGATTTTGAGATTGCTTATACCCCTGTCAAGGGCAATGTGGTGGCAGACGCCTTGAGTAGGAAAAAACTAACCTTAAGTCCTCTCTTTATAGAAAGGCAAAGCTTGGAATACATAGCAAACTTTGAATTTAGACCCTCCTTCAAATTTGTACCTGGCTTGTTAGCAACACTAGAGGTGCGGCCTATGCTTTTGGACTCAATAGGAACTGCGCAATGTAAAGACCCTCAGCTAGTTGATGCGATAGAAAAGCTAATGAGAGGTGAGACTTCTAGTCACCTCAATAGATACTCCGTCGAGGACAAGGGTTGGTTGAGACGGGATGGAAGACTATGCGTCCCACAAGCAAGGGATTTGGTGAAGATGGTTCTCGAAGAAGCATACTATTCTAAATTGACCATACACCCAGGTGGGGACTAGATGTACAAAGACATAAAAAGGGTTTTCTTTTGGAATGGCGTGAAGAAGGATGTAGCTGAGTTTGTCTCTAAATGCTTGATAGGCCAGCAAGTCAAAGCGGAGCAGAAGAAGCCTGGTGGTCTGCTTCATCCTCTAGAAGTCCCACAGTGGAAATGGGATAGCATTTTGATGGACTTTATTGATTGGTTGCCTAGGTCAAGAAGGGGCAATACCAGTATTTGGGTAATAGTGGACAGGCTCACTAAAAGCGCTCACTTTATACCTGTTAAGAGTAGGAGGACTGCCTCATCGTTAGCATCCATTTATCTTAAAGAGGTGGTCGACTGCATGGAATACCCTCTAGCATAGTAAGTGATCAAGATCCTATCTTTACAAGCGAGTTTTGGAAGAGTTTGCAGGAAGCCGTAGGCACACAACTATGCTTAAGCACGGCCTATCACCCTCAAACCGATGGTCAGACGGAAATGGTGAACATAGTATTAGAAGACCTCTTGAGATTGTGCATTCTTGATTTTGGAGGGACATGGGAGGATCATCTTCCTTTGGTGGAATTCGCCTATAACAATAGCTACCAAGCCACCATAGGCATGGCACCCTTCAAGGCTTTATATGGAAGACCATGCCGATCACCAACTTGTTAGTGGGAGTCTACAGACAAGCTCGTACTTAGGCCAGACATGATTAGAGAAACTTCAGAGAAGGTGGACTTGATAAGAAGACGAATGAAGACTGCATAAGATAGACAGAATTCCTATGCTGATAAAAGAAGGTCCGACCTTGAGTCTGAGGTTGGAGACAAGGTCTTCCTTAAAGTATCTCCTTTAAGGAATGTCGTTCGCTTTGGGTCTACGGGAAAATTGGCACCAAGATTTGTAGGGCCATTTCCTATCATTGAGAGGATTGAGAAGATGTCTTATAGAGTAGAGATACCTGAAAGACTGGCTGGAGTTCATAATGTTTTTCATGTCTCTCATCTTCGAAAATGCTTACATGAGTCTGCGGAACTTGTGGAGCCAAGCATACTAGAGGAAGTAGAAGTTGAACAAGAAGCGACGGTGAGGAGAGTTCCAACTCGTATCTTAGGGACAGAAGTCAAAAAGCTACGCAACCGTGAAGTCAAACTTGTTAAAGTTCAATGGAGTAGCGCTGAAGAAGACGCGACTTGGGAGACTGAGGACAAGATACGCGCCGCCTACCCTTTTCTTTTTGAGGGTACATCCTTGATCTCTTTTCCATAAGTTTATGCATGCTTATATCTATCCTTTAAGTATACCTCCTGGGTCCTATTCTTGATCCTTAGGTAGAAAACAATGGATTTAAACATGTATTTGAAACATGTTATGGTTGATGGTTGCAAGTGGTTGCTCGTGGATGCATATACACACCCACATTAGGTACTAGATCGGCTCAGTCACTTTCATATTGCATATGCACATATGTATTTGTATATGGATTGAAACTTGATGTGTTGTCATATGGATGTTGAATTTGTATGAATGATTGTGCACTCATGTAGAAAGTATGATTAGTAATAATTGCATACATAATGGATTCATGGTACTATCATGATTTGCATTAAGGAGATCAACTGAATCAGTAGACCGCCTGATTTTTGCATTAGATAAGGAAATATACACACACTATGCATATAGTCATGGAAGCATTAGAAATTTGTTTAAGGACAATGGAAGCCTATGTTTGATGTTTGAGTAGACGGACGGATATACATTCTTCTTGACTTGAAGATTTCGGGGACGAAATCCTTTAAGGAGGGGAGAATGTAACACCCCGTATTTTCTGTGAACATTAAAGTAACAAATAAAGAATACTTAATTTTAAAAGTGGAAATTAGGGGAAACAGGTTTCACCATTGCGTTCGTCTCGGAATTCTGCTTGAGATAGAGTCCGAGTTTGCGTGAATCGGACTCCGTATGAAGAAGTTATGGAGTATAGAAGATTTCAAGTTTAAACGGAAATTAAATACAAATAATAATTAAATCCAAAGAACAGTTCGAAATTCAAAACTCCAACAATCGGCTGGGCGGGAAAAATCCCGCCCATAGGGGTCGACTTCCCCCACTGGGGTGTCGACCCCCCTCGGCCAGATCTGGACTGTTTGTCCAGTGATGTTTTTCTGAGTCACTAGGGCGTATGTGGCAACTTCCGGTTGGCTTTATTTGGTCTAGATGGCTCTGATTTCTCCTAGGATGATCTATCGGCTCTCATTAATCTAAACTTCTATATAAACAACCCCAACCCTCAACCCTAAAACCACAAAAAATTGTTCTCTGTAGTCGTCATGCTGTCCATGGCCAAACTAGTGTAGCCTCCATTTCTCTCTAAACTAAGAAGCAAGTTAGGAAGTCCCAAATCAAATCAAAACTAGAGAATCGGTAGTCTACACCAAAGGATAGCTTTTCAGTATCAGAAATCAGATCCCAGAAAACAAGATTTGTCTTTTGTTTGTAAGTTCAGTTATTCTTTAGAATTGAACGAATAAAATTCATGACTTGTAATAAAGAGAAACTAGAATTGTGCCTAGTTGTAAGATAATTGTATCCTGATTCTAAAAATTACTTATGCTTACGAGGCTACTGCGGTTGATACAATCTATCATGTTGTATCTTAATTTGGTGATGAATCTATCATGTTGCATCTTAATTTGGTGATGAAACTATCATGTTATATCTTAGTTTGGTGATGAATCTATCATGTTATATCTTAATTTGATGATGAAATTATCACGTTGTATCTTAATTTAGTGATGAACCTATCATGTTATATATTAATCTGGTGATGAACCTATCATGTCGTATATAGATTTGGTGATTCTTTTATGATATGTTATATGCAAGTTCATCATGTTCATATATGTTTATATGACTAGATCCACATACTTGTATGATTAGATCTATGTTAATTTGATCCAACTCAAATGCAAGTTCACATTTACATGCTTAATTTGTGTAGTACTATGCCAAATTTATATTACACATGCTTAGTTGATCTATAATATTTTATGTCGTTGAAATGTTACATATCCCTTTTGCTTTTCCCTTTTGTTTATGAGTTAGGCTAAATTTACGAGCCTAACATTCTATGTAATTTATGCGAACGAATAACGGGGGATACGTTGGGAAAAAATATTAAATTATAAGCTATTGCATAGGTTGGCTCATAATCATGAAAATGATTAATGACATAAAAATGATATAATTTGTATACCTAAGCATTATGGACACAATTTAGAGGGTAAATGGGACATGACTTGATTTATGGATAATTTACATATAAACATAAATGGTAAATATGTAAATTAATGGAAAGATGAATATGCCTAGCCCGAGGTTAGATTGAGTTACGATGTAAGACTGCCCAGAACCGCCCTGCACATCCAACAACCATAACAATATAGATTTAATGTGAGAGGTTAGCGCATTAAGCCCGAAAAACCCGAGGTTAGATTGAGTTGCGGTGTAAGACTGCCCGGAACCGCCCGACACATCCAGCGACCACAACAATTGATACCTAATGTGAGTGGTTGGTGCTTTAATGAATGAATTAAAGCTAAGACAGGCTAAGAATGGTAGGGTTTAGTTAATTAAGGCAACACTTAACCAATACAACATGTTAACTAAACTGATGGGTGGGGTTAGGTTAATTTGAGAACACTTAACCATTTTAACAAGTTGATTAGGAAACCCTAGTAACGGGGACCCATTTCAGTAGTAACCCACATAGATGTATCATGGTACCCTGGACTAGGCAGGGTGGGGCACGATTGCTGGGTTGATTATAAGCGGTCAAAATAACGGCGGGTGGTGCAGCAGTGTAGGTACCAACAGAGTATGGGCGTGCACGTACTCCGGCATGGACAAATCAGGCACTGGCATTAGTAGTTATACACTATGAATCTTGAATTGTGTCGGGTTGCCACCATAGGAATTGATACACCCCATGGTGGGACCAGCACAAGTATCTACAATCAAGCGGAGCCGAATGACACAAGTCGTAAATGCATGCGAGTAGGAACCGATCGATAGAGGGATCATTTTATCATGAACACTTGGTGCTAGTTGAAACACTTGTAAGTGGGTGCAGAGAAGTAGAAATGAGTGCGATAGCATATTCAGTTTTATTATTATCTTATTTCCCGGGTGCTGTCCTAGGTTTAGTTTATTCATGTCATGATCCTTTTACCTGTTTACATGCTAAATAATCACTGGACTTACCAGGCTTATGTCTGACCCATTTTCTTTTGTCTTCTTGTCTTCCGTCCCCCCCCCCCCCAGGTCCGTAGGGAGGGAATACTTCAACTTAGTCCAGACCTTTTCCAACTTGAAGAGAGTAGACGTATTGCTTGGATTCTCTTCTCTATTGCTATGGATGTGGTTACACTCTTAATTGGGGATTTGTGCTGCTTTATTATTGTTTATGCTTCTTTATGTTTTAGTCAAGATAGAGGCTTTATTGTAATGATTTTGGAAGTTGGTTTTTAAGATAGTTGTTGTAATGTTTGACTGGACTACGTGCTTATGAAATAAATTTTCAGTTTTCCACTGCTTATATATCTATCGTGTAAATTATCTGTGTCTTTTACCTATAATACTCCACCAAAGCTAATGCATTCCCTTTGTGAGTGACCTTAACAGAGGTGGGGTGTTTACAATAATGTGAACATATATCTAGGTATATTTAATGTAAATATATTTAGATAGTAATGCACATCACAAATGGAATAAAACCATGCGATAAAAAGGTGTTTTAAATGATGCTAATAAAGTATTGTTACAATTTAAAATTGATATTTGTGTATTGGTAATAGATGTTTGAAATTGAAAACAAAATGGTATAAATAAAAATTCCTGAAATAATACATGCAAGAATTTAAAAGAAGAAATAATTGTTAATGGCTCGGACCCATTTCAAGTCAGCGCTTGATTGGTGTAGATCATAAACCTAATATCTAACGGTTTGAGATTGTCTTAGTTAATTATGTATGTACAAATATATAAATAAAATATTACATATGTGTGTATGTGTGAGTATGTGTGTGTGCGTGTGCATGTTTGTGTGCACGTGTATATATTTATGTATGCGTGTACATACGTATATTTATATACATATGTGTGTGTGTATATGAAGATGTTAATTAATGTTTTATCCTGAAATAAGTATGTGTGCATTTATTCTAAAGTTGACATACGTTTGAAAATAAAATTTAATGTATGTTGGAAATGGAAGAAAAGTTAATATGCAGAAAATAAAACAAAAAATAAATATATAACGTTAAAAATAATGTTTAAATAATTGTATAAATACACATGATTAACATGTTAAAAATACACAAGCATATTAATTGTGCATTGGGATTTGAAATTCAAACGCATGTCATAAATCACAAAAGAAAAAGGGAATATTGGAAATAATATCAAAAGTTGGAAGCAGATAACTAACTCCATAATGTGAACATATATCTAGGTATATTTAATGTAAATATATTTAGATAGTAATGCACATCACAAATGGAATAAAACCATGTGATAAAAAGATGTTTTAAATGATGCTAATAAAGTATTGTTACAATTTAAAATTGACATTTGTGTATTGGTAATGGATGTTTGAAATTGAAAACAAAATGGTAGAAATAAAAATTCATGAAATAATACATGCAAGAATTTAAAAGAAGAAATAATTGTTAATGGTTCGGACCCATTTCAAGTCAGCGCTTAATTGGTGTAGATCATAAACCTAATAACTAACAGTTTGAGATTGTCCTAGTTAATCTATAAATGGGGTGGTTATCTCTCCCATTTTCCTACACACAAACATTCTTCAATTCTTTCTTGCTCCAAAATATGTTCTAAAATTAAATTTAAAAAAATGAGGGGATGCTACTAGAAGATAGATTAATAAGGATAATTCAAGTTTTTCTTCTACAACAACTATTTTAGAGGATTTCACGGATCTGCAGCAAACCTAAGTGAATATTACTATGATTTTCTGATTTCTTCTAAATTAAAGTTAAATAGATACATTAGTTGTTATAGTAATCTAAATAAAAAGAACTTTGACAGTAAATATATTTTAGATCTGAAAAGTAACAATATTTATAAGTTTACTCTTATATGTTATTTAATAACTGTCAATTACCTATTCGTTTTCAGTTATTATTTGTCTGTATGAACATCTCTCTTCTTTATCCCCTTTCTGTTGTTGTTTTTAATAGTATTGTTATGCCTTTATCGTTTGAATTGCATAGAATTGGAAGAGTATGAAATAACGTAATTTGAAATTGGACATATTAGAATTTGTACTCTAAATTGAGATTATTAAAAAGGAAGAATATGTGAACACGAATAGATTAAACTTAATTTTATATTAAAAAGAAATGTTATTTGTGAACATGAATTTGACATTAATCTATAGGCATATTAATATGGAATGAATTTGACAATAATCTGTAGACATATTAATACAACATGAATTTGACATTAATCAGTAGACAAATGGCATGAATTTGACATTAATATTAATATGGCAATGATTAGTAAACATTTATTTGACATTAATTTGTAGATATGTCAATAAGGTGTTAAATGGAAAACATGTAATTAACATTAATCTGTATATTTTAATTTAAGAAACATGTAGACATTAAGAAGATTATGTTTGACATAATAATTTGACATCAAGGATAGTATATATTTGAGGAACATGATAATTTGTCACTTATGACAATAAAGAAGAAATGTTAATTTAAGGAATATGATAATTTGTCACCGATTGACATTAATTAGGGGAAAACATATCAATTTGACACTTATGAGCATTCATGTTAATATGGGAAAACATGTAATTAAATGTTAATTTCATTTGGAGAAACATGTGATTAAATGTTTATGTTCATATGATATGTTAATAAGTCATTTATGATCATTTAATGTTAGTTTGGGAAAATGTTAGTTAAACATTTATATTCATTGGATGTTTATGTTCATTTGATGATGTTAATTGGGTAAACATGGCATTGATATTAGGATCACATGTTAATTGACACTAATTTGTAAACATGACAATTTGGCATCTATATCGGAAAACATGTAATTTGTCTTTGACATTAAAATGGGAAACACGTTCATTCAACGTTTACTTGGAAAGTACGTTAATTTGACGTTATTATGGAAAACACGTTAATTGTACTTAATACGACATTAAGTTATCTTATTGGGGAAACATGTTAATTAAAATAAGTTATACTTAATATGACATTAAGTATCAGTATGGGACAACATGTTAGTTGGAATTTAATTAGAAATTAACATGCAAATGGAGAGTATATGAATTATACTTAATCTAATATTAAGTAAGAACATGATATGGAAAATGTAAGTACTGGATGTAAATTAAATAAAATGAGTTACTATAATCTATATACATTTGGGAAGTTGCTTGTTTTGAGGAAGGGGTTGTACAGAGAAATGTCATTTACAACCATGCTTATTAATGAACTTAAACCTGCTAAGTTAAACTGGATAATTAATAAGCTAAGACGTCCCTTGTCTTATTGTTGTATCGGGTTTTGGGGACTCTTAAATTCTAAATACTTAGGGGCACAAGATTAGGGCATTTGGCATGTGTCGATTTGTGTGAAACCCATATCAGTTAGTATCCTATCGGTATTGGACTAAGGGCCTCACACTTGGGAGGGGCCAGTGAATGCTCTACTGGTATGATAGTAAGAGTTTCAAAAGAGGAAGGTGGGTACGTGTAACACCCCATAATTTTAACAATACTAAAGAGGGTAAATTAAAGAATAATTAATTTAATATTCAGAATTAATGAAATTGGACTGTACCATTGCATTCGTCTCGAAATTCTGGTCAAGATAGACATTTGGTTTGTGTAAAACAAAGACCATATGAAGAAGTTATGAGGGTTTGAAGTTTGTATACGCGTAGAAGGATTATATATATAATCAAAAAGTCAGAAAAACAGTTCAAAATTCGAAAAGAAAAGAGGCGGCAGAATTCCCGCTCTAGGGAGTCAACCCCTCAAGGGGGTGTCGACCCCGGGGTCGACCCCCCAAGGGGGGTGTCGACCCAAGTGTCGACCCCTGTAACGAACCGAACTTCCCCTTGAAGGAAAGCCCTGATTGATTTGAGGACAAGACAAATCAAAACACAGAAAGAAGAACATTTCATTGCTTATTACAACAATTTACATCAGAGTACAAGAATATACATAGTATAAATGAATAATATACATTTGATAAATATCAGAGATTTACAAATTATAATGCAGTGGAAAATAATACAAAATACAATTGAAAGAGATACACGGATACAGAGCTTTTCGAATATCATTCCAGCTGTAAACCAGGATCCTTTAAGAACAAATCTGCAAAACCGAACTACTAGCTACCCGTGCGGAAAATAAGGGCACCCAGAGTTTAGGTTAAAACAATAAACTCCAGGTCAGTCATGTGACTGGTGTGAGAAATAAAACAGTTATTAAATCTTTACTTTAAAAATAAAATAAATCAAGGGACCACGCCGTATAACATGGAACGGGTTTCCTCCTAAGAATACCAGTGCATAGAATAAACAGCGCAATGCTTTTTGGAAAAATGAGGCTATTATAAGACTCAGGTCCCATCACACAATGCAACGCAAGCCGGACAATAGAATTTTACCTTATAATAGCCAAACATGCTTGGTACGTTTAAAACAAATCATTTTGATACTATTATAAGTGTAAAGTGTATGAAAACAACTTCAAATATAAATGTATCAATCATAGGCGGCATGAGTACCATCTATCATGTCGCCAATACTAGGCTCTATAATCAAAACCAAAATGTCACGTATTGGAAATTGGATTTCCATCATGAGTCAAGGCCAGGGATGACTCCTCAACGCTTCGAGACACTCTAGTAAATGTCTCGAGACTGCACACTCTGGGCAACCCCTGGATCTTCAGGGCCGGTCCTCCCTTACGTTTGAGGATTAGTTATTCCTGAACACACGTTTTCGGTCCTATTGGAACTATCCATCGGCTCCATAGTAACCGATATATCCGACGCGCCTCGCATTCCAACAACCACATAGGTAAAAAAATATAACAATGTTAGGGCTTGTAAAACGCTGACACCACCCATAGCTAGAATGAAACGTCGTGTACTCCCTGCAGTCACGATCCCGTTTTTGACACAAACCGAGGTGTGAGACTCGCGAATTAATGCTATACACAAAGCGACGTTATATTAAAGCTATGCTTTGATCATCAACCACAAGACTCTGCTTTTCAACAGAAGCCTTGATCATTTGAATCTCAGCATGCCACACAAGAAATTCATGCCATGCGACTGATATCTATCGATATATAACCTCTGAGCTCGTACATCTCAGAGAAGGGTGTTAAGCAAGAGAATAAATTCCCCGCCACCAAACAGATATATATGTAATAGAAATCAGTCAGTACAGAATAAAATCCAATGTCAGACACACAATCCATTTACAAGTCCGTTCTGAGTCTGAACGAAACCGGAGGCACTTTATTCCTCGTCCCATATGTCCAATACAGGAGAGAGGCCCTCGCATATCAATCGATCTCCATGTACGTCTGGACGATCACCAATTATTACCTCATCTTGGGTGTACAGCCCAATCAAGACATCAGTAATCATCTAAATGATGTGAAGACATCCGGTCTTCAACCCCCGTCTTCATCGTCGACTTATCGTCGAAACAGTTATTCAGAATGGGTATAAACCCGGCCTTTCTAAAAAACTCGTGTATAAAATAAACAAGTGCTACACAAACACAACATACGCCTCATTCCAATCCAGAATATTCTTTTATTCAAATATTCACATCTTTAGGGATTTGTTCCCATTAATTTTATCAAAGATAAATTATTTTAAAATTATTCTTTAATCTTCCTTTGGATATCAATTCAAACCATATTAAGGTTTTCCAAGCTAGTCAGGATTAACGCACCTTAACGAAGTAACCATTTATTTAATTTACCAATCCCAACCTATTCATCCCATGGAGAAAAACTGGTATTGCTCCATATCTAACACCACAGTGTTATTGGTAAATTTAATTACCATTTCACGTTCAAATCTAATTAAAGATTTAACTATCGCTAGGAGCAAAACTGGTGATACTCCATTCTCGATCATTTCCCAAATTTGACAATTCAAATTATCAATTCACATTTCAATCTAATTAAAGATTCATTAAAACTCCACTTGGTTTTAAATATTTCCAAAAATCAATATTAATGATTATTTAACTTTTGAAACACAAACATGTCGCATCGACAATCTACACCATACTATTGATTTCTGCCGATATATAACCTCTGAGCTCGTACGTCTCAGAGAAGGATGTTAAGCAAGAGAATAAATTCTCCGCCACCAAACAGATATATATTTAGCAGAGGTCAACCATGCAGTTCGAAATACAATGTTAGACATGTAATCCTGTCTTTAACTGGGTTAAAGAACTTAAGTCATTTAAAACACAGTTCACGATAAACCCAAATCACATTCCATTAATTATGGAATCTTCACGGAAAAACACATCAATATATAATCGATATCAATTTCTGTATCCGACTAATAATATAAATGGAATAACGGCAAAGCCTTTTAAATTCCATATGTATTAACAGTCTTCCTCCACAGAAGTTCACTTCGATTATTATCAATCGAATTCCATTCAATTCCAATTTAATATATTAAATTAGAAAAATTTACTTTGGAAAATTCCCGTTAAATATTAATAAAAAGATTTATAAATTCCAAAACACATTTCACTGTAAATCGGGTTAAAGAACGAATGTCGTTAAAAACACAGTTCACAATAAACCCAATTCACATTCCATTTTCAGTTCCAATTAAATGTTAATTAATTGGTAATTCTTCTTTAAATCTTAATTAAAAGATTTATTCTTTTCACACTGGGTTTAAGAATGGTGTCATTTAAAACACAGCTCACGACAAACCCAAAATCCAATTCAATATTAAATACAAGGCTCTGAATAGAAATTATATCGGCTTATATTCAATATCAAATTCTGAAATAAATAAATATCGTATTGGAATAACGATATATATATATCTTCCAAATTCCTCCACAATATCTGTATAATCACGAAATCCAATATCGAAATATTCCAAAGATAATTTCAATTCAAATCCATTCCAATTCATATATTGGAAATTCTGGTTATTTTTAAAACCATTTCAAACCCAATTTATTTATTTAAAAATATTGGATTAAAATTCTAGTTCATACCTAGTTTATTTCGATAAAATATATTTTTATCTTTTCAAATATGCAATTTTTCATCTCAATTCTTTCCAAATCATTTATTATGATTTTACACAAATTGTTGATATTTTTAATAATTTTATCAAGGCCCGTACAGTCGATTTCCATAAACGGCCATCGAACTGCACTTACAACGACCTTTTCCAAATTTGATTTGGACATGATTCCAAATCCAACCGTTAGATTTCAAATCTTTTGTATTCGTTAGAAAGGTCTTTTCGATATGAACCCAACGGTTCCGGTTTTAGGAGAATCCAACGGTCGGATCTCCCGTAATGTCCGTTCGAAGTCAATGGTCAAAATTCGCGAACTGCCGCGGTGCGACACATTCTATTCAGGCCATTAAATATATATAATGTATATATTATATATATTTCGTCGATTTCCATTTAAAACGTATTTTATAAATCGTTTTAAATTCAGTTTCAAAACGATTTCAACTTCATATTCAATTTCAAATCAAAATTGAATATTCCATATCATCGATATATAAATGATAATATTTTCAAAACACTAGATTTTGAAATCATTTCCTTTTCGATATTCATTATATAAATGAATAAAATCGATATAAATATCGTTCACGTCAAAATGGCGCATATCAAATCAACACGGCTTTATATATTTAAATATATTCGTGTCCATCCCAAATCAGACATCAAAATCAGATTTTGATCTTTTACTGAATATTATTTTAAAATATTCATTATTTTAAAATATTCGTTATTTTAAAATATTCGTTCTTTCTGAACTAGAATTAGACACAGTCAATTACCATATAATGTTATTTATATGGATTTCATACAACACATGTACACAATAACAATCAAACACAGTCAACCATCATCCAGAGTGCATTCTACACTACATAAGCATTAAATATAAATATTCAACGCTTACACAACTTGTCAACCAATCGATTGACATACAACTAAATATTCAGATTAATGTACGTCATATATCGTCCCAATACCCGTGTGGGGTTTCAAACAATCAAACACAGGTTTTATTTGTGCAGTTGGGCGATGTGTAAAATTTATCGTCCCAATCAATATCAGTCAAATGTGTGTACATAAACAAATCATCCGATTTGTTTATGAATATTTATTTTATTCATATACGCGTTAAAAATTATATTTTTAACTATTAAATATTTTATTCCATTCCACATCACACAATCAATTTTAACAACACAATCAAATCCAACAAGTCGTCCATGGTTTATGGACGACGGGTGTCGGGTGCTGCTAAGCACCGTCTGCATCCTAGTATATATTTTTAATTAGAAAATAAACTAAAGTGAGAAGTTCTCACCTTTGGGATCCACTCCTCCATTCTTTAGCGGACGATGGTTTGGATTTACCAGACATTCCAACTCCATCTTTCCACGTTATTCATAAATAAAAATCACATTTTTATTTCAACGCTACATGGATAAAAATCACATTTTAATCACTTCGGTATATTTATAAAAATCAAATTTTTATAGCGCTAAAAATCAAATTTTTATGTAACTAAAAATCAAATATTTTCTATCATAAAAATATAATTTTACGTCGTTAAAAATCTAATCTTTACATCGTTAAAAATCTAATCTTTACACCGTTAAAAATCTAATCTTTGTTTAAAAACCAAAGCTTTATATGATTAAAAATCAAAGCTTTACCATATCAAAAATCGAGTCTTTCTCATATTAAAAATCGAAGTTTTACTTCGCTACTCATATAATAATAGTCACATTTTCATTTTGTTAATACATGAACAAAATCACGTTTTTAAACACGGTTATATAATAAAAATCAATTTTTTTTAAAAAGCTATTATATAATAAAAATGAAAATAAATGTAAATAAATAAAAAAAACTCACTTTTCTGGTCGGAGGAGAGGGTTATCGGCGCTACCGGTGAAGAGGGTGGTGCAGGGTGGCGATTTTGGGTGTATTTGGGGCTGTAGAGCTCGAATGGAGGAAAGGGGAGGGCTGTGGTTCATCGGAGGGCGTCGTCCAGTCGGAGGTGGTGGATGGCTCCAGGGTTGCGGCGTTCGGGGTGTACGGTGGCTGGGGCGGCGGTTTAACGGATTAGGTGTGGTTTAGGGCCTGAACGGAGAAGGGGAGAGAGGAGGGGGTGTACGGCGAGGTGGCAGCTTTGTGGAGGGGCGGCGCCGGAAGGGCAGCAGCCTAGTTGGCCGAGACGACGATGATTCCCCCCCCCCCCCCCCCCCCCGCGCATCACGTTTTCATTTCTCCTTTTATTTTATTTTTCGATCTGAAAGAAAATAGAAGAGAGAGAGAGAGTGAGGTAGAGAGAGTCTATATAAATATATATATAATTTAATTTTAAACGTACATTTTAATATACTAGGGTCACATACGGTCATACGGACCCCACAAATTCCAAAAAAAATATTTCTAGCTTCGTATTGACGATACGGTCCTAACAAAACTAATTTTGTCAAATTTGAAGACCGTTTGAAAATTGGCCAATTTTCTGGTCGACCCAAATTGACTGAAATTATCAAAACACGTTTTCTTTTGCCACGCTCACATGTTGATTCCAAAAATTATGAAAATTGGAATCTAGCAATAATTTGACGTTCCGGTTCCAACAAAAGTGGTTTCGTCGAAAACGGAGGTCGTTTGCAAAATGGCTATTTTAAGGGCTTTATTTCCATAGCAACTATTCTGAATTTTCAACTGGACATAACATTTTGTTCCCGCTATTAAATTTGGATTTTTCGGATTCGTTGGAAAGATATTTTCAAATAGATTATAATATTTTTGGTTTCACTAAAATCTGGTTTATTGTGAATCATGTACATTCATTTGAAATTTGAAATCGAATTTTCAAACTACCACGCCATTTCCAATTTATTTTATAATTAAAATAAATATTTATATTCTAACTTTGATTCAAATAAATTTATACGTTCTAATCCTATTCAAAAATAAATTTCTAATCATTATTATTTAAAATAATTCATTTTAAATATCCAAAATTCATTAAAATTGCCAAAATAAAATTTATAAATTGGTTCTGATTCTCCGGGTTGTTACAACCCCTTAAGGGGGTTTTCGACCCCCATAGGGCTGAGGTAGCAGTCGATTTCTGAGGGCTGGCAGCTATATATACAGCTTCATTTTCTGGTTTTCTCACAATGAAAATCAATGAAGGCCAAATGCTGTTAGTACCTGGGCTGAATTAAAACTCCTGTTCTTCTACAATCAAAGTTAGAGATTCTAGTGTAGATTTGTGACTCAACAACCCTCTCTATTAGTTCTATTTTCTTAATCCAAACATTGTGAGTTTCACGTTACTTTTAGATTTAAATGATTAAAAGTAAAATGATATGACTATAGTTTGGATCCATTCCTGTGACTGAATTATACCAGATCTATTGTAAATTGTGAATCTATGACATTCTGAATTAGTTATGACATGAATCTCAATCCTTATCATATCGGATCTGTTGTAACTTGTGAATCTATGACATTCGGACATAACTATGATGTGAATCTTAAAACCTTTATTATGTTAGATCTAATTTTAATTTTTAGATCTAGCTTATTATTTAGATCACCTTGTGCTTATCATATTAGATATGAACTAGTTGGACATCTAAATTTTTATTTAGATCTTATCATACTCATTGTGACATCCTTAATATGATAGAACCAGTTTAATTATCACAAGTTCACTAGATCTATTCTTATATGTCCACCTTATCACTATGTCAGTTTATGCTTATGCTAGTTATGTTAGAGTAATCACTTCTGTCATCTTCCCATCACCTTTCCCTTTTTATTGTTTATGGCCAGGCTACTCTCTATCCTAGGCATGCCATCAAATATATGTGAATTCGTTAGTTAGGGAACGGGGGAAAACATTAAAATTGGCATAACTTGAATAATGTTTATGGACATGAATTTGGACCTATAATTCACTATGAACATAATTGGGAAAAAGGGGGCATGAAACCTATAACCTATAACGATATAGGTGAAAATTAGATAATAATGACATGCCTAGGATCACAGTAATTAGACATTGTAAATGCACTTATGGCACGAGGTTAGATTGCACTTGCGGTGGAAGTCTGCCTGGTACCAACCGGCATATCCAGCGACCGCAAGTGTTGAATCTAATGTGAGAGGTCTAAGTGAACAAATACGAGACATGCTAAGACCCGAGGTTAAGCTCAATTTGTGGAATAAGTCTGCTCGGACCCGCCCGACATGTCTAGCATCCACAAATGGTAGGCTTAATGTGGGAGGTCTAGCATACCTTAACCATAAATGAAAATATGGTAATAAATTGGAATACTTATCCTAGTTGAATCCATAGAGATTGTTTGAATGTGAACTTGAATAGGGGTTAAGTAAACTTGTTTGGACAGTGGGAGGGTTAAATAAATCTGAAGGGGTGGGTAATATTTGTATATAGGTGTGACAACCCAAATTCCAACAGACCGATTTTTTTTCTTCAAATTCCAATCCATCGGAACTCGGATTAGTTTGCTCTGGTATCCTGCAGAAAAGACAGAGACATAAAACATGTCAGAGCTCAGAAAATATCTCCCAGCGAAATGGATAAAATATAGTATAATAAAAATATAGCCTTACTGTATTAATAATACTGCCTAACCAGTATCCAAGGCTATCACGTACCTGCCACAAACCTAACCTGCAAGTATGTTATGAGGAGGGGGTCAGAACACAAGTTCTGGTGACTAGATTTAAGCTATACACTTTGGATAATCCTATATATACCATTCAAATCATATTTTCTTATTTATTCGGTTACTTGGGTTATCAGCACTCAAGGCTCACACACATGTCATACTCATTTACTTCCCAGTGGATTAACCTAATATAGTATATATGTAGCTACCCCCAATATTAAGGTGCACCCCATGGTACCCCACTCGCATATTCTCCACCGTAACATTATCGAAATATATGCAACCCCTCATCCTACGCCGTAGTGATGTATGAATCTCTATATAACAATGTTATGTTTCACATAAGTCTGTCTTTACTATGCTACGCAAATGTACAGACTGCCACCTTTGTTCGAATCAGAATTCGTATCGGAATAATGCCCTCAAGTCTATGATACACCACCCAGAGCCGACATGCATGTATCTAGATTGTCCACCATATGTATCTTCAATTGTAGCTCGATGCATCAATTGCACATCCTCTAATGTGCACCAAGTTCGATGGCAGGGCGATACAAGAAACACGGAACTTGGTCGGGAGGTTTTCCATATCTATATAGGCCTATCTTTAAAGAGCCTCTATATACAGATATACCTAGGGTCTATTTTCACGGTGGTTATGGCTCCACCTTGGGCCGTCCCTCAACTAGTAAAGACTACAAAAGATAAGCGACTGCCCCTATGCAAACAATTTAAACATCCATGTGGCGTCTCCCCTCAACCCCTTACCCCGATAGTAAAGGGTGAAATGGTATCTTGGGTTTAGCTCTAGTCTTTCCGCATCCCACTGGCTGCCGATGACGGGTATCCGACGATCTACTATCCTTGTTGGTCATGACCCTCCGCCTCCCCATGAGGCAACTGCCGAATCACCCTGGTGTCACCATATCACAGCATTCTGACTGCATAGCTACATCTGCAGTCAAGGCCCACCCACCTAGTAGTTACGCGTAGACCCAACCTCTGTGAGCACAGCCCAAGACGTGTGTCACCGCACAGAGGACTACTAGGAGCACCTTACGTACCTCAAAAAGCCGCGTGCTTCCCCTTTCAGTCCTTTAGAGCCGTCAGAACAATCAGATGAATGTGCGCTCCCCTCGTGCCTTATGACACCTCGATGATCTACCCCGTTGGGTTATTCACCCTCAACCATACGGACTGTTCTAAGCGCCTTACTTTAGCATGTTGTTAGACCCTATGTCTAAACATTCTTTTATGCGTTTATCACACCACATCGGGTTTCCATTTAACTTAGTTATTCCAATTCATCTTGAATTCTTATTCAAATTACCAAGTTTCTCTTGCTTATTAATTTCAGTCAAACAACTTAATCCATTTAAGTTTATTAATAAGAACACAACACGTTATTCTCTAGATTGTGGCCCAAGGTCTGTAATCCACAACCCCTTTTTATCTTCTTGTTGATTTCATCATTACAATAACGTGTTTTACTTAATATGTAATTAAGCATATCCAATTCACATGTTTTCTAATTAGCATGTCACTTTCCATTTATTATTAAATATAACTTATTTCATTTCATAAGTTTTCATCATCCTTTCTCATTTAATCATAATTCCATTTTACATTGTCAATACAACTTATCGTTGTTTACTTATTAACTTAGTTCAATTAACTAAGGCCCATTAATATGTTTCCCTACCCGTTTATTATAACCTATGTTATAATTTCCTCTTGTCCCTAGGACAAGCCTAAACATTCTTATCAATGGGTTTTAGACTTCCAAGCTTACAGATACTTAATTTATAATTAAGTACAACTTCTAATATTTCATATATTTTCCCCCTTTTCTCAACTAGTTTCCGGTTTTCCCTATTTACTACTTACTTAATTTACAATTAAGTGTCCCTTAACTCATTTCACCAGTTATCCAATCTCCCTGTTAGTTTATTATAACCGAAGTTATAATCCCCACTGGTCCCTAGGACAAGTTTACCTATTATACAACATTTTCATTAATGTTATTTATTAATAATAGGTGATTATCATTCCCCTTTTAAAACATTTTCTTTTACTATTGTTAACCATTATTCCTCATTCACTCTAATATATATATATATTAATTATTTTATTTAAGGAAAATACTTCATGCACCTTATCAGTTTGATAGAAAAAATCAATGATTTATTTTCATAATGTATTCCCATCTAAATCCGTGGTAGCGAATAATTTCTTTACTTTTCTTACTTTATTTATTGAGGCTTACTTGCAACCACGTTCTCAGAAATAGGTCATTTAGGGAAATACATCACTTTTCCTTCGCATCACACTAACTCAGATCATTACATCGCTTCCTTTCCTATATTCTGAGTTAGACATTTAATTACCATCATTGCCATCTATCCATATCTTGTTATATATTTATATATAAGCACTAGACCTCTCACATTAAGCCTACACTTGTGGACACTGGATTTGCCGGGCGAGTCCGGGCAGACTTCTACCATAAGTTGACTTAACCTTGTGTCTTAGCACCATTACATTTTTTTTAATTTTTCACTTAGTCCTCTCACATTAGGTTCAGCATTATTGGCTGCTGGATATGCCGGTCGGGTTCGGGCAGACTTCCGCCACTAATGCAACCTAACCTCGTGCCATAAGTGCAGTTACAATTTCTAATTGTAATCCTTGGCATATTCATCTTTATTCAACCATTTATGTTCATATCAAATTGCACTCCCATATTAAAGTCTGAAAACGTAATATATGTTATGTTCCAAAATCCTATTATAAATTATGCCCTAAATCCAAATATGTGTCGCATGTCTTTCTACATGTAATTAACTTTATTTAAAATAAAGTGTAATTCTCCAATAGTGTATCATTTTCCCAAAATCTCAATTATTTTAATCCAACAAGTTTAATATGTCGTTCACTCAATAATATGCCCCAAGAGAATTATATAATTACAACAATAGTAATCATTGCCCACATTCTAACCAGTTTATACAACATATGATCATTCCAATACTTTAACTTATTCATCGTACGAATTATTCATGTTAACATCTCAACTTGTTATAACAATAATTTATAATTAACTTGGCAATTTCACAATTTATAGCAAGGGGAATGTTAAACGATAGTCATAATATTATCTAAAGACTATAGTTTAAACCTACTCACCTTTCATGCTTTCCCCAAATTTTGGATCTGATCCGTTCTATCGTCCATGGTTTTCCTTTCTTCTTTAATTTGATTTGAAACCTAATAACGTGGATCGACTATTTTCATTAAGAGATAAGGGAAAGAAAATAGGAAGAATATTAATAGATTGGATCTGGGATGTTACCTTGCTTTTTACGTAATTCTGAACACCTTTTAATAAAAACATCAATCTCTTCCCTCCAGATCTTAATTTAAGATTTTCTAATTTACAAATCTAAATTTCTGAATATGTTTGAGGGGAGAGAGAGAGCAATGGTAGAGCTCCAGCATAGCCGCCAAATTATGAGGGTTAGGTCTAGGTCCTTATTTATAGGTGTAGCGGAGGAACCAGGACCCTTCGATCTAAATCTAAAACACCAGAATCGTCCACGTCAGAAAAGAAGGTTCCAGATTCGCGGGTGGGTCGACCCCTAGGTCAACCACCCTGTTGGTGGGTCAACCCCCAACGGTCTAAATTCCCCCCAGATTTTCCCGCTCGTGAATTTTTGATTTTTGAACTATTTTTGAATTTTCTGTATTAATTTATTTAATATATATATATATATATTTAAGCTCCTTATATGTATACAAACTTCTAATGCTCATAACTTCTTCATACGGTGTCCATTTATGCAAACCAGGAGTCTATCTTGACCAGAATATCGAGACGGACGTAATGGCGCAATCTGTTTTACTTAATTCTGAATATTTAATTAAGTTATCCTTATTTCATTATCCTAAAAATGCGGGGTGTTACAATAGGCCTACAAACTTAACTTGAGGGGTTATGTAATTAAAGGCACCAATAGGCATACATAACATGTGGAAATCCTAGTGGGGATACAAGACAAGGGGGAGAGCTTGTATCATTTTGTGTGGGGACCCGTTTCAGTTAGTAACCCATATAACGGTATCAATGAGTACTCCGTCCTAGGTCGGAGTGGCGCATGCTTACTAAGCTGATTATAAGAGATCCAAATGTGAAGGGTGGTGCGGGCGGTGCATACCGACCGAGTCATGTCCGTGCATGGTCCGGAAAGAGGAAAATAAGATGCCGTGACACCAGTAGATATGGTTGTGCATTCAACATGAAGGGCTGCCACTTTAGGGAAGTGATGCCCCTACTGTGGGGCCGATACGGGGTATCTACGGAATAGGGAACTGATCGATTAGGGTAGTAGAAAGGGTACATCTAGATTCTGGTAAGTCAAGAGTCCGTTATAAGGGCTGCCTGTTGATTGTATGGGCTTAAAACCTCTCACCAGAAGTATGCCTAAGTATACCAACTTATAAATGTTAAGTGATCATCCTATTTTTTTGGTTATACTAGTATTAGTGCAGAGTAATCATTAGAGAAGCGTATACACTCTATCCTGTTTATCTCATCATACTTGTCCTTAATGATGTTACCTTCCTTGTCCATTTTATATGTCTATCATAATGCTTTTGTTTATTTACTTGCTAATAGTAACTGGACTCACCAGACTTTATGTCTGAACCTTTTTGCTTCCTCTTCTTCCTTTCGTTCCCCCCGATTCGCAGGGCGGGAATTCTCAGGCTTAGTCAGGACTCGGTTATCATCTTGCTTGGAGCAGCTTTTGAAGTATTGCTCAGTTTCTATCTTCGCTACCATGGCTTTGTCTCTTTTGGGGAATTATGCTTTTTATGTATTTTCTGTACTCTGATGGTACAAGACAGAAGTTTTATATTATTGTAATGGGTTTTATGTAGTTTTAGACTTATGGTATTTTGGACCACGATGTTATGACTTATGTTCGAAATAAAATTTAAATTCCGTTGTTACTTTTATATCTGTCTTGTAATATTTCTGTTTTTGTTTACCAATAATGCTTCACGAAACATAATGCATTCCCTTAGTGAGTGACATTAACGGACGTGGGGTGTCACACTTGGTATCATAGCTAAAGGTTACTAGACTAGATAAAGGTTTTTGAAAATTATTTTCAAAAAGGTTTTAAGAAAGCACTTTTCCAAAAAGAAAATTCTGTTTTGAAAAACATATTCCCCAAGTCCATCCATATGTAATATCCTTCGATCCTTTGTCTAAATCTCTTTCCTTTTCTTTTTCAGCATGTTTGGTGAACCTAATATCCCAGAGGGCGTTACGATACCAGGCTGGTTCCATAGGTATCTAGAGGCTGCGGTAACTGTCGGTGGTCAAGTTGACGTTCTAGCCCCAACTACACCCGTCGTCTCCCCTCCTCCTCCTTCTCCAAGAGCAGATAATTTTGCCAAGATCTGCAAGGATTTCTATGCCATGGGAGGGAAGCTGTTTCGAGGAATCGAAACATTTGTATAGGCAAGGAATTTGCTCAAGGAAACCGAGGACTTGTTTGTAATCTTTGAAAAAGAAGACCGAAGGAAGATTCAGTTAGTTGTCTGGCTATTAAAAGATGAAGCCTTATTTTGGTGGGAGGTGACGCAGGCAGGGCGTCCGGTGGAAACTTGGGAAGATCTTAGGATGAAGTTTGAAATGAAGTTTCTTTCCCAAGCTGAGAAAAGCATGCAAATGGAGAAGTTCTTGACGCTCAAGCAGGGGAGCATGACAATTAAAGAATATGTTAACAAATTCAACCAACTGGCGAGGTTTGTATTGGAGCTGGTGGACACTCCTCATAAGAAAGCTTTGCAATTTGTAAAAGGGTTATATGAACCCCTTCATGGGTTGGCTATATCCCATATTCCAATGGGAGCTACTTTTGAAAGACTCATCGATATGGCCTTAATGTATGAGGAAGGCAAAGGAGAGAAGAAGGAAGTTAAGGCAGAAGGAACAACGCAAAACCAGAAGGTATGGCCCAAGAAAGGACAACAACCACAACAGAAGAAAGATGGAAAGAATGATAAGGCTAAGGATAAGAAGAAGTGCCATACTTGTGGAAGTGAAGGTCATTTGGCTAAGGATTGCAGGAAAAGGAAGGGTAGTTGCTTCAGTTGTGGAGAGTACAGACACTTTTCCAAGGTGTGCCCAAGGAAACAAGGAGCTTCTAGAGGGCAAGTGCATGCTCTCATAATTGGTGCTCCAGATTGAGGTAGGAAAGTCACCGTAGAAGGTTTGATTTCTCTTTCCAATCACCCTATTAGAACTCTTTTTGACTCTAGCGCTTCACATTCATTTATATCTAGTTTTGTAGTAGAATCTCTGCACTTATATACTAGTATGGTAGTGGATCCCGTTGTTGTCTCAAACCCCATTGGTGGTTCGGCACATTTATCTCTGATTTGTTGGGGTTTGAGGATATCTGTATTAGGCGTCGAATTTGAATGCGACGCATATGTGCTCGGGTTTATGGTCTATGGGTTAATCCTAGGAATGGATTGGTTAACCATGTATGGTGCCATTCTAGATTATGAGAAGAGGATCGTTAGGCTTCTGACCTATCATGGGAGGACCCTTGAGATTTGTTGTGACCCTCAAGGGTCTATTATGCTGAGTTTCCTAGAGTCCCTTGTTGCATCTATTGATGATCTGCAATCTGTTCCAATAGCCCGAGATTATTCCGATGTCTTCAATGCGGTTCGGGTTTGCCACCAAGGCACGAGATAGATTTTCGCATATATTTGATAGACAATGCAAAGCCAGTTGCATTGCCCGTGCGCTACATGGCTCCAAGGGAAAGGAGGGAGCTTAGCAAATAAGTAGGTGAGCTACTTGAGAAAGGATTTATCAGGCAAAGCATATCTGAATGGGGAGTTCCAGTAGTATCTACAACTAAGGCGGATGGTTCTCTTCGCTTGTGTGTATACTACAAAGAGTTGAATAAACTCACTAAGAATAACAAGCACCCACTCTCAAGGATAGATGATTTGTTTGATCAACTGGTTGGCGCGTCAGTATTCTCTCAGTTAGACTTACCCATAGGGTTTCATCAGTTGAGAGTGGCCAAGGACAGTATAGATAAGACTGCGTTTAGGATCCTAGATGGTTTCTTTGAATTGCTCATTATGCCTTTTGGGATGACGAATGCACCCGCCTATTTTGTTGATTTAATGAGTAGGGTGTTTCGGGAGTTCCTAAATAAATTCGATGTGGTCTTTGTGGATGATATCTTGATCTTCTCAAAGAGTGAAGAAGATGATGCCTTGCACATAAGAGAAGTTTTGAAAACTCTGCGAGCACATCAGCTGAAGGCAAAATTCTCCAAATGCCACTTTTGGAGAAAAGAGGTGAGATTCTTAGGGCACGTGGTTTCTAAGGAAGGGATAGCAGTAGATCCCGCAAAGGTAGTAGCAGTCCAAGACTGGAAGATCCCAAAGAATGCAATGGAGGTGAGAAGCTTTTTGGGCCTGGCAGGCTATAATAGGAAGTTCATTAAGGACTTCACAAAGATATCGGCCCCACTCACCAGGCTGGCGAAGAAGACTTTGACATTTGCATGGGATATAGATTGTGATGTTGCTTTCCAACGATTAATGAGGGCTCTGACAACAGCCCCAGTCCTGACCTTGCCCGATGGGAACAAGGTGTTTATAGTTCACACTAATGCATGTGGTACGGGGCTTGGTGCAGTTTTGATGCAAGAGGGAAGGGTAGTATGTTATGGAGGAAGACAATTAAGAGTTCATGAGAAGAATTACCCTACCCGTGATTTAGAGCTAGCTCCCATAGTATTTGCGCTCAAGACATGGCGCCATTATTTGCTTGGAGAAAAGTTCGAATTGTACACTGATCATAAATCTCTCACGTACTCGTTGTAACACCCCACGTCCATTAATTTCACTCTCAAAGGCAATGCATTAACTTTCATGGAGTATTATTGGTGAATAGAACAGAATATAACAAGACAGATATATATATTGGTACTTGAAAAATTCAAAACAACTTTTATTGCAGCGGAGAAATAGTTTGATCACAACAACATTATAAACCAATAGAAAAACCAAGTACACTTAGTAACTATCTTGACAAATTGTTTTTTGAGTACATAAAATAAAAAGCATAACCCCAACATAAATAGCCATAAAAGAGTTGAGCTGAACTTTACTTTCAGCAATCCAAGCACTTCCAAAAGAGAGAGAAAGATCCAGATCAAGCTCCACTAGTACTAGTCCCACCCTGAGAACCTAGGAGGGAAGGAAGAAAAGAGGCGAAAACAAAGGGGGTCAGACATAAAATCTGGCGAGTACCATAACTTTAACGATATAATTATTAAAGTAATTAGGATAAGGCATAAACTGGTAAAATAAGGAATGACTGTGAAACAAGTGGGTAAGACAAAATGAACAAGAGGAATATTCTAGCGTTAATCTCGCACCTAATCACTATAGGATAATTACTATACTGCACCATTACTACTCACCTTAAGGGTTGATCCCGCCTACTGAACATAATAATCATAATGGTAGTTTCGTGTACCCCTAGCTGCCTTCATATGTGCCGCATGCCCCTATCTCCACTAGTTGTACCCACTACCCCCATGCGATCGACTCCCTAACTCGTAGATACTCGTGCTGGTCCCACAGTGGGCTGTATCACTCCCCAAAGTGGCAACCCGATACCACTAAAGATGCATGGCTTATATCTACATGATGCAACAACGTCTTACCTACCAGCCCGGGCCCATGCACGCACACGACCCAGTTGGACTTGCGTTGCCACCTTTAACCCGTTTTGACCTTTTACAATCAAACCCAGTAAGTGTGTCCCGTCCTCGATCTAACTCGAGCTCACAAAGATACTTAATGGGTTACTAGTTTGAAAAGGGTCCCCCATGTTTGACACAAGCCTTCCACCTATGCTTGGTCCCCACTAGAATTTTCCACTTAACCCTTTCTTATTCATGTCTTCTTACATGTTCAAATTTGGTTAAGTGTTTGTAATCGTATTTCACATGTCATCCATGTCACCCACTTAACCCCCATGTCCCACCACATATTTATCTTGGTTAAGTGTTACTTAATTAATTATAACCGTAACCTTGTAAGACCTCTCACATTAGACTACCGTTTGCGGTTGCTGGATTTGCCGGGTGGGTGCGGGCAGTCTTATACCGCAAACGTGTCTAACCTCATGTCTTTACAATTGTTACGCATTTAATTTATGCCTTCGACCTCTCACATTAGACTACCGTTTGTGGTTGCTGGATTTGTCGGGCGTGTCCGGGCAGTCTTACACCACAAACGAGTCTAACCTCGTGTCTTAGGCGTTTGTTATTACACATTATTTCACCCTAATTTGAATTAATTATCCCTATTCAAATTGTCAATAATTTCCAAATTAATTATGTCCATAATTGTCACCTAAATTATGTCCATACTTTTTAGGTATAAAAATTATACCAATTAATGCCTCAATTTAATTATATGCTTTTAAAGCCATTTTATGCCAATTCACAATTTACAGAATTAATATTTTTCCCAGTGTCCCTACACTATTCATACGTTCAAATATGAAATATGTTAGACTTGGAAATAGTCTAACTAATAAAAAAGAAACATCACAACTTGCATAACACATAAAAATAGATCTAACTTGCAAATAGGAATTATGACATAAATTTGCATAGCCAATAATTTACATAGACAATGGTCATATAGAATCATATATTTGCATAAACTACCATGGATCTAAATATAGATCTAAACATGAAATTGTGAACTTGCATATATGAATTATGGGTCTCACCTAAACTTGCATATGTGAATATAATTTTTCACCTAAAAATTTGAATATAGTTTTCACCTAAACTTGCATATGGATTTCTACAACCTGCATATGAATTTATCACATGTTTTTGCATATAAACTAGCATATGTATATACTTGATTCACAGATAAACTTGTGTAAAATTCACATATAGACTTGCATAAGATTCATATTCAAACTAGCATATGATTTAGCATCCAAACTTGCATAAAATTCACATACGAATTAGCATATGATTTAACATTCCAAACTTGCATAAGATTCACATACAAATTAACATATGTAAAACCGGACTTGCATAAGATTCATATTCAAACTAGCATATGATTTAACATCCCAAACTTGCATAAGGTTTCACATACGAACTAGCATATGATTTACATCCCAAACTTGCATAAAATGAATCAAGTTAAACATGTATAATTGGACATATGAAATAAATCTACCAACATAAGATAACAAAGTTAAACAACATCACGTGATTCAACAGACATGTTCTCATAATCCAATTATAACTCATCATAATTAAATTATTAATTATATTATGAAAGAAATAGTACTCACAAAGATAGGTTAGAGAAGAGAATGGTTCGTTCGTCTTTTGAATTAAAATTCTGACTTGCTAAATCCTAAGCTTTAGAAAGGAGAACTATCCTAGGAGCAGCATGGTGGCCAAGAGACAAATTTTGTTTAGGTTTAGGGTTTGAGTCTAGGCACTCTTTTATAGAAGTTTAAATCAACCTAAGCCGTTGGATCATCATAGGAGCCATCCCAACCATCCACACTAGACAGAGTCATCTAGGACAGGCACATCAGCCATAATGACTCAACAAAGAGTCAAAAATCGTCACATTTCAGATTTGCCCGAGGGGGGGGGGGTAGGTCAACCCCCAGATCGACCCCCTGGCCGACCTGTATTGGGGAGGTCGACCCTCTGGTCGACCTGGCCCTTGGGCGGGATAATTCCCGCCCAGCCTCTTCCCTGTTTGATTTTTGATTTTTGAATTTCGAATTTATTATTCCGAACTGTTTTAATTTATATAAAATCATTGAAACTTCCGAGGGCCATAACTTCCTCATACGAAGTCCAATTTACGATAACTTGGCCTCTATTCCAAGCAGAATTTCGATACGAACGCAATGGCGTAACCCATTTCCCTTAATTCTCAATTTAATAATTAAGTGTTCTTAGGATTGTTAATTTTAATATTCACAGAAAATTCAGGGTGTTACATTCTCCCTTCCCTAAGGGATTTCGCCCCTGAAATCTCCAAGTTAAGGAGAATGTATATCCTAACATCCAATCATCCATCTACTCAACAATCAAACACAGGCATCCATTGTCCTTACAAGATTTCTAATGTCGTATGAACATATGCAAAAAGTGTGTGTATATGTTCCTTATCTAATGCAAAATCAGGCGGTCCACTGATTCAGTTGACCCTCTTAATGCAAATCATGATAGCGCCATGTGTCCATTATGCATGCAAAAGAATCCTAACGATACATATTACTTCTACATGTGTGCACAACCATTCATCAGAATGCAGCATCTATATGATAACACAACCATTATACATCCATTAATTTAAATATGCACACACATTTATATGCAATATGAAAGTGATTGAGCCGATCTAGTGCCTAAAGTTTGTGTACATGCGTCCACGAGCAACCACTAGAAACCACTTGCAACCACTCGCAACCATCAATCATAACATGTTTCAAATACACGTTTACATCCATCGGTTTCTACCTAAGGATAAAGAATAGGACTGAGGAGATATACTTAAAAGATAGATATAAACATGAATAAACTTATGGAAAAAGAGATCAAGAAGGTACCCTCAAAAAGAAAAGGGTAGGCTGTGCTTATTTTCCTCTCAGTTTCCCAAGTCGTGTCTTCCTCAACGTCACTCCATTGAACTTTAACAAGCTTGACTTCACGGTTGCTTAGTTTTTTGACTTCCGTACCCAAGTTCCGGACCAGAACCCTTCTCACCGTCGCTTCTCGTTCCACTTCTACTTCCTCTAGTATACTTGGCTCCACCACTTCTGCAGATTCATGTAAGCACTTTCGTAGTTGAGAAACATGAAAAACATTATGAACTCCAACCAATCTCTCGGGTAGCTCTACTCTGTAAGCCATCGTCCCAATCCTTTCAATGATAGGAAATGGTCCTACAAATCTTGGTGCTAGCTTTCCTACGGACCCAAAGCGAATGACATTCCTCAAAGGAGATACTTTAAGGAACACCTTGTCTCCAACCTCATACTCAAGGTCGGTCATTCTTTTATTTGCATAGGACTTCTATCTATCTTGTGCAGCCTTCATCCGTTTTCTTATCAAGTCCACCTTTTCTGAGGTCTCTCTAATCATGTCTGGTCCAAGTACGAGCTTGTCTGTAGACTCCCACCAACAAGTTGGTGATCGGCATGGTCTTCCATATAAAGGAAGATGATCCTCCCATATCACTCCAAAGTCAAGAATGCACAATCTCAAGAGGTCTTCCAATACTCTGTTCACCCTTTCCGTCTGACCATCCGTTTGGGAGTGATAGGCCGTACTTAAGCATAATTATGTGCCTACTGCCTCTTGCAAACTCTTCCAAAACTCGCACGTAAAGATAGGATCTCGATCACTCACTATGCTGAAGGGTATCCCATGGAGTCAAACAATTTCTTTAAGATAAATGGATGCAAGGGACGAGGCAGTCCTTCTACTTTTAACAGGTATAAAGTGAGCGCTTTTAGTGAGCCTGTCCACTATTACCCAAATACTAGTATTGCCCCTTCTTGACCTAGGCAACCCATCAACAAAGTCCATCGAAATGTTATCCCACTTCCACTGTGGGACCTCTAGAGGCTGAAGCAGACCACTAGGCTTCTTCTGCTCTGCTTTGACTTGCTGACATATCAAACACTTAGCGACGAACTCAGCTACATCACTCTTCATGCCATTCCGAAAGAAAACCCTTTTTATATCCTTATACATCTTGTCTCCGCCTTGTTGTATGGTCAGCTTAGAATGGTGTGCTTCTTCGAGGACCGTCTTCACTAAATCCCTTACTTGTGGGACGCATAGCCTTCCATCCCATCTCAACCAACCCTTATCATCGATGGAGTATCTAATGAGGTGACTAGAAGTCTCACCCCTAACAAGCTTATCCACCATGTCAACTAGATGAGGGTCTTCTCGTTGCACGGTTTCTATTGAGTCCAAAAGAGTAGGCCGCACCTATAGCGATGCTAACAGATCAGGCACAATTTCAGAGGAGGGTCTAAAATTAAAGTTTCCAATATACTCCAAGCTTTGCCTTTCTACAAAGAGTGGACTCAAGGTTAGATTCTTCCTACTTAAGGCGTCTGCTACCACATTACCCTTGCCAGGGGTATAGGAAATCTCGAAATCATAGGATGCCAAGAACTCCATCCACCTTTGTTGCCTCAAGTTAAGATCTTTCTGCGAGAAAAGGTACTTCAACGATTTATGGTCAGTATACAATTCAAACTTCTCACCTAGGAGATAATAGCGCCAAGACTTAAGCGCAAAGACGATGGCAGCCAACTCTAGTTCATGGGTTGGGTAGTTTTTCTCATGTACTTTCAACTGTCTGCCTCCATAAGCTACTACCTTCCCTTCTTGCATCAAGACAGCACCTAGTCACGTACCACAGGCATCCGTGTATACGGAAAACATCTTTCTCCCATCCAGCAATGTCAGAACTGGGGCTGTTGTTAGAGCCCTTTTCAAATGTTGGAAAGCAATATCGCAATCCAAATCCCAAGCGAAAGTTAGGTTCTTCTACGTTAATCTTGTGAGTGGGGCTGAGATTTTTGCAAAGTCTTTAATGAGTTTTTGGTAAAAGCCCGCTAGCCCGAGGAAGCTTCAGACTTCGGTTGCATTCCATGGAACCTTCCAATCTTGCACCGCAACTACTTTTGCGGGGGTCCACAGCTAACCCTTCTTTAGACACCACATGTCCAAGAAACCTCACTTCTTCTCTCCAAAAATGGCATTTGGAGAATTTGTCTTTCAGCTGATGTGCACGAAGAGTATCCATGACCATGCTCTTCTTCATTCTTTGAGAAAATCAAAATGTCGTCTACGAAGACCACCATAAACTTATTAAGGAATTCTATAAACACCCTGCTCATCAAGTCAACGAAGTAAGCGGGTGCGTTTGTCAAGCCGAAAGGCATGACAAGCCATTCAAAGAAACCATCTGGGGTTCTGAACGCGGTCTTATCAATGCTGTCTTCAGCCACTCTTAGCTGATGGAACCTGGTAGCCAAATCTAGTTGGGAGAAAACAGACGCACCTACAAGCTGATCAAACAAGTCATCTATTCTTGGAAGTGGGTTCCTATTCTTCTTGCTTAGCTTGTTTCGCTCCCTATAATCAACGCATAGGCGAAGTGAACCATCTTCTTTGGTTGCGAATACTACTGGAGCAACCCATTCAGAAATACTCCGCCTTATAAACCCCTTTTCGAGAAGCTCTTTGACTTGCTTACTGAGCTCTTTTCTCTCCCTTGGAGCCATGTGTCTAACGGGTAGAGCTACGGGTTTTGCATTATCAACAAGGTATATGTGGAAGTCTATCTACTGCTTCGGAGGTAAGCCCTTCACCTCTTCAAATACATCTGGGTATTCACGGACTACTCTAACAGACTGCAAGTTTTCAACAGACGCATCAAGAGATTCTAGGTAACTAAGCATAACAGAATGTATGGGATTACAAGAGATTTCGAGAGTGTTTCCGAGGCGAGTCATAAGTCTAACCACTCTCTTTTCACAATCGAGGATGGCACCATTACCGGATAACCAATCCATGCCTAGAATCAATCCATAGCCTGTGAAGCCAAGAACGAAGGCGTTGCATTCAAACTCAATGCTCAAGATAAACACTCTCAAATCCCGACAAATCATAGAGAGATGAGCCGAACCACCAATAGGATTTGAGACTACCATGGGATCCGTAACTAGACTAGTATTTAGGTGCAGTGTTTCAACTAACGAAGCAGACACAAATGAGTGTGAAGCGCTAGAATTAAACAAAGTACAAATAGGATGATCAAACAGAAAAACCAAACTTTCAACAGAAATGTTTCTACCTCTCTCCTGTCCTGGTGCCATGAGAGCGTGAACCTGCCCTCTTGCCTGCCCTAGCGCCATAAGAGCCTGAACCTGCCCTCCAAAAGTAGACCCTGCCCTCTGCCCTTGCCCTTGTCTCCTCGGGTAGTCTTTGATCAGATGTCCTGCCTCACCACAGTTGAAGCAGCCGGTCTTCTTCTTATTCCTACAGTCCTTGCTCAGATGGCCTAGTGTTCCACAATTAAAGCGTCTTTTCTTTCCTTTGCTATTGTTGTCCTTACCACCTTTCTTAGGTTGCTACTGCGACTTCTTTTGATCCCCTTTCTTTTCCGATGCCTTATTAGCATTAGCACCTTTCTCCTCTTCATGCATAAGCTCCATGTCAACCAGTTTCTCAAAGGTAGCCCCCATAGGAATGTGGGTCATAGCTAACCCATGTAGCGTCTCATTCAAACCTTTAACGAATCTCAGGGCCTTCTTTTCAGGTGTGTTCACCAAGTCTAAGCCAAACCTCGCCAACTGATTGAACTTGTTGACGTACTCCTTTACTGATAAATTCCCCTGCTTTAATGCTAAGAACCTTTTCAAGTATAAATTCTCTTCTGCTCGTGAGAGAAATTTCATCTCGAACCTATGTCTGAAATCCATCCACGCCTCTACTGGACGCTCTCCATTCGTAACCTCCCACCAAAACGAGGCTTCGCCCTTCATTAACCAAGTAGCTAATTGGACCTTCCTTCCATTCTTAAACCTCGAAGATACCAAACAAATCTTCCACCTCAAGCCAATTTCGAGCTTCAACAAACGTCCCTGGTCCTTGAAAAGGTTTTCCGCCCATTGCTCGAAAGTCTTTACATATCTTTGAGAAAGTATCAACACGGGGGAGGGGAGGAGGAGGAGCGGCTGCAGCTGGGGGACGATGGATGTCTGCTGGGCCTGTGGCGGTGGCCCTAACCTCCAGATACCTTCTGAACCAGGTTGGTATCGGTATTCCCTCGGTATCTCGGGTAACCCAGATATGCTGAAAAGAAAATGAAGAGATTCAAAATGGAGAATTCGAAAGAAAGATATATGGCTCTTGGGGGTTATGTTTTTAAAACCAACTTTTATCTTGAAAATACTCTCCTTAAAACATACATTTGAAAGTATTTCTTTATAAAATTCTTTTGAATAAATCTCTTATATGTTATGTTAACCTTTAGCTCTGATACCACGTGTAACACTCCAAGTACATTGATGTCACTCTCAAAGGGAATGCATTAACTTTCATGGAGTATTATTGGTGAATAGAACAGAATATAACAAGACAGATACATATATTGGTACTTGAAAAATTCAAAACAACTTTTATTGCAGCGGAGAAATAGTTTGATTACAACAACATCATAAACCAATAGAAAAACCAAGTACACTTAGTAACTATCTTGACAAATTGTTTTTTGAGTACATAAAGTAAAAAGCACAACCCCAACATAAATAGCCATAAAAGAGATGAGCTGAACTTTACTTTCAGCAATCCAAGCACTTCCAAAAGAGAGAGAAAGATCCAGATAAAGCTCCACTAGTACTAGTCCCACCCTGAGAACCTAGAGGGGAGGGGGGAAGGATGAAAAGAGGCGAAAACAAAAGGGGTCAGACATAAAGTCTGGCGAGTACCATAACTTTAACAATATAATTATTAAAGTAATTAGGATAAGGCATAAACTGGTAAAATAAGGAATGACTGTGAAACAAGTGGGCAAGACAAAACGAACAAGAGGAATATTCTGACGTTAATCTCGCTCCTAATCACTATAGGATAATTACTATACTGCACCATTACTACTCACCTTAAGGGTAGATCCCGCCTACTGAACATAATAATCATAATGGTAGTTTCGTATACCCCTAGCTGTCTTCATAGGTGTTGCCTGCCCCTATCTCCACTAGTTGTACATACTACCCCCATGCGATCGGCTCCCTAACTCATAGATAACCGTGCTGGTCCCACAGTGGGGTGTATCACTCCCCAAAGTGGCAACCCGATACCACTAAAGATGCACAGCTTATATCTACATGATGCAACAACGTCTTACCTACCAGCCCAGGCCCACGCACACAAATGACCCCGTTGGACTTGCGTTGCCACCGTTAACCCGTTTTGACCTCTTACAATCAAACCCAGTAAGCGTGTCCTGTCCTCGATCTAACTCGAGCTCACAAAGATACTTAATGGGTTATTGGTCTGAAAAGGGTCCCCCATGTTTGATACAAGCCTTCCTCCTATGCTTGGTCCCCACTAGAATTTTCCACGTAACCCCTTCTTATTCATGTCTTCTTACATGTTTAAATTTGGTTAAGTGTTTCTAATCGTATTTCACATGTCACCCATGTCATCCACTTAACCCCCATGTCCCACTACATGTTTATCTTGGTTAAGTGTTACTTAATTCATTATAACCGTAACCTTGTAAGACCTCTCACGTTAGACTTCCGTTTGCGGTTGCTGGATTTGCCGGGCGGGTCCGGGCAGTCTTATACCGCAAACATGTCTAACCTCGTGTCTTTACAATTGTTACGCATTTAATTTATGCTTTCGACCTCTCACATTAGACTACCGTTTGTGGTTGCTGGATTTGTCGGGCGTGTCCGGGCAGTCTTACACCACAAACGAGTCTAACCTCGTGTCTTAGGCGTTTATTATTACACATTATTTCACCCCAATTTGAATTAATTATCCCTATTCAAATTGTCAATAATTTCCAAATTAATTATGTCCATAATTGTATGTCCATACTTTTTAGGTATAAAAATTGTACCAATTAATGTCTCAATTTAATTATATGCTTTTAAAGCCATTTTATGCCAATTCATAATTTACATAATTAACATTTTTCCTATTGTCCCCACGCTATTCGTACATTTAAATATGAAATATGTTAGACTCGCAAATAGTCTAACTTATAAAAAGAAACATCACAACTTGCATAACATATAAAAATAAATCTAACTTGCAAATAGGAATTATGACATAAATTTGCATAGCCAATAATTTACATAGACAATGGTCATATAGAATCATATATTTGCATAAACTACCATGGATCTAAATATAGATCTAAATGAACTTGCATATATGAATTATGGGTCTCACCTAAACTTGCATATGTGAATATAATTTTTCACCTAAAAATGTGAATATAGTTTTCAACTAAACTTGCATATGGATTTCTACAACTTGCATATGAATTTATCACATGTTTTTGCATATAAACTAGCATATGTATATACTTGATTCACATATAAACTTGTGTACAATTCACATATAGACTTGCATAAGATTCATATTCAAACTAGCATATGATTTAGCATCCAAACTTGCATAAAATTCACATATGAATTAGCATATGATTTAACATTCCAAACTTGCATAAGATTCACATATGAATTAACATATGTAAAAACGGACTTGCATAAGGTTCATATTCAAACTAGCATATGATTTAACATCCCAAACTTGCATAAGGTTTCACATACAAACTAGCATATGAATTACATCCCAAACTTGCATAAAACGAATCAAGTTAAACATGTATAATTGGACATATGAAATAAATCTACCAACATAAGATAACAAAGTTAAGCAACATCACGTGATTCAATAAACATGTTCTCATAATCCAATTATAACTCATTATAATTAAATTATTAATTATATTGTGAAAGAAATAGTACTCACAAAGATAGGTTAGAGAAGAGAATGGTTTGTTCGTCTTTTGAATTAGAATTCTGACGTGCTAAATCCTAAGCTTTAAGAAGGAGAACTATCCTAGGAGCAACATGGTGGCCAAGGGACAAATTTTATTTAGGTTTAGGGTTTGAATCTAGGCACTCTTTTAAAGAAGTTTAAATCAACCTAAGCTGTTGGATCATCATAGGAGCTATCCCAACCATCCAGACTAGATAGAGTTATCTAGAACAGCCACATCAGCCCTAATGACTCAACAAAGAATCAGAAATCATCACATTTCATATTTGCCCGAGGGGGGTAGGTCGACCCCTAGGTCGACCCCCAGGTCGATCCCCTGATCGACCTGTATAGGGGAGGTCGACCCCTGGTTGACCTGGCCCTTGGGCGGGATAATTGTAACACCCCGTATTTTCTGTTAACGTTATAGTAACGAATCAAAGAATATTTAATTTCAAATGTGAGAATTAAGGGATACGGGTTACGCCATTGCGTTCGTCTCGGAATTCTGCTTGAGATAGAGTCCGAGTTTGTGTAAAACGGACACCGTATGAAGGAGAAATGGACGAACGAAGTTAAAGCAGAAAACCAGAAGAGAGAAAAAAAACAAAATGCACTGGCGCACTTGGGAAGTGTGCCAGTACAAAAGTGGCACTGGCGCACCTGCCAAGTGCGCCCAGGCCGAGCAGAGAGCCTGCACAGCTTTATGGTGTGATCTAATCCATACTGTGAGTCATTGCCGAGTCCTTTCTGACTCCTAACTGAGTCATTAGAGCTGAGGTGTCACCCTATCCTGACTGAATGGTTATGGTTAACCCTAAGATCATCCGACGGCTCAAATTAAATTGAAATTCTATATAAACAACCCTATGCTCAAACCTAAAAATCACACAAAAATAATCCTGGAACAATCATGCCGTCAATAGAGAACTTGGAGAAGCCGTCACCAATTCAAAGACAAGATAAAAACCTGAATCAAAATCTAAATAAAGTAATCAAATTCAACGATCTACATCAAAGGCGAGTTTACCAATTTCAGAAATCAAGAATTCCTTTTTAGTTTGTAAGTTGGTTATTACGTAGATTTAAACGTTCTTTTAATTGAAATCATGACATGTTGTAATTCGAATATAGAATGATGCCTATGTATAAGATAAATAAAGTTTGATTCTCAAACTACCATTGCGATTGATCATGCCTATTTGTTTGTGATGATGAACATACCATATTGTATGTTATTGGAATCTATTATGATTGGGTAAAGAACTTATTATGCCAACTGAATGGTGAAACATGTCATGTTATAATTTGGTGGTTACATGCAAGTTTATGATCTAAATCACATGCTTACATGTTAGATCAACGTTCATGTATATTTAGACCAATGTTAAGTTGAATCTATTTATGTTGCAAGATTTGGATTTGTAGATGTCTTATGTTTTAACACATAAGTTATCATGCTAAGTTGTGATTTGAGTATGTTTATAGTAGCTCTCTTATGCTTTAACACATAAGTTATCATGCTAAGTTGTGATTCGAATATGTTTATAGTAGTTCTCTTATGTTTAACACACATAAGTTGTCATGCTAAGTTAGGATTTAAATATGTTTATAGTAGCTTTCTTATGTTTTGACATACATAAGTTAATAGGCTAGGTTGTGGTTTAAAATTGTGTTTATATGTTAAACCTCCATGCTAGACCTTTATCAAGTTCACATGACAATTAGACCCAACTTAGTCATAAGTTCACCTTTACCCGTTTAATTAAGTTAATGATACTTCTATGCCAAGTTACACATGATAAGTTAAATGTATGCTATTTTATGTTTATTACCCCTTTTTTATGGGTTTGGGCTAATTTACTAGCCCAACATTTTATGTGATTCATGCGTACGTTCCACGGGGATAACGATGGGAAAATATGAAAATTTCATGGCATAGATTTGTTCATAAAATGGTATATTTGATATACCATTTATTGTGAGCATAATCAAAGGATAATTATGGCATGATTAAATTAAAATTAATTTACATAAAGAAATTAGACATATATAGAAAATATGTGAATTTAGAAAAGACGAATATGCCTAACCCGAGGTTAGACTGAGTTATGGTGTAAATCTTCCTAGAACCGACCGGCATATCCAGTGACCACAAAAAGACCTGTCTAATGTGGGTGGTTAGTGCATCAAGCCCAAAAAGAACCCGAGGTTAGACTAAGTTGTGGTGTAAATCTTCCCGGAACCGACCGTCATATCCAGTGACCACAACAAGACCTGTCTAATGTGAGTGGTTGGTGCTTTAATGAATAAATTAAAGCTAAGTCAGGATTGGTAGGGTTAAGTCAATTAGGGAAACACTTAACCGATTCAACTTGTTAACTGAACAGATGAGTGGGGTTAGGTAAACTTGGACACTTAACCAAATAAACATGTTGATTAGAAAACCCTAGTAACGGGGACCCATTTCAGCAGTAACCCACATAGATGTATCATGGTACCCTGAAACTAGGCATGGTGGGGCACGATTACTGGGCTGATTATAAGCAGTCAAAACGTCGGCGGTTGGTGCGTCAGTGTAGGTTCCGACGGAGTACGGGCGTGCACGTACTCCGGAGCGGAAAAAGCAGGCACTGGGCATAAGTAGTATACACTGTGCATCTTGAATCGTGTCGGGTTGCCACCAGAGAGACTGATATACCCTATGGTCGGAGCAGCACAGGTATCTACAGTCAATCGGGGCTGAATGACACAGGATATGAATGCATGCGAGTAGGATCCGATCATTAAGGGGATCGTTTGTTATGAACACGTGGGGCTGGTTGAACCAATGGTTAAGTAGGTGCAGAGATTATAGTGATGGGTGCGATCACATGTTCAACTTATCTTGTCTTATATTAGGGTATTGTCCTATGTTATGTTATTACTGTCATGATCTCTTTCCTTATTTAAATACTAGTAATCACTGAACTTACCAAACTTATTGTCTGACCCGTTTTCTCTCGTCTTCTTTTCTTCCGTTTCTCCCCCTGGTCCACAGGGAGGGAATACTCTAGCTTAGTCAGTCTCTTTGCAAGCTTCAAGAAAGTAGATGTATGATTGGGACTCTCTCACCTTGGCTATGGCTTTTGGACACTACACTTGGGGATTTATGCAGTTTTATTAAGGGTTTATGCTTCTTTATTAAATAATCAAGACAAAAATTATGGTGTAATGTTTTGGAAGTTATTTTGAGACAATCTGATGTAATGCTTTTGTATTGAACTATGTATGCAATAAATATTTGAATTTCGCTGTCTTGTAAATTTATCTGTGTCTTGTACCTATAACCCTCCACCAAAGTTAAGGCATTCCCTTTGTGAGTGACCTTAACGGAGGTGGGATGTTTCACTTGGTATCAGAGCAAAGGTTTACCAGATCAGATAAGGGCTTTTGAAAACTATTTTCAAAAAGAAATATAAAGAAGAATTTTACAAGAAAAAGTGTTGATTTAAATTTAAAAAGGCATAATCCCCAAAGCCATATGCACTATCTTTCTATCCTTCGTTTTGAACCTTTTCTTTTTCGTTTCAGCAAGTCTGGGAATCTTAACCTTCTAGAGGGTGTATCGATACCTGGCTGGTTCAGGAGGTACTTAGAGGCTAGGGCCAACGACGCAGGCCCAGCAGATATTCCTCCTCCTCCAGCTGCAGCGGTTCCTCCTCCTCCTCCTCATACAAATGCTTTCTAAAAGATTTGTACAGACTTTAGGGCCATGGGTGGAAAGGATTTCAAGGGAACTGAATCATTCGTAGAAGCAAGGAACTGGCTCAAAGAAACTGAGGATCTGTTCGTTATCTTCGAGGTGGACGATAGGCAGAAGATACAGTTGGTTGTATGGTTGCTCAAATACGAAGCTTCCTATTGGTGGGACGTAACTAACACTGAAAGACCGGTTGAAACATGGATGGATTCCAGAATAAGGTTTGAGATGAAATTCCTCTCACAAGCTGAACGAAGTTTAAAACTAGAAAAGTTCTTATCTCTTAAGCAAGGAAGTATGACGGTCAAGGAGTACGTCAACCAATTCAATCAGCTGGCCAGATTTGGACTGGATTTAGTGAATACTCCTCATAAGAAGGCTCTCCGTTTTGTCAAGGGATTGAATGAGCCACTTCACAGCTTGGCTACGACCCATGTACCTATGGGGGCTACTTACAAGAGGTTAGTGGACATGGCACTCTTACATGAGGAAGACAAGGGCAAGAAAGAGGCAAAAGCGGAAGTGCCTCAAGTTAAGAAGGTGGAGGGGTCGCAGAACAAGAAGGCTGATTCAAAGAAAGGCGGGAAGAAAAAAAAACCCGTGACAAGAGAAAGTGTAATTTCTGTGGCATTCCTGGACATCTGATCAAAGACTGCAAGAAGAAGAAAAGGAAGATGGGTGGTTGTTTCCATTGTGGTGAGATAGGACACATGGCTAGGGCATGCCCAAGGAAGCAAGGGCAGAGAGCTGGACCTCCTTTTGGAGGACAAGTTCACGCTCTCACGGCACCTCCGCAAAAACGAGGTAGAAATATTTCTGTCGAAAGTTTAGTCCATCTTTTTGATCATCCTGTTCGTACACTATTTGATTCTGGCGCATCGCACTCTTTTATATCTACTGCTTTAGTGGAATCTCTGCACCTAGACACCAGTATAGTAGAGGATCCCTTGGTTTTTTCTAATCCAATTGGGGGCTCATCTTATTTGTCAATGGTTTGTTTGGATTTGAAAATATCTATACTAAGCATTGGGTTTAGATGTAATGCCTTTGTTTTGGGCTTCACGGGCTATGGGTTGATTCTAGGCACGGACTGGCTATCCAGTAATGGTGCCGTCCTCGATTGTGAAAAGAGAGTGGTTAGACTCATGACTCGCCTCGGTAACACTTTCGAAATTTCTTATAATCCCATGAACTCCGTCATGCTTAGTTATCTAGAATCTCTTGATGCGTCTGTTGAGAACTTGCAGTCTGTAAGGATAGTCTGTGAATACTCGGATGTGTTTAAAGAGATAAAGGGCTTACCTCCGAAGCGGGAGATAGACTTCCGCATATACCTTGTTGATAATGCAAAGCCCGTTGCTTTACCCTTTAGGCACATGGCCCCAAGGGAGAGAAAGGAGCTCAGCAAGCAAATCAAAGAGCTGCTTGAAAAGGGGTTCATAAGACGGAGTATTTCTGAATGGGGTGCTACGGTAGTGTTTGCAACCAAAGCTGACGGTTCGCTTCGCATGTGCGTTGATTATAGGGAGCTAAACAAGCTGACCAAGAATAATAGGCACCCACTCTCGAGAATAGATGATTTTTTCGATTAGCTTGTAGGTGCATCGGTTTTCTCCCAATTAGATTTAGCTACCGGGTTTCATCAGCTAAGAGTGGCTGAAGACAACATTGATAAGACCGCGTTCAGAACTCCAGATGGTTTCTTCGATTGGCTTGTCATGCCTTTCGGCTTGACAAACGCACTCGCTTACTTCGTTGATTTAATGAGCAGGGTGTTCCGAGAGTTCCTCAATAAGTTTGTGGTAGTCTTCGTAGACGATATTTTGATCTTCTCAAAGAATGAGGAAGAGCATGCTCAGCATCTAAAGGAAGTCATGGATACTCTCTGTGCACATCAGTTGAAAGCTAAATTCTCCAAATTCCATTTCTGGAGAGAAGAAGTTAGGTTCCTTGGACACGTGGTGTCCAAAGAGGGGATAGCTGTGGACCCCGCGAAAGTGGTTGTTGTGCAAGATTGGAAGGTTCCACGAAACGCAACCGAAGTCCGAAGCTTTCTCGGGCTAGCAGGCTTTTATCGAAAGTTCATCAAAGATTTTGCAAAAATCTCAGCTCCACTTACAAGGTTGACAAAGAAGAACCTAGCTTTCAATTGGGATTTGGATTACGATATTGCTTTCCAACGTTTGAAATGGGCTCTAACAACAGCCCCAGTTCTGACATTGCCTGATGGAAGCAAGATGTTTACAGTATACACAGATGCATGCGGAACGGGACTAGGCGCTGTTCTGATGCAAGAAGGGAAGGTAGTGGCTTATGGTGGAAGGCAGTTGAAAGTACATGAGAAAAACTACCCAACCCACGACATAGAGTTGGCAGCCATCGTTTTTGCGCTTAAGTCTTGGCGCCGTTATCTCCTTGGTGAGAAATTTGAATTGTATACTGACCATAAATCGTTGAAATACCTTTTCTCGCAGAAAGATCTCAACTTGAGGCAGCAAAGATGGATGGAGTTTCTTGCCTCGTACGATTTTGAGATTTCCTACACTCCTGGCAAGGGCAAAGCAGTAGCAGACGCCTTGAGTAGAAAGAAACTGACCTTAAGCCCTCTCTTTGTGGAAAGGAAAAGCTTGGAGTTCATAGCAAGCTTTAACTTCAGACTCTCCACTGACTTTGTACCTAGCTTTCTAGCAACGTTAGAAGTGCGGCCAACTCTATTAGACTCAATCGGAGCCGCGCAAAGAGAAGACCCTCAGCTAGCCGATGTGGTGGACAAGTTAATTAGGGGTGAGACTTCTAGTCACCTCAATAGACACTCCATTGATGCCAAGGGCTGGTTAAGACGAGATGGAAGACTATGTGTCCCACAAGCAAGGGGCTTGGTAAAGGCGGTTCTAGAAGAGGCACACCATTCCAAACTGACCATACACCCAGGCGGAGACAAAATGTATAAAGACATCAAAAGAGTTTTCTTTTGGAATGGCATGAATCAAGACATAGCTGAATTTGTTTCTAAGTGTTTAATATGCCAACAAGTCAAGGCAGAGCAGAAGAAGCCTGGTGGTCTGCTCCATCCTCTAGAGGTCCCACAGTGGAAATGGGATAGCATCTCGATGGACTTTATAGATGGGTTGCCTAGGTCAAGAAGGGGCAATACCAGCATTTGGGTAATAGTGGACAGGCTCACAAAAATCGCCCACTTTATACCCGTCAAGAGTAGGAGGACCGCCTCATCTCTAGCATCTATATATCTTAAAGAGATAGTTCAACTCCATGGGATACCCTCCAGCATAGTGAGTGATCGAGACTCTATCTTCATGAGCGAGTTTTGGAAGAGTTTACAAGAGTCCGTAGGCACACAGTTATGCTTAAGCACGGCCTATCACCCTCAAACCGATGGCCAAACGGAAAGAGTCAACAGAGTATTAGCAGACCTCTTGAGATTATGCATTATTGATTTCGGAGGTACATGGGAGGATCATCTACCTTTGGTGTAATTCGCTTACAACAATAGCTACCAAGCCACCATAGGCATGGCGCCTTTCGAAGCTTTATATGGAAGACCGTGCAGGTCACCAACTTGCTGGTGGGAGTCCACAGACAAGCTCATACTTGGACCAGACATGATTAGGGAAACTTCAGAGAAAGTAGACTTGATACGAAGAAGAATGAAGACTGCCCAATATGGACAGAAGTCCTACGCAGACAAAAGAAGAATTGACCTTGAGTTCGAAGTTGGAGACAAGGTGTTCCTTAAAGTATCTCCTTTGAGGAACGTCGTTCGCTTTGGATCCGCAGGAAAGTTAGAACCAAGATTTGTAGGGTCGTTCCCTATCATCGAGAAGATTGGGAAGATGGATTATAGGGTACAGCTGCCCGAAAGATTGGCAGGGGTTCATATTGTCTTTCATGTCTCTCACCTGCGGAAGTGCTTACACGAGTCTGCGGAAGTGGTAGAACCAAGCATGCTAGAGGAAGTAGAAGTCGAACGAGAAGCAACTATGAGAAGAGTTCCAACCCGTATCATGGGAACAGAAGTCAAAAAGCTACGCAACCGTGAAGTTAAGCTCGTCAAAGTTCAATGGAGCAACACCGAGGAAGACGCGACTTGGGAAACTGAGGACAGAATACGCGCAGCCTACCCTTTTCTTTTTGAGGGTACATCCTTGATCTCTTTTTCCTTAAGTTTATGCTTGTATCTACCTTTTTAGGTATATCTCCTCGATCCTATTCTTTATCCTTAGGTAGAAACTCATTTGGATGAAAACATGTAATTGAAACATGTTATGGTTGATGGTTGCAAGTGGTTGCAAGTGGTTGCTAGTGGTTGCACGTGGACGCATATACACACACATTAGGTATTAGATCGGCTCAGTCACTTCCATATTGCATATGCATATATGTACTTGTATGTGGATTGAAACTTGATGTGTTATCATATGGACGTTGCATTTGTATGAATGATTGTGCACTCGTGTAGGAAATTTTGAATAGGAAAAATTGCATTCATAATGGACTCATGGCACTGACATAATTTGCATTAAGGAGTTCAACTGAATCAGTAGACCGCCTGATTTTGCATTAGATAAGGACATGTACACACACTATGCATATGAACATGAATCATTAGAAATCTTATAAGGACAATGGACGCCTGTGTTTGATGGTTGAGTAGATGGGTGATTGGATGGTAGGATATAAGTTCTTCTCGACTTGAAGATTTCGGGGACGAAATCCTAAAAGGAGGGGAGAATGTAACACCCCACCTCCGCCAGGGTGGCTCTTGCAAGCAACTCTGACTTTGGTGGGGCGTTTTTAAAACAAGGTAAACATGCATAATGATATAACAAGGCAGGACATGACATATATATATGTAAATAAACAGAGTAAGTAGATAAAACAGCGGAAGATTTTTAAGCCATTTCAAAACACAAGTCTGGTACATCAAAATGTCAATTTCCCAAAATTACAAGTCTAGATAAAAACATCATCTGATAAACTAAAATACATAAGTACTATCCCCAAATAAGAGTGATAAACCATAGCGGGCTCAATATCCAAAAGTACATGAGCTAATCCAGCAAGCAAGCTAAGCGATCCAAGCTAAGCACCAATGTTCCCACCCTGAGAACCTGGGGGGGGGGGGGAAACGGAAGAAAAGAAGCGAAAGAAAATAGGTCAGTCAAAAAGACTGAGTAAGCCCTGCTACGATCAGTCTATAAACTAATAAAGTTAACAGCATGATGGAAACTGAGATGATCATAGATAACAACATACTGGCATGATAAATTAACTACAAGATAGATAGAGGTGTCATCGCATAAACAAGGTTAAGTTTTGCACCACGGTGTACTAGCAAACCAACATAACAGATATTTATCCCTCGACCCAAGCTTTGACCCAATAACATGAAGTGACCTTAATATAAGGTCCAACCAAACGGTCTAGTCGATCGGCTCCCTATAAACCTAACACGTCAAGTGTTGGTGTCCATACGGCCCACATATGGTTGTAGACAGACTGTGCTGGGTCCACCTTTGGGTGTATCAAGCCCTCGGGTGTCAACCCCAGACACTGAAGCAATAATGCACAGTCTAAACCTACTGGTACCCGTGCCTCGAGTTTGTCCAACACCGGACTACGTGCACGTCCGTAGCCCGCCTGGACCCGCACCGCTGTACCACTCAAACGTCGCTTTGGTCGCTTACATCCGTCCAGTAATCGTGCCCCGCCCTAGCCCAGCCTCTAGGGTTGTGATGATACCAAACTGGGATTACTGCTGGAACAGACCACGTTGCTAGGGTTTCCTAAGAGGGTTAAGTGTGATTTAACCCTTCACTAATCATGGATTAAATTGGTTAAGTGTAACCGACAGTTCACAACTTAACCCCATTTCAATCCCTCAAACCCCCAAATGGATTAAATTGGTTAAGTGTAACCGACAGGTCACAACTTAACCCCATTTCAATCCCTCGAATCCCCAAATTGGTTAAGTATTAGTGGACCCTGACTTAACCCTAATCATGAGGCATTAATTAGTTTAATGCACCTTAACCTCTCATATTAGACTTTGTTGTGATTACCTAGTTAAGCCGGTGGGTTCCGGGTAGATTTACACCACAACTTGGTCTAACCTCGGGTCTTGGCACCACATGACCAACTTCTCACATTGGGTCCTATTGTTTGTAGCCACTAGTTAAGCCGGTAGGTTCCGGGTAGAATTACGCTACAAACTCAACCCAACCTCGAGTTGGCCACACTTATGTTTTCTAAGTGTCATGTCCACTTTATTTCAAAACATAATTACAAGTCAACAAATACTTGGGTAGACCTAACTTAATAGGTAAATTCCCAAGGGGTAGACCTAACTTAATAAGTAAATTCCCAATCTTATATTTTCATGTATTTTAAGTTTACCCAAACCCCCCAACGTCATTCTATCGCTTACATATTCGTAATAACGCATAAAGGATAGGAAGAGGGAACTTGGCATAACATACATGATGAACTTGCATATCACAACAAACATGCATAACATGTTAGACTTGCATAACTTAGCATAGTGAACTTGCATATTACCATAAACATGCATAACATGTTAAACTTGCCTAACATAGCATATGGAACTTACATAAACATACATAACTTGTCAAACATGCATAACATGGCATAGTGAACTTGCATAAACATGCATAACCCAATAAACTTGCAAATCATGGCATAGTGAACTTGCATAAACATGCATAACTTGTTAAACTTGCAAATCATGGCATGGTGAACTTGCATAAACATGCATAACTTATCAAACATGCACAAATGGCATAGTGAACTCGCATAAGCATGCATAACTTATTAAACATGCACAACATGGAATAGTGAACTCGCATAAGCATGCATAACTTATTAAACATGCACAACATGGAATAGTGAACTCGCATAAGCATGCATAACTTATTGAACATGCACAACATGACATAGTGAACTCGCATAAGCATGCATAACTTATTAAACATGCACAACATGGCATAGTGAACTCGCATAAGCATGCATAACTTATTAAACATGCACAACATGGCATAGTGAACTCGCATAAGCATGCATAACTTATTAAACATGCACAACATGGCATAGTGAACTCGCATAAGCATGCATAACTTATTAAACATGCACAACATGGCATAGTGAACTCGCATAAGCATGCATAACTTATTAAACATGCACAAATCCCAACTTTCATCACATATTAACTTTAGAGTTTCTAAAATGAAGGTAAGAGGGCTTACAAATATTATGAAGACTCAAATCTACAAATAAAGATTGAGAAGCCCTTTATGCAAGCATAAAAACCCAAAACAAAGCTCCAATAAGAAATACTCTTAACAAAAACCCCAAAAACTCTAGCTTAGCAAATAAAACTTGCAACTTGATGATGTATGCAAGCTAATGATCATTCATACAACTTAGAAATGCTTGTATGAACATCATAATCCTCATAGGAATGATTTATGAAGAGGTTGGAGGCTAGGGTTTTTAGGTGGAGGCCATTTGAGAATTCAATTTGACATAGTTTGGTTGCTAGATTGAATAATGAGGTTTTAGGGTAGGATTAGGGTCTTATTTATAGAAGATTAAGGTGTTTTTAGCCCTAGGATTAACCCTAGGTTAGTTTAGGTCCGTCAGATTTCGGAACTCTCCAGAACCAAGCCACACAACCAAGCCCAGATCAAAATTGGTGCGCCAAGCAAAACTGCCCGGCCACCCTGTGTCGACAGGGCTGTCGACAGGGCTGTCGACACCCTGGGGACCCTGTCGACATGCCTGTCGACATGGGGGTCCTGGCGGGAGTTTTCCCGCCTGCGCCAGTTTGCCCTAATTTCCAACTTTGAACTTGAAATTCAAATCTGTTTTTGACATGGAAATTTCTGAAAACTTCGATGGGCCTTAACTGGGTCATACGGACTCCGATTTTCGAAAACTCGGACTCTATTTCGCGTATTTTTCCGAGACGAACGCAATGGCATAGCCCGTTTCCCTTGATTCAGATTTTAGAATTAAATTCTGCCTCGATTTATGTTATAACAGGTTATTGAAAATACGGGTTGTTACATTCTCCCCTCCTTAAAGGATTTCGTCCCCGAAATCTTCAAGTTAGGAAGAACGTATCCTACATCCAATCATCCATCTACTCAAAGCATCATCCACGAGCAATCATTGTCCTTACAAGATTCTAAATGCTGGATGAACATATGCAGAGGTGTGTGTATATGTACTTATCTAATGCAAATATCATCAATGCGAATTATGTTGGTGAAATGAATCCATATGTATGCAATTCCTAACATAATGTATATCATCTATATGTGTGCACATAACATACACCCATATGCAACATCCATGTGATAACACACAATTTTCATCCATGAATAAGCATAAACACTCATGCATATGCAATATGAGGAGTGTGCGAGCCGATCTAGTGCCTAATTGTGTATAATGCATCCACGAGCAACCACTTGCAAACACTTGCAACCACTTGCAAACACTTGCAACCACTTGCAACCATCAAACATAACATGTCTCAAACACATGTTTCATCCAAAGGATTCTACCTAAGGTTCTCATGACAAGATAAACACGATAAACTAGATAAACTAGATAAACATGGATAGGGAGATATGCTAAAAAAAAAGATCTTAGAAGATAAGCAAGATAAACTCCTTTTTGGATTACAAGAAATCCATTCAAATTCTGACATATAGTACTAACCGAGGAGTCATAACCCCCTTATGGAGTTTACAATAGAAATAAGATCGAGAATGGGACCGAGAGGATATATACAAAAGATAACTTGCAAGCAAGCCTCACAGAAAAACAAGGATCAAGGATGCACTCTTAAAAAGAGATATGATGCGCGTATCTAGTCTTCACTGTTCTTAGTCACGTTTCTTTGAGCTTAACTCCACTGTGCTTTGACCGTCTTTTACTTCATGATTTCTTGGCTTCCTAACTCCTATTTCCCAAATTCGAGTTGGAACTCATTTCATTATCGCCTCTCGTCTTCCTTTTCCACTTATTCTTCTTTCTGTATACTTGGCTTAAACATAACTGTAACCTCATGATTTCATGCAAGCTCTCCAAAATTCGCTAGTGAATCCTGGATCTCGTCTACTTACTATAAAGTATTCCACGCAGCAGAACTTTTCTTGAAAATACCAATCCACGTTGCCAATTGCCCTCATAAACGTGATTTTCTATCGAAATGAACCATCCGCCTATGAGTGATAGGCCATACCTAGATTCAATTGCCTACCCATGGCTTCCTGTAGGCTATTTCAAAACTGGCCAACTTCTTGAGGGTAAACTGTTGCTAACCATGATGCAGTCCTCTCGCTCTTCACCGGACTGAAATGAGCACTCTTCGTGAGTCTACCTATTATGACCCACATACCCATAATCCCTTTCTTTAATCTAGGTAGTCTATCCACATAATCTATCGAAATGTTTTCACACTTCCCTTGCGGAACCTCCAATGGAGGCAATGGCCCGCCGGGCTTCTATGACTTGGCCTTAACCTGGTGGCACAACATGCATCCTGAGACCAACTCGGCCACCTCCTCGAGTGATGCGTATCTTCAAGAACCTTCTTTACCGAGTCTTCCACTCGAGGAACACATAATCTCTCATCGCGCCTTAGTCATCCCTTGTCATCTATAATATATCTAGCGAGGTGACTTAACATCTCGCCTCGAATCAACTGGTCCATGTTCCTGACCAACTGCGGGTCTTCTTCCTGTGAAACCCCCTTCTTGATCCAGAAGAGTAAGTCTAAGCTCAGGGAATGCTAACTAACTAGCCAAACGGAGAAAGCTTCTTACTTCAATTTCCCTCCTCAGAGTTTTCCGGTCTTAAACCGCCACCACTTTAGCGGAATCCACCGCTAAGCCTTACTTAGGAACTATGTGCCCAAGAAATCCAACTTCTTTCCTCCAAAGTGACATTTGGAGAACTTGACCTTCAACTGGTGGCTCTAAGCGTATCCATCACCTCCTTGAGATGTCTAGCATGCTCTTCCTCGTTCTTTTAAGGAGATCAAAATATCGTCTACGACGACCACGACAAACTTGTTCAAGGACTCCCTAAACACCATACCCATCAAGTTCACGTAATATGCGGGTGCATTAGTCAAACCAAATAGCATGACTAGCCATTCTAAAAATCCATCTAGAGTCCTAAACGCAGTCTTGTCAATTCCATCCTCAGCCATCCTAAGCTGATGGAATCCGGTAGCTAGATCAAAAGAAAACAGATGCTCCCACAAGCTGATCAAACAAATCATCGATCCTTGGTAACGATTGTCTATTCTTCTTACGATAATCAACACATAAGCGAAGCAAACTGTCCACATTAGTAACGAATACTACTGGAGCACCCTACTTGAAAATGCTTCGTCTCAGGAAGTTCTTCTCAAGCAACTCCTTGACTTGCTTTCTTAACTCTCATCTCGTGAGGTCATGTGCCTAACCGGCCACGAAACTGGCTTGGTATTACCAACCAGATAATGCGGAAATCTATCCCACGTCTAGGGGTAACCCCTTTACTTCCCCCAAGATATCAGGATATACTCGGACCACCCTCATAGATTGCAAACTATCGACAGACGAGTTGAGGGATTCAAGATAACATAACATGACGGGACCCATAGGGTTGCTAGAAATTTCTAGGGTATTACCGAGGCGAGTCATGAGCCTCACAACCCTATATACAAAAACCAAGAATGGCTCCAAAACAGGACAACCATTCCATGCCCAAAACCAACCCATATCCCCTGAAACCGAGAATATAAACATCCCACGAGAATTCTATACCCAAGATAGAAATTTTCAAATCCACTCAGACCACAGACAAACGGGCAGAACCCCCCAATTGGATTTGAAACACATACGGGATCATCTACTAGACTAGTACTTAGGTGCAAACTTTCAACTAGATTAGATGAAATAAAACTATGCGATGTGCCAGAATCAAACAAAGTACGAACAGGGAAAATCAGAAAATGTAAACAAGACTTCCAACAGAAACACTACCTCTATCATGAGCTAGAAGAACGGTGTTGAGGGGATGAACTCGCCCTCCAGATAGTCCTGCATACTGAGTCTGACCTTGCCCTTGTTTCCTCGGGCAATCCTTGCTGAGATGTCCAAACTCACCACAATGAAAGCATTCGCCCCGCTTTCTCTTCTTCTTCCTACATTCCCTGGATATATGTCCAACTTTACCACAGAAGTTTCATTTCCTATTCTCTCTTGGCGTGTCCTTGCGGTTGTTGTTATTCTTGCCTCGTTTCCCGGAATTTACCCTCTTGCCTTGAGACTCATTCGCCTTGACCTCTTTCTTGTCATTGTTATCTTCTTCTTGAAGTAGGGTCATATTCACCAAATTCTCGAAAGTCGCCCCCAAGGGTATATGAGACAGGGCCAAACCATGTAATGGCTCGTTTAATCCTAGAGCAAAGTGTAGGGCCTTCTTCTGAGCTGTATTAACCAAGTCTAAATCGACCCGAGCAAGTTGATTAAACTTATCTATGTATTCCCTAATAGTCATGTCCCCTTGCCTCAGGGATAAGAACCTCAGTCCAAACCTTCCTCTAAAGTCATCCCAAGTCTCAATTGGCCTAGTAGCGGTGGTGACTACCCACCAACATGCAGCTTCTTCCTTTAGCAACCATACTGCTAATAAAACCTTCCTGCGGTCACCTATATCAAAGGTGGCTAAAAGATCTTCGGTCTCTTTCAACCAATTCCTTGCCTCTACAAAAGTCTCTGTTCCACTAAAATTCTTGCCACCCATCATCTTAAAGTTCTTACAAGTTTCCGCAAAATCCGCTTGTGGAGGCTGAGGGAGGAGAGAAACATCAGCTACGGAAGGGGGAGGAGGAACAGCGGCCTTGACTGGAAAGACTACATTAGAGACACCCGGGACCGGTGCCGTGACTTCCAAGTACCGACGAAACCAATCGGGTATTGTTACTCCTTCGGGCAAGATGAGATTATCAGACATGCTGGAAACGAAAAGAAAAGAGTTCAAACGAGGGGTCAAAGGATAGTGCTAATGGCTTTTTGGGGAATAGCCTTTACAAATAACTAGACTTTTCTTTGGAAAATACTTTATACTTGGTTTTGAAAATAGTTTTTCAAAAGTTTTAAAAACCTTTTTATCCCTTCTCGTAAACCATATGCTCTGATACCAAATGTAACACCCCACCTCCGCCAGGGTGGCTCTTGCAAGCAACTCTGACTTTGGTGGGGCGTTTTTAAAACAAGGTAAACATGCATAATGATATAACAAGGCAGGACATGACATATATATATGTAAATAAACAGAGTAAGTAGATAAAACAGCGGAAGATTTTTAAACCATTTCAAAACACAAGTCTGGTACATCAAAATGTCAATTTCCCAAAATTACAAGTCTAGATAAAAACATCATCTGATAAACTGAAATACATAAGTACTATCCCCAAATAAGAGTGATAAACCATAGCGGGCTCAATATCCAAAAGTACATGAGCTAATCCAGCAAGCAAGCTAAGCGATCCAAGCTAAGCACCAATGTTCCCACCCTGAGAACCTGGGGGGGGGGGGAAACGGAAGAAAAGAAGCGAAAGAAAACAGGTCAGTCAAAAAGACTGAGTAAGCCCTGCTACGATCAGTCTATAAACTAATAAAGTTAACAGCATGATGGAAACTGAGATGATCATAGATAACAACATACTGGCATGATAAATTAACTACAAGATAGATAGAGGTGTCATCGCATAAACAAGGTTAAGTTTTGCACCACGGTGTACTAGCAAACCAACATAACAGATATTTATCCCTCGGCCCAAGCTTTGACCCAATAACATGAAGTGACCTTAATATAAGGTCCAACCAAACGGTCTAGTCGATCGGCTCCCTATAAACCTAACACGTCAAGTGTTGGTGTCCATACGGCCCACATATGGTTGTAGACAGACTGTGCTGGGTCCACCTTTGGGTGTATCAAGCCCTCGGGTGTCAACCCCAGACACTGAAGCAATAATGCACAGTCTAAACCTACTGGTACCCATGCCTCGAGTTTGTCCAACACCGGACTACGTGCACGTCCGTAGCCCGCCTGGACCCGCACCGCTGTACCACTCAAACGTCGCTTTGGTCGCTTACATCCGTCCAGTAATCGTGCCCCGCCCTAGCCCAGCCTCTAGGGTTGTGATGATACAAAACTGGGATTACTGCTGGAACAGACCACGTTGCTAGGGTTTCCTAAGAGGGTTAAGTGTGATTTAACCCTTCACTAATCATGGATTAAATTGGTTAAGTGTAACCGACAGTTCACAACTTAACCCCATTTCAATGCCTCAAACCCCCAAATGGATTAAATTGGTTAAGTGTAACCGACAGGTCACAACTTAACCCCATTTCAATCCCTCGAATCCCCAAATTGGTTAAGTATTAGTGGACCCTGACTTAACCCTAATCATGAGGCATTAATTAGTTTAATGCACCTTAACCTCTCATATTAGACTTTGTTGTGATTACCTAGTTAAGCCGGTGGGTTCCGGGTAGATTTACACCACAACTTGGTCTAACCTCGGGTCTTGGCACCACATGACCAACTTCTCACATTGGGTCCTATTGTTTGTAGCCACTAGTTAAGCCGGTAGGTTTCGGGTAGAATTACGCTACAAACTCAACCCAACCTCGAGTTGGCCACACTTATGTTTTCTAAGTGTCATGTCCACTTTATTTCAAAACATAATTACAAGTCAACAAATACTTGGGTAGACCTAACTTAATAGGTAAATTCCCAAGGGGTAGACCTAACTTAATAGGTAAATTCCCAATCTTATATTTTCATGTATTTTAAGTTTACCCAAACCCCCCCCCCAACGTCATTCTATCGCTTACATATTCGTAATAACGCATAAAGGATAGGAAGAGGGAACTTGGCATAACATACATGATGAACTTGCATATCACAACAAACATGCATAACATGTTAGACTTGCATAACTTAGCATAGTGAACTTGCATATTACCATAAACATGCATAACATGTTAAACTTGCCTAACATAGCATATGGAACTTGCATAAACATACATAACTTGTCAAACATGCATAACATGGCATAGTGAACTTGCATAAACATGCATAACCCAATAAACTTGCAAATCATGGCATAGTGAACTTGCATAAACATGCATAACTTGTTAAACTTGCAAATCATGGCATGGTGAACTTGCATAAACATGCATAACTTATCAAACATGCACAACATGGCATAGTGAACTCGCATAAGCATGCATAACTTATTAAACATGCACAACATGGAATAGTGAACTCGCATAAGCATGCATAACTTATTAAACATGCACAACATGGAATAGTGAACTCGCATAAGCATGCATAACTTATTAAACATGCACAACATGGCATAGTGAACTCGCATAAGCATGCATAACTTATTAAACATGCACAACATGGCATAGTGAACTCGCATAAGCATGCATAACTTATTAAACATGCACAACATGGCATAGTGAACTCGCATAAGCATGCATAACTTATTAAACATGCACAACATGGCATAGTGAACTCGCATAAGCATGCATAACTTATTAAACATGCACAACATGGCATAGTGAACTCGCATAAGCATGCATAACTTATTAAACATGCACAAATCCCAACTTTCATCACATATTAACTTTAGAGTTTCTAAAATGAAGGTAAGAGGGCTTACAAATATTATGAAGACTCAAATCTACAAATAAAGATTGAGAAGCCCTTTATGCAAGCATAAAAACCCAAAACAAAGCTCCAATAAGAAATACTCTTAACAAAAACCCCAAAAACTCTAGCTTAGCAAATAAAACTTGCAACTTGATGATGTATGCAAGCTAATGATCATTCATACAACTTAGAAATGCTTGTATGAACATCATAATCCTCATAGGAATGATTTATGAAGAGGTTGGAGGCTAGGGTTTTTAGGTGGAGGCCATTTGAGAATTCAATTTGACATAGTTTGGTTGCTAGATTGAATAATGAGGTTTTAGGGTAGGATTAAGGTCTTATTTATAGAAGATTAAGGTGTTTTTAGCCCTAGGATTAACCCTAGGTTAGTTTAGGTCCGTCAGATTTCGGAACTCTCCAGAACCAAGCCACACAACCAAGCCCAGATCAAAATTGGTGCGCCAAGCAAAACTGCCCGGCCACCCTGTGTCGACAGGGCTGTCGACACCCTGGGGACCCTGTCGACATGCCTGTCGACATGGGGGTCCTGGCGGGAGTTTTCCCGCCTGCGCCAGTTTGCCCTAATTTCCAACTTTGAACTTGAAATTCAAATCTGTTTTTGACATGGAAATTTCTGAAAACTTCGATGGGCCTTAACTGGGTCATACGGACTCCGATTTTCGAAAACTCGGACTCTATTTCGCGTATTTTTCCGAGACGAACGCAATGGCATAGCCCGTTTCCCTTGATTCAGATTTTAGAATTAAATTCTGCCTCGATTTATGTTATAACAGGTTATTGAAAATACGGGTTGTTACACACCCCGTATTTTCTGTTAACATTTTAGTAACGAATCAAAGAATATTTAATTTCAAATGTGAGAATTAAGGGATACGGGTTACGCCGTTGCGTTCGTCTCGGAATTCTGCTTGAGATAGAGTATGAGTTTGAATAAAAAGGACACCGTATGAAGGAGATATGAACGAACGAAGTTAAAGCAGAAAAGCAGAAGAGAGGAAAAAAATGCACTGGCGCACTTGGGAAGTGCGCCAATACAAAAGTGGCACTGACGCACCTGCCAAGTGCGCCCAGGCCGAGAAGAGAGCCTGCATAGCTTTCTAGTGTGATCTGATCCATACTATGAGTCATTGCTGAGTCCTTTCTGACTCCTTGCTGAGTCATTAGGGCTGAGGTGTCACCCTATCCTGACTGAATGGTTATGGTTAACCCTATGATCATCCGATGGCTCAAATTAAATTGAAATTCTATATAAACAACGCAACGCTCAAACCAAAAAATCACACAAAAATAATCCTGGAACTATCATGCCATCAATAGAGAACTTGGAGTACCCATCACCAATTTAAAGACAAGATAAAAACCTGAATCAAAATCAAATTAAAGTAATCAAATTCAACGATCTACATCAAAGGCGAGCTTACCAATTTCAGAATTCAGATTTCAGAAATCAAGAATTCCTTTTTAGTTTGTAATTTGGTTATTACGTAGATTTAAACGTTCTTTTAATTGAAATCATGACATGTTGTAATTCGAATATAGAATGATGCCTATGTATAATATAAACAATGTTTGATTCTCAAACTACCATTGTGATTGATCAGGCCTATATGTTTGTGATGATGAACATACCATATTGTATGTTATTGGAATCTATTATGATTGGGTTAAGAACTTATTATGCCAACCGAATGGTGAAACATGTCATGTTATATTTTGGTGGTTACTTGCAAGTTAATTATCTAAATCACATGCTTACATGTTAGATCAACGTTCATGTATATTTAGAACTATGTTAAGTTGAATCTATTTATGTTGCAAGATTTGGATTCGTAGCTCTCTTATGTTTTGACACATAAGTTATCATGCTAAGTTGTGATTTGAATATGTTTATAGTAGCTCTCTTATGCTTTAACACATAAGTTATCATGCTAAGTTGTGATTTGAATATGTTTATAGTAGTTCTCTTATGTTTAACACACATAAGTTGTTATGCTAAGTTGGGATTTAAATATGTTTATAGTAGCTTTCTTATGTTTTGACATACATAAGTTAATATGCTAGGTTGTGGTTTAAAATTGTGTTTATATGTTAAACCTCCATGCTAGACCTTTATCAAGTTCACATGACAACTAGACCCAACTTAGTCACAAATTCACCTTTACCCGTTTAATTAAGTTAATGATACTTCTATGCCAAGTTACACATGATAAGTTAAATGTATGCTATTTTATGTTTATTACCCCTTTTTTGTTTATGGGTTTGGGCTAATTTACTAGCCCAACATTTTATGTGATTCATGCGTACGTTCCACGGGGATAGCGATGGGAAAATATGAAAATTTCATGGCATAGATTTGTTCATAAAATGGTATATTTGATATACCATTTATTGTGAGCATAATCAAAGGATAATTATGGCATGATTAAATTAAAATTAATTTACATAAAGAAATTAGACATATATAAAAAATATGTGAATTTAGAAAAGACGAATATGCCTAACCCGAGGTTAGAATGAGTTATGGTGTAAATCTTCCCAGAACCGACCGGCATATCCAGTGACCACAAAAAGACCTGTCTAATGTGGGTGGTTAGTGCATCAAGCCCAAAAAGAACCCGAGGTTAGACTGAGTTATGGTGTAAATCTTCCCGAAACCGACAGGCATATCCAGTGACCACAACAAGACCTGTCTAATGTGAGTGGTTGGTGCTTTAATGAATAAATTAAAGCTAAGTCAGGATTGGTAGGATTAAGTCAATTAGGGAAACACTTAACCGATTCAACTTGTTAACTGAACATATGAGTGGGGTTAGGTAAACTTGGACACTTAACCAAATAAACATGTTGATTAGAAAACCCTAGTAACGGGTACCCATTTCAGCAGTAACCCACATAGATGTATCATGGTACCCTGAAACTAGGCAGGGTGGGGCACGATTACTGGGCTGATTATAAGCGGTCAAAACGTCGGCGGTTGGTGCGTCAGTGTAGGTTCCGACGGAGTACGGGCATGCACGTACTCCGGAGTGGAAAAACCAAGCATTGGGCATCAGTAGTATACACTGTGCATCTTGAATCTTGTCGGGTTGCCACTAGAGGGACTTATACACCCTATGGTGGGACCAGCACAGGTATCTACAGTCAATTGGGGCCGAATGACACAGGATATTAATGCATGCGAGTAGGAGCCGATCACTAAGGGGATCGTTTGTTATGAACACGTGGGGCTGGTTGAACCAATGGTTAAGCAGGTGCAGAGATTATAGTAACGGGTGCGATCACATGTTCAACTTATCTTGTCTTATATTAGGGTATTGTCCTATGTTCTGTTATTACTGTCATGATCCCTTTCCTTGTTTAATTCCTAGTAATCACTGAACTTACCAGACTTATTGTCTAACCCATTTTCTCTCGTCTTCTTTTCTTTCGTTTCTCCCCTAGGTCCACAGGGAGGGAATACTCCAGCTTAATCAGACTCTTTGCAAGCTTCAAGAAAGTAGATGTATGATTCGGACTCTCTCACCTTGGCTATGGCTTTTGGACACTACACTTGGGAATTTATGCAGTTTTATTAAGGGTTTATGCTTCTTTATTAAATAATCAAGACAGAAATTATGGTGTAATGTTTTGGAAGTTATTTTGAGACAATCTGATGTAATGCTTTTGTATTGAACTTCGTATGCAATAAATATTTGAATTTCGCTGCTTAAATTTATCTGTCTTGTAAACTTTTCTGTGTTTTGTACCTATAACCCTCCACCAAAGTTAAGGCATTCCCTTTGTGAGTGACCTTAACGGAGGTGGGGTGTTTCAATAATTCCCGCCCTGCCTCTTCCCTGTTTGATTTTTGAATTTCGAATTTATTATTCTGAACTGTTTTAATTTATATAAAATCACAGAAACTTCCGAGGGCCATAACTTCCTCATACGAAGTCCGATTTACGAAAATTTGGACTCTATTCCAAGAAGAATTTCGAGACGAACGCAATGGCTTAACCCATTTCCCTTAGTTCTCACTTTAATAATTAAGTGTTCTTAGGATTGTTAATTTTAATATTCATAGAAAATTCAGGGTGTTACATTTGTTCTTGCAAAAAGATCTTAATTTGAGGCAGCAAAGGTGGATGGAATTCTTAGCATCTTATAACTTTGAGATTGCTTATACCCCTGGCAAGGGTAATGTAGTGGCAGACGCGCTAAGTAGGCCATGGATTGTCTTAAGTCCTTTGTTTGTGGAAAGGAAAAGCTTGGAGTTTATGTCAACTTTTGACTTTAGACCCTCCATCGAACTCTTGCCTGGCTTGTTAGCAACACTGGAGATACAACCTACTCTTATGGACCAGATAGGAGCTTCGCGGTGAGAAGATCAAAGATTTCAGATACCGTGAATAAGATCCGTAAAGGGGAGACTTATAGTCACCTCAATAGATATTCCATTGATAATAAACGATGGTTACGATGTGATGGAAGGCTTTATGTTCCCCGAGTGGGAGTTTGTTGAATAAAGTCCTAGAGGAAGCCCATCATTCTAAGTTAATTATCCATCCAGCGATGATAAAATGTACAGGGATATGAAGAGGGTTTTCTTTTGGGCTGGGATGAAGAAAGATGTGGCGGAGTTTGTTTCTTAATGTTTAGTTTGCCAGCAAGTCAAAGCTGAGCAAAAGAAGCCCGGTGGTTTACTTCATCCTTTGGAGGTTCCGCAGTGGAAATGGGAGAGCGTATCTATGGATTTCATAGATGTTTTTCCTAGATCAAAGAAAGGAAACACCATTATTTGGGTGGTAGTGGATAGACATACTAAAATCGCTCATTTCATTCCCGTTAAGAGCAAGAAGACGGCAGCATGGTTGGCAGCAGTTTGTTCATGAGATAGTCCGTCTTCATAGAATACCTTCCAGCATCATAAGCGATCGTGACCTCATCTTTACCAGTGAATTCTGGAGGAGCTTACAAGAAGCATTTGGTACATAGTTATGTCTAAGCACCACTTATCATCCTCAGACTGATGGACAGACGGAAAGGGTGAACAAATTACTAGAGGTTCTTTTAAGCCTGCGTATCTTTGACTTCGGAGGGACTTCGGAGGAGCATCTTCCTTTAGTAGAATTTGCCTACAACAACAGTTACCAAGCTAGTATTGGCATGGCATGCTTAGGAGCATTATACGGACAACCCTATAGATCTCTACAGAAAGGTTATTGCTTCGGCCAGATATGGTTAGAGAAACGTCCGAGAAGATTGATCTCATTAGACGGCGAATGAAGACTGCACAAGATAGGAAAAAGTCCTATGAAGACAAGAGAAGGACTGACATCGTGTTTGAAGTGGGAGACATGGTTTTCGTCAAAGTATCCCCTTTAAGGAATGTGGTTCGCTTTGGGTCTGTAAAGAAATTGACACCAAGATTTGTAGGATTGTTTCCCATAACAGAAAGAATCGGCCAAATGGCCTATAGAGTAAAGCTACCCGAGAGACTATCTGGCATTCATGATGTTTTCCATGTTTCTCATTTGGGGAAGTGCTTCCATGATACCGCAGAAGTTATTGAGCTAAGTATATTGGAGGAAGTGGAAGTGGAACGGGAGGCGACAGTTAGACGAGTTTCTACCCGTACTCTTGGATCAGAAGTTAAGAAGCTACGCAATAAAGAAATCAAGTTGCTAAATGTTCAGTGGGGAGATATCCCAGAGGATGCCACTTGGGAGATTGAAGACAGGATTCGTTCTTCGTACCCTTTTCTTTTCGAGGGTATGTTCTTGAATCCTTTTCAAAAACTTTTATTTATGCTTGTTTCTATCATATAAGTATATCCTATCGATCGAATCTTCGACCTTTAGGTTAGAGTCCCATGATTGTAAACATGTGTTTGAGACATGTTATGTTTGATGGGTGCAAGTGGTTGCTCATGGATGCATATACACACGTTAGGAACTAGATCGTCTCAATCACTCTCATATTGCATATGGATGTGTGTGCATTTTTCTTTCTTTTGTGGATGAAAGTGGTTATATCATATGGGTGTTGCACTTGAACGAATGATTGTGCATGCATATAGAACTTACATGTTATACTAGGATTGTTGCATACATGTTGGACTCATGGCACTAACATATATTACATTAAGAAGATCAACTGAATTAGTAGATCGCCTGATCTTCGCATTATTATTGGGACATATACACACACCTTTGCATATGTTCATATAAGCATTAGAAATCCTTTAAGGATAATGGATGCCTGTGATTGGTGGATGAGTAGATGGATGTGGATGGTAAGATACATTCTTCTTAACTTGGAGATTCGGGGATGAAATCCTTTGAGTAGGGGAGAATATAACACCCTGTAATTTTAACAATACTAAAGAGGGTAAATTAAAGAATAATTAATTCAATATTTAGAATTATGGGAAATAGACCATGCCATTGCGTCCGTCTCGAAATTCTGGTCAAGATAGACATTTGTTTTGCGTAAAATGGACATCGTATGAAGAAGTTATGAGGGTTTGAAGTTTGTATATGCGTAGAAGGATTATATATATATAATCAAAAAGTCAGAAAAACAGTTCAAAGTTTGAAAAGAAAAGAGGCGACCGAATTCCCGCTCTACGGAATCACCCCTCAAGGAGGTGTCGACCCTGTGGTCGACCCCCCAAGGGGGGTGTCGACACCCCTACGGCTGAGGTGGCAGTCGATTCCTGAGGGCTGGCAGCTATATATGCGACTTCATTTTCCGGTTTTCTCACACTGAAAATCAATGGAGGCCAAATGTTGTCGGTACCTAGGCAGAATCAAAACTCTTATTCTTCTACAATCAAAGTTAGAGATTCAAGTGTAGATCTATGACTCAGCAACCCTCTCTACTACTTCTATTTTCTTAATCCAAACGGTGTGAGTTTCACGTTACTTTTAGATTTAAATGATTAAAAGTAAAATGATATGACAATAGTTTGGATCCGTTCCTATGACTGAATTTTACCATATCTATTGTAAATTGTGAATCTATGACATTCTGAATTATTTGTGACTTGAATCTCAATCCTTATCGTATCGGATCTATTGTAACTTGTGAATCTATGACATTCGGACATAACTATGATGTAGATCTTAAAACCTTTATTATGTTAGATCTAATTTTTATTTTTACATCTAGCTTATTATTTAGATCACCTTGTGCTTATCATATTAGATCTGAACTAGTTGGACATCTAAATTATTATTTAGAACTTATCATACTCATTACGACATCCTTAATATGATAGAACCAGTTTAATTATCACAAGTTCACTAGATCTATTCTTATATGTCCACCTTATCACTATGCCAATATATGCTTATGCCAGTTATGTTAGAATAATCACTTTTGTCATCTTCCCATCACCTTTCCCTTTTTATTGTTTATGGCCAGGCTACTCTCTAGCATAGGCATGTCGTCAAATATATGCGAATGCGTTAGTTAGGGAACGGGGGAAAACATTAAAATTGGCGTAACTTAAATAATGTTTATGGACATGAATTTGGACCTATAATTCACTATGAACATAACTGGCGAAAAAGGGGGCATGAAACCTATAACTTATAACGACATAGGTGAAAATTAGATAATAATGACATGCCTAGGATCATATAATTAGAAACCGCAAATGCACTTATGGCATGAGGTTAGATTGCACTTGCGGTGGAAGTCTGCCCGGAACCGACCGGCATATCCAACGACTGCAAGTGTTGAATATAATGTGAGAGGTCTAAGTGCACAAATACGAGACGTGCTAAGACCCGACGTTAAGCCCAGTTTGTGGAATAAGTCTTCCCATACCCGCCCGGCATGTCCAGCATCCACAAATGGTAGGCTTAATATAGGAGGTCTAGCACACCTTAACCACAAACGAAAATATGGTAATAAATTGGAATATTTAACCTAGTTGAATCCACAGGGATTGTATGAATGTGAATTTGAATAAGGATGAAGTAAACTTGTTTGGACAGTAGGCGGGTTAAGTGAATCTAAAGGGGTGGGTAATATTTATATATAGGCCCACAAACTTAACCTGAGGGGGTTATGTAATTAAAGGCACCAATAGGCATACATAACCTATGGAAATCTTAGTGGGGATACAAGACAAGGGGGGAGCTTTTATCATTTCGTGTGGGGACCCGTATCAGTCAGTAACCCATATAACGGTATCAATGAGTACTCCCTCCTAGGTTGGAGTGGGGCACGCTTACTGAGCTAATTATAAGAGATCCAAACGTGAAGGGTGGTGTGGGTGGTGCATACCAACTGGGTCATGTGCGTGCATGGTCTGGAAAGAGGAAAATAAGACGCCGTGACACTAATAGATATCGTTGTGCATTCAACACAAAGGGTTGCCACTTTAGGGAGGTGATTACCCCTACTGTGGGGCCGACACAGCGTATCTACGGAATAGGGAACCGATCGATTAGGGTAGTAGTTAGGGTACATCTAGATTCTGGTAAGTCAGGAGTCCGTTATAGAGTCTGTCTGTGGATTGTATGGGGTTAAACCTCTTAACAGAAGTATGCCTAAGTATACCAACTTACACATGTTAAGGGATCGTCCTATTTTTTTGGTTATACTAGTATTAGTGCAGAGTAATCATTAGAGAAGCGTATACACTCTATCCTGTTTATCTCATCATACTTATCCTTTATGATGTTACCTTACTTGTTCACTTTATATGTCTGTCATAATGCTTTTGTTTATTTACTTGCTAAAAACAACTAGACTCGCCAGACTTTAAGTCTGAACCTTTTTTTTCTCTTCTTCCTTCCGTTCCCCCTCCTCCTCCCCCCCCCCCCCCTCCCCAGGTTCGCAGGGCGGGAATTCTTAGGCTTAGTCAGGACTTTGTTATCATCTTTCTTGGAGTAGCTTTTGTAGTATTGCTCAGTTTCTATCTTCGCTACTATGGCTTTGTCTCTTTTAGGGAATTATGCTTTCTATGTATTTTTTGTACTCTAATGGTACAAGGCAGAAATTTTATATTATTGTAAAGGGTTTTATGTAGTTTCAGACTTATGGTATTTTGGACCACGATGTCTGACTTATGTTTGAAATAAAATTTAAATTCTGTTGTTGCTGTTATATCTGTCTTGTAATATTTCTATTTCTATTTACCTATAATGCTTCACGAAGCCTAATGCATTCCCTTAGTGAGTGACATTAATGGACGTGGGGTGTCACAGTACGGACGCGTTCTGGTGGAGACATGAGCGTGCATGAGTCCGATTGGGGAAACTAAGACGCTGTAACACCAGTAAATAGGTCTGTGTCCTATAAGTTGCCGCTTTAGGAAGTGATACACCCTACTGTCGAGGCTGGCACAAGATATTTACGTAGTAGGGAGCCGATCGATGGGTAACATTAAAAAAATCCCTCCTAATTACTTCTTTCTGTATGAATCCATAGAAGTGCAAAACTGTCAATCTGCCTAATCTGATTATTATTATTATTATTATTATCACCATTATTTTTTTTATAAGAATTGTCAATCCTTATTATTAGTTCATATCAGTTATTGTTCACCTTTAGACATGTATAAACACCTACCCTCTTATGACACTAGAACCACTATTTATTGTTTTACTTAACTTAGCAAGTCGAGCTGGTAATCGCAGCAGCACACCAGGTTTTAAGTCTGGCCCATTTCTTTTCTTCCTTTCTCTTTGTTTCCCCCAGGCTTACAGGGAAAAGTGTATAGTTCATATTCCTTTATTAGTTTTATTGTGATGGAAATCCGCAAGTCGGATTACTACAGTTCTCTTTTCAATGTTAGGTTATATGTTTTCGACTGTATTTGGGGGATAATATTGTTTAGTGTGATGTTGTTTTTAACTGAAATTTTGTGACATGGCAATTTATAACTGTTTGGTTAAAAGAAGCAAAGATGGTTTTGTATTTTGTAAAATGCAAGTTTCTTCTTCCGCTATAAATTTAATTTGTTGTGTCTTGTGAAATCTTAGTCTCTGTGATGTTTTATGTCTTTATACCCACAATGCTCCATACTTTCCTAATGAAATCCTCATATATGTGACATTAAGGATTGTGGGGTGTTACATTTGGTATCAAAGCTTAAGGTTACCAAGATTACTAACGTTTTGTTTTAAAGTAAAGTTTTTTCAAAATAAAACACATTTTTTCTTAGAAATCAAAAGTTACTTTTGAAAATAAAATATCCCCAATAGTCAGTTACAAGCTTCCTCTAACTTTCCTAAATCTTTATCCTTTTAGTTGAGTTATAAGGCATTCTATCTAAGCTTTCCTTTATAGGTGAAAATTTTGAATAATGGACAAACCCGTTTAGCTTAGTAGTTCGGAAGAGTCGATGTTAAAAAGGAACTTGTTGCAAAACAGATATTAAAAAGGGTTAATCATGGGTGCAACTACCTTATTAGTTTAGTGATAAAAAGGATAGTTTGGAAGATAAGGAAAACCTAGATTGATTGGTTAAAGAAAGGTGGCCATATTTCCATAGTTTGGTTTAACGTAGAAAACATCATTGTAAGAATGAACGGGTTGGTGCGGATAGGAGTTTTATTGTATTGTGCACTAACCGCTAACTTAAAGATAATTAAATAAAAATATCTTACAATCACGGGTTTCTACAAAATAAATTTTCTGATACTATGGAAATAGATTTTTATACGTTTCTAGTAACCAATTAATTAGGGAACTCCCAAAAGGTGAATTTAAGGATGGAAAAGTAAAAGATCAACATGAGTATAAAAAATGGTCAAGGAAAAGGAAAGGGTTGGTGAAAGAAAGATTGTTATCTATCTTTGGTTCTTTTTAGTTCTCATATTTGATTTAGGAATATTTTATCCTTTTTTTTCCTTTAATGCATTGGCTATGTGGGGCTATAACAACGATAAGTTGAATCTGGTAGCGTCTATATTGTAGGATTAATGGAGCGGCCCTCTACAAATAGGGTAAATCCCTGAGGGTGTGATGATAGCATTAGTGATTGTTTTGCGCTTAGTCCTAGTTTCTGAACCCCATAGGATCAGCTTGATTATCTGTTTATCTGTGGTGATTCGGGGTTGAATCTAAAATCTAGATGTTTGGGGCAAGGATAAGGTTGCCATGATTAGGCCTCATATAACATATTGATTTATAATGAGAGGGTAAATTACAAGCCTAAAATATGACATAGGCTTTAGTATGACATATGGACTTATAGGGTAAAGTTACGGGCATAATATCTATTAAGTATTTTTGGGAATGTTTTGACTGTAAAAAAAAAATAGTTGGGCTTGGGCTTATTCTTGAGACTTATTGCGAACCGAAGGTTTAGTCATGTTGATATTCTTAGTGCATCTCTAGAAAGTACCGATTTAGTTTTCTTCATGCTTTGTATTCCGAATATAATAAGTGATTGAAGATTTTTTTCAATTGGATAAAAGAGGTAAACCTTTATATGGCAACAGAATTTGAGGTAAGTAATAAGTTTGGTCAACGGATATCGAACGAATAATTATGTTCCTAGACAATAGAGTAACAAGTAGGATTTTTACGGAAACTTGTGGAACCACTTTAAGTCAAAATCCTGTATGTGTAAAGTTTTTAAAAAACATGAAATATGAAAGACTAAAGTGTTTTGATATGAAATTTGTATTTTGAAAATTTCATAAAAGTGAAATGAACCAAGGAGCACAAAATGGGTAGAGTATAGACTAGAAATGTGGAAAGGAGGAAAAGTGTGACTTTACTTGTAAAATTAAGGTAAGCTTTTGGGTTGGTTCACTTGAGAGTTTCTCCTCGAATTAACTAAACTTAGCGAGATGGGAGGAATACGCTGAGGGATTCAAGTTTCTTTCCCGCTTTTGACAAGTATTTTCCTCTTTGATATTCTATCTATCGCTTTTGATTAGGGGCTTCCCTCTAATATATACTTAGGAAGTGTAGATCTAAGGATTCGAGCTTATAGATCTGGTTAAAACATGTGTTTGAGACATGTTACTTTTGAAGTTGCAAGTGGATGAAAGTGTTTTCTAGTGAACGCATATACACAAACATTAGGCACTAGATCAGCAAAAACAATTTCATATTGCATATGGATGTGTGCTCATTTTAAAATTTCAATGGATGAAAATGGTTGAACATCACATGGATGTTACATTTTGGTGAATGGTTGTGCAAACATATAGAATTTACATGTATCATTAGTATTCTTTTACATAAATATTGGATACATGGCACAGACATGAGTTGCATTAAAGAGGTCAATTGAATCAGTAGACCTCCTGATTTTCACATTAGCATAGGGACATATACACGACACCTTTGCAAATGTTCATACAAAAGCATTAGAAATTCTAAGGACAATGGATACCAGAGGATGATGGTTGAGTAGATGGATGTTACATTCTTCTAGCCTTGGAAATTTTGGGGATGAATTTTTTCTTTTTTCTGAACTAGATGATTGTGTAGAGGGGTTCTACACAGCCGATTTTTATATATTATAATAATAGGGTAGCATAGCGGTTAACAACCCTAACCAATGGCCAAAATACAACAAGTTATGCATGCTCCATGTATGCAAGTAGAGTACGTAGCGCTGAAAGCAAATATACAGGTACAAAGCTAATGAAACAGCCACAATAAAATGCAAAACATGTACACTAGATGAACTGAACAACTTAAAGAAGCAACTAAAAACCACTAACCAAAATACTGGCAAAAGCTTATGAGATACGCGTACATTACATGAGCAGGAGGACATTACCATGTGCGAGGAAAGGACCGACGGTGGTGCATTCCATCAAACTTAGAGCTGCCGACTGATTCATCCCAAGCAAGTGTGGTGTCCATAATGAATGGAATGAATGGTTGAATCTGTGTGCCAGTAGACAAAGCATGGAGTCTAGCGCTGCACCTGACTTTCGAGGTGGACAAGGCAGAAGCAATCACCAGAGAGATCCCATTGGTGGTCGAAGGAGGAGGTGGTGGTGGTGTAACATCTTGAGGTAGGTTTTGCATGTCTACGATGATGGAGTTGGCAAGTTAGCGAAAAGGGTCTGATAATTCTATGTCGGAGAGAGGGTCCCACTTAGGCTCTGGTGATGGCCAAGTTTCCTAGCCAAAGGGACCGATGACCTCTATTAAGTTATCAGGTTTAAAGGTAGGAGCTGGGTCAGCTGAAATGTGTGATGGGTTCGGGGATGGTGGATTCGACTATCATGGCATCAAAGAGGCTGTCTGGCTCAGGAGTTGGAAGGTGGAAGGGTTCCATCATAAACTCGTGGTTATTCTCCCACTGATTACCAAGGAGAAGGTCATTAGGGTTCAGGGTGGGGTGAAAATGATCCCAATCTTCTACAGTGATAACGTAATGCCCATCATTGAGGTAAGCGGAGTAAGTGTAGGGAAGGTTGACTACCTTAAGAAGTCTCACTCTAGCGAACACAAAGCGGAAATCTAACTATGCCCATCCACAATCATCAGCACGAAGGTAAATACCAACCGGGTAAAGGCGGCGGTAAGGTATTCAGGTAGGTGGTGGATATGGATGGGGTAGCCCCTGATTCTGACCCAAGTGGTTGGCCAGAACTCCCTGACGATGATTTCGGAGGCTAGGGTCCAGGCTTCTAAATCTAGGGTTGCGCCAGATTTGGAGATGAATTTGTGGTTAAGGGCGATATGGTAAAAGTCCACCGATGGAAATTGCATGAGGTAGTTGTGGTCGACGATCATGTAAACGTTCCAGTCGTAGTGATGAAAGAAACCAGACAGGGTAGCACAGATACTGTTGTGGTTCCAATATCCTGCGATGATGGAAGTTTTGATGAGGTAAGAAGCATTGGCTGGAAGCGCCATCTCAGAATTGGAAATAGGAAAATTTTGTTTATTAGTGGAAGTGAGATTATTAGTGGGTGAAAGGGTGGATTTAATGGAAGAAGATGATTTGACGGTGAGAGAGTGGGATGCTTCGATCAGCGGCACGTGTAGAGAGAGGTTGTGATGCAATGGACAAAAGATTTCTATCAGAAGAATGCGTAGAGATTTTTGGGGGAATCAAAGCTGTGTTTGTTTGTACTTGGTTAGCCCTTCATGTGGCATGCCCAAAAAATCCACATCTATAGCATGTCCTTGAATTTCAACAGCTTCTTGCCATGTGTCCTCTAGAAGCACAGTGGAAACATTGGCAATTGTTTTTCAGAAATTGAACAGTTTGAGCGAAGGATTTAAAAACGGGTAAAAGACACCTTCTGATGGATGGCACCGTCGACGTCGCTAGTGAGCCTGACTGAGACTTCCTGGATCGACGTTTAAGCATTGTCGCGTAGGATAAGCATTGAGAATTAGGCAGCATGGGCAGCAAAGGCGGAAGCTTTGATGGCGGAGGTGGATGCGAACGCGGTGAAGGCAGTAAGGGTGGTTGAACATGCGGGTGGTGCGGTGAAGAAGGCTTATTGGTAATGAGTGATTCATTGATCATTGGGTCGTCGTTGTCCCATAAAACCTGCTGATCAGAGGAAGCGTCATGGGTTGGGATGGGGTGAAGATGGAAGAGGTAGTGGATGAACTGTGGGATGAATGGGAGGCGCGGTGGAGGGTACAACATTGTGCAGGTAGCCATTAGTGGAAGCCATCACTACTAGTTCACTTTTTGGGGACGAAATTCTTTAAGGAAGGATGTAACAACCCAAATTTTTAACAAAACAATAATTAATTAATGGATTAATTAATAAAGGAATAAACTGATAAAATAAATATTAATCAAAAATATATTGAGAAATAAATAAAAAGGATTTTTCTGTTGTGTCCGCTACGAAATTCTGATTTAGATAGACTTTTAGTTTGCGAAAATCGGACAAGAAACAAAGAAGTTATGATCTAAAGAAGTTTGAACATAATTTAAAAGAAACACACCTAAAACCTATAACTTCCTATGTTCTAGTTTTATGAATAAAAAAATAATTTTTGTGAACAAAAGAGAGTGTAGGTGAAGTGGTAGGACATGAGAGTGTTAAACAAGAGGTCGCAAGTTTTATCCCTAGCACTAACATATTTTTTTTAGTTAATGAGACCAATCAAAATGATGCATGTGTATATGTACATATATATAAATAAAAGATTACATATATGTGTATGTGTGAGTGTGTGTGTATTTATATGTGTGTGTGCGTGCATATATATATTTATGTGTGCGTGTACATATGTATATTTATATACATATATGAATGTGAGTGTATATTTATATATTTAACGACGTTAAATAATACTTTAATTTAAAATAAGTATGTATGCATTTATTCTAAAGTTGACACCCATTTGAAAATAAAATTTAATGCATGTTGGAAATGGAAGAAATGTTAACGCGCATAAAATAAAAAACAAAATAAATATATAACGTTAAAAATGACGTTTGAATACTTGTGTAAATGCACATAATTAACATGTCAAAAATACACAAGCATATACATTGTGCATTGAGATTTGAAATTTAAACGCATGTCATAAATCATAAAAGAAAAATAGGAAAACATTGGAAATAGAGTCAGTAAGAAGATAACTAATTTCATAATGTGAACATATATCTAGGTATATTTAATGTAAATATATTTAGACAGTAACACACATCATAAATGGAATAAAACCATGCGATAAAAAAGATGTTTTAAATGATGCTAATCGGGTAATGTTTCAATTCAAAATTGATATTTGTGTATTGGTGATAGATGTTTGAAATTGGAAACAAAATGGTATAAATAAACATTCATGGAATAATACATGCAAGAATTTAAAAGAAGAAATAATTGTTAATGGCTTGGACCCATTTCAAGTCAGGGATTGATTGGTGTAGATCATAAACCTAATACCTAACGGTTTGAGACTGCCCTAGTTAATCTATAAATAGGGTGGCTATCTCTCTCATTTTCCTACTAACAAACATCCTACGTTTCTTTCTTCCTCTAAACTATGTTCTAAAATTAAATTAGAAAAATGAGGGAATGCTGCTAGAAGATAGATTAAAAAGGATAATTGAAGCTTTTCTTCTACAACAACTATTTTAGAGGATTTCATGGATCTACAACAAACCTAAGTGAATATACTGTAATTTTCAGATTTTTTTTCTAAGTTAAAGTCAAATAGATACAATAGTTGTTGTAGCAATCTAAATGAAAAGAACTTTGACAGTAAATATATTTTAGATCTTAAAAGTAACAATATTTATAAGTTTACTTTTATATGTTATTTAATTACTGTCAATTACCTATTCGTTTTCAGTTATTATTTGTCTTTATGTACATCTCTCTTCTTCGTCTCCTTTCTGTTTTTTAATAGTATTGTTATGCCTTTATCGTTTGAATTGCATAAAATTGGAAAGTATGAAATAACGTTAATTGGAAATTGTACATATTAGACTTTGTACTCTAAATTGAGATTATTAAAAAGGAAGAATATGTGAACATAAATAGGTTAAACTTAATTTTATATTAAAAAGAAATGTCATTTGTGAACATGAATTTGACATTATTCTGTAGACATATCAATATGGCATGAATTTGACATTAATCTATAGACATATTAATATGGCATGAATTTGACATTAATCTGTAGACATATGGCATTAATTTGACATTAATAATAATATGGCAATGATTGGTAAACATTTATATGGCATGAATTTGACATTAATAATAATATAGCAATGATTGGTAAACATTTATTTGACATTAATTTGTAGATATATCAATACGGTGTTGAATGGAAAACATGTAATTAACATTAATCTGCATATGTTAATTTGAGAAACATATAGACATTAAGAAGAGTATGTTAGACATAATAAATTGACATCAAGGATACTATATATTTGAGGAGCATGGTAATTTGTCACTTACGACGATAAAGAGGATATATTAGTTTAAGGAATATGGTAATTTGTCACCTATTGACATTAATTAAGGGAAAACATACCAATTTGACATTTGTGAGCATTCATATTAGTTTGGGAAAACTTGTAATTAAATGTTTATTTCATTTGGAAAAACATGTGATTAAATGTTTATGTTTATTTCATGATATGTTAATAAGTTATTTATGATCATTTAATATTAGTTTGGAAAATGTTAATTAAACATTTATATTCTTTGGATGTTTATGTTCATTCGATGATGTTAATTGGATAAACATGGCATTGATATCGGAATCACATGTTAATTGACACCGATTTGTAGACTTGACAATTTGGCTTCTATATCGGAAAACATGTAATTTGTCATTTGACATTAAAATGGGAAAATGTTCATTCATCGTTCACTTAGTGAGTACGTTAATTTAACGTTAGTATGGAAAACACGTTAATTGTACTTAATATGACATTAAGTAATCTTATTGAGGAAACGTGTTAATCGGGATAAATTATAATTAATATGACATTAAATAACCAGTATGGGAAAACATGTTAATTGGAATTTATTTGGAAATTAACATGTAAATGGATAACATGTGAATTATACTTAATCTAATATTAAGTAAGAACATGATATGGAAAATGTAAGTATCAAACGTAAATTAAGTTATTGTAATCTATATACATCTGGGCAGGTGCTTGTTTTGGAGAAAGGGTCGTACACAGAATAACATTTACGGAGAAATGTAATTTACAACCATGCTTATTAATAAACTTAAACCTACTAAGTTAAACTGGATAATTAATAAGATAAGAGGTCCCTCGTCTCGTTGTTGTACCAAGTTTTAGGGACTCTTAAATCCTAGTTACTCTGGGGCATAAGCTTTGGGGTTTGGCTTGGTCGATTTGTGTGGAACCCACATCAGTGAGTATCCCTATTAGTATTGGACTAGGATCTTCACACTAGATAGGGGCTAGGGCACGCTTTACTGGTCTGGATAGTAAGAGGTTCAAAAGAGGAGGTGGGTATGGGCGCGTCCCGGTGGAGTCATAAGCATGCATGGGTCCAATTGAAGAAACTAAGACGCTGTAACACCAGTAAATAGGTGTGTCTCCCACAAGTTACCGCTTTAGGAACTGATTATCATAGGATATTTTCATAGTAGGGAGCCGCTCGATCGGTAGCTTTTGGAAAAATCCCTCCTAATTACTTGTTTCTGTATGAATCCATAGAAGTGTAAAACAGTCAATTTGCCTGATCTAATTATTATTATTGTTATCGCTATTATCTTTCCATAAGAATTGCCAGTCCTTATTATCAGTTCATATTAGTAATTGTTCACCTTTAAACATGTATAACACCTACCCATTTATGACACTAGAACCACTGTTTACCTATTTTACTTAACTTAGCAAGTCGAGCTGGTATAAACACCTACCCTCTTATGAAACTAGAAAACCTTCGATACGATTTACAAAATAAAACACTTAGAATAAAAAAAACAAATTAAAATCCTTGTTTAAATATAAAATCCCTTTAAGCCACTTTAAAATAAATTGGTTGGCCCTCCTTATCTTTATGCAATGTCAAAATAAACTGTCGGCTTCACTTGTTCTTTAATGGCTACCCAGTTCAAATTAGGGTTTTTCCTCTTTCCCAAATTGCGACCTCGAAGCTCTAGAAATTTATTCCTCAGTACTTGGATTTATCGTTGCTCTTTGGTCACTGGATTTGGCTTTGCTCGATCGAAAAACATTGAAGGAGATTCGTGAGTTTCTCTGAATTTATTTGTTTTTACTTTTTGCTTGAATTTTTCGATCATTTAATGCCAATGATGATGTGGTGAATTTATAGGATTAAAATCCCTATATACTCTCTGATTTCTTGCGTTAGACCTTGTCTCGATTTGGCTATAATTATGGGTATTAATCTTACTGCTTTGAATTGGTCCTTCGATGATTTCTCGAACTTTGATTTTGCCAAAACATATTGCATTGATTTCTAAAATTTGATTGAGTCTTCATGACGAAAATTAAAAAAATCTCATATATATTTCTGGAATCAAATCGTATGATTTTCTTGGCTAATATTGCTCGCTTGATTATCTGGAAAATCTGAAAACCCTTTGAATATTTTGATAATTGTCTTGCTTGAAACCCCAATGATGTATTCTTTATATCATCCTGAAATTGAACCAGTATACTTGAATAGAGACTGAATGTTTTCGAACACTGATTGGAAGATATGCTATATTTTTGGCTCTTGCCACTGCTTTGCATTTGCACTGATCTGATTTATTGCATTTTTACTTGTTGTATATTGCGCGTAAGCTTGCTAAAACTGAAATATGACTTCTGCCTTTGTGCATGCTTAACCATATGCGGTTTTGACCATGCAGCACATTGTTTAAAACAGTTTCATTGTTGCACATGTGACGTGCATGGTCTTGCACACATTGAATCTTCACTGTCCTTTGTACTGCTACACATGTGTATCTGGCATGGCCATGTTGTAGTTGGATTTTACCGCTTCATAAAAAAATGATGTGAACAGATATTATCTATTGTACATTGTCGCATTGCCTTGTGCATCGATACTTCCTTGTTGCCTAGATTGTCTTGTAATTGAAGCTGTCGAGCCATGTGCTAATGTTGTCACTTGTATTGTTTTACATGGTCTTGTGAATTCACTTGTATGCTGCTTCTTTATTCATAGTACATGCTTAGCCATTCATATGCCATTTAGCACACTGTAGTTGCTTGTATCCAGTTGGTTTTACTTGTGATATCCTGATTTATGCTGAACTTGCTTGACTTCTCTTGCACTATTTCACTTCCGCACTGCATGCTAAGAGCAGTTGCTAGAAAAATATTGAACTGACCATATCTTGGCAAACCTGAATCTTTACTTTTACATGGTTTGCATCTTTGTGTTTAGCTTGCTGTTCCACGTATATGTTGCATGTATGTGCACTTCTATTTCTTGGCTTGGTTGATGCTTGTTCATTATTATGCCTTGTTAGATTTTGTTCACATGTCACTAATTCTATCCATTTATGGTTTGCTTGTCGAACCTATGTACCTGCACATATATATATGTGTATATACATACAACTATATGTGAGTTGTTCGAATGACAGGCATGAATTTTTTATCAGCAGACCAACTATATCTGTGTTGGGGTGTTCAGAATCAGTTAAATGTAATGCTGGTTCTGATCAGTAAACCAGTGTAGTTGTGTTGTGGCTGATCTGTGTGCATTAGAGTATACAATCTGCCTTGTAGCATTTATAGTGTATCACTGTGAATGTTACAAGTGGTCTAGACTCAGATATGTATTTATATATATCATACTAAGTCTAGAAAAATGATGAGAAACACACCTAAATTCTGAGGCCAATAAAATTTAAAATAAATTTATATTTGTTTGTATTTAAATTTATTTTTGATCTCATTTGTTGTGTGTGTTTCTGTGATAGTTATAGAGGCGAGTGGACTGGATTGGATTGGAAGCACATGAAGATTCAGTGTCAGTGTCGAAATCAGTGAATGTATATGTAAATGTGTATGAGTCTGTATATGTAAACAAAGTGATATTAAGTGAACTATAGTGAGGAATATCTGTATATAAAATTGATTATAGACATGAATGAATAAAATTTATTATTACTTGTAATAAACAAATTGATTTAAGAAAAATGTTGTTTAATTCAATCTGTCTATTTCGTTTGAATTCTTTCTATAGTACAATTTCATGTGTGATATATATTCAAGTGTGTCATGTCACAGAAATATCCAAAACATATTGAATTTCAAATAGTGGAGTCAAAAATATATACTATTTCAAATGCTGAAATAAATATTTATTTGAATAAAAATACCGTAAGTGTATTCAATTCTGTGTAATAATATTTTATTCAATATAAATATTTATTTCTGTATGTGATGTGAAATATATAATAGTACCGTTTTCAAACACATAATAATATATATGTTTTTTATCATCAAACAAAAATCATAATGTTATACTCAATAATCTCCCTCTTTTGATGATGACAAACATACACTAAAATATTGAATTTGATAAATGTGTTTGAACGTGAAATATGATACTCCCCCAATTTATATGCTCCCCATACACCAGAACTCCCCTATATATATGCATATATGAGTGATTTAAAAATTTAATTGAATTTCCAATATTAAAATACTCTTGAATTATTCATTCATCAATCAAAATTTTAACCATTCTCCCCTTTTTTATCATTAAAAGAATAATAGAAATCGAAATAGTGATGAACATAGACTAGAAATATAAATTCAAATCAAGAGGGAAAATATATATCATAAATTTCATTTAATCAAACAAAAATCATAATATTCATCAAATTAGAAGAAAAATTCACTTTTCACAATGACGGATTTATGATTAATTTTATAAAAATGGGGAGAGTTTTTAAAATTCAAATATAGGATTAATAAATTTCATAATTTTCAAATAAATTTCAAATTTAAGCACTTGCTAACCACGCTTAACCGCTAGGACTTTTAAATGGGGTTAGTGGTAACTTAAATTTATTAAGTATTTTCTAATAATGCATAATCGCTAGGACTTTTAAATGAGATTAGAAGAATAACTCAATCCTCTCTTTTGAGTTCGATCCATGCATAACCGTAAGGACTTTTAATTGAGTATGGAAGAACATAGAGATGAAGGTGATTCACTCATGCATAACCGTGAGGACTTTTAAATGAGAGTGAATGCCATGGATTTATTTCAAAAAATATTTCCTTATTTCCAAAATAATTTTAACTCCCCACATAATATAAAACTATGACGAGTGACAGAAACATGGTAGAAAAAGAAGATGATCGTGAAATAAACACTAATTCAAAACTATTATAAAATCTGTCCAATCATCATGAGTTTCTCTTGTTATGAAATATGCCATAGTCACAATTTATCACAGTTTCATAAATCTATTAATAATTTTGATGAGTTCCAAAATGGTTCAACTTAGTCAATAATTTCAATTTTTGAATAAATAATCATAAATGATTTTAAAATCGAAAATATCATTTTCAAGAGGGGTTCTTGAAATATCAATGCAAATTGAAAATCAGTTTCAAAAATCAATCAGTAGAATATGGAATTTTCTAATATTTCTAAGACTGATTGCTCCTAGACAATTTTAAAACCACTTGTATATGTAATTCAAATTGCCTATGGAATTTAAAGAAATGTAGTCACTGATTTTTTAACTCATTGTATAATCACCAAGAAACTTAAACGAAACTAATCAATTTCCTTTATCAGAGTAGCACAAAATCAGTTTCGAAGTAAGAGTCACAAGAGAATTTTTCAGTGTATGTTAGCAAGTAGAAGAAACAATCAACGATTTAAATCAAAAGCAAATTATTTGAAATCACTTGAGAAAAAAAATTATTTTCAGAATTCAAATCCAAGAATTGTAATCCGTGAAATTCATAAATCAGTCACAAATGATTTCAAAATCAAAATAGTCAAGCCAAGTCAAAAACTATTAAATTTTCACAGCTAATCAATTATAGCATTAAAGTAATACACTGATCTAAGTGCAATTTTTCAATATTTTCCTAGATGAATTAGAAGAAACTCAAAACAAAAAAGCTGTGTGAAATTTCATTAGCTTTCCAGAATATCATAAATTTTAAAATTCTGATGAACAGTGCTCAAGTTATGCTCAAAATACTACAGCACTGTCAAAATTTCCGCTACCAATCTAAAGACTAAACTTCAAATGAATTGCGGTTTTACATTAATTTAAGTTTAGAAACTGGAAATACTAAAAACATAAAAGTTGTAGACAATTGAATCTAATATCCAGAAAATCCAAAATTTTGCAATTTAAAGTTAATAAGCTCAAGATATGTCGAAAATACTATGACAGTATCAATACAAATCATAAAAAAGAAAATTATAGACACGAATTTAGAGATCATACCTGACTTACCATTATCGATGTGAACTAGTGAATCTCCAACTCTGAAATCTATGGCTAAGGAACTCTGAATAATTCAATAATATGGAACAATTTATTTTTTTTCTATCTTAAGCACAGTTGTTCCTTAGCCTCCCTCGATACCTAAATATTTATAATATCGAGTGGTCTAACAAAGACTGTTTTACCACTCTTAGCTTCATTTACACATTTTGGTACGCAAACCCGTTTATATAACAATATTGTCATCCACTAAAGTGCCCTTAGGAACCCAAATCCGTCTAATCTTATTTGAATTCATTTTGTTATCTTTTGGGATCTAAACACGTTTAACTAAATTGTTTCTAAACGAGTTTTCATTTTGTTTATGATTTGAAAATCCTTTGAAATTATTAGAGTTCAAATTTCTAATTCGACCTTTTCCAAATCTATTTAATGGATTATTAAAATCATTAGAATTTCGTTTTTTAACATGATCAATTTTGCCAAAACAAAGTCCTTTCTTATTCTCAACAAAAAATTGGCTTTTTAACAACATGTTCAATGATGTTTCTCCTTTTGAAAATTTAACCAATATTGAATCAGGTCGTTGAATTTTAGATTTAAGATCACTATTTTTTTTCCATTAAATTCGAACAATGATTAATAGCGATCTTCCTTTTTTCAATTTCATTTTGTTTCAAAACCATATTTTCGTTTTCAAGCATTTTAATTTTGTCATTGGACTCAAAAATCTCAATTTCAAACTGTTTACGCTTTTCAGTTTTGAATTTTTAAAAATCCTTAGAGTTTTCAATTTCTTTTTCCAAATCGTGATTTAAACAAGTAATTTCAGATTCGTTATTTTTCAAAATCACGTTTTTGTTTTCAAAGGTTTGAAATTTTCTTTTATTCCGAACAATTCTTTTTGAAACGTCATGCATTTAATGCATTTGAGATTTTTGATTTTCTCAATTTCAATTTCTAGCCCATTCAAAATTAATTCTGTTTTTGATAAACTCTCTTTCTCTAAAATTTCATGTTTGGAAATTTTAGCCTTCTTAAACTTATCCAACTCTTCTTGCAAAACATTGTTTTTTGTTTTTAGTTCAATCTTGTTTATTTTTAAAACATAATATCCTTTTCAAGCTTTAGAAAATTTTCATTGGAATGAACTAAATCATTTTCAAAATTTAAACAATTTTTGCAATTAGAGTTTTCAACCTTTCTACCGTTTTCAAGTTTTAATTCCAAATCATGATTTTTATTGCTCAACTCAACATTTTCAATTTAAATTTTTATTTTTCAGTTTGAGACTCTCAACTATTTTAGTTAATTTATCACAAAGTACAAAATAACTCTTCAAAAGGAAATTCACCGTGCTCATTATCTGTTAAGTCTTCATCACTTTCATCATCCCATCCAACTTTTGGAAATTCAGTCAAGCATAATTCTGAATTTGAGTTGGCTTTTGGGTGTTTTGAGCTATTGTTATCTTTTTATTCTTTTCTAGATTTCCTGTGTAGTTAAACAATGGGAGATATGGTTAAACTGATCATTATTAATACTAGTGTGAACCCGTGCTACGCACACGGAATTCACAACATCTTTTTTTATGTTTCTTAGTTTTTTAAATTTCAATGATCAATAAGTATGTTTATATATTTTATACTTTTGAAATAGATTACATTTTCTAAACACTATTGTAAATATATGCTGAAAAATGTATTTAAGTAATCTCAAAGCATACAACATATAACACATTTTTAACTCACATTAACTGCATACAACAAAAGATAATGTTAGCCATTAATTATTCTTAACATGTTAAGAAGTGCATTACTATGTTATGTTTTCCAATGTAAGAAATATATAGCCAATATAGGTTTATTCTATAATACATACTTATATATATAGACACATAGTTTAGTTAATAGAAGTTTTCCATACTTAACTAAAAATAACACTTAAGTCAAATTATTGTTAAAATTTTGTTTTAAAAAAATACCGTCTAAGATTAGATCATGTCCGCTTTTCGATATTATTCGATGCTAAATGCATTATAAAAATATTATAGTAACTTTAGCACATCATATTTCTTAACATCCATAGGATAATATGATGTAAAAAAATATGTGTAGAATATGAGTATACAATTGAAATTCTAGAGCAACTTGAGAATAATCATCTTCTATTAATTTGATTATTCATACATGAAGCAACTAAACCAACATAGCAATTAACGTAATTTAATACAAAATTGAACATCATAAAATGGAATACACGCAACATGCATAAAGCTAATTTTTGATGACATTTCATTAAAAAACAGAATAAGATGAACGGTGTAAAGAACAACAATTAACACGTTGAGTTGTTAGAAATAAAGTCAAGAACCTCTAGTATCAGTGGTTAGAAGTTTGGCATTTTAGACGATGGTTCTAGATGTATGGTTTGGATCACTAGAGATATCATAATGAGAGCACAACTTAATTAAAGTATCAACCTTACTGTAAAAATATATATTAAATTCGGATTATTATCTAAATGATTTTTGTAGAAGAGTTTATTGTGAAGGATAAATTCCATAATTTTTTTAAGTTCAAGAACAACCCATCAAAAATTTATTTTCAAGGACAATACACTGTAAAACCGATACCATACACACCATAAAACTGATACTTAAAAATTGATATTTAAATTCTGATACCATACACATTGTAAAACTTATACTTAAAAACTGGTAGTCAAATTCTGATACCATGCACACTATAAAACTGAGACGTAAAATCTGATGCTTTGTCCTTTAGTACAAAATTTCGGCAGGGCATCCTTACAATTGAAAAACCTGTAGTTTTGTCCTTGACACTATTTTCCTTTTTTTATGGATATGTGTATTGTAAACAACAGAAATATGAGATTATATTTGCATAGAAAGAAGATATTAAATAGAAGTTGGAATGTTATGTAGCAAAATTTCAAAAGTTGTCCAAATAATTTCGTTTTAGTATGAATCAAATTTCGTAGTAACTATAACTTATCTGGACATTAAATTCAATATATTTGAGGATAGAAAGTTAAAAAATGAACACCATGTTATTAATGATGTTGGGTAACTATTGCACCTAAGAACAACGTTAAGAAAACCATTGAATATTTGAAAGGTGCAAATAAAAATTATAAGTAGGGATTTAGAAGAATTAAGTTTTTAAGGTGAAAATGATAGAGGTGAGAGACAAATACTGGAACCATATTCAATTTATGTATAATAGAAATATTCATGTGTAAACCAATCATAATATTCGGATCAATAATTAGAAAAATATTGTATATCTAAATTATACTTCAAGTCTATAAAAACTATAGAAGAACTATACATGAAATACAATTTAAAAAATTCTAACTAATAAAATTTGGATTCATGCAACATTTCCATTTTGAATAAAAATCTCACAATTCGAAGGCATAATGTTACAAATTTAACCATGCTAACAGCAAATCTGCATTCTAGTCTATGCATTATTGGCACTTTTTTTTTGAATTTCATGATTTTTGCTACAAAATATGATCAACTTCCGTATCATGCTTCTATTTACCTTTCAAATCATGAAACTATCACAGTCTGTTACAGATCAATTGATTCCACCCTTGGCATAAGAAATATTCTTTAAATAATTATGAAGCATAGAGCAAAATGGAAAGACACAAATTATGAAGGACAAAATATTCGGGAAAGAGAAAGATATAACTTTAAATTTAGTAGAAAAAAATTGATGTACTGTACGCATGTGGAATAATCCCAAAAACATATGAACTTATTGGAAATTTTCTGGGAATATAAATGAGTAACTTATTTTTATCCAACATCATACAGTAAGTAGCTTTCAAATCTATAATATGTCTAAGTACAAACGTCTTTGGAAATATAAAGCCAATTTACTCATCGCTTGCTACCTAAGAACCACTTCATCATACAATCAACCAAATTAGTAGCTTCAAGCAATCATTGCATTCAAAATTCTAATACCACGTCTATTTCTAAACGTAATAGAGTTACAATGAATTAAGCAATTTCTAACATACCATTAGTTAAATGGAAAAAATCATTATAAATAATAACTTGAAATTTTAAATATCCTAATAACAAACAAATCATTATATAGAACTAAAAATTTATGATGTTATTTGACAAATATTTGTATAATTTAAAATTCAAAAGTAATAGATCTCAAAATCATAATGGACCTATTCTCAAGGAGGAATGCCTATGACAAATAAAATAAATATTTTTCCAGTTCATAGCAATGTCAAGACATCGTGTACTTATAAAAAAAATTAGAACATTGGTTTTTTTGCAAATATAATTTATTAGTCAGCTTACAAACAAACAAATAGCAAAATAGTATGTTTATGTGCATTAAGATGAATATGCATATGATTTTAAATCCCATATGCATATTCATTTAGTTTGATGTAGAACAAAATGATAATTTCTCAAATTAGAAGGTAATAAATACTTGAAAACAAAGTTATAACCAATGAAAGGAATAAAGAAGGATGACATTTGTCTATTTAAGATATAAAATGAATTAGCAACCGAAATATGACTGGTGAAGATACAAAAAGATAAAATTGTAGAACATAATTGAAGGAAATGCGTACCAAAAATTGAGCAAGAAATCGACATATATTCAACCGATATTTATTTTCTCATATAATAAAGTAGATTTGAAGAAAGGTATTAAAATTTTATCTTATAATATTGAAAACAGTAATTGAGAATGGAATTTTACAAATGGAAATGAAATAAATAAACAATTTAATAGATTGCAAGTTAAATTTAGCTTAAGATGAAATCTAAAGCATTGATTATAAGAGAACATAAGAGGGGAAATTTAAGTCGAGCATTTTTTAAGATAGAAAATCTAAAAATGGAGTAGTCATAATTAATAATATTGAGCAATTTGCATGTAAAGACAATGCTAAGGTAACTATTGAATACATGTTTGAAAGAGGTAAATGAAAATTATAAGTTAAAAATTATGATAATTCAATTTTTGTGTACAGGGATAATTAGAACACAATGAACACAAATGGAGCATTATAACTTCAAACAGAAATCCAAAAGGAACGATGAAACTTATGCTTTAAAATAGTTTATAAAATAGATGTTATTAAGTCAACCACTGAAGCGATCAATAGATAAACAAACATCATAAAATTTTCAAAGTCATTGAAATCATTAATTATATTTAGAGAAACCTACATACTGAAGATCTATAAAATTAAAAAGCAGTGAATACCTGGAAACAAAGCCGATGTCCAAAAACAGGAATAAAGAAGAATGACGTCTACCTATCTAGAGTAGACAGTCAATTAGATCACGATCGAGACATGAATATTTGTGATGAACCAAAATGCATAATACAGTGGAACATAACAAAAGGAAGAGCATACCTGAAGTTAGGCAAAAAATTAAGCGGATTAATATGAATAATATAAATTTGACAGAAGAAACAAAAAGTATAAAGAAATAGAACTTAATCAAAGGAAGAAATACCTAAACTTGAGTTGGAAATGATGACCAGTCAACAATTATTTGATTTCTTGTATAGTGAACTATATTTGAGAGGAGAAACTAACAATTGATATTGGAAAATAGTAATTGGAAAATGAATTTAGTAAATTAGAATAAAAGCAACCAATAATGCCAACATATAAGAAATGAAAATAGAAGATTGAGAACGAAAATGCCACATTTAGGGATAGAATATAAAGAAAAGTAAGGGTCATCATTAATGATCTTGGACAATTTTTGCAAATAAGGACAATATGAAAACCATTTAATAAATGTTTAAAGCGGGTAAGTGAAAAGTTAGAGCTAGAAATAAAGAGAGAATTCTTGTATTTAAGAAGAAAAGTTAGAAATAAATATTAGAACTATAGTTAATATTTTTTATATTATTATAATATGTATCATGCCATGAAAAAGCCGAAATTGGAAGAAAATAAAGTATGAAATCCTAATTATTGGCAGAGACAACAGTAATTAAAGAGAAAAAACAAATAAGATGAATTTTATTGTATTTTAAAGATCGTTATCATATTACATTGAAAATTTACCTATTACTTTAATATTTTTTCATAAAATTGAAAATTAGAAAAATATTAAAGTAGAAAAATAAATAAAACCTAGTGATAGTATTTGAATATTAATTGTTGAATTTATATTAGAATGGAGTAGTGATGGAAGGGAAAAATTGAGGAGCCAAAATATAAACACAAATTGTGTAGATTTGAAAGAATTAAAATTAATTCTAGTGAAATTTAAGCGTATAATAACATTAATAATGATAATGGTAAAGAAGCATTCAATTCATTATAATTTTTGCAAGTTTGCGAAAAGAATATATGGATTGTAAGTTTTTAACATGAATCGGGGAATATAAAATTGTTAATGTCTAAAAGTGGGTGGAAGAAACAGTACTGCAGAAAACCAAGATTTGCATATGTTTTAAACTCACTCAAAGAAGCATTCAATTGATAATAATAATTTTAGCAAGTATGTGATTTTTTTTAGGGATTGTACGTTTTTAATATTAATAAGGGAATTCTCAAATTGTTAATGTCCAAAAGTGGGTGGAAGAAACATTATTGTAGAAAACTAAGAGTTGCATATGTTTTAAACTCACTTTTCCACTATTTATTAATTTCTCTGAACACAGGTTAGCGTATTGAATTTTGACATATATAGTAGAATAGATACATGTGATTAACAACAATTCAAATTTGTAGATGTTAAAAATATAGAAGTCAAAACTTTTGAATGTTTATAGCATAATTTATGTTTGAATGGAGCAAGGAGGCAAACTATGAAGAAATAATGCTTAAATATGAAAGATTTACAATCAATTCTGTTGAACTTTATTTATATATAATAAAATTAATAAGAAGAATGATAAATAAGCATTCAATTGGCAATAATTTTAGCAAGTATGTCAAAAACAATTGGGATTGTAAGTTTAACATTAATGGGGGAAGTTTCAAATTGTGAATGTCTAACAATGGAAGGAAGGAACGTTACTGTAGAAAACAAGGGACGCATACGTTTAAACTCATTTTCTACCAATGATTAATTTCTTTGGACATATGTCAGCGTATTGATTTTTTGGTAGAAATGGAACTGAAAGGTCATTGGAGGAAGATTGTGCTTTCATATAATATAATAGATAAGAATATAAATGTGTGTGACGCGAGAATTAATATAATATCATTCTTGTCTACCATATCATATCCATTTTTAATAATATCCCAAAACCTAATATCAACATATTTTAAATAAAATTCCATTTTTAATTTCCAATTAAAAAAACCTGTTCCATCAAAAATAGTAGGGGTTATACTAGAAAAATTCTCGCTAGATGGCAACTAGAAAACTCACTATTAGGGAAATCCATAACTCTAGAGTTATTTAAAAATAAAAAATACCTGCTCTGATACCACTTGTAGGATCTAAATTAACCCTAGTTGGGGGGGGTGAATATGGTTTATTGCAGTTTTTCTTTCAGTATTAAATAACAACAACACAGATAATAGTCAGAGTAAATGCGAAAAAGTAAATAACACACAGATATACCCAGCTTCGACAAAACCCTACCTACTTCTGCATTCCCTAAGGTTTCTACTAGGGATTAAAAAATCTCTATGCTTACAATCCCCCGTAAACTCGCGACACCCACTCCCAACTGTTCTAATCTTACGCTCAAAACCCTACACTGATCTCTATCCCCGAGATCAGATTTCCCCGAATTACAAACTTGAAACTCGTCTCCCTAGTTTTACAGACAAACTAAAAAGCCTTCAATATGATTTACAAAATAAAACACATAAAATAAAAAAAATTAAAACCCTAGTTTGAAAATAAAATCCCTTCAAGTCTCTTTTCAAAAAAAATGGTCGGCCCTCCTTGTCTTTACGCTATGTCAAAATAAATTGTCGGCTTCACTTGTTCTTCAATGGCCACAAAACACAAATTTGGGTTTTTCCTCTGTCCCAAATGTGACCTCGAAGCTCTAGAAATTTGTTCCTCGATGCTTGGATTTATTATTGCTCTTTGGTCACTGGATTTGGCTTTGCTCGATCAAAAAACCTTGAAGGAGATTCGTGAGTTTCTCTGAATTTATTTATTTTTATTTTCTGCTTAAATTTTTCGATCATTTAATGCCGATGATGATGTGGTGAATTTATAGGAATAAAATCCCTATATACTCTCTGATTTCTTGCGTTTGACCTTGTCTCAATTTGGCTATAATTTTGGGTATGAATCTTACTGCTTTGAATTGGTCCTTTGGTGATTTCTGAACTTTGATTTTGCCAAAATATATTGCGTTGATTTCTGAAATTTGATAGAGTCTTCACGACTGAAATTTAAAAAAAAAAATCGTATATATATTTCTAGAATTAAATCGTATGATTTTCTTGGCTAATATTGCTTAAGTAAATATCTGAAAAAATTGGAAACCCTTTGAATACTTTGATAATTGTCATGCATGAAACCCAGTGATGTATTCTTTATATCATCCTGAAATTAAACCAGTATACTTGAATCAAGACCGAATGTTTTTGAACAATGATTGGAATACATGCTTTATTTTATGGCTCTTGCCACTGTTTTGCATTTGCACTGGTCTGATTCATTGCATTTTCACTTGTTGTATACTGCACGTAAGCTTGCCAAAAACTAAAATATGACTTTTTCCTTTGTGCATGCTTAACCATATGCAGTTTTGACCATGAGCACATTGTCTAAAACAGTTTCATTGTTGCACATGTGATGTGCATGGTCTTGCACACACTGAATCTTCACTGTCCTTTGTACTGCTGCACATGTGTGTGTGGCATGGCCATGTTGTAGTTTGATTTTACTACTTTATAAAAAAAATATGATATGAACAAATATTATCTGCTGTACATTGTTGTGTTGCCTTGTGTGTCAATGCATCCTTGTTGCCTGGATTGTCTTGTAATTGAAGTTGCCAAGCCATGTGCTAAATTTTCCACTTGTATTGCTTTACATGGTCTTGTGACTTCACTTGTATGCTTCTTGTTTGTTCAGAATACATGCTTAGCCATTCATATGCCATTTAGCATGCTATAGTTGCTTGTACCCAGTCAGTGTTACTTGTGATATCCTGATTTATGCTGAACCTGCTTGACTTGACTTCTCTTGCACCATTTCATTTCTAGACTGCATAATAAAAGCAGTTGCAAGATAAATATTGAACTGTCCATATCTTGGAAAACCTGAAGCTTTTACTTGTACATGGTTTTGTATCTTTGTGTTTGGCTTGGTGTTCCATGTATATGTTGCATGTATGTGCACTTCCGTTTCTTGTCCTGGCTGATGCTTGTTCATTATTTTTCCTTGTTAGATTTTGTTCACCTGTCACTTGTTATACCCATTTATGGCTTGCATGTCGAACCTATGTAGCTGCATATATATATATATATATATATATATATATATATATGTGTGTGTGTGTGTGTGTGTGTGTGTGTGTGTACATACATACAGCTGCATGTGTATACATGTATCGTGCCCTTATAATTTATATATATGGGCTATTCGAATGACAAACATGAATTTTTTATCAGCAGACCTACTATATCTATGTTGGGGCTGTTTAGAATCAGTTAAATGTAATGCTGGTTCTGATCAACAGACCAGTGTAGTTGTGTTGGGGCTGATCTGTGATCACTAGAGTATACAGTCTGCTTTGTAGTATTTACAGTGTATCACTGTTAATATTACAAGTAGTCTAGACTTAGATATGTACATATATATATATATATATATATGTGTGTGTGTGTGTGTATCAGACTAAGTCTAGAAAAATGATGAGAAACACATCAAAATTCTGAGGCAAATAAAATTTAAAATAAATTTATATTTGCTTGTATTTAAATTTATTTTTGTTCTAGTTTAATGTGTGTGTTTCTGTGATAGGTATGGAGGCGACTGGGCTAAATTGGATTGGAAGCACTTGAAGACGCAGTGTCAGTGTTGGAATCAGTGAATGCATATGTAACTGTGTATGAGTCTGTATATGTAAACAGAGTGATACTAAGCGAACTATAGTAAGGAATATTTGTATATAAAATTGATTGTAGACATGGATGAATAAAATTGTACTATTATTTGTAATAAACAAATTGATTGAAATAAAAAATATTTTTTTATTCAATTACATCTGTCTATTTCATTTGAATTCTTTCAATAGTACAATTTCATGTGTGATATATAGTCAAGTGTATCATGTCACAGAAATATCCAAAACGTATTAAATTTCAAATAGTTGAGTCAAAAATATGTACTATTTCAAATGCTGAATAAAAAATATATTTGAATAAAAACACTGTAAGTGTATTCAATTCCGTGTATTAGTAATTTATTTAATATAAATATTTATTTCTGTATGTGATGTGAAATATAGAATAGTACCGTTTTCAAACACATAATAATATATATGTTTGTTATCATCAAATAAAAATCATACTGTTATACGCAGCAAATAATACACGAATCAGCCTAGAATACGAACATGAGAAAATCAAGTAACATAAAAAAAAATTGGTGAGACAACGCCTCTGGTCGCGAATTAGTTTAACTCACAAGGATAACATATGTAAGCATCAACACCAAAAATAAAATCACCGAAACAACAAAGAATGGGTGTCATAAGTAAAAATCCGCTGACATAAAAGTTATAACAGAACAACACCTCATTGAGAAGAGTGCTAGGAACTTTCCGATGGAGACAAAGAAACTGATCCAAAAATTTGGATCGAACTAGGAAAAAGTTAATTTTCCCGTATTTGGACCGCACCGCTAACTGCGGATTAAGCCACTTACAACAACATCCAATCTCACCATGGATTAAACTAATTAAACATTGCGAAGGATTTACCTTCCGAATGCAAATTAAAAATAGGAATACCTTAAATTTTTAAAAATAACCGAATTAAATGAGAATTTTCCGAACAAATAATGACTAAGAGAGTGCGCTTCCCTAATAGAAATTACACCACTAGAATATACTAAGAACTCCGATGGCTCTCGAAAACACTCATGCTGGACCCCGTACAAAATCCGAGTATCCAAGTATTTCACATCTGCGCGTGAACACAACCAAATCCAATCTAGAGTAGATGTGATAATACCCTAATTGGAGCAACCCCACATAGCTTGACTTCCACTCGCTCTTTTGGTTCAGCCATTACAACAAAGGCTAACTATGCTCAAAGAGAAACAAATTGTTTTGATTTGACGATACAACTCTAGAAAGATGAATTAATAGCTGTTAAATCATCTATCAGGAATATTCAAAATAATCATATAAGGAAACTAAATCACATTCTCTTACCATTATTTATCATCCCAAACTTATACAATCTCTTGGTTAAAAATAAAATCAGACAAGTTGAGGCAGCGTTATCTCTAGGCGTCGTCTATACAATTTTTTTAAACTTCAAGATAGAGGAAAGTTTTTACGCATTGACATCTAGTGATAAGAGTATAACTAAATATTTTCCATATATGCAATATCATTTATGGAAATTTCTCTCCGTGCTCCTATCGAAAACATTTAAACTTCAAACTCGAATTTGTGCTTAGTTTTCACATTTCAGATATTTCAACGGAAACATTTTTAACAATACTCTTTAAATCATAATTTTAAAGAGATAACTATTATTCAAAGTGTATTTAAAATAGAAGTTGAAACTAATGTTGGATCAAAGCATCAATTTCGACAAAATCCAACTCACCTTGCATTAAGACTAAATTTCAAAATCGTTTTTATGTGGAAAGGGCTTTCTTATTTAAAACTATCGTTTATAAGAGCTAAAAGATATTATTTATCCAAAAAATAAAATTTAGTAGATTTAATAACTTTAGTATATTTCAAGTAAATATTGATCATCTAGAGAGACATTTTATAAAATTCCTTTTATAACTTGAAAAACATTTTTAATATTCTAAAGGGAAAATAAACCAACTATAAAATTTGTTTATTACCCCTTAAACAACATTAATTATCCTGTAAGATAATTAATCTCATTTACGATATTTTATAATCAATAAATCGGTTATTTGCATACCTAGCTTAAAATATTTAATTAAATTTTAAAATCTTATATAAACCAGTTGGGTATTATTGAATACTTTATATTTGATCAATTAAATTGATTTTACTCATCTCATTAATCCATTTGAATTTCATTTAAAAAGCAAATTAAATAAATAGACAAATCAAGTTACTTCTCATTAATTAAAATAAAATATTGGTACTAAGGCAACATTCATTAAAACGATTATCAAGTTTCAATTAACCATTAATAAAAATAAAGTTTCATTAACTATAATAATTAATTAAACTCTAGTATCATTAATTAGAACGAATAATCAATTCTCAGTTTGTTACTTATGCATAATTAGACTCTAGTATCATTTGTTAAAATAGACAATTGAATCACATTATTATTAAGTCGAATAATAAATTAATTTATAAATATCATTTTTTAAATGGCAATTTATATTCAAGTATCGATTTTGTGAAAATATAAGCTTACATTAAACAAAATGTTTAATTTATTTCAATCATCGACAATATAATCAATTTGGGAACACACATAAGTAAATTTGGGCGATAAACGAACATAATAACAAATGCAAGGAAATATAAATATAGATAAATAGATGAATGAGAATAAATATGAATAATCAAAGAAATTTATCAATCCCGTAATAACGACATATAGAAGTGTAGATTTCAGAGCCTTTTGTCACGACCTAATTCTCTACGTACACTCCGCTTTCCCTTTTATAGTCCCCTACAACAAAATGGTTATTTATATGCATATAGAACAGATAATATAATATAATTGATTTAAAATGAATCTTCCACTTGAAAGCAGGTAATGTCATAGGTCATCCGTTCATAAATGAGAATATATATATATATATACACAGTCATCAACAAAGTAGTAAATCAACTAATCAATCAAACTAGCAAACAAATAAACATATCACACAATTAAATATTGATTCTACAATAGATATTTATATTATATGATATGATAATATAGTACTCCAGAAAGTGTGAGAGTTTAACTCACCATTCATTGCAATTCGATGGTTTCACGTCGATTTATATGATTCCAAAGAGCGTTTGAAATTACATAAAAATTCAAGCAGCTCCAAATCACTCTAATCCAACTCATATGCATAGTGTTTGCGAAGATGAATCCTAGGCAGTTTATTTCATGTGAATCCAACCTCATGTGAAAAAGATACGTGCGTTACCAGTTTAAAGAAGAACTAAAATAGTTTACTAGTTCACCAACGACGTCATTAACATTAAACATTGATTAGCCTTAAAAAAAACACGACTAATGTAACACCCCATGTCCATTAATGTCACTCACAAAAGGGAACGCATTAACTTCTATGGAGCGTTTTAAGTGAATATAGAACAGAAAATCACAACAAGACAGAAATGAAATAGTACTTGAAAATTTAAAACTTTATTTATTGCAACGGAAGGTAAATATGTTTAGTTACATCACGAAAACCCAAAGACTAAAGTCAAGTACATAATATCCATCTTGACAAAATCAGAGTACATAATATAAAAAGCATAATCCCATAAATAGCCATAAAAGAGATAGGTTGAGCTTTACTTCAGCAATCCAAATCCAAGTGCTCCCAAAGAGATCCAAATCAAGCTTCCCACCCTAAGAACCTGGGGGTGGGGAGGGGGAGGGGAAAAGGAAGAAAAGAGGTGGAAACAAAGGAGGTCAGACATAAAGTCTGGCAAGTCCGATAACTCCAACAAAATAATTATCAAAGTAACTAGGATAAGACATAAGCTTGGTAAATAAGGAAATGACTGTGAATTAATGGCAAGACCAAGCAACCAAAAATAATAGGATGAGCAAAGATAACGTTAAAGGCGCTTCCTAATCAATATAGGGTAATTACTATACTCTACCGTACTGTACTGTACCGTACTGTACTAACTGCACCCATACTAGTCACTCTAGAAACTTGATCACTCTTGACTACATAGAATGATGATAGCTTCATGTACTACTAGATGTACCCACTATCCCCACTAGATGTACCCCTTCAATGGTAATTCCATGTACTCCTAGCTGACGTCATAGGTGTCGCCTGCTCCTATCTCCACTAGGTGTACACCTTTAATGATTAATTAATAATAGTAGCTTCGTGTACCCCTAGCTGACTACATAGGTGCCGTCTGCTCCTATCTCCACTAGATGTACCCACTACCCTGCCCCATTCGATCGGCTCCCTAACTCGTAGATACCCGTGCTGGTCCCACAGTGGGGTGTATCACTCCCCTAAAGTGGCAACCCAATACAACTTAAGGATGCACGGCTTATACCTACACGATGCAACAACGTCTTACCTACCAGTCCGGGCCCACGCACGCACATGACCCTGTTGGACTTGCGTTGCCACCGCTAACCCATTTTGGCCTCTAACAATCAGGCCCAGTAGGCGTGTCCCGTCCTCGACTTGGGTCGAGCTCACAAAGATACTTAATGGGCTACTGGACTGAAAAGGGCCCCCACCAAGCTTCCCACCTAGGCTTGGTCCTCTCTAATACATCCCACTTAACCCCATGTCCACTTACATGTATAAATTTGGTTAAGTGTTTTCTAATTTAACCTAGTCTCACCCTTTTGTTTAATTAACAGGTTGTATTGGTTAAGTCTGTGGGCCTATATACAAAAATATTACCCACCTACCCAAGATTTACTTAACCCTCTCACTGGTTCAGACATATTAATTTATGGTTAAGTTTGTGGGCCTATATGTACTAATATTACCCACCTACCCAAGATTTACTTAACCCACTCATTCCGTATAACCCAGTTTACTTAACCCCCAACTTAAACTTAAGTTCTTACAATCCCTAGGGATCAGATTTGGTTAAGTAGTCCATTTCATTTACCATGTCCATTTTTAATTAATTAATCAATTAATTAAAACCTTTCCCTTCATAGGTGTCAATACCTATTTTATCCAATAATTTGAATTACATGTCATAATTGTTTATATTCAAATTACTCCATTTTTCTAATCGTATTTCTCATGACATCCTCATGTCACCCACATGTCACCCACTAGATTTCTCATGCCACCCAAGGCACCCACTTAACCCCCTCATGTCCCACTACATATTTACTTTGGTTAAGTGTTTCTTAATTTATTACTATCGTAACCCCTGTAGGACCTCTCACATTAGACTGACATTTGTGGCTGCTGGATTTGCCGGGCGGGTCCGGGCAGTCTTACACCACAAACGAGCCTAACCTCATGTCCATACAACTGTTACGCATTTAGTATGGGCCTTTGACCTCTCACATTGGGCTACCATTTGTGGCTGCTGGATTTGCCGGGCGGGTCCGGGCAGTCCTACACCACAAATGAGTCCAACCTCATGTCTTAGGCAATTAATTATACATAATTAATTTCCCCCAATATTTGAATTACTTTCCCTATTCAAATTACAAATCATTTCTATATTTATTTATGTATAAATATGTCACCTTAATTATGTCCACTATTTATGGTACATAAATTGTACCAATTTACATCTCAAATTAATTTCATGCCTTTTTAGGCATTTGTGCCAATTCCCAATATTTAATATCCCTATTCAAATTCAAATTAATCTATGTCCATAATTAAACTATGTCCATTACTACACATTAATTTTCCAATTAATGCCTTCATTAAATTTGTCTCCTTTTAAGGCAATTCACCTTAATTAATATCTCAAATTCGTTATATGCCTCATTTACATGCCAATTCACATTTATTAACATAATCAATATTTTCATCCCATATTTGGATTAATTATTCCTAATCAAATATGGTAAGAAAAGTCCAATTATCTTTATGACCATAATTCACATTAATTATGTCCATATATCACTTTGCCAATTAATATCTCAATTTACATATATGCCTCTTTTAAGGCTATTACATGCCAATTCACATTTATTAACATAATCAATATTTTTCCCATAACCCCCGCGACATCCATTCGCATAGAATATATGATAGACTAAGAAATAGTCTAACACATGAAAAAGGGAAAAACACCACATATTCACATAACATACAAAATAGGCCTAACTTGCATATGAGAATTTACCACATAACTTGCATAAAATCATAGATCTAAACATAGGCCTAAAAGGTATGAACCTGCATGTTATGAATAAGATTTTCATCACAAAATTTACATAGGCAATAACCACAAACTTCCATAACATGATTCATATTCCAAACTCATATTTTTATATAAACTTGCATATGTGATTTATGCAACATAACAATGGTGTAAATTTACCTCTAAACATATAAACTAGCATGTAAAGATTTAGCATATAACTCATACATGTCATAGCCTAACTTTTGATCTAAAATAGATGTCATAATCTTTACTAACTTGCATGTGATTTATGTCTAAATCAACATCTAAACTTGCGTACATACATATGATCTATCATATGAATCAACATAACCAAACTAGCATTTAAACAACATGATGATTTGATTATACATAAGCCAATCATAGAATTACAACATAGATCATAACTTTACAACATGTATGATAACATCACAATTTAACAACATAATCATATCATACGGTCAATAATTCACATCATATCCATATAATCCACAATTATATCTAATCTTACTTAATTTAATAATTATCTTGATTAGAGAAATCGAACTTGCCTTTCGTGGTTAAAGAATTATGAACAATTGATCAAACTTGATGCAGAATTGTTGTAGCGACGTTAGTTGATTCGTTGTTGAAGCTCTAAGCTTGAATTAGGTTGAATTGATTAGCTATCTTCCTCTTTAGTTGGCGGCGGCTACACTGAGTTCCATGGCGACGGCATAACGGCTTTAGTTTCAATTTTAATTAGGTTTAGGGTTAGCATTAGGATGTATTTATAGGTGTAGGAAGTTATTTAGGTCCATTAGATTAACCCTGAATCATGAGAACCAACCAAATGCAAAATCTGCATTTGAGCGAATCGGCCTACGGGTTGACAGCCAAACACCCTGGATTAACCCCTAGTCGACCCAGCGAGGCACGGGTCGACCTCAAAAATGGGTCGGTTCGGTCATTCCCCCTCCCAATTCGCTGTTTTGAACTTTTTCGCATATTTATTTATTTAATTTTTAATTTATATATATATATATATATATCAATATATATATATATTTCTCTGCGCAACCCATTTCACTTAATTCTTTTCTAAAAATTAAGTATACTTTAATTTGTGAATTTTAATGTTATAAAATTACGAGGTGTTACAACTTAACCCTCGTTCCTCTCTAGTTTTCGAATCCAAAATAGCTCGCAACCCTTTCTCCTCTTCTCCGCCTTTAAAAAAGATCGAACCCCTCGCCACACCCCCAATTGTGATGCCGCCTCCGAGAGCCACCCACGCCCAAGTCGCCGACCACCCACGACGCACCAAACCGCCTGAAAACCCACTTGAACGGATTCCGTTCATCTTAAAAATTCCCCGCCTACCCACCACAAACGATAACCACACAACCCTAGATTGAATCCTCCCGTGCACAATTCCCCTTCAAATATCTTAGCCAAAAAGCGAACCATATGCTCTCAAAACCACAAAACACGAAAATGACTCATTCTCAGTTCTGGCCACCCATGATCTCCGATCCTCAGTGCCTAACATGAATGAACTTTAAATGATGATGCTAACAACCTTACAATTGGGAGTTTTCTCAAAAAATGGACTAATTGAAAGATTAAATTATAGCCATTGGATGGAAGAAAAAAAAATCGAGGCTAGGGTTTAGAAAATGAAAGAGTTGAGATGCTTATATAGGCACCTCAAATACACTATTCATCGTGTTCGAAATATTCCAAGCTCAAAACGAGACGTTCTAACTGTTGTTCATAGCTAATAACCCACATTTCGAAAATAATGGAATTAGTTTCGAAAGCCAATTCAGTTATTTTTAAAATACAATTATAAGTTCGAGTTATTTATTGATATGCGTTTATATCGTGCATGACCATACATCAACTCCAACGGATACGAAAATTGAAATCTTACAATAATTTACCATTCCAGATCTGATGAAATAGGTTTCGTCGAATTCCAAGATCATTTGAAAATTAGCTATTTTCCATATTCAAATTTTATTTTAAAATACGATCTAAATATCGATTTAAATCCAAACTATTATTATCGTTAATGGATTTACAAACCTGATTTAAAATCAATATTAACTAACTAAGCGATAATAAATGAAATTATCGAATTCGTATTAGTTAGTACTTGAATCATGAATTCCAATATTTAGAATTTCAAACATTCAAATTTATTGATAATAATTTCTTATTACCGTTCATATCTAGATAGGATTGCCCATGGCTTCAAAATAACTATAATTGATTTTAAAATCAGAAGTTTAAAATTTTAGTTGAATCGACATTCCAAATCTCAATCAAAAAATAATCCAAATCAGTAGATCCTAAAATTAATCATTTTGAATATTTAGATAATTAAATATTCTTGCTATAAAAATTTAGGTTGTTACACTGGCATTTGTTGTTAACCGTACGGGGATTGATAAACTAGAGCGCAATGAACCTAAACCACTCGAATGCGAGTTTCCCACAAACATAGCTTTCTAGTGTTGGGAATTTGCGGTTTGAGATGACTTAGAGGAAGATTATGTTGTACTTCAGAATTCAAGGATCTATGGGATATATTCTTTCAGATAATAGTTCGACCCACCAGGTACAAACGGGTTATCGAACTATCAACTTTCAGGATTCAATGAAGCCTTGGAACAACATAATCGGATTCAAAGTTTGTACGACTTTGATCCGACCAAGAATACTTTATTATTTGATTTTTGATGATGCAAGTAGAGAAAAGAATGAAGTGGAAGAAGAATTTTTTTGTAGCACTTTACAAAAGTTACAATTTCGAGAATTTACAACACTTTTGGGATGATGGGTAATGGTAGTGTTGCATAATTTTGAGGAAGAAGATGAATCAAAGCAAAATTGATTTGAAACAGATTCTGGATGTTGGTATTTATAGGGGAGAAAGGGAGGTGTTTGTTCACCATGTGTGGCGACCGTTTGGAACAGTTTGCAACTGCTTCAAATGGCTATTTCTATTTTAATTTAAACGCCGCATCTCTTCGTTTCCAATGGCCTAAAAGCGTCGCAAATGTCCCTTATGTATTTGAATTTAACTTTAGAGTCTGGGTTCATAACGGGCTGAAATCTGGTCCATTTCCATTTATTCTTGATAAAAAATATGCTTATTGGATCTAGATCCAAAACCCGTAGCAGGCCTGGGTAGACGAAGAAGACGCGTCGTGCTTATGTATGGTGCATGACTTCCCTTCTCACAGCAAAGCACACATTTAGGAGTGCCAAGTCCCCGACCTCTCATCAGGTTGCCATTCATATACAAGAATTCTTCCTCTTATTCCCATGATGTGGGACAATTCCTTTCTTTCTTCTTTCTCTCTTCACAAAAATAAAATCCCATCCCAAAACATTTTGAAATTTTACAACAATCTCCTCCCATTCTCAAAATAACAAAACTAAATAAAGTGGATAGCTGAATCACTATAGTGACTTCCTACATACCCAAATGGGATCAAGCCAATGCAGTGCTAAAGTCAAGTTTGCATCATCATGGAAACCAACACATAAATAAAAGGTATCTTTTGGATTTGACCTTTATTTAATGTAAACCATTTAAAGCTCTATCGAGATTCTACAGTGAACGAACCTTGAACTAGTAATCCCTTAATGATAAAACCGGAACAATACCCCATAGTGATTTCCTTAGGTAAAGTATTATGTATCGCTGAGCACATTAATGGCCATGTTCTTTTAATCCTGGTTCATGAGTCTACCTTAGAAAGAGGTCTTACTTTCCTTGGAAATGGCCTAATTTCCATATCCTATAGGTATGTATCTTAAGGTATTTCTGCAATACACGTTTTAAGGTTTCTAGATTTCCATCCTTTGTTCTTACAGAATCCAACACTTATGGGACTATTGACTTAGTATTCCATAATGATTCTCTTAACTTGTTGGTAAACATTGAACCTTATCTATCATTTTCAAGACATAAGTTGGGTTTCTGTTATGTATGATCAATATTCATTCACAGAACTTAGTCATGTTTACTTTGACTTATAGAAACCATTACCTTTGGAAGACCGTTTGTGAGTGGGTTAGCTAAGTATTTCTTTATTTCCGTGTAGTCAACAGTTATTACTCCACTTTTGAGTGATTGTTTTATCATTTAATGTTTTAGACTCATATGTCTAGATTTCCCATTATATGTCTTATTAGAGACATTGTATATCGTCGTTTGATTGTCACAAGTATTCAAGATTGCTGGAGATAGTTTTTCTATTAATGGGATTTCCATTAACAATTTCCTATGCCATTATTCTTCCTTACATGCATATGTTAATGAAATTAATTTTGACAACATTCTTGAGTCAAATGTGCTGGTCTGTGTCTTGAAAGCCCAAGACAAAGAAACGCGTCCTAATGTAGATATCCATCCAGTCGTAGACTTGGATTTGGATTTAGCGTTATTCCAGGTTGCATCACTGTATCCTTCTACTACAACAGGATATGCTTTATTAGATAAACCATAGGTAATGGTTCCTTTAAAATAAGCTAAAACTCTAGAAATAATTTTCCGATGTTCGAAACCTGGATCACTCTTAAATCGACATAATATGCTTATAACATGTGTGATGTATGGTCTAGTGCAATGCATGGCATACATAAGATTACCAATAAAACTATAATACTCTAATTGATATATGACACGTCTAGTGTTCTTTTATGATTTAATACTAGGATCTAAAGGAGTTGGTGCTAGTTTGTCATTATAATGACCATATTTCTATAGGAACTTATCAATTTAACGAGATTGAGTTAGTAATAACTCCCCCTCTTTCCTAATGATTTTAATTTCCAGAATTACATCAGCCGCTCCTAGATCTTTCATATCTAATTTAGAAGACAGAAATATCTTAGTTTCATTCACATAAGATATATTAGAACCAAATATCAGCATGTCATCAACATATAAATATATTATAACATAACTGTTGCTATCCGATTTTGCTATAAGTAAATTTACCAACATCATTAATAGTGAATCCATATGACAGTGCAACTTTATCAAATTTATCATGCTATTGCATGAGAGCTAGCTTCAGGCAATAAAGAGATTTTATTAATTTGCAAACTTTCTTTTCTTGGCCTGGGGTTTTGAAACCTTCAGGTTATTCCATATACATCTCTTCTTCTAAATGTCCATTTAGAAAAGATGTCCTTACATCCATTTGATGTACAAATAAATTATGAATTGATGCAAGTGCTATTAAATAGCGTATAAAAGATATGCCAGCAACTTAAGCATATGTATCAAAATAATCTACTCCTTGTCTTTGCTTATATCTCTTAGCAACTAATTTGTCTTTTAACTTATCAATAGATCCATTTGTATTCAAATTTTTCTTGAATATCCATTTACATCCTATAGGTTTAGTAGTAGTAGGTTAATCAGCTAAAACCCAGCTTTAATTTAGCATTATGAAGTTCATTTCATCATTGATGGCTACTTTCCAGAAATTAGAATATCTAAAACTCATAGCCTCAGAATAAGTTTTGGGATCAACATCGACGTTCATTGCATATCTTGTCGCATTAAGGACTTCGTCATTACTTCCTTCTACATGATATGTTATGAAGTCAGGACGATAATCCTTTTCTATTCTCGCATTTTAATTCTTCTATGTTCAATACTACCATCTGGTACTGATAATTCCCTGTTGTTTTGATTAGGAGCATATTAATCATTATTGATATCATTAGTCATATTAGGTTGTGGACTAGATGATCTCAATGGAATCTCAACAGTTTGAATTTTTTAAAAAAAAAATACATCTACGGATTCTGTAACTTCTAAGGTATCAAGAATAAGGAACCTATAGTGGTCGGGTTTGTTACAATTGTAATAGGCACTTTTATTTTTGTTATTCTTAGAATTATTTTTCTTCTTAAACTTTGTCTCATTCTTAAGCTTTAACTTTTCAGCAATTTCAACATTATTTGCCTTAGAATGAGACTCCGTTTGTGGATTATCATCTTATTCTCATTTAGAAGAATCCTCTTCAATACGAAGATGGTGCAGTAAACCGTCTAAATCATAATTCATTTCTTCATGCTTCAATTTTTTCTTATAATCATTCTAAGAATGTTGGAGTCTTGAAATAATAACTCCAACAACAAAAGATTAAAGGAAATCTGTTCTAACAGCTTTAAGTTGATTCACCAACAATAATATTTTGATTACTTGTCTAACTATGGACTTGTTGGCGACTATTTTGAAATCCATAAAATTAAAAATAAGAAATTTCTTATTAGTTGCCTTGGATATGCGATACTTGCTTTCTAATATAGTCTAAAGTGCCTTTGCAGTTTCCAAGGTCCTATGAGTGTTGCATACAGGAGTAGACAATGCATTCAGAATGTGCCCTCTGAATAGAAAATCATCCTCTTTGCACATTTCTCCTTTAAAGAGGCATCATCCTTGTTGGTTTGCTCTGGTATCACTTCCAATTCATCTTCTAAAATGTATAAAAAATTGACGATGATTAGAAAGAATTTCATTGTTTCTTTCCAACGGGTGAAATTGTCTCCATCAAACCGCTCCAATCGGGTTAAACGTTGATTCATAACTTGTAAAGCGCTCGAATCTTCCATGGTTGAAGAATATTGTCTTAAAATTTTGTTGGGGAAATGCGGTTCGATATGACTTAGAGGAAGATTATGTTGTACTTTAGACTTCAAGGATAATAGAATAGATTCTTTAGGACAGTAGTTCAATCCACCAGGTACAAACGGATTATTGATTAGGATTCAATGAATCCTTGGAACAACGTAGTCGGATTTAAAGTTTGTACGACTTTAGTATGACCAAGAACACTTTAGTATTTAATTACTTATAATGCAAGTAGAGAAAAGAATGATGAGGAAGAAGAAGAACATTTTTGCAACACTTTACAAGCTTTACAAATTCAAGATTTTGCCACACTTTTGGGATGTTGGTGATGGTAGCGTTGTAGAATTTTGAGGAAGATGATGAATCAGAGAAAATGTGATTTGAAACAGATTCTGCACATTGGTATTTATAGGGCCGAAAGGGAGGCGTTTGCTCACTAAGTGTTGCGACCATTTGGAACGATTTGCAACTGTTTCAAACGACTATTTCTGTTTCAATTCAAACATCGCGTCCCTTCATTTCTACCGGCCTACAAGCGTCGCAAATGTCCCACTTGTATTTGAATTTAATTTTTGAATCTGGGTTCACAATGGGTTGAAATATGGCCCATTACCATTTATTCTTGATCAAGAAATATGCTTAATTATTGGATCTAGATCCTAAACTCGTACCTGATTCGGTCGGACGGATGGCACGACGGCGTGCGCATGTGTGGTGCATGACTTTCCTCCTTAAATAAACCACACATTTGAGATCCTCAAGGCCCCAATCTCCTAATGAGGAAGCCATTCATTTACTAGAATTTTTTCTCTTATTCGCATGATGTGGGACAATTCCTTTCTTCCTTCCTTCTCTCTTCACAAGAACAAAACCCCATCCCAAAACAGTTTGAAAATTTACAACATCCAGTTTAGACTAGATGGAAGACCAACTTTTAAGGCCAAAACCAGAAGGAGCACTCGATGAAGAGAGACAACGTCAGTCATAATAGGGCGATGAAGCATGTGGAAGACCCAGGCGGATCAATAGGCATGGAGAGACGAGGAGGAGCACGCTTTGCTTCAACACTCTTTGATTCAGAATTTGACGGCTGGAAGAAGCAGTCAAGGTTGCCAACAGGAAGAAAGCAAAGCCTTGATTTATGCCTTGCCATGTGAATAGATGAATACCAGGGAGCGAATGAATGTAGTGGATTTGGAAAACACAAAACAGGTGGAAGCGAAATTAGATGCGAATGGGGATTTAAAAAATCACTCATATCCATCTGCCGTGAATGTCTGCTCTGATTATTGAATTGAAAAAATGGTTGGTGCTGTAGAATAAAGTCAGATCTATGCTTAAATACATCGATTGAAATATGGCATGGATAAGTGAATAAATTAGATGCAGTTGTATAGTATTTTGGTTTAGACTTTAATGGGTTTAAAACCCATCATTCAGACTGAAAAAATTGTTTTTTGCAAGGATTTTGTATGGTTAAAACATAAATAATGAATTTGGAGATGTATGATTAAGATTAAGTGAGAATTGGTAAACCAGATTTAGTTTAGCTCTGATGCAACTATAAATAAGAGTATCTAAACCAAGTCTTCTCTAGTACTTTTAGACACCATGTCCCCACTTTTATCTCACCCAAATAAATCTACGAATTAACTTCTAAAGTCTTAAGTCAGTATAAATTAAATTAAGTATATTCAATTGTAAAAGGTTACCAATTACATAGTGACCTAATAGATCGGTAGTAACAAAAATGAGGGAAATCATTGCTTCTATTGGACTCAAAGTGAAGTGGACCTTTATTTATATATATTTTAAGTATTATTATGTATATATTTCTTTTTATTTAATTTCTAGAAGCCACTTTCCTATAGAACAAATTCAAAGAAATTCCCAAGACCATAAAAACCAATATATATTTATTAGTACATACATTATACTCGTAGCCTATATATGTGAATATATAGAGACTTATTTTGCTTTGCTGAATTTCTAGGAAAATATTAGTCCCAAGATATATATATATATATATAGCTTAGAATTAGTTATCTTGCACAAAACCTGACATACAAATGTAATTTCTTGAATAGGTTTTAATAAACAAGCTTTAATATGATTTATTCCAGAATTTTAATGAGGACTATGTATGCAATCTTGGCAAAGTAGTTTCCAAGGATTTTCCTATCATATTGAGATGAAAAATACACTTAAAAAGCAATGAGGAACATGTGCATAAAATAGCTTAGGTACAACCTTTTTTGGACTTAAACTTATTTACTAAGTGGTTGAAATCCTTAGAATTATATGTGCATAATTTCCTATTTCAAAGCCTATATTTTCTTTTTTTATAACTCCCATTCCTGGGTATTTTTTGGAGTTCAAGTGTTTGAACTTTGATTCTAGTGATGCTAAAATTATTTTGCAAAAGAATCACATACAGACATTCATTTACATGTTGTGCATTCTTTTATATCAAACAAGCATAATTGGGTTCATTATGTGTCACTACTACATGTATAGATTACATTTATAATACCTAGTTTCAGATATAAACAAGTATAAAATACATGAAAACTTGCTTACATATACTTAAGAAAATTATTGAGGAAATTACCTTCGCTTACTTCTAAAAATGGGATGATCTCCTCACCATTCAGTGTTTATCTAGATAATCTGATAATTTCTTGAATTAAGAAAACATAAGCATCAACTTAGATGTCCCATACATACTACTAAGTTTTCATAAACAACACATAACTGGCATACGTCAAGAACTTTAAACTTCAAATTACACATTAAACTAGAACAGAAAATACTAATAAGTCTTCCTAAATAACTTTAAGTTGCCTTATAACACAGCACTCCAAGCAACTCTAAATGCAGCTAAGCATATCTTTCAACCTGAAATCAATCATTGAGTTGTCCCAACATAAATGAGACACCTTAAGTGATTGCAAACACAACCAAATAGGGTCAAACATGATAGCATGATATAAGTAAACATAAGATAAATTACCGAATCAAACTTATGAGTGTTAGTTCAGTATAAGCATATACATATACACAAGCATATATACAAAAACTGTGGTTGTTGCTTACTGGAAACAAAGGTTTCATGCACAAATACATTCTCATATTTATCCTCCTTTAGAAATTATTAATTAAATACACAATGGCATAAGATCATAATAAATCATCCATCCAGTTTAGGCAAAACTCCTGAATTATCATCACCTAATCTATCCCCGAAATAGCTTACCACTAACTTGATTACATCTAAGTCTACAAAACCACCTAAAACATACACAGATTTTTCTTGGTTAATTTTTCATGCATTGAACACATGGGTACACACTGTCTAGGTCCTTCAATTATTTGTTATCCCAGCACACAAAGGCCTGTTGGATTTAATCAAACCATGTGCATACTTAGCACTATACAGGGTACAAGCAGATCAATGTAAACTGGTGTTGTGCACCTATCCTAACCTGTCTCTGTTTATGTGTTAGATTTTTACATATGTTCTAATTAACACTTTCTCCTCAAATACTCTTTCCAGAGCCTTATTATTCACTGACCAAACCGTAGAATTCATGCACAACAATACATACATATAAAAGCACATAACAAACAACACTCCAGTATTTCATAACAACAATTTTTTTTGGAAAATATCATGACAATGAGTTCAAACACGACTATAATATTATTAGTTTAATTTAAGTTTTATAACATAACTCATACTGATCTGCATACATATTACTTATGTAACGACCCGCATTTTGCATGTTGGAGGATCGTAAAATGCTTTTGTTTAATTCCCCGATTGTCGGATCATTCTCAACTTTGATATGTTGTTCATGAGGGTGTGAGAAATATCCATGATTTTTACCAATTTTATTTGTGATCATTTTGCCCTTGTTGCTTTTGTTTAGGGCATAATGCAGGTGCTGGAGTCAATTTCATTGGATCGAAAATGGTGTTGCCAATTCCATAGAGTGATCAAATTAAAGTTTTGGCTAAGCGGTTTGGGAGGCATCGTTGTTTAAGTGTTACAATTTTTCTGGATAGACTAATTAGTCATTAATGGGCTGGTTAGTGAGACCCATTAAAGCTAGGGGTTGTTGGCTATAAATAGAAGAGTAGGTGTAAGGAGAATTGTTTAGTTTCTTCATTTCTCCATTTAGTTGGGTGCCTGTGATTCTCCAGCTCAACCAAATACACCTCCACTTCATTTTCTTCTATAGATTTGAGATCCAGAATTGAAGATCAACATGGAGGAGAGCAACTGGACTGATTAGGAGGCCGTTCTTTGTTGTTTGGATTTGTAGATCATTGATTTGAAGCTATTTTGTGGACTTGGTGAGTGATAATCATCTCTCACATGGATTCAATCAAGTATATAGGTTGTTTGATCTTAATTTTCATCATTTCAAATGGTTTTCACATAGATCTAATCAAGGTAAGTAAATTTTCAATTTGAATCACCATTGGATTTAATCTAGCATGATTATAACAGTAAATTCATGTGTTAATTCTACGTTTATGCAAGTTTAGATCTGATTATTGGTTCTTTTATTGTTTTCTCATGATTTGGTGAATTCATATGATTATTTGATGATTGTATGATGACTAATCGTTATGATAATACTTGTTGACGATTGCTATTGATTGTTTGATGGAATTTGTCGAATTTTATTAAGTTGCATGCATAGATTTTGCTGTTGGTGATAAATCGGGTTCGGTTCATCGTGTGTTGATGGATCGTCTGAGATCTGGCTTGGGTTTGTGTGAATGTGGTGTGAAACTTGATGGATAGGAAAGTTTGGAGTTGGATCAGCAAGAGAAGTACATAGCTTGATTCAATGGATCGGTTGTAGGCTACAAGTATGGATTGGAGGCTTGGCAACTTAATGGATCGGCCAAGAATTAGTGTGCAAGGTGATGGAGCGTGCACATCAGATTCGGTGGATCGGGCAAAGTTTGGACCGTGTGGCACATGATGGATCATCCCTAAAGCATGGTGTGCACAAGGCCAACGGATGGATCAGTCGCAAAATTGATGGGCTATTTGGATCTGGCAACATGACGGATCGTTGAAAGTCTGAAGCGACGCATAGTGAGTTTGTGGATCAGATCGAGGTACACACATAGGGATCGAGCGATCCAATGGATCGGCAAACTTATGGATCACACCTGTAGTAACCCGGATTTTCGGCGGCTTTGGTTATCGACGTAAGCCCGACGTCGATAACCAAAGCATCGAAAAATCCTGGTAATAAATGAAAGAAATTAGAGGGTGAGAATAGATAAGATCGAACTTATAGAATAGAAGAAGAAGAAGAACATCATCATCAGAGTAAACACGAATCTCACAGCGGAACGAATAACATATAATAGATAACATAACTTTGAAATATAACAGTTATGTATACAATAGCACTTATCAGAGTACAGCACTTACAACACAGCGGAAATAAACTATAGCTATATGATTCTGAAGCCTCCTGCTCCAGCTCTTCAATGTATCTGCAAATCCCGACTACTTGACTGCCCGTACAAATTTAGGCACCCAAGAGTTTAGGGAAAACAACAAAGTAAACTCCGGGTCAGTCATGGGATTGGTGTGAATAAACTCAAATCATTTAAACAGGTATATGATATCTCATAAGACCACGCCGCATAACGGAACGGGTTTTTCCCTTATGAGAATCCAAATAACTTTTCAAAGCAATATCATTCTGATATTATAATAATGTCTAAGTACAAATAAATATCAATCTAGCAGAAACGCTTGCATCTCACGTTACTACATATATAGTATACAATCAAAATCGCAAACACGTATTGGATTATTGGATTTCCAACTATGACAAGGTATGGAACCACCTTCCGATCAGTGTACTCTAGGAACGATACACTGGAGTTCAACAAGAACATCTTGTAACTCAGCCACACATGACCGACCACTCATTTCGCTTGAGTGTATCGAGTGTACATCACCAACGGTTGGGATCAGCAACCGTTCCCGTATATATATGGGACAGCATTGATAGATTTTAGAAACAAATGAATATTCTCTAGATAGGTGATTATACACCCTACTTCGGTGCGACCGACTTAGCCATGCTGCCTGCCCGATTTCTGTCATTTACCGGTTGATGAGGCTAGAAGCTACGCTTTATCATCACATCAGATTCACTTCGAATGCCACATTGTCAGATCCATCAGAATCACTAATTTACGTCTACAACCATACATTACGTGTCAGCTAAAAGAAGTTTCCTTCTCCGCTTCCACTCTTGGTATAGTTGAAGAAATCAATGTACGTGACCGTCTGGAAATACTATGTCAAACATCCATCTTCATTCACTTAGAAATGTCACATCGTCATACCCGCCAAATCACAAATTGACTTATCCAAAAATAACACGGGTATACAGCTAAGAGAAACGAATTCCTCCGCCACCAAACGTGAATACGTTTGAACAGATCAACTTACGCGATCCATTGGATATACTCTGTCAGACCTTCGTCCATACAAGTTGTCCTGGGACTGGACAAACCGAAGGCACTATTCTGTAAACAGGATAGCCCTTGAATTTTACTCCGTCTTCAATTATCTTTGGCATATATGATTCGCGACGCTTATGCCAATACAGAGTGGTTCTTTGGATAATAATCCAACCGGTCTCTCCATATTAACAACGTTAAAATGGTCAAAACTTCGATAGTCTGTGAGTTAACTATCAAAGAAAAACAAGTGTGCAAACAACGATATTATTTCCAGATGGAAATTATATCGAACAAACATCATTTAACATTAATCTCTTTAATTCATTTATTTACTTATCTCCTGTTTCCCTATATTCTAAATTCTTATTTTCTTTTATCAGAAAACATTTCTGATTCTCGTTTGGAAAACATTTCCAAAACTCCTTTACGATCAAACCTTACCATTTCTTAGTTAAGAAGGAAGTCACTCAAGTTGGGGTATAATTACCCCTCAGACCTTAACTGAACAACGTTATAACTTCGAAATAGTCAAAGTATATCTTTTAATCTTTAACAACTTCTTTACGCCTTTCTCGGATTCAATTTTACTGATCCACTTCTATATTTAAAACATTGGTTATAACGATAACGTTATAATCCCTACTTTCGAATTATCTAACTTTAATTATAACTTCTATTCTTATTAGTGAATAATTAACCTAACACTTATTTATTTATAAATAAATAAATCTCTATTTAGACACTGGAAAGTATAAGTACTTTCCCGAATTCGATATAATCGAATTTGTCGATTAACTCTCTTCGAGAAATCTCTATCTGATTAACTCTTCTTCGAATAACCTATATTCGATTAACTCCTTCTCGAATAAACGATATTCGATAATCTCTCTTCGAATAACTAATATTTGATAGCTCTTCCTTTCAAATATCTCATATTTGAAAATCTCACTTCGATTAAACTAACATCGATAACTCCCTTCGATGAAACTAACATCGATAACTCCCTTCGATGAAACTAACATCGGTAACTCCTTTCGATGAAACTAACATCGATTTATTTAACTCGACAAACTTAACTCGACTAACTTAACTTGATTCGACTAACTCGACTTACTTGGTTTGACTAACTCAATTTATTAACTCGACTGACTAATTCAACTCGATTAACCTAACTTGATTTACTTATTTCGATTAACTGAACTAATCACTTTGATTAACTCGACTAATTCACTTTGGTTAACTTAACCAATTCACTTAACTAATTCACTTAGTTTAACTTAACTAATTCACTTAACTCCTGTCGAATAAACTATATTAGATTAACTCCTTTACTCTATTCGAATAAACTATATTCGATTAACTCCTTTACTCTATTCGAATAAACTATATTCGATTAACTAACTTCGAATACCATATTCGATTAACTAACTTTCGAATACCATATTCGATTAACTAACTTCGAATACCATATTCGATTAACTAACTTTCGAATACCATATTCGATTAACTAACTTCGAATACCATATTCGATTAACTAACTTCGAATACCATATTCGATTAACTAACTTCGAATACCATATTCGATTAACTAACTTTCGAATACCATATTCGATTAACTAACTTCGAATACCATATTCGATTAACTAACTTCGAATACCATATTCGATTAACTAACTTCGAATACCATATTCGATTAACTAACTTCGAATACCATATTCGATTAACTAACTTCGAATACCATATTCGATTAACTAACCTCGCTTTATAAAGATTTCTTTTTTAACAACGTTTATTCATTTGAAAAGATTTACTTTTAAATAACGGTTCTACACTTTAAAAAACGATTTCCTTTTTATAATGTTCCCTTTCCAATTCTATTTGTAAATGGTTTACAAATATTTCTTTTCTCTATTTTATTCTATTTGCAAATGGTTTGCAAATATTCCCTTTCACATTTATTCTTAAAAATATTCTAACTCCTTAAATTTCCGGGAGAATTCGCCATAACCTCCTTTGTATCGGGAGCATCGGGAAAATCCCCAAACTCGCCACACAGGCCTTTCCATTCAAAAAGAAATATTTTGAAATTATTTTCCTTTTTAAAATATCTCCTATTTATAAATATCCCAATTTATAAATTTTCCTTATTTATAAATATTCCACTTTATAAATATCTCTTATTTATAAATATTCCAATTTATAAATATTTTGTTTTCAATATCACTTTGAAAGTCTCCTTATCAACATCCCGGTATGTCATGGTATTCAATCATATCAAATCACGATGTTCAATATCGTCCATACACACACAATCAACAAAAGAATATATATCACATCATATAACGCAATATATGAAAAACCATAAAATAACTGTTGAGGAATCCAGTCGGATTCCTCCAACCTGTTTCCCTGCATCACAGATGTTAGACAATAGAATAACATCGATTTTACTTCACTGTTAAATATTCTGATAAACAGAATCGACATACAGATATTTAACAGTTTATATATATATACATATACATATATATATATATATAATATTTCTACTAACTGACTAGCAGTTCAATCAATCAACCAATACACAGCAATCAACAGATGATTAACAGTTCTAAAAATACATTATAAAAATATAACTGTTCAGAGTTGGTGAGTTTTACTCACATTTGTAGTTCATCGTTAAAGAACGATAAACCGTTATTTGATCTGAATCAAACCATTTATTTCGCCACAAATTCAAACGAGCTCTGATGGACTTCCAGTCAGCTCCATGTTGTAGTCGTCGTCCATACGGTCCCAACGCAACTTACGGTTCATGATTCTGATTCCATATGAATAAGTTATTGACATTCGAAGGTTATACACTTTTAAATAAAATTAAACTAAATTTAAACAACACTTAATTGGGCCTCACCCCATTTTGAACGGGCCCAATACCCATTTTCCTTTGACCCGTGATTCAACAGTAGGCTTCTTCTCCGAAATCATTTCCTGTGACCGCAAGCTAAATTCCTCCATTTGAAAGCAACCAACCCAAGTATCAATCATAGCTTCATACTTCTTTCTTTACATTTGGGCTCAACATTTCAAATTTGGCCCATTTCCTTACTGGAAAAACAAAGCCCGTCCCTCCATACTTAAAAACCCGACCCCTTTATTTCCTTTCTCTCCCAAACTAAAACCAGAGAAAAATCGATCCCCTTTTTACACCCGTTGACCCCATTTTGACCGGTCCTTGCTCCTCCTTCGTCCGCCAGTCTAGGCCGCAACTGCCACCAATAAACTCAGCGTTCCAAGATACACCCGCCAGTCCCCTCTGAAGCCCACTCGAGTCCAACTCTGAAATCCGTTCTCAGGTGTCGCTCGATGCTCCATCAGGAAATGCGACAGCCATTTTCACCGAACCCCACGGAAATCTGCTCACTCGTTCTCCTCTTCGCTCCGATCTCGAAACCATACTCGAATCGAGTCACTACACGACCTTGCGCCAGAATTCCCGAGCCCTAGGCTCCATCCACAACACGCTGGAAGACAACCAGCGAACATGAGTACTTCGAGACTCAAAAAAAACCCAAATCAAAACGAAGAGAATTGGTCTGCGATCTCCTATATCTGTGTTTTACAAATTATAGGATTTTACTTCTATTTTATTTTGATTTTTTGTTTGTTTGAGGATTTCTGGTATATTTTCCTTTTTGCTGAAAGAAAATGTTGGCGGCTTGAAGAAATGAGGTCTGGACTTTTTGATTAGGTTTAGGAAGCAGTGTGGTGTATTTATAGGGTAAGGAAAATATATAGATATTTTTTTTAAAGGAATATTCTCAGTATATTCTCCATTTCAGTCTTCATTCTGCTTCTGTGGTCTGTTCTTGACGGGTTTCATACCCTGTTTGGGTTGGTTTTGGTTGCGGTTGAGACCGAAGGCCTCAGTGGCCTGTGCTGGATCATAGAAAAATAAAGGGGATATTTCGAATTTGATTTTCGTATTTTATTTTCTCGTTTTTCTCCTTGTCTTTGGTCCTTAAAAATCACTGCGACCATACATGATATCCAAAAATCAGAAAAACTGACATGCTGCTAGAGTTTGACATTACGGTCCCAACAAAACTGGTTTCGTCAAATTCCGACTACGTTTGCAAAACTGGCTATTTTTAGACCCTTGAGTAATCCATTTAAATATATAAATATATTTAAATAAAGAAAATTAAATATAAATAAATTTATATTATCGTATATATTCACAGTGGAATACCATACAGCTCCAGGAAAATTATATACTCTCTATTCCAAGTCCAGATTGAATCGATATTCACTTTACATTGAAAAATCCTTTTATAACGTATATAAAGCGTTACGAATTATAAAGGAATTCCATAGCGACTTTTTCTGAAATTTGATTTGGACATAAATCAAAATCTACACGACGAAATCCAGATTTTTCTCTTCCACTAGAAAGATATACTCCACCAGCTCCACACGTTTCTTGTTTCACTGAAATTCGGCTTAAAATGAATCCTGTACATTCAGTTGAAGTCTGAATCGCCAAATAGCGAACTGCCGCGTCGTTACGCGCTCGATTTTAATTAAAATATAATTATACTTTCCAACTGACGTCGATTGAATATATTCGTCAATATAATCCAACTCTAAGCTGAATTACATCTTAGGGATGACCCATTCACAGAATATTTTGTATTTCCAATATTTTTGATTATTTCGACATTATTATATATTTTATTATATTATAATTATTAATTAAATATTCAATATTATTTAATTCACGTTTTCGATATCGATAAATCGATATTTAATAATTAAATAAATAAATTGTTCAACAGCTAAAAATGCGGGTTACTACAGCACCAATGCTGATCAGTGGATCGCATGTGTACGGATCAATGTAAGAACTGTGTATATGGATCGACTTTGTATTTATGGATCGGTCTGTTGTGGCCAAGGCAAAATACACCAAGGTATTGCGATGGAGCGGATTGTATGACTTGATCGGATCGCGCATGGAAAAGGGAATGGATCATTGCGTAGATCAAAATGTGGAACGAGCCATGGAAATGGATCAGTGGTTGATCTAGTGATGGGTCGATGGACTATCCGTCGATTTATTAGCCAAATGAAGTCTATTTTTGGCTCGATGTTGGAGGTAGCTTCGATATAAATTCTGATGGAATATTCGAAGTAAAGTGAAGTGTTTGTAGATCGATGAAATGCAACGAAGTTACGAAGACGACTCAAGGATCTTTGAGCTCGTGGATAATGGTTTCTTGAGAAGGCACTTGAGCTTATGGATAGTCGCCGATGATGACAGCTAGAGTTATTGGAGACCCAGGGATCGTTATTAGTCGGAGGTTCTAGCGGACTCAAAGCCGGGGTACAATGGGGACGTCCAAAAGACTAGATGATTAGACGAGTACCTTGGGCAGTCATGATGGGCTTAGTTGTCTTCGTCGAGTAAGGAAAACCTAGGATAGGCGATACTGTATGGAGTTTTTGCTAGAACCGGAGTTACCATTAGCCCTTGACGGATGGCAGATGGCTAGTCATACGAATAACGATCGTTTCAAGGCAAGGCAGATGGTGATAGGCAGAGTCATGGATGTTGATTGTTTTGCTTGTATCGTCTTATGTGGATTGTTCGGCGTCAAAGGAAATATCTCTTGGGTGCTTGTCTGATGTTGGTTTCGGCCTTCGGGGTTTGTGCTTAAGAGATGTTGAGCTCGATTAGGATTGTCCACGCTTGATAATTGGTTGGTATGGATATCTGTTTGTTTCTCCTCTTATTCTCTGGGAAAGGCTATCACTATCAATTGTGGAGGAGATGGGTTTGGGTTTCTTCTCGTTTGAAGTGTTGGTAGATTAAATGATTAATCTGCTAATTTCTCATATATTTTATTGATGATGTTAGATAGTTGTTTATCGCTCATTAAGACTATTGTCTAACTCAAGGTTCTGTGTTTCCTCTTATTACCTTGGGTTGTTCATTCGCGTTGTGGATGGGCAGACTGAGTAACAGGTAGTAGATCTTGATGAGGACAATGCTGCTGAGCGGCGATGATCTGGAGGCTTACTTATTCGTTTCCTACTATACATATTATGTTGTTTTCCACTACAACTGTTTAGATGCTACTCTGAGTGAACTTGTACTGAGGCTTGTTGTACAGATTCTGATGATGTAATCCAATTTGATGCATGGATATATTCATGATGATATGAAAGTTTAAGATTATGTTCAATGACGCTTCACTATTACTGCCTGCTGTATAAGTTCTATTATATTATATCCCTGCGCTATGAGTTATATGACAGGTTCCGCTTGTGTTATTCTACCTTGATGATCGTCCATAGTTGCCTGGCACATCTTTCATTGCATTATTCTCCTTGTTTAAGAGCATAAGTTATGGGCGGTCGTCACAACTTAATTTTTATAATCCCTTTTTTTCTGTTTTTACTTATTGTGTTTATATGATTAGGAGTATTTTTAGGCTACCCCCTTAACCCATTGCTTCTCCTTCTCAAATATATTCATATTAATATGACATTCTGGGTTAGAAAATCAAATCTAAACCGATGGATTAGCACACGAATACTCGTTGCTCCACTAATTCTTATATGCATAAAGGGACATAAGCTTGAATCTACTTATTCATGCTGCCCATTATACATTTTTTTACCTTTTAAACAACAAGAATAAATATCTTTTAATTAGGGTTTAAGTGTTTTACTGTTTTGTAAAATCACACCATTTATTTATGGTAAAATCTAGCTATATATGCATTCATTCATATCATTACACAATATAAAATTTAACATAAAAGAATGGCTTCCTGTGATAGGACTTATTGCCTTAAAGATGTATTATACTCACCAAACCTCTTTCCTCCCTTGATCTTATATTTTCTAGCTTGTATTCTACTTATCTTATTGCTCCATTAATATTGTTTCTAGAGAAAATATTGTAGTAATGATCTTTTTGCCCGAATGCTTTAATACTGAGTTTATATAACCTGGCACTAGGGTTTTTAATCCTACCACATACCTATCCTATCCCTAGTATATTTCCAGCATATCATTGAATTGATTTAACATTTTCCCCGAGTCCAAACAAATTGATTTCATCCTCTTTTCCCTTTGTTATTTAAGCCATGCACCCTTTCTATTTATGGTTAATAAACTGACATGCATATTGCATGACTCATGCTTGTTATTTGTTAAGTGAAAAAAATGTATCCGACCTATATTTATTTTAAATTAAACATGCATTGAAACTTCTGACCAACTTTACAACAATTTTCCTAACTGATATGTTAAATTCCTCATTTATATTCGTAAGTTTTACAGCTAACACTAATGTCTCTATTTAATTAACCTAGGTGATAAAATATAATGCACACATATATTAGTTTAGGCATATGCATATATTCATAAACCCATGTGTCAATACTCATGTATGCAAAAATTTCATTTTTATCACTAGTTAAATATAGTTAAACTGGGGTTTACATTTTAGGGTTACTACATACATTCCCCTTTAAGAAATTATGCCCCACAATTTATAATACCTTACCCAAGTATTTTAATCAAGTATTAATCAGCAATCAGCTGATTCATACTTCCTCAAGCCATTCATCAGACTTGTGAATTTGCAATAAAATTATGCCCCACAATACATAATTCGATTTATGTTATTCAGATTTTTTAATCAAAGCAATAAAATAGACCTTAAAAGAAAAAAAACCAATATCAATTTAGTAACCAGTTATCGAGCACCAATCTAAAAATAAATTAGGATATTTGGATTTCATCTTATCTTCCACTTCCCATGTGCAATCATTTGCATCCAAGCTCTATTGCACCTTTACCAGATTTATTATTTTATTTCTTAATTTCTTTTCCTCTTTTGCTACTATCCCAACTGGCTCTTTTTCATAAATCAAATCCGATCTGATTTTCACCTGGCAGGAGAATCTAAAATTGTGTTCTTATCATGTTCCCACCTCCTTAATTGAGATACATGGAATATATTGTGTATCCCTTTAAATTCCTAGTTAATCTTAATTTATAAGCTAAGGCACCAATTTTCTCTAAGATCTCATATAGCCCAACATACCTGGGACAATGTTTCCCTTCCTTACCAAATCTTAGTGCATTCCTTGTGGGTGAAACTTTTACAAACACATAATCACCTACACCAAACTCAGCTGGCTTCCTCTTTCTATCAGCATATGCTTTTTGTCTTTCCTGTGCAGCCCTCATTCTCTGCCTTACCAATTCTTTTTTTTTGTGTCCTTAATTTGATCGGGTCCAAGCAAAACCCTTTTACCATCTTCTAACCAGCATGTAGAAGATAGGCAGGGCATTCCATATATGGCCTCAAATGGGGACATTCCTATGCTTGATTGGTGGCTATTATTATAGGCAAATTCTTCCAAATATATGTGATCTTCCCATCCTCCTCCAAATTCAAACACACATGCCCTTAGAAAATCCTCTAATACTTTGTTTATTACCTCTGTATTCCCATCAGTTTGGGGTGGTAAGCAGTACTTAAACACAATTCTACCCCCATAACTTCTTGAAATCTTCCCTAAAATCTAGAAGTGAACGAATTATCTCTATAACTGATGATTGTCTTGGGTATATCATAAAGCCTTACTACTTCCTTCACAAATAGTTGGGCCAGTTTATATGCATTTCTGTCTGATCTAATAGGGATAAAATGGTCTTTTTTTGTCAATCTATCCACTATTGCACATATACTATCATTCCCCCTTTTAGATCCTGGCGAGCCCTCCACAAAATCCGTGGAAATGCTTTCCTATTTCCATTTAGGCACTTCTAAACATTGCAACATTCCTGATAGCCTCTAATAGTCTGCCTTTACTTGTTGACAAGTGAGACATTTGCCACATATCTAGCTACATCACCCTTCATTGCTTTCCACAATATCCTCTCTTAAGGTCATGGTGCATTTTATTACCTCCTAGATGGATTGTATATTTAGTCTTGTGGTGTTCATCTGTCACCTCTCTTTTTAATTCTTCCAATTTTGGCACACAGATATTTCCCTTATATTTGAGGTAGCTTTTCCCATCCAACTCAAAATTTTCTACTTCTATATTTCTTAGTAATAAATCTTTCTTTCCTTTGAGAAATGAATCCTAATCTTGTAATCTCCCCAACTTATCTGCCAATATTGTTTGGATAGATATTATGCATAATTTTCCATATTCTATCATATCACAGTGTTCATTTCTTTATTGATGGGTATCTCTACTTTACTAAGGGTAGTCAAATCCTTGAATTCTTCTATCATCAATCTAGCCAACTTAAAATGTTGCCTACTCATGGCATCTGCCACCTTGTTTGCTTTTCCTGGGGTATATATGTGTGTAAGTCATATGAAGCTAAGAATTCAACTCATCTATGCTGCCTCATGTTCAAGTCGAAAAGAGGTATTTGAGATATTTGTGATCGGTATACAATTCAAACTTTGCCCTAAGCAGGTAATGTCTCCATAGTTTTAAGGCATACACAACCGCAACAAGCTCTAGGTCATGTGTTGCATATCTACTTTCACTAGGCTTCAACTGCCTTGATGCATATGCAATTACCTTATTATTTTGCATCAATACAGCCCCTAATCTAGACCCACTTGCATTTGTGTACACCACTAAGCCTTTATTCCCTTCAGGTACTTGCAAAATAAGAGCTTTAATCAATGCTTTCTTCAAACTTTCAAAGGCTATCTCGCATTTATCTGTCCAAGTAAAGGGTTGTTCTTTCTTAGTCAACTTGGTTAAAGGAATAGCTATTCTTGCAAAATCCTTCATAAACCTTTAATAGTAGCCTGCCATCCCCATAAATGATCTAACTTTTGTCACATTTTTGGGTCTCTACTATGTTTGCATTGCCATCACTTTATTAGTGACTACAGATATACCTTTAGCTGATATATGTGCCCTAAAAACTTTACCTCTTGTGGCCAAAAATTACATTTAGATAGTTTTGCCTTCAACTTAAATTGTCTTAACCTGGTTAACACTTTATGCAAATGTATTTCATGCTCCTGTTCTAATTTTGAATAAATCAATATATCATCAATAAAAACCAAAACAAACTCATCCAAATAATCTCTAAAAATCCTATTCATTAAATCAACAAAATAGGAAGGAGCATTTGTTAACCCCAATGGCATTACAATGCATTATAAAGCATTATAAGGAGCATTTTTAACCCTAATTTCATCAAATGTAGTGTGCTTTATACTTTCTTCTTCCACTTTCATTTGGTGGAATCCTGAAGCTAGATCCAGTCTAGAAAATACTTTTTCTCCATTTAATTGATCAAAGAGGTCATCTATTCTAGGAAGTGGATATTTATTCTTAATTGTCACTTTATTTAACTCCCTATAATCCATGCACATTCTCATAAACCCATCTTATTTCCTCACAAAAACTACTGGGGAACCCAAGCATGAATTATTGGGTATAATAAACCCTTTCTGTTCTAATTCCTCAAGCTATTTCTTTAATTCTATTAATTCTTTAGGACCCATTCTGGTGGGTTTCTTGACAATGGGATTAGCTCTAGGTATTAAACTTATTTGGAATTCCACTGGCCTTTCCTGAGGAACCCCATTCACTTCTTCAAAGACATCTGGGTACTGGTTTACTATGTGAATTTCTTCCAAATAAATCCCTTTTTCTTCTTTACTTACTCTCTGTATACCTCCAGGACAGGTATGTTTTAAGGTTTAACATATCGCTGTTACTTTCTGGTTATTTTTATTTCTTAAAGAAATGGAAGATTTTTCTAAATCTATGATAGCTTTAAATTTTTGTAACCAGTCTACACCCAGAATTATTCCTATGCCAGGATAACCTAAGACATGCAAGTTAGATATGAATATACATCCTCCTATGTTAAGCTTTAGACCCACACATTTCATGCCCAAAACACTAGAACTCCTATAGGACTTTTTATAACTAAAGGCCTATCCACAATCACACACACAAGTTCTAGTTTTTGAACAATATCATGGGAGATAAGGGAATGTGTAGCACTAGTATCATATACCACAACAATAGGAAAATCTTTAATAAAAAAGTGTACCTTCAACCTATCCTGGTTCTCCTGCAGCAGCATTGTCGATTTCCTTTACTTTGCCCTCTAAAGCCCCTACTATAGCATGTACTTTAATTGGCTCTAGACAATTTTTCTTAATATGCCCCTCTTTTCAGAATTATAACACTTAAATGCTGCTACTTTTCCAGCTAAACACCTTAACTTCATATGTCCTTCTTTCCCACAATTGAAGCAGAAAATCTTCCGTTTTACTTTTGAGGTGTTAGCTCCTTCTGTTTTCTTGACACTAACTTCAGGTTGCTTATTGTCATAAGGATGGGCTTTATTCTTGCCTTGTTGATATTTGCATGCTTAAAAATTTTAATTTTCTCCCTTGCATTATCATGCTGCTCATTCTTCAGAGTTAAGTTTAAACCTTTATCAAAAGTCCTCTCAGCATAAGGTAACATGGCTCTTGACAAATTAGCATCAAGTCCTCCGACTTCTGAGTGTATTCTATTATACTCATGGTTCCTTGTCTGAGTTTGATGAATTCCTCCAACAAAGTGGCTTTTTCTGATGTTGGGACAAATCCGGCTTCATGCACCTCCTCAAATTGGTTCCATGTTATCTCATGTTCAGGTCTTCCTACTATCATCACCTCCCATAGCCCAGAGTTACACCTTTTAACCTTCTGAAGGTTATTTGTCTCTTTCTCTGATCATCCACCTGCATCTCAGTGAAGATCCTCTCTAAACTCCTTAGCCAAGTTTTCACCCTCATGACCCCTTCAATTCCCTCAAACTTCTTGCCTCCTAAGTGTGAGAATGTCTTTAACAATTTGGATAACTCTAAATGAGGGTTTTCTGTTCTGGGTCCCACTCCATCTCTGTAACGACCCGGGGATTTTGGGACCTTGGTTATCGACATAAACTCAATGTCGACTACCCAAGCATTGGAAAACATCGTATAGTCCATGAAAAAATTTAGATGGTAAGGATATATAAGATAGAAACTTAGAATAGAAGAAGAAGATCATAACAACAGAGTTAGAGTAACATGAGTCTCACAACGGAACGAATAAAATATAACATAACTTTGAAATAAAACCAGTATATGTATATAATAACATTTATCAGAGTACAACACTTACAACACAGCGGAAATAAACAATTGCTATAAAATCCTGAAGCCTCCTGCTCTAAGCTCTCAGTGTATCTGTAAAATCCTGACTACTTGACTGCCCGTACAAATTGGGCACCCAAGGGTTTAGGGAAAACAAAACAAAATAAAACTCTGGGTTAGTCATGGGACTGGTGTGAGTAAAACAATTTAAAACAGTTTGAGCAATTAAACGATATCTCATAAGACAACGCCGTATAACGGAACGGGTTTTTCCCCTATGAAAATCTAAAACACTTAAAATCCTTTTGAAAGAAACGATAATCTTTATATCAAAACTCTTTGATATTATAGTAGTGTCTATCAATCACAACTAATAATCATCTTGCAGAACGTTTTCATCTCACGTTCCACATATATAATATATAATCCAAAACCGTGGGCGCTTATTGGGTAATAGGTTTCAACTGCTAAGGTATGGGACCACCTTCCGACAGTGTATCTCTAGAGGGAAATACACCGGATTCAACAAGAACATCTTGTAACCCAGGCTAAACATGACCGGTCACTCATTTCGCTTGAGTGTATCGAATGTATTATCACTAACGGTTGGGATCAGCAACCGTTTCCCGAAAGGTACAACATCAAAATAGGTTAAAGAAGTAAATGAAACTCTAGACCAGATGACAATACACCCTAATTGGTAGCCAACCACTTAGCCATGCGACCTACGTGATTTTATACCATTTCCTGGTTGCGAGGCTAGAGGTCATAACGTACAGACCACACGTTTATTTACTTTGAATGTCACATCGTCATACCCGCCAAATCACAAATTGATTTCTCCAAAAATACCACGGGTATACAGCTAAGAAAAACGGATTCCTCTGCCACCATATGTAAATAAATTTGAAGGGATCAACTTATGCGATCTATTAAATATACTCTGTCAGACATTCTTCCATACAGGTCGTCCTAGGACTGGACAAACCGAAGGCACTATTCTGTAAACAGGACAACCCTTCCATAACTCCGACTTAAATTATCTTCATCATATTTGATTCGCAACGCTAACACCCATACAGAGTGGTTTTCAGATAATGAATCTGATCCCGGTCTCTCCGTATTGACAACAGAAATGGTCAAAACTTTGATAGTCAGTGATTTAACTATCAATGGAAAACATGTGTACAAACAACGATCTTATTTCCAAATGGAAATTTTATCGATCAATCATCAATCAACATTTATCCCTTTAATTTAATTTATCATTAATTTATTCATTTCCCTATTTTTCGTTTTCCATATATTTCATAAATCATGTTTCGTCACATAGCTTCTATATTTAGAAACTACACGTTATTAACATTGGAAAAGATTTCCATATTTACTCTCATTTCTTATTTTCTGTATTAGAAAACATTTCTGATTCTTATTTGGAAAACATTTCCAAAGCTCCTTCATTGGATTTAAACAGATGTTTAAATAAACATCGCTATGCCAACTCAAACCATTACACTCATTAACTAAATTCACTTAACCAAACTTTACTATCAGACCTGAACCATTCCTTAGTTAAAAACGAAGTCAATCAAGTTGGGGTATAACTACCACTCAGACCTTAACTTAGCAACATTTCTAACTTTGAAATAGACCAAGTTCACCTTCTAAATCTTTAACAAACTTCCTTACGTAACTTTCGGATTCTATTTATGAATCCACTTCTTTTTTACAGAAATCATTTGATTATAACAATAGATCATAATCCCTACTTCCTAAATATCTAATTTTAAATAAAACTTTTATACCTTAATTTAAATAAATAAATAAATGATTTATTTAATAAATAAATCTTGATTTAAAAATCAGAAAGTAAATAGTACTTTCCTACATTCGATATAGTCGAAATCTAATGCATACTTCTCTCTCGAATCACTTCTATTCGATAACTCTCCTTCGAATGATTTACATTCGATTAACACTCTTCGAATGGCTTACATTCGATTAACTCTCTTCGAATGACTTACATTCGATTAACTCTCTTCGAATGACTTACATTCGATTAACTCTCTTCGAATGACTTACATTCGATTAACTCTCTTCGAATGACTTACATTCGATTAACTCTCTTTGAATGACTTACATTCGGTTAACTCTCTTCGAATGATTAATATTCGATCCTTTATAATTTCCTTTATAGATGTTGCGTTTACATTCTATTTTCAAATATCGGTGTTAAAACCGATTTTCACTTCTCTATATAAATTCAGACTTAAAATTTTAATTTATCAAATGATAAATATTTTACTTAATTTATAAAACATTATTTATAAATTAATCTTCTCCATTTTATCTATTAAAACAGATTTCAATTTAATATTTAATTTTCACATATTTCCTTCTTATAAAATTCTATTCATTTTATAAAATACTTCCTTTTAAAATACCCTATTTATTTCCCAATAATTCTTTTTTTATAATTCTATTTATTTTTATAAATATTTCCTTTTCAATTCTATTTGTAAATGTTTTACAAATATTTCCTTTTCAATTCTATTTGTAAATGTTTTACAAATATTTCCTTTTCAATTCTATTTATTTAAAAATATTTCTTTTTATAAAATCCTTTGATTTTATACATATTTCTTTTTCAATAAACATTGAAAATTTCCTTTTTTATATTCCATTATTTCTTATGGTATTAAAAATACCAAATGACAATGATCAATATCATTCTAGCACACATAATCAATAACAGATTTTATATCACATCATACATCACAATATATGAACACAAACAGTAGCATAAATATTGAGGAATCAAATTGAATACCTCCAACCTGTTTCCCTGCATCCGTAGATGCTACACAGTATAATTCATTTCAATTCCAGTTCAATATAACATATTCTGATGAACAAAATAAATGTTTGTTTAACGATAGGTGTGTATATCGTTAACTATAATTTCAACCTATTAAACAACCATTCAACCAAACAATCACCACACAGAAATTAATCATCATTTATCAGTACTAGATTATATTTATAAAAATATAATTTAAACAGAGTTAGTGAGTTTTACTCACATTGTCCGTTAATCGTTAAATAACGATTACGGTCGCTGATTCGGACCAGGCAATTTATTTTGCTATAAATTGTAACGAGCCCCAATTCACTCCCAGTCAGTTCCATTGGGTAGCCCTCGTCCATATGATCCCAAGGATCTTGTTTCGCTGAATTCTGATTACGTATGACAAAGATATTACTTATATAAGCTAACATCTTTATTTAATTAAATTAAACTAAATATTTATTTATAGCCGGGCTTTTACCAATATAAAATCGGTCCATTCTCCTTGCGCAAGGCCCATGACCACATCCATCCATCGTCTCCGTAAAAACCGGTATCGCTGCTCCACCGTTTTACCCACATCGATGCCGATATTCAGGCTTCCACCGCTCCCCAATTCTTCAACAAAAACTCAAACAAAACCCACCGCCCTTTCTGTCTTCGATTCCTCTTCATCACAGAATGGCAACACTCGGTCACCAGTTCTCACTCACGTTTCCTCTAATTCCGCGCAATATACACTGTAAAAAGATCGACACTGATATGCCTCAAAGTCACCCAAAATCTGCCTACAAACATTATACGCCCTCACGATCATGAATTTAACCTTCATTTCCACCATCGACGCCGATAACTCACCAATACCCAAACCCTAGTCTCGCTGTAAAAATAGACAGCGACGAAAACCCAAATCAAATTCAACGAAAACCCTACCAATTTGAAGAGAACCACTTGGTGAATCCAAATATATACCTCTCTCGATTTATTGATTTTTATACGAGTTTAAATGAATTTCCGAAGATTAAACATTTCACTGCAAACTTGAAAAGAAACCGATGGCGGGTGGTTTGAACAAGGGAAAAACGAAGTCCGTATGTGGCCGTATGAGATTTTAATGTGAAAAACAGTCGATAATCTGACTTTAAAAATACGTTGTGTGAGCAAACGGAGTTAGAATTCGACGAAACCAGTTTCGTTGGGTCCGTAATGTCAAACTATAGCTGCAAAACTTGCTATTTTTAAACCCCTAAATAAACCGATTTAAATATTAATATATCTAAAAATAATTAAATTAAATATTTATAAATAAATATTATTATATATATTCACATAGAATATAATACTGCTTCAAAATATTCCTATATGGATTTATAACTCGACATTTCAAATCCAAATTAAATCAGTGTTCAATTTATATTGAAAATCCATTTATAATATAAATAAATCGTTATAAATTATAAAGGAATTCCATAGCGACTTTTCGAAAATTTGATTTGGACACAACTCAGAATCTACACAACGAAATCTCGATTTTTTCTCTTCCATTAGAAAATTATACTTCACTAGCTCCGAAAGTTTCTTGTTTCATAGAAATCCGACTTAAAATGGATTCTGTATATTCGTTTAAAGTTCGAATCGCCAAATTACGAACTACCGCGCCATTTCGAGCTCGATTATAATTATATTTTAATTATTCGTTTGAACTTCATTTAAAAAAATGAATTCGTTAATATAAATCAAATTCAAAACTGAATTATATATTATAAATAATCCAATTCACACAATATTGTGAATTCAACTTAATTCTGATTATTTCAGGATTAAATATATTATTATATTATTTATATTAATTAAATATTCAATATTATTTAATTAAACGACCATTTAAATATCTAAATCATTATTTAAATATTTGAATTAATTAATTAATTATTATATCGTAAAAATACGGGACATTACATTCTTCCCCCTTAAAATAATTTCGTCCTCGAAATTGCTAAGGTAGAAAACAAACGCTATTGATTGGTTAGAACTTATTTGTTCACTTCTTAACTTCAGTTTCAACTGAACCAATTTAATTTCAATTAAATATTTATTCATTCCTACTAACGAAAATTTTCAAAAATCCTGAAAATTTTCTAACATCTTAACTTTTCGAAAAATTTCGCCAGCACCTCCTTTGCATTAGTCAATAGCTCAAACTCCAACTCGCCTCTCTAGGCCTTCTTCAACACAAAAGAAAATCAAACAGCCAAGCGGCTTGCCAATTCGGCTCATCAAAATCTCAAACCCATATATAATATAAACTGGTACCTTTTTGTCGGGCATATCAATATATCCTTTCCATGTGTTACCAATTCTGCATAAACCAATGTCATCCCAATCATTCGGATATACCCAAGCCAAATTATGTTCTTAACTCAAATTCCATTTTTAATTTTAACTCTTAACTTACCAGTCAAATTCCATTTTGGATTATCTCTAATCCAATCTAATTCGATACTTTATATCTCAATTCATTTTCCACTTAACTGGTTTCATTTCAATTTCTATTTCTATTTGCTTTTACGAATTCAAGTTTAATTTGTTTTAATTCAAACAATCTTCCCTAGGGAATGTCAAACAGTTTAGCTTTTTTATAACCAGATATCCCCTTTCGGGATTCAAAACAACTTGCTTTTCCACAAAACAATTTAAAAACAAAGTCTTTGGTTGTAATCCGTCACATAGCAACTAGAAAATGAACACCGATGATGCAGCTGTCATCATTGGAATCTATTTTCCAGCGATCGAAGTGAGTTCAATACTATATCACTTTTAAAACCATTTCTAAACACTTTCATTTTGAAATTCATTTCAAAATATCCTTTTCAATGCTTGTAACAAATTTTTAAATCTCCCAGGATATTAAAATTCACATACATTTAACCTAGATTCATTTACAAACACTTTTATAACCTTCCAGGGTTTTAATTCCAATTCTGATTTAAATTCAGATTTAAATCATCTGATTTCACGTATTTCACTTATATGAATTCTGATTGGCTATTTACATAACCATTTCACATTTTATAATATTATTCGATTATAATCACAACGAACACATCCAATATACGATAATATTTTAAATATTAATAATTCCTTTTATATCAAAATATATTTTGGGTAAATTATATCATCTACCCTCTTTCAAAACATACTGTGTCGGTTCATCGTGTTCGAGTGTTTATAAACTCCTACTGATACACTGGATCAAACTGATCGATCAGAAACCATAAACAACTTAATAAATAAATCTCCACAATATAAAACCATTTTATATTGAATAACAAATACGTTCACTCGTATATATACACTCAAACTCAATCTAGGGTATTGCTAACCCTATCTTTACTGAGCCACGCCACAGAGCCAAGGTAATTACTTAACCTTCAGCTCTGATACCACTATAACGACCCGGGGATTTTGCAACCTAGGTTATCGACATAAACTCAATGTCGACTACCCAAGCATCGGAAAACACCGGATAGTCCATGAAAGAAATTAGAGGGTGAGGATAGATAAGATAGAAATTTAGAATAGAAGAAGAAGAAGACCACAAATATAGAGTCAGAGTAACACGAATTTCACAGCGGAACGAATAAAATATAACATAACTTTGAAATAAAACTAGTATATGTATACAATAACATTTATCAGAGTACAACACTTACAACACAGCGGAAATAAGCAATTGCTATAAAATCCTGAAGCCTCCTGCTCCAAGCTCTCAGTGTATCTGTAAAATCCTGACTACTTGACTGCCCATACAAATTGGGCACCCAAGAGTTTAGGGAAAACAAAACAAAATAAAACTCTGGGTCAGTCATGGGACTGGTGTGAGTAAAACAATTTAAAATAGTTTGAGCAATTAAACAATATCTCATAAGACCACGCCATATAACGGAACGGGTTTTTCCCTTATGAAAATCCAAAACACTTGATTTGACTTTCAAAATCCTTTTGAAAGAAACGATAATCTTTATATCAAAACTCTTTGATATTATAGTAGTGTCTATCAATCACAACTAATAATCATCTAGCAGAACACTTTTATCTCACGTTCCACATATATAATATATAATCAAAACCCGTCGGTGCTTATTGGGTAATGGATTTCAACTGTCAAGGTATGCGACCACCTTCCGACAGTGTATCTCTAGATGAAAATACACCGGGTTCAAAAGAACATATTGTAACCCAGGCTAAACATAACCGGTCACTCATTTCGCTTGAGTGTACCGAATGTATTATCACCAATGGTTGGGATCAACAACCGTTTCCCGAAAGGGACAACATCAAAATAGGTTAAAGAAGTAAATGAAACTCTAGATCAGGTAACAATGCACCCTAATTGGTAGCCAACCACTTAGCCATGCGAACTACCCGATTTTATACCATTTCCTGGTTGTGAGGCTAGAGGTCATAACGTACATACCACACCCTTATTTACTTTCAATGTCACATCGTCATACCCGCCAAATCACAAATTGATTTCTCCTAAAATACCACGGGTATACACCTAAGAGAAACGAATTCCTCCGCCACCAAAAGTAAATACGTTTGAAGATATCAACTTATGCGATCTATTAAATATACACTGTCAGACATTCTTCCATACAGGTCGTCCTAGGACTAGACAAACCGAAGGCACTACTCTATAAACAGGGCAGCCCTTGCATAACTCCGTCTTCAATTATCTTCATCATATTTGATTCGCAACACTAACATCCATACAGAGTGGTTTTTAGATAATGAATCTGATCCCGGTCTCTCCGTATTGACAACGGAAATGGTCAAAACTTTAATAGTTGGTGATTTAACTATCAAAGGAAAACATGTATACAAACAATGATCTTATTTCCAAATGGAAATTTTATCGATCAATCATCAGTCAACATTTATCCCTTTAAATTAATTTATTCATTTCACTATTTTTCGTTTTCCATATATTTCTTAGATCCCGTTTCGTCACACAGCTTCTATATTTAGAAACTATATGTTATTAACATTGGAAAACATTTCCATATTTACTCTCATTTCTTATTTTCTGTATTAGAAAACATTTCTGATTCTTATTTGGAAAACATTTCCAAAACTCCTTCATTGGATTTAAACAGATGTTTAAATAAACATCGCTATGCCAATTCAAACCATTACACTCATTAACTAAATTCACTTAACCAAACTTTACTATCAGACCCGAACCATTCCTTAGTTAAAAACGAAGTCAATCAAGTTGGGGTATAACTACCACTCAGACCTTAACTGAGCAACATTTCTAACTTTGAAATAGACCAAGTTCACCTTCTAAATCTTTAACAAACTTCCTTACGTAACTTTCGGATTCTATTTATGAATCCACTTCTTTTTTACATAAATCATTTGATTATAACAATAGATCATAATCCCTACTTCCTAAATATCTAATTTTAAATAAAACTTTTATACCTTAATTTAAATAAATTAATAAATGATTTATTTAATAAATAAATCTTGATTTAAAAATCGGAAAGTAAATAATACTTTCCTACATTCGATATAGTCGAAATCTAATGCATACTTCTCTCTCGTATCACTTCTATTCGATAACTCTCCTTCGAATGATTTACATTCGATTAACTCTCTTCGAATGACTTACATTTGATTAACTCTCTTAGAATGATTTACATTAGATTAACTCTCTTTGAATGGCTTACATTCGATTAACTCTCTTCGAATGACTTACATTCAATTAACTCTCTTCGATTGACTTATATTCGATTAACTCTCTTCGAATGACTTACATTCGATTAATTCTCTTCGAATGACTTACATTCGATTAACTCTCTTCGAATGATTAATATTCGATCCTTTATAATTTCCTTTATAGATGTTGCGTTTACATTCTATTTTCAAATATCGATGTTAAAACCGATTTTCACTTCTCTATATAAATTCAGACTTAAAATTTTAATTTATCAAATGATAAATATTTTACTTAATTTATAAAACATTATTTATAAATTAATCTTCTCCATTTTATCTATTAAAACATATTTCTATTTAATATTTATTTTTCATATATTACTTTTTTATAAAATTCTATTCATTTTATAAAATACTTCCTTTTAAAATATCATATTTATTTCCCAATAATTCTTTTTCTATAATTCTATTTAATTTATAAATATTTCCTTTTCAATTCTAATTGTAAATGTTTTACAAATATTTCCTTTTCAATTCTATTTGTAAATGTTTTACAAATATTTCCTTTTCAATTCTATTTGTAAATGTTTTACAAATATTTCCTTTTCAATTCTATTTATTTAAAAATATTTCTTTTTATAAAATCCTTTGATTTTATACATATTTCTTTTTCAATAAACATTGAAATTCCCTTTTTATATTCCAGTATTTCTTATGGTATTAAAAATACCAAATGACAATGATCAATATCATTCTAGCACACATAATCAATAACAGATTTTATATCACATCATACATCACAATATATGAACACAAACAGTAGCATAAATATTGAGGAATCAAATTGAATACCTCCAACCTGTTTCCCTGCATCCGTAGATGCTACACAGTATAATTCATTTCAATTCCAGTTCAATATAACATATTCTGATGAACAAAATAAATGTTTGTTTAACGATAGGTGTGTATATCGTTAACTATAATTTCAACCTATTAAACAACCATTCAACCAAACAATCACCACACAGAAATTAATCATCATTTATCAGTACTAGATTATATTTATAAAAATATAATTTAAACAGAGTTAGTGAGTTTTACTCACATTGTCCGTTAATCGTTAAATAACGATTACGGTCGCTGATTCGGACCAGGCAATTTATTTTGCTATAAATTGTAACGAGCCCCAATTCACTCCCAGTCAGTTCCATTGGGTAGCCCTCATCCATACGATCCCAACGGCGCTGAATTCTGATTACGCATGACAAAGATATTACTTATATAAGCTAACAACTTTATTTAATTAAATTAAACTAAATATTTATTTATAGCCGGGCTTTTACCAATATAAAATCGGCCCATTCTCCTTGCGCAAGGCCCATGACTGCATCCATCCATCTTCTCCGTAAAAACATGTATCGTTGCTCCACCGTTTTACCCACATCGATGCCGATATTCAGGCTTCCACCCTCCCCAATTCTGCAACAAGAACTCAAACAAAACCCACCGCCCTTTCTATCTTCAATTCCTCTTCATCTTCATCACAGAATGTCAACACTCGGTCACCAGTTCTTACTCGCGTTTCCTCCACTTCCGCGCGATATGCTGTGTAAAAAGATCAACACTGATATGCCTCAAAGTAACCTAAAATCTGCCTACAAACATTATACGCCCTTACGATCATGAATTTAACCTTCATTTCCACCATCGACGCCGATAACTCACCAATACCCAAACCCTAGTGTCGCTGTAAAAATAGACAGCGAGGAAAGCCCAAATCAAGTTCAACGAAAACCCTACCAATTTGAAGAGACCCACTTGATGAATCCAAATATATACCTCTCTCGATTTATTGATTTTTATACGAGTTTAAATGAATTTCCGAAGATCAAACATTTCACTATAAACTTGAAAATAAACCGATGGCGGATGGTTTGACCAAGGAAAAAAATGAAATTAAGTTTAGAGGGATGTAAGCTACTTATAGAAGATTTTTAATATTTTTATATTTATTATTATATCCAATTTTAAGCAATTGTAATACGTATTTGTCCTTTAAAAATTCGTACGACCACATATAATACCCAAAAATCATGAAAATGGGCATGCAGCTATAGTTTGACATTACCGACCTAATGAAACTGGTTTCGTCGAATTCCGACTCCGTTTGCTCACACATCGTATTTTTAAAGTCAGATTGTCGACTGTTTTTCACATTAAAATCCCGTATGGCTGCATAAGGACTTCAAAAATCACGAAAATTGAAATCTAATAATATTTTAATATTTTGAATCCAACAAAACTAGTTTCATCGAAAATAGAGGCCGTTTGCAAAACTGCCTATTTTTAAACCCCTAAATAAACCTATTTAAATATTAATATATTTAATAATAATTAAATTAAATATTTATAAACAAATATTATCATATATATATTCACATAGAATATAATACAGCTTGAAAATATTCCTATGTGGATTTATAACTCGATAATTCAAATCCAAATTAAATCAGTATTCAATTTATATTGAAAATCCATTTATAATATAAATAAATCATTATAAATTATAAAGGAATTCCATAGCAACTTTTCAAAAATTTGATTAGGACATAACTCACAATCTACATGACGAAATCTCGATTTTTCTATTCCATTAGAAAAATATACTTCACCAGCCTCGAACATTTCTTGTTTTACAGAAATCCGACTTAAAACGGATTCTGTATATTGGTTTAAAGTTCGAATCGCCAAATTACGAACTACCGCGCCATTTCGAGCTCGATTATAATTATATTATAATTATACGTTTGAACTTCGTTTAAAAAAATGAATTCGTTAATATAAATCAAATTCTAAACTAAATTATATATTATAAATAATCCAATTCACACAATATTGTGAATTCAACTTTATTCTGATTATTTCAGGATTAAATATATTATTATATTATTCATATTAATTAAATATTCAATATTATTTAATTAAACGACCATTTAAATCTCTAAATCATTATTTAAATAATTAAATTAAGTAATTATTATATCGTAAAAATACGGGACATTACAATCTCTGACAGCCCTCATAAAGTCTTGTGCATTTATCATGGGAAGGTCTCCTGATGTACCAGCCCCTTGGGTTGCTACCCTACCTATCATTGACCTCTACCAACAATTTGGATCCTTATTAGTTCATATTGGCCTATTTTATAATAATTATTCACTAATTATCTAAGTAACTTCAGGCATGCAATCATATAACAGCCAATATATTTTATAAACTACTTATTGTTCTCAATTTATTTGCCATATTTTAATCAAACATAGCCCTGATACAAATTGAAGTGAGCCCCTTTATTTATATCTATTTTAAGTATTATTTATGTATATATTTTTTTATTTTAATTTCTAGAAGCCACTTTCCCATAGAACAAATTCAAACAAATTTCCAAGGACCATAAAAACCAATATAAATATATTAGTACACACATTATACTCATAGCCTATATATGTGAAGATATATAGACTTATTTTTCTTTGCGGAACTTTTAAGCAAAGTGTAAGTCACAAGAAATATATATAGTTTAGAATTAGTTATCTTGTATAAAACATGACATATAAATATAATTTGCTGAATAGGTTTTAATAAACAAGTTTTAATATGATTTATTCCAGAATTTTAATCAGTATTATATGTGCAATCTTGGCCAAGTAGTTTCCAAGGCTTTTCCAGTCATATTGACATGAAAAATACACTTAAAAAGTAATGAGGAACAGGCGCATAAAATAGCTTAGGTACAATCTTTTCTGGACTTAAACCGATTTACTAAAAGGTTGAAATACTTAGAATTATATCTGCAGAATTGCCTATTTGTCAACCAGCAAATTTTCTTTTTTTATAATTCCAATTCCTGGGTTTTTCTGGTGTTTAAGTGCTTGAACTTTGAGTCTAGTGATGCTACAAATGTTTTGCAAAAGAAACACATATACACATTCATTTACATGTTATGCACTTCTTTTATATCAAACAAGCATAACTAGGTTCATTACATGTCACTACTGCATGTATAGATTACATTTATAATACCTAGTTTCAGATATAAACAAGTGTAAAATACATGAAAACTTGCTTATATATACTTAAGAAAATTATTGAGGAAATCACCTTTGCTTACTTCTAAAAATGGGATGATCTCCTCACCATTCAGTGTTTATCTAGATAATCTGATAATTTCTTGAATTAAGAAAACATAAGCATCAACTTAGATGTCCCATACATACTACTAAGTTTTCATAAACAACACATAACTGGCATACGTCAAGAACTTTAAACTTCAAATTACACATTAAATAGAACATAAAATACTAATAAATCTTCCTACATAACTTTAAGTTGCCTTATAACACAACACTCCAAGCAACTCTAAAATGCTGCTAAGCATATCTTTCAACTTGAGATCAATCATTGAGCTTCCCTAACTTAAATGAGGCAACCCAAGTGATTGCAAACACAACCAAATGGGGTTAGACATGATAGTCTGGTTTGAGTAAACATGTGATAAATTACTGAATCAAATTTATGAGTGCTAGTTCAGTATAAGCACATATATACAAGCATATATATAAAAATGTGATTTGTGCTTACTGGAACAAAGGTTTGATGCACAAATACATACTGAAATTTATTCGCCTTTAGAAATTATTAATTAAATACACAATGTCATCAAATCATAATAAATCATCCATCCAGTTTATTCAAAACTCCTGAATTATCATCACCCAATCTATCCCCAAAATGGCTTGTTCACTGACTTAATTACTTCTAAGTCTACAACACCACCTACCACACACACACACACACACACATATATATATATATATCGATCATATTTTCATGCATTGAACATATGGGTTCACACTGTTTGGGTCCTTCAATTATCTGTTATCCCAACACACAAAGGCCTATCGGATTTAATCAAACCATGTGCATACTTAGCACCATACAGGGTACCAAGCAGATTAATGTAAACTGGTTCTATGCACCTATCCTGACCTGTCTTTGTTTATTTGTTAGATTTTTACATATGTTCTAACCAATGCTTTCTCCTCGAATACTCTTTCTAGAGCCTTATTATTTATTGACCAAACCCTATGCTTCATACACAACAATACATACATATAAAAGCACAAAACAAACAACACTCCAGTATTTCATAACAAAAAAAAACATTTGAAAAATATCATGATAATGATTTCAAACCTGACTATAATAATATTAGTTTAATCTAGGTTTATAACATAACTCATACTGATCTGCATACATATTACTTAACTTTTATAATCCCTTTTTATCTATTTTTACTTACTGTGTATATGATTAGGAGTATTTTTAGGCTACCCCCTTAACCCTTTGCTTCTCCTTCCCAAATATATTTATATTAATATGACATTACGAGTTAGAAAAACAAATATAAACCAATGGATTTTGTAGGCTTCATTTATGTTACTAATGTTATATCATGCTTATAATGTATAAATTCGTCACGGCTAAAACGATGTGTGCATGTGTGTTGAATGTTAGTTAGGTGAGGATTTTGTAGGTTAATATTGTTATCAAAATTAGATTGGTTATGTGCTTAACGTAGAAACTAATATTATTAATCCATTAATGTTATATTTAAATTTCTATGCAATATTGATTTTATTATATATATATATGTATATATAATTAATATTCAGATTATATAATCATACATACAATTACATAATACATAAGAGTATAAGAAACTAAGAGTTTTGAAAAAATGACAGATCCCTCTCTCTTCTCTCTTCCAATAGTACTGTCTTCTTCATCGTGCTCATCACTGTCCACCTATCCATCGCTTCATGCTGTTCCTTCCACCTTCCACTCCTTATGTACCCCTTCCACCCCTCCACCGTTTCAACCTCCCAACCCTATCCATTCACCGCCCCCTGACCAGTACCCCTTAACCTCTCTCTACTCTTCCTCATATCAATCAATCTAAACGGTCTTAGGTCTTCATGAATAAGCCACGCAATGTGTGGTCCTACATCCCATTCGATCCAGCTCTTGCTTTTGAAGGTAACACCGTGGACTTCACTTCTTTGATTATATAGCCTAGTGCAGATGTTTGGAGCAACTCTTTAGTGGGCTTATTTCTAGACCAACCATTATCCCACTCCGCCGCTATGTAGAAATTAAAAACAATATCAAAGCTTAAGGGATCAATAAGGATCAAATTACATGGAATTATATTCCTTTTTCAACTTTCTAGATTGGAAGACATGTATAAAATATTATGTGTAACGACCTAGAGAATTCGACACTCGAATTTTGACAATAATACATAATTCTGTATCCACTTGCCAAATGTAACAACCCGGAAAATCAGGGCCAATTTAAAATTTTATTTTAAGGAAACTTTGTTAGAAAATGCGTCAGAATTTAACAAAAAAAAAAGAATTTACATTTTTATTACCATTTAAAAAAAATGAATGAAATATGTTTTAAAATAAATGTTAGTCTTTATTTAAATGTAAGAACATAAAAATGATTTGCATTAAAAATTTATTCTTTTTAATGTAAATGAACATATTTTGATTAGTGCTAAAAGTCTAACTTTTTAATGTCATGTAAGAACATGAATTTGGTTAACATTAAAAATTAATCTTTTAATGTCATATAGAAACATGAAATGTTTCACATTAAAAATTTATTCTTCTTAACGTTATGTAGGAACTTTAATGACATTTATTAATGCATTGATTGAAAATAATGTGTAGGTTATAAATGAAATAAATTTTGACAATACATACATACACACACATACACACACACACACACACACACATATATATATATATATATATACATATCTTTGGCTGTCCTCTTAAAATTTTAAGGTATACTACATAGAAGAATCTTTATACTACAAAAGCCACTTTATGTGCACTAGTACTTTATGTGCACTAGTACATTAGTGTAAATAACCTATTCTAATAGTTATTTACAATAAATTTAGAATTTATGAGGTTTGGTATTTCCCCTGTCAATTCAAATTTAACTTTTAGGAATTCAAAACGTAGATTACATGTTAAAAACCTTCATTAATTAGTCCAACTAAATATGTCCCCTTAATTACGTTACTTAATATTATATGTTTTGAAATTTAAAGAAAATCACATAACTTTCTTATAGCCATCATTGAAACAATAAATTACGCATTCATTTCTTTTCTTTATCTATAAATTTATTACTCTTCATTCTATTTACATATTTCTCTTCATTCTATTTTCACACATGTACTCTTATTTCTTAAATTTACATCCCCTTATTTCTTTTTTTTTTCTCTTTTCCTGTTATTTTTATTTCTCTTCAATAAAAAAAAACAACAACAAATCAACTGCATGTATGTATATTTCTTTTTATTTGTTTTTGCATGAGCATTGAATAGGTTCCTTAAATTCTGAAACGTTAATATTACATGTTTTGAAAATTTAAAAGTTAAACGTTCTAACAATTGGCATTATACCATAAATCATACATTAATTGCATTCCCGTTTCTCTCTCCTTATGTTTTTCTTTTTGAATTTTTGAATAAGAAAAAAACATTGATTAGATTAACACCTGCCTAGTCAGCTAATTTATTTCATTTGTAACCTACTACATATGTAGGAAAACAAGTGAGGTATAAAATCAAATATATAACAAAATAAAAATATATAAATATATATATATATATTGGCGCCACTATATAATATCCTAAACTTCTCTAAACCTATTCCTAATTACAAAACATAAGCCGCCGCCGTCTTTTCTTTTCATGGCCAGAAAGCTCCTTCCTTCTTCCTCCAATAAATCCTTATCTTCTAAATAAAATCTCTCCACTATTTCGAGAATTTTGTAGCTCTCTCTCCACTCTTCCCTCTCTTTTGTGGCACCGTCCGATCGTAGTGGAGTTGAACGTATGGATCGAAAATCTCTGACCTAGGATTGAACAAATAGAAAAAGTTGCAGCCTTGGTTATCAGTAGGAAGAAGAAGGTGAATTTTAATTTAATTATTTTATAAATTCAAATCATTATTAACACAAAATAATTCGTAACGGGTTCATATGTTATCGGAATCGCGTGAATCAGGAGTTGTTTGGATCGTGGCGGAGTCTTCTTCGTTTTAGGAGCAACCAGAGGATTTAGATCGACCAGAAATTTTTGGGAAAAATTTGAATCACGGTGAGATTCTATTTTATAATTTATTAAATTTAAATTATTTTTCTTGTGGTTTTGATGTTTGTATGTACATGATTGTGGATTGATGATGTATGATGTCTGTTTGAGAATTGGTGATAGTTGTTTGGGTTATTATGGACAAATTGTTGTTGCATACACTGTTGATGAAATTTGTTGAATCAATAGAAACGATGTACATGATGTAAATGATAAATTCATTTTTATTTATTTATTTAAAATGTATGGAAATTTATATTTAAATAAAAGTTACAATTTTCATTGTTGTTCAGAAAAAAAATGAAACTTTGTTTATGTTTACAAAGATTATAACTTTGAATGGGATTAAGAAGATTACAACTTTGTTTTTGTTCTAAAAAAAAAATTACAACTTTGTTTGCGTTTTTTTTTATATAAAATTGAAACTTTATTTTGTTTTTTGAAAAGAACAAACTTTATTTTGTTTATGAAAAAGAACAAAACTTTGTTTTGTTTATTGAATAAAAGTTCAAACCTTATTTTGTTTTGTTTAAAAAGAACAAAACTTTGTTTTGTTGGTAAAGATTTAAAACCTTGTTTTTGCTTATAAAAGACTGAAATTTTGTTTTGCTTATAAAGTTTTGATCTTTATTTTAGAATAATTAAAATTTTGACTTTTGTTTTGAAATAAAAGATTTTATTTTTATTTTAAGTTAGATAAAGGAATATATTTTATGGTGAATTTGTGTCATTAAATCAAATGAAATAAAAAGGGCAATACCCAATATGTGAACATTGTTAAATTGTGCAAATTGTCTATGTTCCATTTATGCACCTGTATACACTGCCATTTACAAGCGACCCTGGCTTGTTTATGTGAGTGAACGATCAATTTTTACACATCGTCCAGAAGCACAGTTTATTTTAAATATGTGAATTGTGTTGGCTGAAACCCTACACGGGTCAAGGGTTGACTTTTGAATACACGTCACCCTTGGAATAATTAGAAATGCACTTTGGATGGATGTTCTGAAATTGTTATGTAATTAATGTTTGATTTTACGTATAATCAAATTATATGGAAATGGTGGGTCTCTTTCCAATTTTGAGTAAAGTAATAAATATGCAAATTAATGAAATAAATTGGAAGTTGAAGTATTTAGATGATTTAATTTTCCATTTAAAAAGGAAATAATAAAGAAGCTTTTGAATTGACAATATTTCCTTCGAATGAAGGAAATAAATGCCCATTTATTATTCAATTAATGATATTAATTGACGCTTGAATTAAGTAGATAAAAATCTTTAACATTTGGAAGGTTATAAACAAATTATTGGAATTAGTAAATCACATTCCAATTATATTAAGAAGATTTTAAATTGAAAAGATTCCTTTTTATGTTAACATTAAAAATGGAAGATGGATTTCAAAATTTGAAATGTTTTTAAATTGATTTCATTTTAATATTGAAATGGTAGGTTTTAATATCACAAATTAAAACCGTTTTTTTTATAATTATTATTATTATAATATCATAATAATATGGAAAGTTAATATGTATTGAAATGGAATAATAAATCTTTATATGAAAGAATATTTCAAGTAAGGAATGATATTAAGTAGTAGGATATTTTAAAATATAAAATATTTTAAAATAATATTCTTGGATAATATTTATAAATTAAAATTTTAATTATATTTGGACACGAGGTTAGGTCACGTTTATGGTGGAAGTCTGCCCGGAACCAACCGGCATATCCAGCAGCCATAAATGTTGGGCCTAATGTGAGAGGTCCAAGTACACGAATACAAATTGGGTTTTGACTCGAGGTTAAGCCCAACTGTGGAATAAGTCTGCCCGGACCCAACCGGGATATCCAGCATCCACAAGTTGTAGGCCTAATGTGAGAAGTCTGGCCCATTATAAAACATAAATGGATAATATAACAAATTGGATTATTTAATCCATTGTGAATAGAAAACATCATTTTTCTATGTAAAGAAAATAAACAGAAAACGTCATCTTTCTATATAAATAGGAAAAATAAAAGAAAAACATTTATTTACACTTAGGTAAATAAATAGGAAAAATAAAAGAAAAACATTTATTCACACTTAGGTAAATAAATAAGAACAAGGATGCTTAACCCGAGGTTGGATTGAGTTGTGATGTAAACCTGCCTGGACCCGCCCGGCTGTCCAGTAATCACAACAATACCTATCCAATGTGGGAGGTTAAAGCATATTCTAATTGTCTAAATTTACATTTAATATTACTTCAAAATATTTAGTATAAATAAAATAAAACATAGAGCAAGTAAAACATATATTTACATTAGATAAATGAGAGATTAAATAAAATTACATTTTTATTAAGTAATTGAAGTATACGTTTTACATTGTAAATATAAATTACATTTTTATGTAATTAGGATTATAAACAATAAAATTACATCTTTATGTAATTAAGGTTATAAAGAAAAAACTACATTTTTATGTAAATAGGATTTATTTACATTTTCTTATGTAAATAAAATAATAACAGAAAATGTTAGAAAAGAATTAACATAAGATATTCTTTTTATGTTAAAAAGAAATATTAGAAAAAGGATTAAAGAACTACATTTTTCAATGTAATTAGAAAAGGATTTAAGAATTACACTTTTCAATGTAAAGAAAAGAAATAAAGAAATTTACATTTGTTCAATGTAAATAAAGGATTTAATAATAGTACATTTTCAATGTAAGAAATATACATATATATATATATATTTGTTTTACATTGTAAATAAAATTACATTTCTATGTGATTAAGGTTATAAGAACAAATATGTGAATAAGGATTATTTACATTTTCTTATGTAAATAAAAAGGATTAAAAGAATAATTATGTGAATAATATTTATTTACATTTTCTTATGTAAATAAATAAGATAAAAGGAAAAGGTACATTTATTTATAATTAGTGTAAATAAATATAGTAAAAGTAAAGGTACATCTATTTACAAATAGTGTAAATAAATAAGAAAAAGAAATTAAGTACATTTATTTACAAATAGTGTAAATAAATAAGAAAAGGAATTAGAAACATTTATTTATAAATAACGTAAATAAATAAGATAAAAGAAGTAGAGAAATATTTATTTACATTTAGGTAAATAAATAAGGAAAAGAATAGAAAAACATTTATTTACATTTAGGTAAATAAATAGAAAATAAATTAAAAGGATATATAAAGCATAATTTATTTACAATTAGAGTAAATAAAATAAGAAAGGTAGTAAAATAAAACAAGAAATATTTTATCGTCATTTTAGATGCGATAAAAAGAATAGACTTTTATAATTGAAATAGTAAAACGATTTATATATATATATATATATATTAAATTTAAGCGAAACACGCGCGGTAGTTCGCGTATCGACAATCATAACTCTAAACGGTTATACCGAAAGATCCGACCGTCGGATTTTCCCAAAACATGAACCTTTAGGACCCTTTGGGAAAATCTTTCCAATGATATAAATTTCATCAAAATCCAACGGTTAGATTTAGAGAAACGTGTAAAACAAATTTGGGGTGAAAACAGCGCCAAAGTCGCCTGTTGACATGAGACGGCGTTAAATAGAATTTAATTAAAAATAAAGATTAATCGTTATAAATTAATTTTAACGATATGAAATTGCTTTCAAATTTATATATGCGAGAATTATTTGGAAAGTCCGAGTTTACTCTCATTCCAAATAATGATACGACGTTCGAAGAGTTGAAGACGGTGATTGAAGACCGACGATCTTCACATCGAATGGGTGTGTTGCTATTGAGACTCATGATGGTAGTAGCTACCTTGAAGGGGTGACAGTAGTAGTCGTCCGGACGTAGTGTTGATTGCACGGGTTTGGCTTTCGCTCAAACCCAGAGCATAAGCGCGTAAATGGATTGTATGTCTAACATTGTATTCCTTTATACTGTATTCGTTGATCTCTGCTAAACATATATCTGTTTGGTGTTTTACACCCTTCTCTGAGACGTATGAGCTCAGAGGTTATATGTTGGTAGAAATCAATGGTATGGTATGGATTGACGATGTGGCATGCTAAGATGCATATGATCAAGGCTTTGTTGAAAAGCAGGCCTTGTGGGATGATCAAAGCATAGCCTGTTTAGACATAGCTTTGTGTATAGCGGGACTTCACGAGCCTCACACACCGGCGGAGTCTAAAACGGGAGAAGGGAACGCAGGGAGAGCAGCACGTTCCTTTCTAGCTAGAGTGGTGTCAGTGACCTACCAGCCCTGACATTTTACTTATGTGGATGATGGAATGAGGCGCCTCGGATAGGTCCTATAGGACCGGGGAACGTGTGCTTAGGAATTGCCAATCCTCTAAGCTGTATTTGAGGACCGGCCCTGCCATTTCCAAGGGTTAACTGCGGGTAATCCTGAGGCATCAGCTAGAGTGTCTCGAATCGGTAAGGAGCTCCTCCCTAGCCTTGACTCAGATGGAAATCCAAATTCCAAATACGACCCTTGCGGTTTTGATTGTATTACTAGTATGGAGGCATAGCATATGGTACCTATGCTTCCTAGGATTGATACATTTACTTTGAAATGTTTTAAAACATATACACACTAATAATAATATCGTTTTTATCGTATCAAGCATGTTTGACCATTATAAGGTAAAACCCTATCCTCCGGTTTGCGTTGCATTGTGTGATGAGACTTGGGTCTTATGATGGTTTCATTTTTCTACAAAGCATTGCGTTGTTTTGACGATTTACTTAAATTATGCACGGCAATCCATTGGAATAAAACCCGTTCCGCTTTAGCGGCGTGGTCCTTGGATTTGCCTTATTACTATTAGTTATACTAGTTAAGAATTCTCACACCAGTCCCACGACTGACCCGTTGTTTGTTTCCACTTTTGCAAACTCGGGTGCCCTCTTTTCCACACGGGCAGTCGAGTAGCTTTTTGCAGATATTTATCTCTTTAGCAGGATCCTGGATTGAAGCTCAAAGCTGTGTCTAGAGCATAGAAAAGTCTTCCGCTGTCTTAGTTATTTTATTTCCGCTGCACTGTATTAAAGTAATGTAAAATTATCTTCCGCTGTAAATTTATTTAATGTACTCTGATATATATTCTGTACTCTGATGTAACATTTATTATGATGTTATAAAAGTCTGCTGTTATTGTTCTGATGTTGTTGTATTCCCAAAGTTAACGTATGCGGGAATTGAACGGTCTTGGTCGATTTAGCGGTCGATTAAGTCCGAGCAAAATCCGTATCGTTACACCAAAACTCAAGTATCTAAACACAGATAGTTAAAAGGAAGAAATTAGAGTGTGAGAAGTAGAAAGAAAGAAATGTTAGCATAGAAGAAGAAGAACGACAACACAAAATCAAAGTTGAATAGGAATCTGATAGCAAAATGAAAAAATATAATATATCAACAACTCTTTACTCAAAATAAAAATTGTTTATATATGATTACAACATCAGAGTACACGTCGATCAATGAAACTCACACAGCAAAAATAATTTATTACCAAAAATTATGGAATTTCATCACATCTCTAACTTCACTCTTGAAGCTCCAAACGAAACCAAACCTGGAAATATACTCGATCTGACCCGAGCACATTTTGAAGCAAAGCAAATCAACCCGGATCAGTCTGGAATACTTTCAGTGAAAATTCACTATACAAACAACTTGTTTAACTTTAGAAAATCTTTTGAAAGAATGGAAATCTCGTAAAACACGACCACAAATAAACATGGCACGTAGTTTTGCCTTACGATAACCGAGTTACTTTTTATATCCAAATCCAATGACATTATATATATGTCTATCAAATCACAAATAACTAAAAATACAGCCAGAAAGCTTGCATCACAATTTCAAACATAATTGGTATACATCTAAAAACGTATGGCTCGTACTGGAGTTTGGATTTCAATAACAGCCCAGAATTTTGGCGATATAAATTAATTTTTAGAATTTCAAAAAGAGTAATTTCTGCATATGATGGAATTTGGTCATGAAACTTTAACCGATGCATTCATCTTGGAATTCTGGTCAACTTTCATGTTTGGAGTTTCGCGAATGGAGTTCGTATGAAAAAGTTACAGATGAAATACGAAAATGGACGGAAAATAAATAAATCAGAATTTAAATATTTATTATACCTTATATTTCTAGCCGACATGGGCGTCTGATGGCCCAGGCGGTCGACCATAGTGGTCGAGCTACTTGGCGTCAATTTTCCTAGAGACAGTTAGGTTTTTAAGGTTAGGTCATAAAATAATTTCGAACGAATGAACGGATGTTAATAAAAATAGATCTGATGGTCCAAGGCCAATACCACTCTTATAAATAAAGGGGTAAGGCCTCATTCTTTTCCATTCAAATCTATAACAGCAGCGGAACTCCGCCATTTCCCTCCTTCTCCAAACCTAATTTCTTATTCATAAATGTATTCTTATATAACAAATTAAATCCAATTCATATGAAATTGAGAGGATTAATAGATCTAATGGAAAAGAATGCAAATTGAAGCTCCAAATCAGATTCTCCACTCTCTTCCTATTTTCTTATACCTCTACAAATCTGGAATATCCCCTTTTCAGATAAATTGTAGTTTTATAAGAATTTGGGAATTGAAGGCCTAAAGGGTTCAAACTTTGAATTTGGATGCTTGCACATGAGTGGGAAATTTATATATACATTTATAATAAAGTGTTTATCTCGTTTGTAATAAATCTCAATTTTTATGCCTATGTCTATCCGACCTGTTCGTTAAATTGATGTAATTAGATTGACATCCATCAGATCTGATTGTAAAAATTGTTAAAACATGTGAATTGTAAGTTGTGGTTATGCATAATATTAATTGTAGGTTTCTTAAACTTGTTTAAACATATTCCTACAGTTATGTTGTAAAATGTATTGAAATTGTTGTAAAGCACTATAGATTTGGAAATTAGCCTCATTAAACACAAATTAGATGTAGTTACATTCCAGATCTTCAGTTCAGTGTTGAAAAATAAATTATGTTAATTTGGGTAAAAAGATATGATTGGTAAATTATGTGATTGTAATATTAAAAGAAAAATGCCCGTTTGTATTCAGTATTGTTGGGTTTTTGCTTAATTACTATAAATATGCCATTTCTTCCTTTTGCATAAAAAGGCATTACTTTGAAATCACAAGAGATGTGTCAAAAAGGGGAAAAGTGGTCCAAATGTACGTGTGTATATATATAAATATATATATATTTGTGTAATTTCACCAACTATTCCAAATTATGTACTTACATATATTTCTTGTATTTTGGAATATGTCAATTCCACTAATCAGACATAATTTACAATGATTACGACTAAAGTCCTTTCTGTAAGATTTAAACCTTTTGGCAATATTGAATGCAAAATGGAATATTCGGTAATTTACTTGACCAAATCATTTAATTTAAAATAATGATAGAAGTAAATATAATAACTATGTTGACCGCACGAAAACATAAAATATAAATGTATACATATTATTCGTCCAATTCAACGTAAAACGGTAAAATATACATTGTATGGAATGTTTGAATATTTGTATAAGGTTCAATTATAAAATTGTACGTAAGTATAATCCATATTGAATTAATATATATGTGGTAACCATTTGTTGCAATCAATATAATTAATTGCTATAAATAGGAATGCAAATCAATAAATGACAACTGTAACTAATGTTGATTAGGGATTGTAAAATAATAGGATATTTGTTACAATTCCTAAATTAATTAGGATAAATGTTGTAAACCGCAATTAGGAAACTTGAATTACAACCGCATTTAGACACGAGGTTAAGCTCAACTTGTGGTATAAGCCTGCCCGGAACTGACCGGCACATCCAGCAACCACAAGCAGTCAGCTTAATGTGAGGGGTCTAGTGCGTAAATATAAATGTACTAAGGCACGAGGTTAAGTTCAACTTATGGTAGAAGTCTGCCCGGAACCGACCGACAAATCCAGCATCTACAAGTATTTCAACCTAATGTGAGAAGTCTGGTACATAAATATATAGATGTATAACAATCAACCAACAAGTAAATAAATGAATAAGAATAGAAGTTATCTGTCAGGGTACAACAAATTGCTACTTTGGGACTGATAAATAGTTCCCTTAGGAAAATATGTCTATTATGGTCCTAAAGGGTAATAAAAAGGAAATAAAAGAAATTGGGTGTCAAAAGGGGATTAACGGATATTGATTGTCATTTAAATACGATGTCCAAATTGGGAAAGAAATAAAATAAATATCCTAAGGTAAAGAGGATATAACCTTCCTTATTTACATTAATGAATATAGAACTTATATTTGAAGATAGAGTTGGACTTAGTAAGGTTAATGATGGAAAAATATTATTAACCATAGGAACCTGTGACGATAATAAACCTTATGTATATAATATTTCCTTGAAGAGTAACTAAATGGAAAAGGAGTAATGATGTGGCCCACTTTATCCCAATAGGGAAAGGTAATAAGGGCTAATCGGTTACGACTTAATAACCTTCGCGTGTAGTCCGCTTCCTCTATCTTAAGCGGTTGGGGTTGAAGAGTCCACCTGGGGATACGTCTTTCAGTATAGAGATCTTAAACGGCTTGTGTGAGTATTGTCTACTCACACCTGGAAGCAAAAAACATCAGATATGGCTACCTACCCTAAGGGAAGTAGTAAGCGAATAAGTGGGTTATCTAATAAGGTCATCTAAATGGTATAATGAGCAATAAAATACCATCTCTCACCTTATGCGGGGTAAGGGTATATGCGTGAATGACGGAAGCCTCTTATAGGGCCCGTAGCTAGTGCCCTCTAGTTTATGTTAACGTCAAATAAATAATCGAGGTATAATAAGTGACCAATGGGTCCGCCTAGGGTCTTAAGAGATCAGGGAGAATCCACCTTATCTATCATTGATAATGAGGCATTAAATAGTGAAGGATGAGAGAATGAAGATATATATATATAGAGAGAGAGAGAGAGGAACCCCGTAACTTGGGGTCTAATCACGATTAAATAACCAGCCATTTACTGGTATAAAGGCTTCACAAATATATGTGTAAACGTTCTATCTCGGTATCACATTATTGGGAAAATCTACCTTGGGAAGGTTAGTTAGAGTCGTACGTAATTATATCTACAAGGTTGGGCTAGAATCACAAACCTTGGTAGGCATACATCTTGGGTTGAACCAAACGAGATACATCTATGTATTATAATCTGTGTTGTACATTTCCTATTCACCATAATTTTGTTGTCTGACCCCCCTCCTCATTATGATCCCAGGTTTTCTAGAGAAATTCGGGTTATCACAGGTGTCATATTTTGGCCTTTAGTTCTCGTTCTCTCTCATGCTCGGTATTGGCAAAGTGACTTACTTTGAAAAAGGTAGTTGCTTGAGTTAATATTAGTTTATCCAATAATATTTCTGCTGTGAGTTATCTTATCGTACTCTGATTATGCTTATGCTTATTTATTGCAGGTACCAGGTATACATGCTCCATGCTTGGATGTGTTCAAGTTTTGGTTTTTATTGAAATTTGGGCATAGAAAAGTGTGGGGTGTTACATTTGGTATCAGAGATTAGGATAAACAATCAGAGGAATTAGTTAAATTAGGACTCGTGAGAGATCGTAATTCGGTTTTCTTTTCTGGTTTCTTCGTCTTTCTTACTCGACTTAAATTTATTTCGAAAATGAATTAGTTGGAGGCCTAATTATAGTAAAAATGGGCTTAAAGCAACTAAGAGTTGAAATATGTTGAGCTCGGGTTTCTAGCCAATTTTATCTTACCCCACAGTACATTGACGATCTCGTCATGAAGAGCATAAGGACGACATATGGTGGAGTCCATTGATTCGAGATTGGAAACTAGACAAAAATCTAGCTACAACCGAGATAATGCGGTTTTGTTGGTAATTCTGGTTAAGAACATTACTCGATCCAAAATGGGAAAAGTCCACATTAGTATATCGTATCCATTTCAGAAATATAATTACGAGGTGTACCATTCATTACTTCGTTGAATTTTCGAATTTACCTTTATTGAAAAAATCAATTGAGTTCTTGGCCTTGTATTCGATGAAATTTTATTTTTAAAACTATTCAGAAAAAATGAGTTTTGAAATACGGTTTTGGAGAATAGTTTTATAAATGCCTAGTTTTGTAAAGATATAGTTTTTAGAATTTTAATCTATTTGTGCTTTAAATGCCACAATAGTTTTGTAAAGATACAGTTTTTTGAAATATGGTTTTGGAGAATAATTTTAATCTACCTTTATTGTAAAGATATAGTTTTATGAACACGCAATGCAAACGCACACTTGAGCGAGGTTTCTTTTATGATAACCAAAATGATTGATACGTGAAAGTTCTCTTATATTGTTATTACTGCATAGTGTGAAAAATAACTTTCACATATAAATGTATCAATCTTAGCCAGCATTGGTACCATAATATTAAAATGACCTCCTAAGCGTTTTACGCAGTATCTACAATAGAAAATGGTATGGGCATATAGCTGATAAGTTTGGATTTCCAACAGATGACCAAGCCTAAAGAACTTTCGTACTGAATGGGCACGCCTCTAGAGAGACGTCCCAAGAAGTAAACCCTTCTCTGCCAATACAAGACCGTCGGTGCTGTTCAAAGCTATGCCACACGAGTATGCCATTTCCCGGTCATTACCGGCCTTTCTCTACAGGCACCCGAATTTCCAACAAAATCACAATAGTAAAATGCCAGGGCTCTATACCATAGCACTACCACATAATAGCCACATAACAAACACCTGAGCTCCATACCATGGTGCTGCTTCAAATATCTAAAAGAAAATGATCATCCCCCTTTTTAGGGTCGCAAACTCCATAACCTTACCGCATATTTGTCTGTTTCGATCATTTTCGGTATGCGAGGCTTGTCGAAGTCTTGTTACACAAAGCCACGCTTCAATAACCCATGCTTTGATCATCAATAGCTCATCACTTAGCATGCTACATTGTCAATTCACAACATATAAACAATGTCTATTAATATATAACCCTTTGAGTACATAAGTCTCATACGAGGGTATTAAGCTAAGAGAATAAATTCCCCGCCACCAAATTGATGTATCATCAATAGACATCAATTTATTATATCGTGAAGTACAATGCCATACACACATCCATTTACAAGTCCATTCTAGGTTTGGACGAAACCGAAGGGGCCTTATTCCTCGTCCAATAAAGGAGAGAGGCCCTTGCATATTCGAAATTCCTTCAAGTATGTCTGTACTACTACCACTTACCTGATATAAAATTCATCTGCGAATGGGAGCTAACCATTTGAGACATTCATTTAGCAGTCCTTTCGATGTGAAGGGTTCCGGTCTTCACCATCATCTTTAATAGCATTTTGCAACACATCGTTTTATTATTCGAAATTGTTTACAGATTCAAGTACCATTCCTGGTCTTTCCGAATAATAAGCGCTATTTTAAAAATGTGTGTAGAACATACAAGGATATCATAACATGCATACTATTTTGGATTATTCTTTGATTTCAACTTAACCCTTAATAAAAAGGTTATTACCCAAATAAAAATCCCATTCCCATCTTATCAATCCCATGGAGCAAAACTGGCCATATTCCATATCTAATTTCCCTCGTATTCTGGTAAATCTAACTACCTTATTAATCCCCTTCCTTAATTCCAAATCTTATATAAAAGATTTGATTTATCTTTATGGATAAAAAATGCTTAACTAAACCGAACCCATTTCTTAAGTGGAACAAAGAGGAGGACACCGGTCCTATTCTATCGGTCTAGGGCAATTTCTACCTATAATAAGATGTAACTAGCTCCTTACCCTTATCCATATCTACATTCATCTAGGTAAGTTCTAATCATTTTCCTCAATCCCTTTTTCATGTCATTCGTTCAAATCTTAATTCAAAGATTTATTTAGAACTCTATCTTTGTTTTAAATCTTCAAAATCATCATTCAATGATTACTTAACTTTGGAAGTCAGTTCCATCTTTAGCTGAGTTTAAGAGTAGATGTTATTCAAGACATCGCTCACGACAAACCCAAAGTTCAAATTGATATCAAATATAAGGCTTTAAATAGTAATCATATCGACTTATATTTAACATCAAATTTTGAAATCAACAAATACTGTTTAGGAAATAACGATATAAATATCTTTCAAATTCCTCAATAGTATTTGTATAACAATGAAATCCAATATTCAAATATCTGAAGATTATTTACATTCAAATCCAATTAAATTCATACATTGGAAAAACTTAACTTGGTTAAGTACTTATTAATTTCAAAACGTTTTAATACTGTTATCAAAATAGCTAGTTTTCACAAAATAGCTTTATATCATTCAAAAATTTGATATATCTAATCAAAATCACTTTTAAATCATTTATTATGATTTTTTTATAATTTATCCCTATATTTAATAATTTAAAATATTTCATTTCTTTTAAATTCATTTTCGGGTCAATAATCATACTACCGATGGTTTTATTAGAAATTAATTTTAGCCTAGCCCAAAATCTAACCACTGGATTTCAAAACTTTACATATCATTTGAAATCCCTTCTCATTTTGAATAAACATTTTTTGTTTCGGGGAAAACCAATGGTTGGATCTCCCGATACATCCATTTGAAGTCAATGGTCGAAATCTGCGAACTACCGCTGCGCGACGAGTCCTACTCAAACCAAACTTCAATTTAAAATTTAAAATTTATTCGAAATACTTCCAAAATAGCTTACTAATTTTATAAAACGTATAAAATGACTTTAGGAGACTATATTTCGAATTTTTAACTTTAAATCCAAATATTCTATTATTTGAATATTATTTAAATCATTAAAATAATATTATTTTTTAGAACTTACTATTTAAAGTCCAAATTTTCTTGAAGTCCATTATAAAAATAAATAAGGTAGTTTTGAAAAGAAATTCTTATAAAACATTTCCTGTATACCCTAACTAAACTTCACTTTTTGAAATTACTATTCATTTTCAATTTAAATTTGAAAGCATGCCTTCATTAATTCAAAACAAGTCTGAATTAAATTCTTTCTTTTACGAGAATGATTCGTACTGACTTAAACTGCCCTTCCAAATTAATCTAAATTAAAAATTCAAACTTTTTAATTTTCACTGAATATTTTATTAATAAAATATTCAAATTGATTCCAAATTGGAATAAGATTCAACCAATCACCATATAATTCGGTTTATATGGATTTCACACATCATTAACATCCAATAATAGTTATCAACAACTATTAACATCAAATTACCATCTAGTGGCATCATCAGCATAGGTGTTAAGATCATAAACATTTAATACCCAATCAACCCATTGTTAACTACGGGATTAAACCTCATTAACACTCTATTGCCATAATTAGCAAAACAAATCCATATTAGCACACATCACATTAACATGATCACCCATATCACATTAGTACCAAACAATATCACAATATCACGTTGTTTACCAATTATTTTTTCGCTTACTAAGTGAAAATGGTTAATCAGTTTCCTCTGTTACCACGTGATTAACTCTACTACTACTAACAACATTATTTTAACATCATGTTAACTTGATAATTTACCAATTTAAACATACAAACCACATCATATAACATCACATATTAATCACATAGCAACCTATCACCAATTCATTCATTAACTAGTTTAACCAAAATAGTTAACTACTGCAATAATGTGGTGTAACTGGTGAGCAGCAACACCTCGGAGGTTGATTTGGTTTTCACATTTCAATGTCTAGTCTGTGATGGTCCTTATTACCTTCTGGGTATTCAATGTAAGCTAGTTTTCGACTCGCTTTGAGGTGCTTGATTATCTCTGTTGGTTTTGGATTTCAGTTCATTCTTTGATTGTACGAGAGCTTGCTCCAGTTTTAAGGCTGCTGACACTTGTAACATGGGGACGTTTGTTAGTTAGGAGGGCTCATCACCAGTGTACAATAGCATAACATGAGATGCTTTTTGCACTAACCCATGTTGTTTTCACTAATAGTGAACTTATCACCCTGTGCTAATTATGGTTCTTGTGTAATGAGTTGCTCAGTTTATTTTCCTCGAGCTTGTTTTCTCTCTGTTGGTTAGCTCTTATCGACGTTCGTGTGAGGATCTATACTCTCATTTTTGGTTCAGGAAAACAGGATATGCATCCTACGCTCATCTTTGTTATCCAATCTTTTCCATCCTCACCCACGTCTCTTTTTTTGCTTGGCTATCATGTGAGTCCTTCACTATGTAAATGGTGCACATAAATTCTGCATCTTGTTGTAGAGCTCAAGTAACCAGATATGCTTCTGATTTGTACCTGCTGAAGTTCACTTTTCAGCTTTTGTACGATCTTTGGTATTGTTGTGGAATTTTTGAATATGTCAACTGCTGGATACCTGGGCTTATATGTGTTAGGCAATAATTTGTTAATGTCTAATTATTTGTTGGATTCATATGTATTTATGCTTCAAAGTGAAGTATGTAATCTATGCAATGTATCGTCTCCCTACGTGGAGTACGTATGAAATCTATAGTATTCTAGTACCACATCTAGCTCTTGTTCTGTGATCTAGATTAGAAAATGTGGATGGTCCGCTTTAAATGCCATATGCGATGGATGAACCACCTTAAAAATCGAATGTAGCTGACTGTCAACCACAATCACCTGTACCTTTTGTATTTTTTATTATTGGTTATAATAAAAAGGTGTTTGTGGTCACCTTAAAAACCGGTCGGCTTTGCCAAAAAATAAAAATTGGTGTAGAATTATCACCATAGCTTCCCACATCATGACTCTTCTTATGTAGGAGTTCTCGAACATCTACATAACCAAAAAAATTCTTTTCCTACTCCAAATCACCAACTACTAATAATATATATAAGCACATATACTTGCAATTGGAAGAGGACAGATGAGATTTTTAGGGGTTTTAGGGCTTGGAAAGGCTAGTGGGGCCACTAGCTTGGGGAGGTGGGGTCCACCAAAGGTTGCGCAGCCTAGTGGTGTGTAGGGTGGTGCCTGAGCTTATGGAGCCTGGGAGAGTAGTTTAAGGTGGTGGAATTTTGAAAAAAAGGAAAAAATGTGATCTTTTGTGTTTTAAAGAGAAGGGAAGGTCTTTGGAGGAAAGGGGGCCCATGGATGGAGCTATGGGGTATGTAGGAGGTGCGCCTAGTTGTAACAACCCGGAAAATCTGGGCCAGTTTAAAATTTTTATTTTGGCAATTTTAGCGAATTTTGAATATTTAAAATAGATTATTTTAAATAATATCGACGAGAAATTTATTTTGAATATAATTCGAACGTATATATTATATGCGTCGTCGTTAGAATATAAATAATTCTATATAATTATAAAAGGAATTGAAAATGGCGCGGTAGTTCGATAATTCGATTTCAAACTTCAATTGAATGTACTGGGTGCAAAACAATCCAGATTTTAGTGAAACCAAAAACATTAGGATCTAATTGATAATATCTTTCCAACGAATCCGAAAGATCGAAATTTCATAGCGGGAATCAAAAGATATGTCCAGTTGAAAATTCTGAATAGTCGCTATGGAATTCAGGCCCTTAAAAATGGGAATTTTGCAAATGACCTCGGATTTCGACGAAACCAGTTTTGTTGGGTCCGTGATGTCAAGTTATTGCTAGATTCCAAATTTCATAATTTTTCGAATCAATATGTGAGCGTGGCAAAGGAAAACGCGTTTGACCAGTTTAAGTTGATTTTAATCGACTGGAAATTGGCCATTTTTCAAACGGTCTCAGAATTCGATGAAACTAGTTTTGTTAGGACCGTATCGTCAATACGAAGCTAGAAAATATTTTTATGGAATTTATAGGGTTAGTATGTGACCCCGGTAATTTGAAATGTGCGTTTAAAATTCAATATAATAATTTAAATGTAGATTTAAAAGGGAAACTGATCGTAACAATCGAATCGGCTTACGATACATATCCCATTGTGTTCGGAATGGGGGTATTACGCTGGGGACGACAGTCGTTGGGTGTCGATTGGAGTTTGGGTGAAAAAAAACATTTTTTTTAGAGAAATAAATTAAATAATTATTAAATATAATAGCCTCACCCACCTACCTTTCTCTCTCTCCCCTCATTTCAACCGTTGACCAAAAAAAAAAAAACCCTAAATCGATCGAGCTACAGCCACTGCCTCCCTCCACCGAGTCGCGTCGCCTTGACCTCGCCGCCTCCCCCTCCCACTCGCCGCCGCCGCCCCCTCCCCAGATGATCGACGCCCTTTTTCAGTTCGAACCCAAACCCGTAAACCCCCCCCTTCACCCCTTCGCTTCAGCACTGAAGACCCCACCACCGAAGTCGACCCCGCCTGCGCCAGTCCCACCTCCATCGAGCACCACTGCTGCCTCCGACCGCCACTCAGGCGCTAGTGCCCCCTCTCTTCGATACGCTGCGTGAGTTTTTAAATGCATGTTTTATTTATTTATTTTCAGTTTTGAATGTAGGGTTTTTCTATATATAAAAAAAAAACTGGTTTTTAATTATATCAAAACTGATTTATTTTATGTGTTATAAAAATTGATTTTTATTTTCGTTTAACAAAAAGATTAGGATTTTGTTTATAAAATGTTTTAAATTTTGTAAAGAGTTAGGGAAAAATCGAATTTTTATACATGAGAAGAGTTAGAAAAATAATCGAATTTTTATATGTATGTAAATTTCATAAAGGTCGGATTTTTATATATGAAGTGGCGAAGTGAAAATTTGATCTTTATATATTTAGCGATATAATAAAAATGCGATTTTTTATTATATGTATAAAGATATAAAGATACGATATCTACTAAGAAGTTAACAATATAAAAATATGATCTTTATAAGGTAGCGATATTAAAAATATAATCTTTTATATTGTAGGAAGATTAAAAATATAATTTTTACATGATAGGAATATTAAAAATAGCATCTTTATATGTGTAGAAAAATAAAAATGAGATTTTTATAAAGATGAAATCTTTAAATTTGAAAGGGCGAAGTCTATATTTTAGAAAAGGCAAAATCTTTATATGGAAAAAAACATAGTAAAAATTCGATTTTTATATATTGAATAGCAAAGTAAAAATTCGATTTTTATATATTGAATAGCAAAGTAAAAATTCGATTTTTATATATTGAATAGCAAAGTAAAAATTCGATTTTTATATATTGAATAACAAAGTAAAAATTCGATTTTTACATATGTAGTGGCTACGGGCAACGAAGATGACGAAGATGCGATAGCGATGAAGATTTCTATCAATGAAGTGCCGTGGAGCTAGGATAGCTATTTATGAGAATTTCTCACCTTTCAATTTCATTTCTATTTATATATATACTAGGATGCAGACGGTGCTTAGTAGCACCCGACACAATCGTCCACAGACCATGGACTTGTTTGTTTAGTTGCATAGCTTAGTTATATGATTTGATTTGAATTTGGTTGTTTGGTGATTTTGATTGATGTGTGAATGGCGTGGGCCTTCACTAGACCGGGGATAAGGCTAGGCCTTGTCCCGTTTCTAGTATCGTGCCGTTATGCCGCCGAAATTTTCTAAAATAAGTTAGAAAAATAAAAATACCATTTTATTTGAAGAATGAACTGAATAGAAATTCGTATGTTAAAATAAAATGTTTTATCGTTAAAAATATAATTTTTAACATGAAGTGAATAAAATAAAATATTCATGTACAAACCAGACGATTTGTTTATGTACACTGATTTGACTGACATGGATTGTGTAACACCCCACACCCGCTATGGTCACTCACTAAGGGAATGCCATAGCATCGGTGGAGTATTTTAGTGAATATAGAACAGAAAAATTACACCAAGACAGATATAAATAGTGCTTGAAATTTAAAACATCATCTCATAACAGCGGAAATAAACATGTCTGGTTACATTATAAAGCCATGATAAAAGTCTAGTACAATATCTGTCAAAATAAAGAAGTACATAATCCCACTCTCTCATATAATAGCCATGACAAAAGAAAAGATAACTGGATAACTGGAGCTTTACATCTACCCAAGCTCCCAAAGGCTGGAACAGCAATCCGATCAAGCTCTACTACCGCTAGGATCCACCGTAGGACCTGAGGGTTGGGAAAAAGATAAAAACAACGGGGTCAGACATAAGTCTGAGTGAGCCCTATAACCTTAACAATACAATTATTAAAGTAATTAGGGTATGACATGAACTCGGTACGGTACCTTTGGGGATAATGACTACACTAAATAGCCAACAACATAGGATGAACTAAGATAATCGTCAGGACGCATCTACCCACCCAAGGGTAATTACTAACTGCACCACACCAGTCATTCCTACTTAAAGGTTGATCCCTTCCAAGGACTTAGAAAATTTCCCCAATAATTTCATGTACTCCTAGCCCACTACATAGGTGCCATCTGCCCCTATCTCCACTAGGTGTACTCAGTAATTCTTACCTAGTAGTTTCGTGTACCCCTACATAGGTGCCGTCTGCCCCTATCTTTATTAGGTGTACCCACTACTCCCCATCGATCGGCTCCCTACCGTAGATATCTGTGCTGGTCCCACAGTGGGGTGTATCACTCCCCTAAAGTGGCTACCCAATACAATCAACGGTGCACGGCTTTATATCTACACGATGCAACAACGACTTATCTACCAGCCCGGGCCCACACACGCATATGAAACCCGTTGGACTTGCGTTGCCACCGCTAACCCGTTTTGGCCTCTTATAATCAAGCCCAATATGCGTGTCCCGTCACTCGACATGGGTCGAGCCCACAAAGATACGTTTGAGATATTGGTTGAAATGGGCCCCCACAAGCTACCCACTTAAGCTTGTCATATATCTAGTGTATCCCACTTAACCCTTTAATCATGTTTAATTACATGTTTCCACTTGGTTAAGTATTCTAATCGTATTTTCTATTGCCACCCAAGGCAACCCACTAGATTCCACATGCCACCCAAGGCAACCACAAAATTTCCTCATGCCACCCAAGGCACCCACTTAACCCCTCATGTCCCACTACATGCTACCATGGTTAAGTGTTTCTTAATTAATTAAGACCGTGATCTCCCATAAAGACTTCCCACATTAGACTGGCTGTTATGACCGCCTGGTTAAGCCGGTAGAACCCGGGCAGTCTTACGTCATAACAGAGTCTAACCTCGTGTCTTTACCTTAATCACGTATTTAATTTATGGCTAAGACCTCTCACATTAGGCTGACATTTGTAGCAACTGGTTAAGCCGGTCGGGTCCGGGCAGTTTTACACTACAAATGAGTCCAACCTCGTGTCTTAGTCGATTAATTACACCTAATTAATCACCCCCATATTAATTATCCCTAATTAATATCAAGTTTACCATAACATGGGTAGACCTAACTCAATAGGTAAATTCCCATGGGGTAGACCTAACTCAATAGGTAAATTCCCACTTATGGTAATTTATTTTTATGGTATGCTTAATCATACCCAATCATTCATTTAAAACATATTTACCCACCCCATCGTTCCCCACGTAAATCGTTCTCATTTCATGACATAATAAAAGGGGAAGATCCATCACACATATCATGGGTTTAGCATATAACTTTGTCATGGGTTAAGAGGATGTCAACTTGCATATATGAACACATATTAACCCAACTTGCTCTTAAGCATCTACATAACTTGCATAATTATTCACATGACCTCATAAGCATGCATAACATGGTAATCTTGCATTTGAGCATACACCTAACTTGCATAATCATTCACATAACTTCATATGCATGCATAACATGTTAATCTTGCATTTAAACATACACATAACTTGCATCATTATTCACATAACTTCATATGCATGCATAACATATTAATCTTGCATTTGAACATACACATAACTTGCATATTTATTCACATACTTCATATGCATGCTTAACATGTTGCATAATAGATCAATGTCCAACTTAGTGTTTTGCATCATAATCATCATGAAACATAGCACCGAACTTGCATAAAGATATAACATAAAACTTGCATAAAAATGTCATGAACACATACACTAAACTTGCATGACATAGAGCATATAACTTGCAAAACACATGACATATACAATATTAAGCTTGCATAAACACATTGATCCACAAACATAACCATACATCATCATATCTTATCTTAATCAATTTAACAATTGATTATTAAGGGGATAGAAGCTCACCAAAACAAAATTAGCAAACTAATGAAGAAGATTAAGAGGCTAGAAGTGGATTTGGAATGCTATCCCTTCTCTAATTTTGATGGTGGCTCTCTCAAGTTTCAATTTGCCATAGTTTAGTTACTAGATTTAATTATGAATGAATTAGGGTAGGGTTAGGGTCTTATTTATAGGATTAGGTAAGTGTTTTAGGCCCTTAGATTAACCCTAGATTAGATTAGGACCCTTAGATTTAGGAAATCTCTAGAACCAGCCCTCCTAGCCAGCCTGAAACCCAACCTGGTGCAACCTGGTGCACCCAGGTTCACTGAACGGTGCCACCCTGTCGACAGGCAAGTCGACAGGCATGTCGACACCCCTGTCGACAGGCCTGTCGACAGCCCTGTCGACATGGGTTGGGCGGGAAGCTTCCCGCCTGACCCCGCCTGGCCCATTCCAAATCTGAATATTTGAAATTTTCAAACCTGTTTTAGTTTCAAATTTTTCTGCAAACTTCTTTGGGCCATAACCGGGCCATACGGACTCCGATTCTTGAAAACTCGGACTCTATTTCGCGTATTTTTCCGAGACGAACGCAATAACGCAGCCCGTTACCCCCAATTCCCACGTCTGAGATTATTTTATCCTGTAATTAGTGAATTTTAGTATTAACTAAAATTCGGGGTGTTACATTCTCCCCTCCTTAAAGGATTTCGTCCCCGAAATCTCTAAGCTAAGGAGAATGCATATCCTACCATCCAAACAACCATCTACTCAAATCATCAACCACGGGCATCCATTGTCCTTAGACAGTTTCGAATGATGTATGAGCATATGCAAAGAGTGTGTGTATATGTTCCCTATCTAATGTATGAACATATGCAAACCATGATAGTGCCATGCATCCATTATGTATGCGAGAAAACTCTATCGACACATACAATATCTACATGAGTGCACAATCATTCACCAAAATGCATCATCCATATGATAACACAACCATTATACATCCATAAATATATTTTCCTACACACAATTTTATGCAATATGCAATATGAAGTGACTGAGCCGATCTAGTGCCTAGAGTGTGTGTATATGCATCCACGAGCAACCACTAGCAAACACTTGCATCCACTTGCATCCATCAACCATAACATGTCTCAAACACATGTTTCATCCATAGGTTTACCCTATCTAAAGGTCAAAGGTACTAACGAGAGGACATACCAAAGATAAGATAAGTACTAGACAAACGATAAAGGAGAAAGTAAAGACATACCCTCAAAAAGAAATGGGTACAATGAACGCATCTTCGCTTCCGTCTCCCAAGTTGCGTTACTCTCATCTTCTCCCCATTGCACCTTGACTAGTTGAACCTCTCTGTTTCTTAACTTCCTAGTCTCTGACCCAAGGATGCGAGTAGGAGCTCGTCGAATAGTCGCATCACGCTCTACCTCTACATCTCTAAGGAAGCTCGGCTCTACCACCTCTGCCGTCTCATGTAAGCACTTCCTCAGATGTGATACATGAAATACATCATGAACGCCACTAAGTTTGTCGGGCAACTCCACCCTATATGCCATTCGTCCAATCCTTTCCTTGATAGGAAACGGCCCAACAAACCTCGGTGCTAACTTCCCAACGGACCCGAAGCGAACAACATTCCTTAATGGAGATACCTTAACAAAGACCATATCCCCAACCTCAAACTCAAGATCCGTCCTTCTCTTGTCCGCATAAGATTTTTGCCTATCCTGCGCTGCTTTCATCCTTCTCCGAATCAAGTCAATCTTCTCAGAAGTCTCCCTAACCATATCAGGCCCAAGCAAAATCTTATCCGTAGATTCCCACCAACATGTAGGTGATCGACAAGGCCTTCCATAGAGAGCTTCGAAAGGAGCCATACCAATACTGGACTGAAAGCTGTTATTATATGCGAACTCCACCAATGGAAGATGCTCTTCCCATGTACCTCCAAAATCTAAGATACAAAGCCTCAAAAGGTCTTCTAGAACACGATTCACCCTCTCAGTCTGGCCGTCCGTCTGAGGATGATATGCGGTGCTCAGACACAATTGAGTCCCCACTGCTTCTTGCAAACTTCTCCAGAACTCACTAGTGAAGATAGGATCTCGATCACTCACTATGCTAGAGGGTACCCCATGCAATCGAACTATCTCTCGAAGATATACAGAAGCTAGCCATGGAGCGGTCCTCTTGCTCTTCACAGGTATGAAATGGGCGCTCTTAGTAAGTCTATCTACCACCACCCAAATTCCTGTATTACCCTTCCTCGACCTGGGTAACCCGTCAATAAAGTCCATCGAGACGCTATCCCACTTCCATTGCGGAACCTCCAATGGGTGAAGCAACCCACCTGGTTTCCTTTGCTCCGCTTTCACCTGTTGACATACCAAGCACCGAGCTACATATTCGGCCACATCTTTCTTCATACCGGCCCAGAAGAAAACCCTCTTCATATCTTGGTACATCTTGTCCCCACCGGGATGAATGGTCATCCTAGAACGGTGTGCATCATCAAGAATAACCTTCCTCAACCCTTCATCTTGCGGTACACAAAGTCTACCGTCTCTACGCAAGCACCCCTTATCGTCTAGGGTGTACCTACTCAAATGGCTGGACGACTCCCCCCTTATGAGCTTCTCTATCAACTCAACCAACTGTGGGTCGTCCCTCTGGGCTTCCCCAATCCGCCCCAAAAGAGTAGGCCTAACTTCCAAGGAAGCTAGCAAACCGGGTACATAATCAATAGAGGGTCTGAAATCAAACATCGAGATAAACTCCAAGCTTCGTCGTTCCACGAACAATGGACTCAAGGACAGCCTCTTCCTGCTCAAGGCGTCTGCCACCATGTTACCCTTGCCAGGGGTATACGCTATCTCGAAATCATAGGATGCTAAGAACTCCATCCACCTTTGCTGTCTTAAGTTTAGATCCTTCTGAGAGAACAAGTACTTCAAAGATTTATGGTCAGTGAACAACTCGAATCTCTCACCAAGAAGATAATGGCGCCAGATCTTAAGCGCAAAAACAATAGCGGCCAACTCTAGATCATGGGTAGGGTAATTTTTCTCATGTGGCCTTAACTGCCTTCCACCATAGGCTATTACCCTTCCCTCTTGCATTAAGACTGCGCCAAGTCCTGTTCCACAAGCATCGGTATAGACAACAAATGGCTTGCTCCCATCTGGCAACACTAAAACTGGAGCAGTGGTTAAAGCTCTCTTTAACCGTCGGAACGCATCATCACAATCTACGTCCCATGCAAAAACAAGATTCTTCTTCGTTAAGCGGGTTAATGGGGCTGATATCTTCGCGAAGTCTTTAATAAACTTCCTATAATAACCCGCCAACCCCAAGAAACTTCTTACTTCGGTAGCATTTCTGGGAACCTTCCAATCTTGGACTGATACTACCTTCGCGGGATCCACGGCTATCCCCTCCTTGGAGACCACGTGCCCCAAGAACCGTACTTCCTTCCTCCAGAAGTGACATTTAGAGAATTTAGCCTTAAGGCTATGTGCTCGAAGAGTCTTCAATACTTCCCCAAGATGTAGGGCATGCTCTTCTTCACTCTTAGAAAATACTAAGATATCATCCACAAAGACCACCACGAATTTATTAAGGAACTCCCTGAACACCCTACTCATCAAATCAACGAAATATGCAGGGGCGTTCGTCAGCCCAAATGGCATCACCAACCACTCATAGAAACCATCCGGAGTTCTAAAGGCAGTCTTGTCTATGCTATCCTCAGCCACCCTCAACTGATGAAACCCCGTGGCCAAGTCCAACTGAGAAAATACCGAAGCGCCAACCAACTGATCGAAAAGATCATCTATTCTCGGCAATGGGTGTCTATTCTTCTTTGTGAGCTTGTTGAGTTCTCTATAGTCTACACAAAGTCTGAGGGACCCATCCGCCTTCGTAGCAAAAACTACTGGAGCACCCCACTCCGATATACTTCGTCTTATGAACCCCTTCTCAAGCAACTCTCCTACTTGCTTATGGAGTTCCCTCCTTTCACGAGGAGCCATGTGGCGCACTGGTAAAGATACCGGTTTAGCATTATCCACCAGATATATTCAGAAGTCAATCTCCCGCTTCGGAGGTAAGCCCCTCACCTCCTCAAACACATCCGGATATTCCCGGACCACTCTAACAGATTGCAAACTCTCGACCGAAGCGTCAAGTGATTCAAGATAACTTAGCATAACAGAATCCCTGGGATTACAAGAGATCTCGAGAGTGTTACCCAAGCGGGTCATGAGCCTAACAACTCTCCTTTCGCAATCAAGAACGGCACCATTACTGGATAACCAGTCCATGCCCAAAATCAACCCATAGCCCGTGAAGCCCAACACAAAAGCATCACATCTAAACTCAATGCTAAGTATAGAAATCTTCAAACCCAAACATATCATGGATAAATAAGTGGAGCCCCCAATTGGGTTTGAAACAACCAAGGGATCATCTACAAGACTGGTGTCTAAGTGCAGTGACTCAACTAATGATGATGAGATAAACGAATGCGATGCGCCTGAATCAAACAATGTACGGACAGGATGATCAAATAGAAAAACCAGACTTTCCACGGAAATAGTTCTACCTCTCTCCTGAATCGGTGGAACCGCGAGAGCCTGTACTTGCCCCCTAGCCTGACTCGGTGCCATAAGAGCTTGCACCTGTCCTCCCGAGGTAGATCCCGTCCTTTGCCCCTTCTTGGGACAATCTTTCACTAAATGCCCTGCTTCGCCACAGTGGAAGCAGCCGGTCTTCTTCTTCTTGCGACAATCCTTGCTTAGGTGACCAGGTGTCCCACAATTGAAACACTTCTTCTTGCTCTTGCCACCGTTGCCTTTCCCACCTTTGCTTTGCTGCTGTTGAGGTCTCTTTTGATCTCCCTTCTTTTCGGGTGCCTTATTAGCATTAGGACCCTTCTCTTCCTCATACATGAGTGCCATGTCAACTAGCTTCTCAAAGGTGGCCCCCATAGGGATATGAGTCATAGCCAACCCATGCATCGGTTCATTCAAGCCTTTCACGAACCGCAAAGCCTTCTTCTCCGGTGTATTCACCATATCTAGGCCAAACCTTGCCAATTGATTAAACTTGTTAACATATTCCTTCACCGAAAGATTTCCTTGCTTTAGAGTCAAGAATCTCTCCATATACAAGTTCTCCTCCGCCCTTGAGAGAAACTTTGCCACAAATCTTTGCCTGAAATCCGCCCAAGAGTCAACGGGGCGTTCTCCATTAGTGACCTCCCACCAGAATGAGGCCTCTCCCTTCATTAACCAAGCAGCCAACTTGACTTTCTTTCCTTCTTCCATCTCAAAGATATCTATCAACTCTTCCACCTCCTTAAGCCAATCTCTAGCCTCCACAAAAGTTTCAGATCCTTGAAAAGGTTTCCCTCCCATAGCTTTAAACTCCTTACAAGTCTTAGCAAAAGTATCCGTGCGAGGAGGAGGGGGAGGAGGAAGATCGGGTGCTACGGTTGGTGGAGGAACATTTGCTGGACCCGTAGTGGTGGCCCTAGCCTCCATCAATCTCCTATACCATACTGGTATCGTCACACCCTCTGGAAAATTAAGATTCTCGGCCATGCTGAAACGAAAAAGGAAAGATTCAAAACGGAGAATTCGAAGGATATAGATATGGCTATTGCGGATTATGCTTTTCTTTCAAAAACTTTTCTCTTTAAAAGACATGTTTTTGAAAATATCTTTTCCAAAAATGTTTTAGAAAAATAGTTTTCTAAAAATTTTATCTGTTCCGGTAACCTCGCTCTGATACCACGTGTAACACCCCACACCCGCTATGGTCACTCACTAAGGGAATGCCATAGCATCGGTGGAGTATTTTAGTGAATATAGAACAGAAAAATTACACCAAGACAGATATAAATAGTGCTTGAAATTTAAAACATCATCTCATAACAGCGGAAATAAACATGTCTGGTTACATTATAAAGCCATGATAAAAGTCTAGTACAATATCTGTCAAAATAAAGAAGTACATAATCCCACTCTCTCATACAATAGCCATGACAAAAGAAAAGATAACTGGATAACTGGAGCTTTACATCTACCCAAGCTCCCAAAGGCTGGAACAGCAATCCGATCAAGCTCTACTACCGCTAGGATCCACCGTAGGACCTGAGGGTTGGGAAAAAGATAAAAACAACGGGGTCAGACATAAGTCTGAGTGAGCCCTATAACCTTAACAATACAATTATTAAAGTAATTAGGGTATGACATGAACTCGGTACGGTACCTTTGGGGATAATGACTACACTAAATAGCCAACAACATAGGATGAACTAAGATAATCGTCAGGACGCATCTACCCACCCAAGGATAATTACTAACTGCACCACACCAGTCATTCCTACTTAAAGGTTGATCCCTTCCAAGGACTTAGAAAATTTCCCCAATAATTTCATGTACTCCTAGCCCACTACATAGGTGCCGTCTGCCCCTATCTCCACTAGGTGTACTCAGTAATTCTTACCTAGTAGTTTCGTGTACCCCTACATAGGTGTCGTCTGCCCCTATCTTTATTAGGTGTACCCACTACTCCCCATCGATCGGCTCCCTACCGTAGATATCCGTGCTGGTCCCACAGTGGGGTGTATCACTCCCCTAAAGTGGCTACCCAATACAATCAACGGTGCACGGCTTTATATCTACACGATGCAACAACGACTTATCTACCAGCCCGGGCCCACACACGCATATGAAACCCGTTGGACTTGCGTTGCCACCGCTAACCCGTTTTGGCCTCTTATAATCAAGCCCAATATGCGTGTCCCGTCACTCGACATGGGTCGAGCCCACAAAGATACGTTTGGGATATTGGTTGAAATGGGCCCCCACAAGCTACCCACTTAAGCTTGTCATATATCTAGTGTATCCCACTTAACCCTTTAATCATGTTTAATTACATGTTTCCACTTGGTTAAGTATTCTAATCGTATTTTCTATTGCCACCCAAGGCAACCCACTAGATTCCACATGCCACCCAAGGCAACCACAAAATTTCCTCATGCCACCCAAGGCACCCACTTAACCCCTCATGTCCCACTACATGCTACCATGGTTAAGTGTTTCTTAATTAATTAAGACCGTGATCTCCCATAAAGACTTCCCACATTAGACTGGCTGTTATGACCGCCTGGTTAAGCCGGTAGAACCCGGGCAGTCTTACGTCATAACAGAGTCTAACCTCGTGTCTTTACCTTAATCACGTATTTAATTTATGGCTAAGACCTCTCACATTGGGCTGACATTTGTAGCAACTGGTTAAGCCGGTCGGGTCCGGGCAGTTTTACACTACAAATGAGTCCAACCTCGTGTCTTAGTCGATTAATTACACCTAATTAATCACCCCCATATTAATTATCCCTAATTAATATCAAGTTTACCATAACATGGGTAGACCTAACTCAATAGGTAAATTCCCATGGGGTAGACCTAACTCAATAGGTAAATTCCCACTTATGGTAATTTATTTTTATGGTATGCTTAATCATACCCAATCATTCATTTAAAACATATTTACCCACCCCATCGTTCCCCACGTAAATCGTTCTCATTTCATGACATAATAAAAGGGGAAGATCCATCACACATATCATGGGTTTAGCATATAACTTTGTCATGGGTTAAGAGGATGTCAACTTGCATATATGAACACATATTAACCCAACTTGCTCTTAAGCATCTACATAACTTGCATAATTATTCACATGACCTCATAAGCATGCATAACATGGTAATCTTGCATTTGAGCATACACCTAACTTGCATAATCATTCACATAACTTCATATGCATGCATAACATGTTAATCTTGCATTTAAACATACACATAACTTGCATCATTATTCACATAACTTCATATGCATGCATAACATATTAATCTTGCATTTGAACATACACATAACTTGCATATTTATTCACATACTTCATATGCATGCTTAACATGTTGCATAATAGATCAATGTCCAACTTAGTGTTTTGCATCATAATCATCATGAAACATAGCACCGAACTTGCATAAAGATATAACATAAAACTTGCATAAAAATGTCATGAACACATACACTAAACTTGCATGACATAGAGCATATAACTTGCAAAACACATGACATATACAATATTAAGCTTGCATAAACACATTGATCCACAAACATAACCATACATCATCATATCTTATCTTAATCAATTTAACAATTGATTATTAAGGGGATAGAAGCTCACCAAAACAAAATTAGCAAACTAATGAAGAAGATTAAGAGGCTAGAAGTGGATTTGGAATGCTATCCCTTCTCTAATTTTGATGGTGGCTCTCTCAAGTTTCAATTTGCCATAGTTTAGTTACTAGATTTAATTATGAATGAATTAGGGTAGGGTTAGGGTCTTATTTATAGGATTAGGTAAGTGTTTTAGGCCCTTAGATTAACCCTAGATTAGATTAGGACCCTTAGATTTAGGAAATCTCTAGAACCAGCCCTCCTAGCCAGCCTGAAACCCAACCTGGTGCAACCTGGTGCACCCAGGTTCACTGAACGGTGCCACCCTGTCGACAGGCAAGTCGACAGGCATGTCGACACCCCTGTCGACAGGCCTGTCGACAGCCCTGTCGACATGGGTTGGGCGGGAAGTTTCCCGCCTGACCCCGCCTGGCCCATTCCAAATCTGAATATTTGAAATTTTCAAACCTGTTTTAGTTTCAAATTTTTCTGCAAACTTCTTTGGGCCATAACCGGGCCATACGGACTCCGATTCTTGAAAACTCGGACTCTATTTCGCGTATTTTTCCGAGACGAACGCAATAACGCAGCCCGTTACCCCCAATTCCCACGTCTGAGATTATTTTATCCTGTAATTAGTGAATTTTAGTATTAACTAAAATTCGGGGTGTTACAGATTGGGATGATAAATTTTATACATCGCCCAACTGCACAAATAAAATATGTGTTTGATTGTTTGAAAACCCCACACGGGTGTTGGGATGAAATTTGAAGTTCACTCATCCTGATTGATTAAATATGTCGATCGATTGATTGACAGGCTGTTATAAGCGTTAGATATCTATATTTGATGTTTATACAGTGTAGTGCACTTTGGTTGATGGTTGATTATTTTCAATGCTATTATATGTGTGTAATTTATGAAAATTCATATAATTAACATTATATGGTGATTGATTGGGCCTCATTCCAATTTAGAAAATAAAGAATAATGTAAAATAAAGGTTCATGTGTTGACAGTACTCATCAATTGAGATTGGTCATGTGTTGAACGAAATATTTTAGTAATAAAATTTACATCTTTATCAATATAAAATAAAGGTTCATGTGTTGACAGTACTCATCCATTGAGATTGGTCATGTGTTGAACGAAATATTTTAGTAATAAAATTTACATCTTTATCAATATAAAATAAAGGTTCATGTGTTGACAGTACTCATCCATTGAGATTGGTCATGTGTTGAACGAAATATTTTAGTAATAAAATTTACATCTTTATCAATATAAAATAAAGGTTCATGTGTTGACAGTACTCATCCATTGAGATTGGTCATGTGTTGAACGAAATATTTTGATAATAACAACTATTTTGAAAAAGAAATATTTGAAATAGAATATTTGAAAATAGAAATTTATGAAGCCGTGTTGATTAGATTGACGCCATTTTGACGTGAACGATATTTATCACGATTAAAACGATTTCGAAATGAAATGAATTGAAAACGATTTCGAAATGAAATGAATTGAAAACGATTTCGAAATGAAATGAATTGAAAATGATTTCGAAATGAAATGAATTGAAAACGATTTCGAATTGAATATATAACGAATTTGTTTCGAATTGAATATATAACGAATTTGTTTCGAATTGAATATATAACGAATTTGTTTCGAATTGAATATATAACGAATTTGATTCGAATTGAATATATAACGAATTTGATTCGAATTGAATATATAACGAATTTGATTTCAATTGAATATATAACGAATTTGATTTCAATTGAATATATAACGAATTTGATTTGATTAGAAAATGAATTGAATTTGAATTGAATAGGAAAACGATTTTGAATTGAATTGAAAAGAAAAGGAATTCGAATCGAATTAAAATCGATTTGAATTAAAATCAAATAGAAATGAAAGTAAAAAGGATTTATAATAGAAAAATTCAATTTCGATTTGAATTTGAAATAAAGGTTGAAATTGTTTTTGAAACGAATTTAAAACGATTTATAAAATTCGTTTTAAATAGAAATCGACGAAATATATATTATATATATATAATATAATGGCCTGAATAGAACGCGCCGCGCCGCGGCAGTTCGTAAATTTCGACCATTTATTTCAAACGGACATTACGGGAGATCCGACCGTCGGATTCTCCTGAAACTGGAACCGTTGGGTTCGTATCGAAAAGAGCTTTCTAACGAATATTAGAAATTAGAAATCTAACGGTTGGATTTGGAGATACGTCCAAATTAAATTCGAAAAAGGTCGCTGTAAGTGCAGTTCGATGGCCATTGATGGAAATCGACTATACGGGCCTTGATAAAATTATTAAAAATAGTAATAATTTGTGTAAAATCATAAGAAATGATTTGAGAAGAATTGGGATGAAAAACTCCATATTTGAAAAGATAAAAATAGATTTTTATCGAATTGAACTAGTTTTGAACTAGAATTATAATTCTATTTATTTTTAAATAAATAAATTGAATTCGAAAAGGGTTTTAAAAATAACCAAAATTTCCAATGATTGCATTGGAATGGATTTGAATCGAAATTGTCTTCGGAATATTTCGATGTTGAAATTCGTGATTATACAGGTGTTGTTATGGAAATTTGAAAGATATATATTTATATCGTTATTTCCAATACGACATTTGTTAATCGTATATAAGCCGATATATTTTCTATTCAGTGCCTTGTATTGAATATCAAATGTGATTTGGGTTTGTCGTGAATGGTGTCTTCACTAACACTGTTCTTGAACCCAGTTGAGAAAAGATTAAATCTTTTTATTTAGATTTAATGAAGTGTACCAATTAAATAATATTTAATTGAAATTGAATTGATATTGATTTTTGGGTTTATCGTGAACAGTGTTTTAAATAACACTTGTTCTTTAACCCGATAATTAATGAATGTGACTTTGGGTTTATCGTGAACCGTGTTTTAAATGACACGGATTCTTTAACCCAGATAACGATTAAAACTAAGTGGAGTTTTAATGAATCTTTAATTAGATTGAAATGGTCGAGAATGGAGTATCACCAGTTTTGCTCCAGGCGATAGTTAAATCTTTAATTAGATTTGAACGTGAAATGGTAATTGAATTTACCGATAACACTAAGGTGTTAGATATGAAGTATTACCAGTTTTACTTCATGGGATAAATAGGTTGGGATTGAGAAATTAAAACAAATGATTACTTCGGTAAGTTTCGTTAATCCCGATTAGTTGAATCGAAATTCAAAAGGATAGATTAAAGAATAAATATAAAGAATTTATCTTGGATAAAATTAATGGGAACCTTTCCCTATGAATGTGAAATTTAGAAACTAACTGTCGGTTAGCCAAGCAGAATGGTTTTCTGGATATTGATCTGATGTTGGTTTCGGCCTTCGGGGTTAATATTTGGGGAATTATTCTCTTGATTAATTTACGGTTAGTGACTAATGAATTGGAATGAGGCGTATGTTGTGTTTGTGTAACACTTATTTAAAATATACGCGAGTTATTCGGAAAGGCCGGGTTTATCCCATTCTGAATAACTGATACGACGATAAGTCGAAGATGAAGACGGTGGTCGAAGACCGGAAGTCTTCACGTCATTTGGGTAATTACTGATGATCTTGATTGGGCTGTACACCCAAGAAGATGGAAACAGTTAGTGATCATCCAGACGTACTTGGAGATCGATGGATATGCGGGGTACTAGGTGCCTCCGGTTTCGTTCAGACCCAGAACAGACTTGTAAATGGACTGTGTGTCTGACATTGGATTTTAGTCCGTGTGATTGATCTCTATTAAATATATATCTGATTGGCGGCGGAGAATTTATTCTCTTGCTTAACGCCCTTCTCTGAGACGTACGAGCTCAGGGGTTATACATTGATGGATATCAATCGCATGGAGTGAATTGCCTGTGTGGCATGCTAAGATGCAAATGATCAAGGCTTCTGTTGAAAAGCAAAGTCTTGTGGTGATGATCGAAGCACGGCCTTTGTGGCGTAGCTTTGTGTAACGTTTACCTCGCGAGTTTCACACCCGGTATGAACCAAAAACGGGAGACGGACCTCAGGGGGGACATGCGTTTTCTTTCTAGCTAGGAGTGGCGTCAGTGCTTGAACTGGCTGACGAGTTTGACTCATGTGGATGTTACTTATTATTACTTGCTGAAAAGCGAGGCGCCTCGTGATATCGGTTTCGGCCGATGCTTCTGGTCGGCTGACGGGCCAGGCTTACGCCCCAAAGGGCGGAGAAACGTATTGTTCAGGCATTATAATCCACATCGGGGGACCGGCCCTGACGATCCAAGGGGCAGTTGCGGCTGTTCCTAGACATGGGCTAGATTGTCTAAAATCGGTAGAGGATCTTGCCCCTAGCCTCGGTTCATACCATAAATGATAACCCAAATTCCCAATACGTGATCTTGCGGTTTTAGTTGTAAACTTATATATGGCGACATAGTGTTATGGGCCATTCATGCCGCCTATGATTGATACTCATGATTTGAAGTGTTTTATACACTATGCACTTATAATAGTATCAAATGATTTGTTTTAAACGTATCAAGCATTCTTTGGCTGTTATAAGGGAAAACCCTATCCTCGGCTGCGTTGCATTGTGTGATGGGACCTGGGTCTTATAACAGCTTCATTTTTCTTTATTTAGCATTGCGCTGTTTGTTTTATGCACTGGTATTCTTGGGAGGAAACCCGTTCCGTGTTATACGGCGTGGTCCCTTGATTTACCTTGCTTTGAAAATAAAGATTAACTGTTTTAGTTCTCACACCAGTCCCATGACTGACCTGGAGTTTATTGTTTTAACCTAAACTCTTGGTGCCCTTATTTTGACACGGGCAGCTAGTAGTTTTGGTTTTGCAGATTTATATTCACAGGATCCTAGTTTACAGCTGGAACGATATCCGGAAAGCTTTGTATCCGTATATCTCCTTCTAGTTGTGTATTGTATTATTTTCCGCTGCTATGTATTTAAATGTAATTTAAATCTCTGATATTTCTGTGTAATATTCATTTATACTCTGTATATTCTTGTAATCTGATGCATTGTTGTAACATGCAATGAAATGTTCTTCTGTATGCGTTCTGTTGTGGCTTGTTCTCGAACTATCCGCCGCTTTCCTTAACGGGGAAGTTACGGGTTTTCGCAGTTGGTATCAGAGCTTTGGTTTACAAAGCTCAGAGAACAAGGCACATTAGAACCCTACGAAAGAATTCATCAGATAATTGGATTAGTAATGTCCAATGAGAATGACTCGTTAGAGATAGGATTAGTAGTATCCTAGAACGAGTGTGAAGAGTATATTTTTCAAATGAAACCAATTTTGTTTTGAAAATTTAAATCAATTATTCGTATTTGATTATCTATTTATATTGAGTTGGACAGTCCAGTATATAAAGATTTTGCGTATACGTCTGATCCACGTGTATTTGAAATTTTAATATACTGGATAGATATAGAATCACACTCTAGTCGCCCGAAGATGATTCTGATGATAGTTCGAACATCATCAGAATTGGTATTCGTGTTTCGAAGGTGTGATATCTATATATTTCCTATTGACTGGTGTGAGAACCAAAATTAGGTAGGGCCTATGTTGTGATTTGGCATCAAAAATTTGATTTTTTGTATATGTATCAAAATTATGAATTTGAAACTCTAATTCACTAATTGATTGATGTTTGTGTTGCTTGTTTAATTGTTTGATAATTTTGAACCATTAGGCCTAATTGCATCAAATATTGAATTGTATTGAAAATTGGTCGCATATGCTTGCATATATATATATCATTGAACAGGTCATAGCAAGGAGGCTAGAGCAGAGAATAAAATTTGTTTGCCCGGCAAATAGGTACATGTTTACTACATAATTTACTGTTTTGTTTGGGTGATGATGATTTTATGAGCCTATTGGCTTTTTCTTTTTCTTTTTGAGATCTGAAGGACCGGGGAAGCTATTTGAAATTCCCCGATGCTCCCGGTGCAGGGGAGGTTATGGCGAAATTTTTCAAAAATTTAGGGTGTTAGCCAAATTTTTGAAATTTTGAAAATTCTCAGAAACTAAAGAGTTGGAGAATGGAAGCCAGATCGAGCGTAGAGTTGATTAATCAAACCACTTTCGACTTTGTTCCTTTTCGGGGACGAAAAGTTTTAAGTGGGGGAGATTGTAACAACCCGGAAAATCTGGGCCAGTTTAAAATTTTTATTTTGGCAATTTTAGCGAATTTTGAATATTTAAAATAGATTATTTTAAATAATATCGACGAGAAATTTATTTTGAATATAATTCGAACGTATATATTATATGCGTCGTCGTTAGAATATAAATAATTCTATATAATTATAAAAGGAATTGAAAATGGCGCGGTAGTTCGATAATTCGATTTCAAACTTCAATTGAATGTACCGGGTGCAAAACAATCCAGATTTTAGTGAAACCAAAAACATTAGGATCTAATTGATAATATCTTTCCAACGAATCCGAAAGATCGAAATTTCATAGCGGGAATCAAAAGATACGTCCAGTTGAAAATTCTGAATAGTCGCTATGGAATTCAGGCCCTTAAAAATGGGAATTTTGCAAATGACCTCGGATTTCGACGAAACCAGTTTTGTTGGGTCCGTGATGTCAAGTTATTGCTAGATTCCAAATTTCATAATTTTTCGAATCAATATGTGAGCGTGGCAAAGGAAAACGCGTTTGACCAGTTTTAGTTGATTTTAATCGACTGGAAATTGGCCATTTTTCAAACGGTCTCAGAATTCGATGAAACTAGTTTTGTTAGGACCGTATCGTCAATACGAAGCTAGAAAATATTTTTATGGAATTTATAGGGTTAGTATGTGACCCCGGTAATTTGAAATGTGCGTTTAAAATTCAATATAATAATTTAAATGTAGATTTAAAAGGGAAACTGATCGTAACAATCGAATCGGCTTACGATACATATCCCATTGTGTTCGGAATGGGGGTATTACGCTGGGGACGACAGTCGTTGGGTGTCGATTGGAGTTTGGGTGAAAAAAAAACATTTTTTTTAGAGAAATAAATTAAATAATTATTAAATATAATAGCCTCACCCACCTACCTTTCTCTCTCTCCCCCTCATTTCAACCGTTGACCAAAAAAAAAAACCCTAAATCGATCGAGCTACAGCCACTGCCTCCCTCCACCGAGTCGCGCCGCCTTGACCTCGCCGCCTCCCCCTCCCACTCGCCGCCGTCGCCCCCTCCCCAAATGATCGACGCCCTTTTTCAGTTCGAACCCAAACCCGTAAACCCCCCCCCCCCTTCACCCCTTCACTTCAGCACTGAAGACCCCACCACCGAAGTCGACCCCGCCTGCGCCAGTCCCACCTCCATCGAGCACCACTGCTGCCTCCGACCGCCACTCAGGCGCTAGTGCCCCCTCTCTTCGATACGCAGCGTGAATTTTTAAATGCATGTTTTATTTATTTATTTATTTTCAGTTTTGAATGTAGGGATTTTCTATATATAAAAAAAAACTGGTTTTTAATTATATCAAAACTGATTTATTTTATGTGTTATAAAAATTGATTTTTATTTTCGTTTAACAAAAAGATTAGGATTTTGTTTATAAAATGTTTTAAATTTTGTAAAGAGTTAGGGAAAAATCGAATTTTTATACATGAGAAGAGTTAGAAAAATAATCGAATTTTTATATGTATGTAAATTTCATAAAGGTCGGATTTTTATATATGAAGTGGCGAAGTGAAAATTTGATCTTTATATATTTAGCGATATAATAAAAATGCGATTTTTTATTATATGTATAAAGATATAAAGATACGATATCTACTAAGAAGTTAGCAATATAAAAATATGATCTTTATAAGGTAGCGATATTAAAAATATAATCTTTTATATTGTAGGAAGATTAAAAATATAATTTTTACATGATAGGAATATTAAAAATATCATCTTTATATGTGTAGAAAAATAAAAATGAGATTTTTATAAAGATGAAATCTTTAAATTTGAAAGGGCGAAGTCTATATTTTAGAAAAGGCAAAATCTTTATATGGAAAAAAACATAGTAAAAATTCGATTTTTATATATTGAATAGCAAAGTAAAAATTCGATTTTTATATATTGAATAGCAAAGTAAAAATTCGATTTTTATATATTGAATAGCAAAGTAAAAATTCGATTTTTACATATGTAGTGGCTACGGGCAACGAAGATGACGAAGATGCGATAGCGATGAAGATTTCTATCAATGAAGTGCCGTGGAGCTAGGATAGCTATTTGTGAGAATTTCTCACCTTTCAATTTCATTTCTATTTATATATATACTAGGATGCAGACGGTGCTTAGTAGCACCCGACACAATCGTCCACAGACCATGGACTTGTTTGTTTAGTTGCATAGCTTAGTTATATGATTTGATTTGAATTTGGTTATTTGGTGATTTTGATTGATGTGTGAATGGCGTGGGCCTTCACTAGACCGGGGATAAGGCTAGGCCTTGTCCCGTTTCTAGTATCGTGCCGTTATGCCGCCGAAATTTTCTAAAATAAGTTAGAAAAATAAAAATACCATTTTATTTGAAGAATGAACTGAATAGAAATTCATATGTTAAAATAAAATGTTTTATCGTTAAAAATATAATTTTTAACATGAAGTGAATAAAATAAAATATTCATGTACAAACCAGACGGTTTGTTTATGTACACTGATTTGACTGACATGGATTGGGATGATAAATTTTACACATCGCCCAACTGCACAAATAAAATATGTGTTTGATTGTTTGAAAACCCCACACGGGTGTTGGGATGAAATTTGAAGTTCACTCATCCTGATTGATTAAATATGTCGATCGATTGATTGACAGGCTGTTATAAGCGTTAGATATCTATATTTGATGCTTATACAGTGTAGTGCACTTTGGTTGATGGTTGATTATTTTCAATGCTATTATATGTGTGTAATTTATGAAAATCCATATAATTAACATTATATGGTGATTGATTGGGCCTCATTCCAATTTAGAAAATAAAGAATAATGTAAAATAAAGGTTCATGTGTTGACAGTACTCATCAATTGAGATTGGTCATGTGTTGAACGAAATATTTTAGTAATAAAATTTACATCTTTATCAATATAAAATAAAGGTTCATGTGTTGACAGTACTCATCCATTGAGATTGGTCATGTGTTGAACGAAATATTTTAGTAATAAAATTTACATCTTTATCAATATAAAATAAAGGTTCATGTGTTGACAGTACTCATCCATTGAGATTGGTCATGTGTTGAACGAAATATTTTAGTAATAAAATTTACATCTTTATCAATATAAAATAAAGGTTCATGTGTTGACAGTACTCATCCATTGAGATTGGTCATGTGTTGAACGAAATATTTTGATAATAACAACTATTTTGAAAAAGAAATATTTGAAATAGAATATTTGAAAATAGAAATTTATGAAGCCGTGTTGATTAGATTGACGCCATTTTGACGTGAACGATATTTATCACGATTAAAACGATTTCGAAATGAAATGAATTGAAAACGATTTCGAAATGAAATGAATTGAAAACGATTTCGAAATGAAATGAATTGAAAACGATTTCGAAATGAAATGAATTGAAAACGATTTCGAATTGAATATATAACGAATTTGTTTCGAATTGAATATATAACGAATTTGTTTCGAATTGAATATATAACGAATTTGATTCGAATTGAATATATAACGAATTTGATTCGAATTGAATATATAACGAATTTGATTTCAATTGAATATATAACGAATTTGATTTCAATTGAATATATAACGAATTTGATTTGATTAGAAAATGAATTGAATTTGAATTGAATAGGAAAACGATTTTGAATTGAATTGAAAAGAAAAGGAATTCGAATCGAATTAAAATCGATTTGAATTAAAATCAAATAGAAATGAAAGTAAAAAGGATTTATAATAGAAAAATTCAATTTCGATTTGAATTTGAAATAAAGGTTGAAATTGTTTTTGAAACGAATTTAAAACGATTTATAAAATTCGTTTTAAATAGAAATCGACGAAATATATATTATATATATTATATATATATAATATAATGGCCTGAATAGAACGCGCCGCGCCGCGGCAGTTCGTAAATTTCGACCATTTATTTCAAACGGACATTACGGGAGATCCGACCGTCGGATTCTCCTAAACCCGGAACCGTTGGGTTCGTATCGAAAAGAGCTTTCTAACGAATATTAGAAATTAGAAATCTTACGGTTGGATTTGGAGATACGTCCAAATCAAATTCGAAAAAGGTCGCTGTAAGTGCAGTTCGATGGCCATTGATGGAAATCGACTGTACGGGCCTTGATAAAATTATTAAAAATAGTAATAATTTGTGTAAAATCATAAGAAATGATTTGAGAAGAATTGGGATGAAAAACTCCATATTTGAAAAGATAAAAATAGATTTTTATCGAATTGAACTAGTTTTGAACTAGAATTATAATTCTATTTATTTTTAAATAAATAAATTGAATTCGAAAAGGGTTTTAAAAATAACCAGAATTTCCAATGATTGCATTGGAATGGATTTGAATCGAAATTGTCTTCGGAATATTTCGATGTTGAAATTCGTGATTATACAGGTGTTGTTATGGAAATTTGAAAGATATATATTTATATCGTTATTTCCAATACGACATTTGTTAATCGTAGAATTTGATATTGAATATAAGCCGATATATTTTCTATTCAGTGCCTTGTATTGAATATCAAATGTGATTTGGGTTTGTCGTGAATGGTGTCTTCACTAACACTGTTCTTGAACCCAGTTGAGAAAAGATTAAATCTTTTTATTTAGATTTAATGAAGTGTACCAATTAAATAATATTTAATTGAAATTGAATTGATATTGATTTTTGGGTTTATCGTGAACAGTGTTTTAAATAACACTTGTTCTTTAACCCGATAATTAATGAATGTGACTTTGGGTTTATCGTGAACCGTGTTTTAAATGACACGGATTCTTTAACCCAGATAACGATTAAAACTAAGTGGAGTTTTAATGAATCTTTAATTAGATTGAAATGGTCGAGAATGGAGTATCACCAGTTTTGCTCCAGGCGATAGTTAAATCTTTAATTAGATTTGAACGTGAAATGGTAATTGAATTTACCGATAACACTGAGGTGTTAGATATGAAGTATTACCAGTTTTACTTCATGGGATAAATAGGTTGGGATTTGGAAATTAAAACAAATGATTACTTCGGTAAGTTTCGTTAATCCCGATTAGTTGAATCGAAATTCAAAAGGATAGATTAAAGAATAAATATAAAGAATTTATCTTGGATAAAATTAATGGGAACCTTTCCCTATGAATGTGAAATTTAGAAACTAACTGTCGGTTAGCCAAGCAGAATGGTTTTCTGGATATTGATCTGATGTTGGTTTCGGCCTTCGGGGTTAATATTTGGGGAATTATTCTCTTGATTAATTTACGGTTAGTGACTAATGAATTGGAATGAGGCGTATGTTGTGTTTGTGTAACACTTATTTAAAATATACGCGAGTTATTCGGAAAGGCCGGGTTTATCCCATTCTGAATAACTGATACGACGATAAGTCGAAGATGAAGACGGTGGTCGAAGACCGGAAGTCTTCACGTCGTTTGGGTAATTACTGATGATCTTGATTGGGCTGTACACCCAAGAAGATGGAAACAGTTAGTGATCATCCAGACGTACTTGGAGATCGATGGATATGCGGGGTACTAGGTGCCTCCGGTTTCGTTCAGACCCAGAACGAACTTGTAAATGGACTGTGTGTCTGACATTGGATTTTAGTCCGTGTGATTGATCTCTATTAAATATATATCTGATTGGCGGCGGAGAATTTATTCTCTTGCTTAACGCCCTTCTCTGAGACGTACGAGCTCAGGGGTTATACATTGATGGATATCAATCGCATGGAGTGAATTGCCTGTGTGGCATGCTAAGATGCAAATGATCAAGGCTTCTATTGAAAAGCAAAGTCTTGTGGTGATGATCGAAGCACGGCCTTTGTGGCGTAGCTTTGTGTAACGTTTACCTCGCGAGTTTCACACCCGGTATGAACCAAAAACGGGAGACGGACCTCAGGGGGGACATGCGTTTTCTTTCTAGCTAGGAGTGGCGTCAGTGCTTGAACTGGCTGACGAGTTTGACTCATGTGGATGTTACTTATTATTACTTGCTGAAAAGCGAGGCGCCTCGTGATATCGGTTTCGGCCGATGCTTCTGGTCGGCTGACGGGCCAGGCTTACGCCCCAAAGGGCGGAGAAACGTATTGTTCAGGCATTATAATCCACATCGGTGGACCAGCCCTGACGATCCAAGGGGCAGTTGCGGCTGTTCCTAGACATGGGCTAGATTGTCTAAAATCGGTAGAGGATCTTGCCCCTAGCCTCGGTTCATACCATAAATGATAACCCAATTTCCCAATACGTGATCTTGCGGTTTTAGTTGTAAACTTATATATGGCGACATAGTGTTATGGGCCATTCATGCCGCCTATGATTGATACTCATGATTTGAAGTGTTTTATACACTATGCACTTATAATAGTATCAAATGATTTGTTTTAAACGTATCAAGCATTCTTTGGCTGTTATAAGGGAAAACCCTATCCTCGGCTGCGTTGCATTGTGTGATGGGACCTGGGTCTTATAACAGCTTCATTTTTCTTTATTTAGCATTGCGCTGTTTGTTTTATGCACTGGTATTCTTGGGAGGAAACCCGTTCCGTGTTATACGGCGTGGTCCCTTGATTTACCTTGCTTTGAAAATAAAGATTAACTGTTTTAGTTCTCACACCAGTCCCATGACTGACCTGGAGTTTATTGTTTTAACCTAAACTCTGGGTGCCCTTATTTTGACACGGGCAGCTAGTAGTTTTGGTTTTGCAGATTTATATTCACAGGATCCTGGTTTACAGCTGGAACGATATCCGGAAAGCTTTGTATCCGTATATCTCCTTCTAGTTGTGTATTGTATTATTTTCCGCTGCTATGTATTTAAATGTAATTTAAATCTCTGATATTTCTGTGTAATATTCATTTATACTCTGTATATTCTTGTAATCTGATGCATTGTTGTAACATGCAATGAAATGTTCTTCTGTATGCGTTCTGTTGTGGCTTGTTCTCGAACTATCCGCCGCTTTCCTTAACGGGGAAGTTACGGGTTTTCACACTAGTGGAGGAGGATGCTGGAGCTATAGGGTATGTAGGAGGTTCGCCTAGTGGAGGAGGATGCTGGAGGTCGGTGGTGGTGAGAGAAGAGGTGCCGTGATCTTGGGACGAGGAGGAAGAGTTAATAGAGTATAAGGAAGAAAAGTGGAAAAAGAAATGGAAAAAGGAAATGAAAATAAACTCTCTCTCTCTCTCTGCATGTGCAAGTACATAGAAAATAGGAGAAGATGAAAGGATTTAGCAAGTGGGAGGAAGCCATGTGAAAAGTGTGTATGTGTGTGTGTTGTCTAATTTTGGAAGAAGGTGGGAAAGTGTGGAAAGAGGGAAATGATAAGTGGAATTAACATTTTTGGTTTATGTTAGGAAGGTATTATCTTATTGTAAATTGATTTGAACTTTACAAAACCTTTAGTACATGTTAATAAGTCATCTAGGTTATCATTTATCATTTTATCAATATTTAATTTCCAGTTGTTCAGTATTACCCAAAACTGCTTAATTTCAAGTCAAATTTAAATAAGACGGTTCATATACGTGTTCAATTCATATGATCAAATAGTAAGTCTGACCAATACGAATTCAAAACCCTACTATTTTTCACAAATATGGATTCAATAAAATTGGTCTCATCGAATTCGGAGACTATTCGAAAAATAGCGTTATTGCTAGCTTTTATTGAATTTTAACTTATTTTTTAATACTCGTTTATATTACGTATGCTTACACACTAATTCCGATTGACTTAAAATTTGAAACCTTATCATAATTTATCATTATGGATCCAATAAAATTGGTTTCATTGAATTTTGAGACCGTTTCAAAAATGGTCTGTTTTCAGGTCATCAAAATAATATCAAATTATTAATTTTCACAAAATTCATTTTAATTTAATTTTAAAAGTTCACTAACCTTATTCTAATCTTAACAAGATATATAATAAAATTAACTTTTTGTTTCATTTTCAATAGTTTTCCAAGTTTAGATTCAGTATTTACTAGAACTTGCAATTAAATCAGACTTATCCATTTAAAAGTCATTTTTAAATCTATTTAAGTCCTATTTTAAATTGACTAAAATTCGGGTCGTTACACTACCAAATTTCATTTTCTATTTTATTTATATTATGGTTTACAAACCATATCCTTATTTTTGAAAACCTATGTCAATTATAACCATTTTTACTTAATTCATTGACTATGTAAATTGTTTACTAAGACACTAACCTTTCTCTTTATAACCTCTTTATACTATTCCATTTATATTTTGGATTATATTACGATAAACCATTTAACAAATACTTTACTTAAGAACATTCAACATCATATTATAAAAGTAAACTTTGGATTTTATTATTAAAATTCATTTATCAATTTCCTTACCAAAACCTATTAACATCTTATTATATAACTTAATTTAGGTTTATATTAATGACCCATTAACCCATTTCTTTACCCACTCTTGATAAGTATTTTCCTTCGCATTCTTGAAAACCTCCTTTTTATCTTAATTCTTTTTACTTAAATTTCAGATATTAAGTAAAACATTTATTTTAAACTATCGCATTAGCTCAAATATCTTTTATAACTTTGTTTCTGAAACTCGAGTATATTATAAAATCCCTTCATAAATTCCTCCCAAAATTTAACTAAATCCCATCACAAACTCGATTACTTTCTTAAATGGATTTCATTTAAGAAGTGATCACTATAATTATTTATTAAATAAATTAATAATTAACTTCATCATTTACTAAAGTAAAAGTAGTTTATTTTATTATTAACCAAAAATGGGTTAGTTAATCACTCTTTAAAGTAAAATTATTAAATAATAACTAACTACATTAATAATGATCAATAATCTTTAAACATCACTAAATAAAAGGTGAATTACATTTTAAGAAATCTTATTAAATTAAAACAACTATTTGTTATACTATTTCATTAGATTAATTGAAGGCAAATTAATCCAATAACCAATTTCGATTAAAACAATTGACTTAGTCAACTTGAAACCATTAGTTAACTGACTTCAATTAGACCTTCCACTTTAATTAATCACTTCGTTTAATTATTTTATAAAAACAATTATTCCAAATTGTTAACCTATTGGTTAATATCTGACTTACTTGCTTATAAAACTTATTAAAACATCAAAATTGCTACATGTAGCATTTTATTACTTTTGTAAAAACTATTTACAGATATCAATTTTTTTATAAAAATTCTATCTTTATATAAAATATTGTTTAAAACTTGGCTTCAGTTATAAAAATAAATTTTACAAATTTCAATACGTCGATTCGCCTGAGGACGAATTAACGTATTAAAAATATGGTTTTTAGACCGTTTGTTGCCAATCACTTAATCACTGTTTGTTGATTGAAATTACAACAACGTTGAATTTATATTCAATAATTAACATCCAAATAGGTTTTAATGTTTCTGGGATCAAACAGTTGATAAAAGAATAATATGATATTTAATAACATACAAAATATTTGATTAATCCAGTTATATTCCTCCAACCTATTTTTCCCTGCATTACAGTTCATAATATAACTTAATAGATGCATATGAAATAGAAATTTAATCTAAACATCTAAGATGACATGATATAATTGACGTCAATCATTTAAACAAACAATAAGCATTCAAAGCATCCAAACATCCAATTTATATTAGGACGATAAATTAAAGTTATATGAATTTAATCACCTCATAGGATTCCAGAAGGCATGAGAGTTAACTCACAATTTATTTCGATTGGCGATTCAGGTTGATTTATATAGTATCAAACAAGAATTTGAAATTATATAAAATCCTGGTTGGATCTGATTCCTTCCAAACCAGTTCGTATGCATGGCCTTCGTCCATACAAACCCAGTGGATCCTGTTTCGTTTAAGTCTATTCACAAATGAATGATTTACAGTGGTTACAAGTTTTAACTATATTAAAACAACTTAAATTATTACCTGTTCTAATCCTTCTTCCCACGTTATTAAAACCCGACCTCAACAACACACGCTCCCTTTCAACCACCTTCTGCACTATCATCCAACCACCTAAGGCAAACCCATCGCCATCGGCGAACTCAACACCTGAAGCTCTTCCTCTATATACCCTTCAAGTTCACCTTGCATAACTGCCCAAACACCCGACCTCAGCTATCATCCTCCGCTACTGTAAAACACACCAATTTTTTCATCATTAAACTCCCCGGAAAAGATCACCACAGGTGCGCTCTATAACCCCAAACGAAACGCAACCCATCATTTGTCCCACCTTCCTTTTGTCGATAAAAAATGCCTACCCTAGTTGCACTGCTGAAAAACTCGGGTTCCAGTAAGTTGATCGAGCGAAAAGAAAAGTATGTCAAATTGAAGCCCTCGATCCAAGGAACGAATCAAAGTTTGAGATCTTAGAAATTTTCTTTGATCTGTTGTTAAATTTTAACATCACGAAAATTTATTTCAGAGTGGTGGCGAAATTCGCTACGACCATAGATGAAGAATGAAGAAGGGTTGGGGATGTTAATGTGATTATATATAATAAATTTATTAATATTTTATTTAATTATATCTTATCTCCATTTACCGTTGGAAGTTTTCAATTCGTTCGATCACACACAAACTCCATTCGCAATTAAAATGGACCTTCTGGTATAGTTTGACATTCCGGACCCAACGGAATTAGTTACGTAGAAATCCAAGTCCGTTTGCAAAAATAGTGCTATTTCGACTATTAAATTATTATTCGATTCAAAATTTAAATCTTGCACGCCTAGAAAACAACTCCAATTGGCATGAAATTTGAAACCTTACAACAATTTAATATTTCGAATACGATGTAACTAGTTTCGTCAAATTCGGAGATCGTTTGAAAAACTCCCTTTTTAATTTCACCATGTAAATCGGTACGCATTCATATCGCGCACGATCACAAAATAACCCCAATTGACTAGAAACTATAAATCTCACAAAATAACCCAAATTGACTTGAAACTGGAAATCTTATAAAATTAGTTCTGTTGAAATCTGAGGTCATTTGAAAATTGGCTATTCTTAAATTCCATATTGAATAAAAAAAATATAAATAATTTCAAAACATAAAATTCATTGACAATAAATTATTATTATCATATATATATATTCAAACAGAATTTATATAGTTTCAACTATCTTAACTCGATTTAAAACACCAGGTTAAATCGATATTCAATTTATTTAATATCCTTTTATTTTATTTAATAAATCATTATGGTTTATAAACGATTCCATTGCAACTTTCTGAAAATTTGATTTTGACACAACACAAAAACAAAAAGATGAAATCTCAATTTTTCTCTTACATTAGAAAACTATAATTCAATAGATCTGGAAGATTCTTGTTTCAAAGAATTTCGACTTATATTGGATCCTGTACATCCATTTAAAGTACAAAATGTAAACCTATAAACTACCGCGACGTTGTTGGATCGCTTTTTAATTAAATATAAATTATACGTCCGAACTTCGTCTAGCAAACGAATTTCTTATTATAATTCAAATCGAAACTTAATTAAACCTTTTTATGTTGTCCAATTCATACTATATGCAAATCCAACTTTTTCCAACTATTTCAAAATTAAACTTATTATTTTATTATTCAAATTGAATTAGTAGTCAAAATTGTTTAACTCGAGTTATATTAAATTTCCAAAGAAATATTTAGATAAATTAATTATTTAACCACTAAAAATCTTGTATGTTACATTCCTAACTCCTTAAAGAATTCCGTCCTCGAAATTACTAAGGCAGGAAAAATGCTACAAACCTTCTAATATTTCACAAATTCACTTAGTTAGGATCTTCCATTCCATTTTCTGAACTTTTAGTTCCAACTAATCCAATTAGTTTCAACTAAAATACCATTTCATTTTTATTAACAAAAAAATCAAAAATTTCTAACATCTTAAATTTTCAAAAAAATTAGGTAGAGTCTTCCCTATATAGAGGGACTTTCGCAATATAACAAAAGATATAAATATGTATACATCGACCCACACAGTCAGAAAATCCCAATTCATATACCAAAATATATATTTTGCGTAGGCGTAGCTTATATGAGCGTTATAATAAATAAGCAATAAGCTGTTAATAAGCTCGCTCAATTAGTATGTAGTTATAACCAAACTGGATGCAATTATACGCAGAACTCAATCGAATTAGTTCAAAGATGAATTAGGCCCTGCACCTATCCTTAACTCAGATGAAACTCATTAGTTCCATAATTGTGCAATGTAGGTTCAAACAATCATATTATCCACTTCAATATACTTTTATATACTATTCAATTCAGATGAAATTTATTTGTAATCAATTCTTAGCAATCCATTTTGGATACATAATTCAATTCCTTTATATATTTCATTTAGATTCACTATACTTGAATTTATTTCTATTCCAAATTGGTTTTAAATTAAGTTTATCGACTTTTAAATCTATACTATGCAATCCATTTCAACTACACAATTCAAACTAATTTCCAAACATTCCACTCGGATTCATTGACTTGCAAGTATTTCTATTATCCAAACTCAAGTCAAATTCGTAACCACTTAAGTTTCATATTAATAATTATTGACTTAAGTTCAATTATGTTTCCATTCAACTTATAAGATTCATTTTAACTCAACATAAGTTAATTAACAATAAAATTCATATTTCACATTTGAAATCTTCTTTTGGTCGAATCACTCCAACTTCCTAATCCAATTTGAATTCCATTTAAATCAAGATCGGTGTGTTTGGTTGATTGCCAATATTATAATAATTTTAAGAAAATATATATTACTTTTACCTTCTTTACAAAATATACTAGGCAAAAATAATATAATAATAATTTTATATTCAATTACAAATACGAGCTCTCATATGTATACACTCAAAACTCAATCCAAGGTATTACTAACCCCATCTTTAATGAGTTATGCCACAAAGCCAAGGTCATCACTAAACCTTAAGCTCTGATACCACTATAAAGACCTGGAGAACAACTCGAATTTCGACAATAATACCTGATTCTGCATTCACTTCCCAAAACCTAAATATTGAAAACCCAGAAAGAAAGAAATTAGAGGGTGAGGAGTAGAAAGAAAGAAATGTTAGAATAGAAGAAGAAGAATAAGACCAACAACACATAATCAGAGTAGAATAAAAAACTCACAGCAGAACGAATAAAATATAATATATCAATGACTCTTTACTCAAAATAAAAACTACATATATGACTACAACATCAGAGTACACACTAGATCAATTCGACTCACACAACGGAAATAAAGAAATTATGGAATTTCATCTTGACTCCAGCTTCTCTTCTGAAGCTCCAAGTGAAACCTAACCTGGAAATATATTCGATTTGACCTATGCACATTTTGAAGCAAACCAAAATCAACCTGGATCTATCTGGAATACTTTTAGTGATAAATTCACAATATAAATAACTTGATTAACTTTAGAAAATACTTTGAAAGAATGGAACTCTCATAAGACAAGACTACATATAAATATGGCATGTATTTTTACCTTATGATAACCAAATCATTTTTTATATCAAAATCCAATGATATTATAATAATGTTTGTCAAATCACAAATAAATAATAATATAGTCAAAAAGCTTGCATTGCTTTCCAACATAATTGGTAAACATCTAAAAATGTAAGACTCGTTTTGGAATTTTGATTTCCAACATGACAAGGTATGAAATCATGTCCCGATCAGTGTTCTCTAGAGAGGATACACTTGGATTCAACAAGAACATCATGCAACCTGACCACACATGACCGACCACTCATTCAACTTGAGCGTACCGAATATATTATCACCCACGGTTGGGATCAACAACTATATTCCGTAAGCATACATAAGCGACAAAAGAAGGTACAAATGAAGCTTCTTTAGATGGTGACAATACACCCTAATGGGAATAACCCACAAAGCCATGTTAACTGTCCGATTTCTGTCGTTTTTTGATTGATGAGACTTGAAGTCGCGATTACCTTTCAGAGAATATTGCATTAACTTTGAATGCCACATTGCCAGATCCATCAAATCACTAATTTATTTGCAAAAATACACTCTGGGTGTTAAGCTAAATGAAGTTTCCTTCTCCACTACCAAACTTGTTATACCTGTAAAAATCAATGTATGAGAATCTTAGGAAATACTCTGTCAAACATTCGTCCATAAAAATCATCCAGGAACAGAATGAATCGAAAGCACTCTCCTATCGCAACCTATATAGGAATCACCCCACGGATCAGTAGCGAGTAGTCCTTGCAATCCATAGATTTCAACCATGACAAAATCACGTTTTATCTCTGGTTGCAAGTCAGAGAATATAAGTGGCCCTTCCGTTTATGAAGTTCCACGGTCTTTAATTCTTTCATCTTTATAAGCATCCCTGCAAGTTGAATTTGAACATCAAGTCAATTAAAAGTGATTTTGGGTCTAGTTCTCATCCCGATCTCTTCAAACTAAATCAACAAAAAGTCAATTAGGAAATTCATTGATAGTCTAGTTTTTAACTATCAAATCAAAACAGTATAGTTGAGTATATCAGCAGCTCAGGCCCTCTTAGTTAAATCCATTTGTAAAAATTATTTCATAGATTTGAAATCTTATCTCAATAATCTCATTGTTTTTGGTAATTTGAAAACAATAATCCACACTTATATCTTTTCAAATTAAATATACTCTCAAAACACCCATTTTATTTCCTTTATGTGACGACCCAAACTCCCGAACTCCAGAAGAAAAGATAATCATTAAAATATAACACATAAAATTTATGATAGTTGAAGACAAATATTACATTACAAAATGTTCATCAGATTATAACAGTGGAAGTCATATCAGAATTTACAACATTACATTGGATGATAGTAATTATACATAATGATTCAACAAGTGAATAAATACACAGCGGAATAAAAGGTAGTCAACGTAATAAAGTCTGGGACAATCCAAAAGAAATATCCAAATCCTGCTCCAGCTCAAGTCCAAAACCAGCTTCCAAAGCTTCCATACACATCCAAAAAGGAACAAGCTAATACATGTAAACTGGATTTCTCGGGTGAAATATGGGAACCCAAGTTTGCAAGAGAAAAACAAATTACTAGATAGTCATGGGACTGGTATGAGAAACCCTACAGTTATTCTTAACTTATATTGAAAATAAGCATATCACGGGATCACGCCATATAACAAGGAACATGTTTACTCCACACGAATGCTAGTGCATAAAAACAAACAACGCAATGCTTTTTGAAAAATGAAGCCATTATAAGACTTAAGTCCCATCACACAATGCAACACAAATCGGAGGATTGAGTTGTACCTTATAATGGCTAAACATGCTTGATACATAAAAATCTAAATCATTTAATATTATTATTAGTGTCTAAGTGTTGAAAACAATTTCAAAAATAAATGTATTAATCTTAGATGGCATAATGCCCCCATCCTATTATGTCGCCATATAGGTATACAACTAAAACCATAAATTTTTGTATTGGAAATTGGATTCCATCATGAACCAAGGCAAAGGATCTTCCTTATCCTGTTAGGAGCATCTCTATCAAGATGTCTAGAACTCACACGCAGGTGAACCTTAGATCAGCAGAGTCGGCCCACTTATTCCGGTGAGTTCGGTTACTCTTAAACATAATGTTCCCCGGTTGTATTTGACCGCAAACCTGGTCGTATTTGACCATCATCTAAGGTACCTCGATTCCACCATCTACATAAGTAAATCTACTTGGGCCCTATACCATGGCATAACTTTTTGCTATAAGGAAACATATGTCCTTACTCTATGGTCCATCATCCTGTTTTTGGCCATTCACGGGTTGTGAAGCTTGTCGAAGTCACATATCGACACAAAGCTACGCTATATCAGCCATGCTTTGATCATCATCCACAAAGCTCTTCTTTCCAGCAAAAGCGTTAATCTATCGGCATCTTAGCATGCCACATTGTCAATCCATATCATACAACTGATGTCTATTAATAGATAACCTCTAAGCCCATACGTCTTAGAGAAAGGTGTTAAGCTAAGAGAATAAATTCTCCGCCGAATAGATATGTATTTAATATAGATCAATTGATACAACATTAATTACGATGTCATACATACGTCCATACAAGTCCATTCTAGGTCTGAACGAAACTGAAGGAACCTTATTTTTCGTTCAATTAAGGAGAGAGGCCCTTGCACATCCGAACAATCAACAAGTAAGTCCAGACCACTGCCACTTTAACCCTTCAATGGGAGAAAACCATTTCAAGGCATCAACAAGTGATCAATTCGATGTGAAGATTCCCGGTCTTGCACCGTCTTCAATATCTTCGACTTTTAATAGTTGTACAAGAATTCAAAATGGGTTAAACCTGGTCTTTTTGAATAAATCGCGTCAAAACATAAATCCTTATTGGATTATCAATCCACCAATTAAGTCTCCTTTAATGGGTATTCATTACATAAGATTTAAATCTTATGCTCAATTTGGTTAAGTTACTTGGCTTTCCAAAAATCATATGTTCCCCTTTTAAATAGGTTTACTTAATAATTTAATTTGATTTAAGAAATTAAATCTTTACTTCCAAACATTTCACAATTTGTTAAAGGTCATTATAAAATCATCCAAATTCTACTTAACCAAATAAAACCATATATAATTGGTTCTAAACTCTTTCAAATAAATTATAATAATTTATAATGATCACACCCTATTTTTATTTATATAAAAATAGTCCATTTTAATAATTTTCTATCATAGGCCAATCGTGGCCACAGCATTATTTCTATCCAAAATTTATTTGGACATTTCTAACAATTTAACTGTTGGATTTCAAAACTTTTATTATCATTTGAGAGATCTTTTTAATATGAACCCAACAATTCTAGTTTTTGGAAAAGCTAACGGTTGGATCTCCCAGAATACCAGTTTATAATTACAGGTCGAAGTTCGCGAACTACCGCTGTGCGACAAGTTCTGTTCAAACTATAATTCGACGTATATAATATACTATGTCGAATAGTTTTAAAAATGTTTTATTTATTATATAAAATGTAAAGAACTTTCCAATTTCTTGAAATTCGGCTAACACCTTAGATTTTCGAAAAATTTCGCCATAACCTTCTTTGTACGGGTTGATCGGTACAACTATAATTGGTCTTACTGGGCCCTCATTTATCAATAGATTAACCACAAATAAATAAAACAATTGGGAGACGTGCAGATTTATTATCATCCCAATACCCGTGTTGGGTTTACTATTAACTAAACACTTGGGAGATGTGTAGGTAAATTATCATCTCAATACCCATGTGGGGTTTACTTCACAATCCATGTGGGGTTTCTTACCAACTAAACACTTGGGAGATGTGTAGGTAAATTATCACCCCAATACCCGTGTGGTGTTTACATCACAATCCATGTGGTGTTTCTTACCAACTAAACACTTGGGAGATGCGTAGGTGAATTATCATCCCAAAACATGTGTGGGGTTTACATAATAATTCATGTGGAGTTTCTTACCGACTAAACACTTGGGAGATGTGTAGGTAAATTATCATCCCAATACCCGTGTGGGGTTTTCTACACATTCAATAAATAATATTTCATAAATTACTTTCCCAAAATCAACAAACGTTCAAAACGTTACAAATTAACACGGTTTGTGTTTTAAATGTCGCCTACCTAACCAAATGCACATATATCAAATATAGGTGATATTTTTATCATACTACGCATTACTTAACATCATAATAAACTTGAATAATTAATAATTGAATATTTTCAACTAATAACAATTAACTAATAAACAGTTAATCTCTAACTAGTCATTTTTAGTGAGTTTCAGTTTCTCAGCATGGGTTCCACTACGCCAATCTTTGACACCGATGGACTACAAACACTCGTGCCCGACAACTACACTCTTCAGGTGACTCTAAATATTTTCTAAAGCTTATGAATTCGAGTTTTGTGGCTACGGGGCTCCAGAATTCGCAAGCCACTCAAATACTCATAGATCTGCGAATACGGGGCAAACGGGAGGGAAGATCGGGTTTGTGGGGGTTCGGCAAGAAAGTGGACCGACGTTCTTGGATGGAGGGCATTGGTATGGTGAGGCGCAAGCTTTAAGGGTTGTTGGGTGTGGTATGGAGGTGAAAGGAAGGAGATTTTTGGATGTTATTTGCAAAATAGGCATAAAAAATAGGTTTTTGGAGGCTAGTGGGGAGGGAAGCTTGCGGCAAGGGGTTGGGTCTTTGGAGCTGCTGTGTAGGGAGGGGAGACGGGGAGGGATGGGAGGATCAGGTCAGGGGAGGGTTGGACATTGAGGAGTGGGGTGCGACAATTAATTTGGAGCTTGGAGGAGAAGAAGATAAGGGAAGAAAGTGAGAAAAGAGAGGGGAGGAGCTTATATAAAATAGGGGATGCTCGTGGATTGGTAAGGTGTTGAGGGAGGGAAGAGTTGGAAGAAACACAACTTTGAAGCCCTAATAGATGACACCTCATTTTGTGGGCTTTTTGGCTTAAGTTATGTGTTAAACTATTGAATGTGTTTTTGTTCAACGTCGCGTCTTTTACTCTTGTGACCAAATGATAATTTGGTTTTTCACAAAAAAATTGAATTCTAAAATAAAACGTAATTTGGATCCAACAGAACAGGTCTCGTCGAGTTTGGAGTTCATTTAACCCTTAGTTTCATTTGCTATTGCGTTTTTGCTTAATTTTGATCGATTGACCCAGTATGCGTTATTTTTCGCACGCTCACATATTAACTCAAAAAGTTATGAAATTTAGAATCCTACAATTTTTCGATGTTCGGGATCCGATAAAATTGATTTTGTTAAATTTTGAGATCATATGAAAAATGTTCCTTTGTAAGTTATTGAAATAACGCTAAATCATTGAGTTTTTAAATCGACTACAAATCCTTATAAAATTTGTTAAAAATAAATTTTAAATTGGTTTCAAAATTTTGGATCGTTACTATCTCCACCTTTTAAATACTTTTCGTCTCCGAAACGAAAGGAAGACGTAAACAAGTTTATTTTCTATATCGCAATTATGCTCTCTCGTATATGTAATACTCTTAACTTATTATAAAGCATTACTAACCCATCTCTAATGAGTTACTCATCCTAGGATACTACTAATCCTATCCCTAATGAGTTTTCTTTTATATATAAAATGTTACTAATCCTGCCTCTGATGAGTCTTTTCTTCTGTTCTAACGAGTTGTACCCCGAAGCTTTTGAATTAACCAAAGGTCTAATACCATATGTGGCAACCCAAACTCCTGATCCTCGGAAGAAAAGATAATCATTGGAATATAAAACATAAAATTAATGATAGCAAAAGACAAATATTACATTACATAATGTTCATATGATTAAACAGCGGAAGTCATATCAGAGTTTACAACATTACATAGGATCATAGTAATTATACATAATGGTTCAACAAGTGAATAAACACACTGCGAAATAAAAGGTAGTCAACATAATAATGTCTTGGACAGTCCAAAAAATATATTTAAATCCTGCTTCAGCTCAAGTCCAAAACCAGCTTCCAAAACTTTCATGCACATCCAAAAAGATACAAGCTAATATGTGAGAACTAGGCGGCCCATGTGAAGATATGGGCACCCAAGTATGCAAGAGAAAAAAATTATGAGTCAGTCATGGGACTGGTATGAGAAGCCCTACAGTTATTCTTAAATTATATTACGGGTCCACGCCGTATAACACGGAACGGGTTTACTCCACACGAATTCCAGTTCGTAAAAACAAACAACAAAATGCTTTTTGAAAAATGAAGCCATTATAAGACTCAAGTCCTATCACACGATGCAACGCAAACGGAATGATAGAGTTTTACCTTATAATGGTTAAACATGCTTGATACGCAAAAATATAAATCATTTAATATTATTATTAGCGTCTAAGAGTTGAATTTTTTTCCGAAAATATATGTATTAATCTTAGACAACATAATACCCCCACCCTATTATGTCGCCATATAGGTTTACACTAAAACCGTAAAGTTTCGTATTGGAAATTGAATTTTATCATGAACCAAGGCAAAGGATCTTCCTTATTCGATTAGGAGTATCTCTAGCCTGATGTCCCGGACTCACTCGCACGTGAACCTTAGATCGGCAGAGTCGGGCCACCTATTCCCGGTGAGTTCGGTTACTCCTGAACATATCGGTCCCTGGTCGTATTTAACCGCAAATTTGGTCGTATTTGACCATCATCCAAGGTACCTCGATTCCATCATCCACAGAAGTAAATTTTCCTGGGCTCCATATCATGGCATAAATTTTTGCTAGAAGGAAACATATGTCCTTACTCTACGATCCATCATCCTTTTTTCGGCCATTCACGGGTTATGAGGCTTGTCGAAGTCACGTCTCGACACAAAGCTATGCAACATCAGTTTCGATTTGATCATCATCCAAAAAGCTCTACTTTTCAACAAAAGCTTTGATCTATCGGCATTTTAGCATGCTACATTGTCAATCCAAATCATATAATTGATGTCTATTAATATATATTTATATATATGCTCATATGTCTTAGAGAAAGGTGTTAAGCTAAGAGAATAAATTCTCCGTCATCAAACAAATATATATAGTACAGATTAATTAATACAACACTAATTATGATGTTAGACGTACATCCATACAAATCCGTTCTAGGTTTGAACGAAACCGAAGGCATCTTATTCCTCGTCCAATTAAGGAGAGAGGCCCTTGCACATCCAGACAATCAACAAGTACGCCTGGACCACTGCAACTTTAATCCTTCAATGGGAGCAAACCATTTCAAGGCATCAACAAGCGATCCATTCAATGTGAAGATTCCCGATCTTTCACCGTCTTCAATATCTTTGACTTTTAATCATTGTATAATTATTCGAAATGGGTTGAAGCCAGTCTTTTCGAATAATTCGCGTCAAAACATAAATCCATATCGAATTATCAATCCACCAATTAAGTCTCCTTTAATTGGTATTCATTTAATAAGATTTAAATCTTATTCTCAACTTGGTTAAGTTTCTTGGCTTTCCAAAAATCATATGTTACCCTTTTAAAAAGGTTTACTTGAGAATTTAATTTGATTTAGCAAATTAAATCTTTACTTCCAAACATTTCGCAATTTGTTATAAAAGTCGTTACAAAATAAGCCAAATTCTGCTTAATCAACTAAAACCATATATAGTTGGTTCTAACCTCTTTCAAATCATTTTTAATAATTTATAATGATAACTCCCTATTTTTATTCATATGAAAATAGTCCATATTAAAAAAAATTATTATAAGCCATTGGTGGCCACAACGCTGTTTTTATCCAACTTTGATTTGGACGTTTCTCACAATCTAACCGTTGGATTTTAAAACTGTTGTTATCATTGAAAGCTCTTTCTAATACGAACCCTCTAATTTTGGTTTTGGGAAAATCCGATGGTTGGGTCTCCCAGAATATCAGTTTAAAATTATAGGTTGAAGTTTGTGAAATGCCGCTGCACGACAAGTATTGTTCAGACCATAATTCGGCGTATATAATACATTACGTCGAATAGTTTTAAGAACATTTTATATATTATATAAAATGTATAGAACATTCCAATTTCTCGAAATTTAGCTAACGCCTTAGATTTTCGAAAATTTTCGCCGTAACCTCCTTTGTATGGGTTGATGGGTGCAACTATAATTGTGCTAACTAGACCCTCACCTATCAATAGATTAACCACAAATCAATCAAAAGATTGGGATACATGTAGATTTATTATCATCCCAATACTCGTGTGGGGTTTACTACCAACTAAACACTTGGGAGATGTGTAGTTAAATTATCATCTTAATACCCTTGTGGGGTTTACATCACAATCCATGTTGGGTTTCTTACCAACTAAACTCTCAATTCCCGTGTGGGGTTTACATCACAATCCATATGGGGTTTCTTACCAACTAAACACTTGGGGGATGTGTAGGTAAATTATCATCCCAATACTAATGTGGGGTCTACATCACAATCCATGTTGTGACGACCCGAACTTCCCTATAAAGGAAAGCCCAGATTGAATTGAGAACACGACCAAACAGAACACAAACAGAAGAACATTTCATTGCTTATTACAACAATTTCATCAGAATATTCCAGAGTATAAATGAATAATATACAAAACAAAAATATCAGAGACTTACAATTTACAATGCAGCGGAAAATAATACAAAACACAACTGAAAGCGATAAACGGATACTGAGCTTTCCGAATATCATTCCAGCTGTAAACCAGGATCCTGCGAATATAAATCTGCAAAACCCAAAACTACAAGCTGCCCGTGTGGAAATAGGGGCACCTAGAGTTTAGGTTAAAACAATAAACTTCAGTTCATTCATGCGACTGGTGTGAAAACTAAAATAGTTATTTAAAACTTTACTTTAAATCATATATACCAAGGGACCACACTGTATAACACGGAACGGGTTTCCTCCCAAGAATACCAGTGCATATAACAAAATAGCACAATGCTTTTTGGAAAAATGAGGCTATTATAAGACCCAAGTCCCATCACACAATGCAACACAAGCCGGAGGATAGGGTTCCCCCTTATAATATCCAAACATGCTTGGTACGTTTAAAATAAATCATTTGATACTATTATAAGTGCACAGTGTATAAAACAACTTCAAATATAAATGTATCAATCCTAAATAGCATGGGTATCATATATCATGTCGCCAATACTAGGCTCTACAATCAAAACCGCAAATGTCACGTATTGGAAGTTGGATTTCCGTCTGTGAACCAAGGCAAGGGATCGTCCTTACCGCTTCGAGACAATCTAGCCTACCATGTCTCAGGACCCAGACTCAGGTGGGCCCTTGGATCGTCAGGGCCGGTCCACACTGAGTGGATTAAAATCCCTTAACACTGCGCTTCCCCGCCCTATGGGGCGTAAATCTGGTCTGTATAAAGACCATCCATCGGCCCCGGAACGACCGATATAACCGAGGCGCCTCGCTATCCATCATCCACATAAGTAAAACATCAAGGCTTGCAAAACGCTGACACCACTCCTAGCTAGAAGGAAACGCATGCCCTCCCTGATGTCCTCTCCTGTTTCTGGTTCACATCGGGGTGTGGGGCTCACGAATTAACGCTACACAAAGCTACGCTATATTAAAGTCGTGCTTTGATCATCAACCACAAGACTCTGCTTTTCAACAAAAGCCTTGATCATTTGCATTTCAGCATGCCACACAGGCAATTCACGCTATGGAACCGATGTCTATCAATCACACAGAATGAAATCCGATGTTAGACACACATCCATTTACAAGTTCGTTCTGGGTCTGAACGAAAACGGAGGCACCTTATTCCTTGTCCCGTATGTCCAATACAGGAGAGAGGCCCTCGCATATCCGGTCGATCTCCAAGTACATCTGGACGATCACCACTTATTACCTTGTCTTGGGTGTACAACCCAATCAAGACATCAGTAATCATCCAAACGATGTGAAAACCTCTGGTCTTCAACCACCGTCTTCATCCTGGACATATCGTCGAATCAGTTATTCAGAATGGGATAAGCCCGGTCTTTCTGAATAACTCGCGTATATAATAAACAAGTGCTATAAAAACACAACATACGCCTCATTCCAATCCAGAATATTCCCTTATTCAAATATTCTTATACTTTGGGAAAGGTTCCCGTTAATTTTATCAAAGATAAGTTCTTTAAATTTATTCTTTAATCTTCCACTGAATATCAATTCAAACCAAATTGTGGTTTATCCAAACTAGTCGGGATTAGCGCACCTTAACGAAGTAATCATTTGTTTAATTTCCCAATCCCAACCTATTCATCCCATGAAGCAAAACTGATAATACTACATATCTAACACCTCGGTGTTATCGGTAAATTAATTCAATTAACCTTTCACGTTCAAATCTAATTAAAGATTTAACTATCGCCTGGAGAAAAACTGGTGATACTCCATTCTCGATCATTTCTTGAATTTGATAATTTTAGTTATCAAATTCACCTTTCAATCTATTTAAAGATTCATTAAAACTCTAGTTCAGTTTTAATTTCCAAAAATCATTACTTAATGACTATTCAAAGTTAAGAAATAAATCTTATCTTTAACTGGGTTAAAGAACTAATGTCATTTAAAACACAGCTCACGATAAACCCACAATCACATTCCATTAACAATGGAATCTTCACGGAAAACAGATCAATATATATATATATAATCGATATGAACTTCCATATCCAACCGATGTTGTAAATGGAATAATGGCAAAGCCTCTTAAATTCCATATACAGTGACAGTCCTCCTCCACAGAAGTCCACTTCGATTATTACCAAATCGAATTCCATTCCATTCCAATTTATTTTACTAAACTGGAAAACTTCACTTCGGAAAATTTCCTTTAAATCTTAACAAAAGATTTATAAATTCCAAATCACATTTCACTGTAAATCGGGTTAAAGAACGAATGTCGTTAAAAACACAGTTCACGATAAACCCAATTCGCAATGCATTTTATTCCAATTATTAAATATAAATGGAAACTCTAACAATTTTAATTAAAAGATTTATTCTCCTCACATGGGGTTCAAGAACAGTGTTACTGAAGACACCGTTCACGACAAACCCAAAATCCCATTTGATATTAAATACAAGGCTCTGAATAGAAAATATATCGGCTTATATTCAATATCGATTTCTAAAACCAACAAATATCGTGTTGGAAATAAATATGTAAGTATACCTTTCAAATTTCCATAACAATATCTGTATAATCACGAAATCCAACATCGAAATATTTCGAAGACAATTTCGATTCAAATCCATTCCAATTCATTTATTGGAAATCTTGGTTATTTTTAAAACCATTTCAAATCCAATTCATTTTATTTAAAAATATCGGATTATAATTCTAGTTCATAACTAGTTCATTTCGATAAAAATATATTTTTATATTTTCAAATATGGAGTTTTTCATCCCAATTCTTTCCAAATCATTTCTTATGATTTTACACTAATTATTGATATTTTTAATAATTTTATCAAGGCCCGTACAGTCGATTTCCATAAACGGCCATCGAACTGCACTTACAACAATCTTTTCCAAAATTGATTTGGACATAATTCCAAATCCAACTGTTAGATTTCAAATCTCTAATATTCTTTAGAAAGCTCTTTTCGATACGAACCCAACGTTTCCAGTTTTAAGAGAATCCGACGGTCGGATCTTCCGTAATGTCCATTCGAAGTCAATGGTCGAAATTCGCGAACTGCCGCAGAGCGGCGCGTTCTATTCAGGCCATTATATTACATATATATAATATAATATATATTTAGTCGATTTCCTTTTAAAACGTATTTTATAAATCGTTTTAAATTCGTTTTCAAAACGATTTCAACTTCATATTCAATTTCAAATCAAAATTGAATATTCCATCTCGTTAATATATAAATGATAATATTTTCAAAACATTAGATTTTGAAATCAATTCCTTTTCGATATTCATTATAAAAATGAATAAAATCGATATAAATATCGTTCACGTCAAAATGGCGTTATCTAATCAACACGGCTATATATATTTAAATATATTCGTGTCCATCCCAAACCGGACATCAAAATCACATTTTGATCCATTACTGAATATTATTTTAAAATATTCGTTATTTTGAAATATTCATTCTTTCTGAACTGGAATCAGACATAGTCAATTATCATATAATGTCGGTTATATGGATTTCATACAATACATGTATACAACAACAACGATAAACAATCAACCATCATCCAGAGTGCATTCTACACTGTATAAGCATTAAATATAAATATTTAACGCTTACAACAGTCTGTCAACCAATCGATCGACATACAACTAAACAATTGGGAGTAGTGTACGTTAAATATCATCCCAACACCCGTGTAGGGTTTCAATCCACAAACACACATATTTTATTTGTGCAGTTGGGCGATGTGTAAAATATATCGTCCCAATCCATATCAGTAAAATGGGTGTTCATAAACAAATCGTCTGATTTGTAAATGAACATTTATTTTATTCATATCAACGTTAAAAATTATATTTTTTAACGATAAACTATTTATTCAATCCATTTACACAATAAAAATAATAATTTTATTGTTCTAACATATTTTAGAAAATTTTGGCGGCATAACGGCGCGATATCATAATCGGGTAATATCTAGCATTACTCCTCTCCTGATATTGTCTCGCGCCACACACATAACAATTCTAATCAATTCATTTCACCCAACAACTAAATACAACCAAATAATCTAATCAACCAAACCAAACAATCAAACAAGTTGTCCATGGTCTGTGGACGACGGGGAACAGTTCATATATGCCGTTTTAAAATAAATAACTGTATAAGAAAATTATAGTGAGGAGTTCTCACCTTGGGTTTCCACTCCGTCATTCTTTAGCGGACGATGGTTTGGATTTACCCGACATTCCAATTCCATCTTTCCACGCTATTCATAAATAAAAAATCACATTTTATTTCACCGCTACGTGGAGAAAAATCACATTTTAATCACTTCGCTACATTTATAAAAATCAAATTTTTATAGCGCTAAAAATCGAATTTTTATATAACTAAAAATCAAATCTTTTCGCTACAACGTATATAAAAATCGAATCTTTATATTATAAAAAATCATATTTTTCTCGCCACTTCATATAAATAAAAATCATATTTTTATTTCAAATCTCCATATTTAAAAATCATATTTTTATATTTCTAACTTCATGATAAGGATCATATTTTTACATTTTAAAAATCTAGTCTTTCCTTAAATAAAAATCAATTCTTTTATTTTTATAAAAATTTAACCTTTCTCTTTATAAAAAAATAAACTTTCTACTTATAAAAATATAATCTTTCTCTTATAAAAATCTAGTCTTTTTCATTTTTTTTTAAATCTGATCTTTTGATTAAAAAAAAATCTAATCTTTCTTCTTTTAAAAATCTAAACTTTTCCTCATTTAAAAATTCAAACTTTCCGCTATATAAAAATTCAGATTTTTCTATGATAACAAAATAAATTAAAATAAAATGGTAAAAACTCACTGTGCGTTGACAAAAAGGGAGAAGGAGGGGCTTCAGGTCGGAGACAGGCTCGTACGAGGTCCGGTGGCCAAGGCGGTCGGCGGCTAAGGCGTCAGGGTGGGCGGTGGTAGCGTTGGTTTTCGTTGTGGGTTCGATTTGGTGCAAAGGGGAAGGAGGAGATGAACGGCGGTGGAAGGGGGAGCTGGGTAGGGGGTCGCGGTGAGCAGCGGTGGTGGGTGGCGGCTCCGTCGACGTGGGGCTAGGGCACGACGCCCTCTCTTTTTTTATTTGATTTCGTTGTAAACAACTGTCTGGTGGGGGTGGGGGGGAGAACGAAGAAAAAGGGGGCTAGTTAATATATTTAATTATTATTATTTTTATTCTCCCAAAAATATTGACTTCTTATTCGAACTTGAATCGAGACCCAACGACTGTCGCCCTTAGCTAATTACCCCCATTTCGAACACAATGGGATAGGTATCACAAGCTAATTTGACTATTTCGATCAGTTTTCTTAAAAATTAAAATTAAAATATATTTTTTTTCAATGTCAAACGAACATTTCAATTTACTGGGGTCACATACGGATCCCAAAAATTCCCGAAAAATTATTTCTAGCTTCGTATTGACGATACGGTCCTAACAAAACTAATTTCATCAAATTTGAAGACCGTTTGAAAAATGTTCATTTTCTGGTCGATCCAAATTGACTGAAACTGACAAAACATGTTTTCCTTTGCCACGCTCACATACTAATCCCAAAAATTATGAATTTTGGAATCTAACAATAACTTACATCCCTGATCCAACAAAAGTGGTTTCGTCGAAAACGGAGGTCGTTTGCAAAATGGCTATTTTTAAGGGCTATATTTCCATAGCGACTATTCCGAATTTTCAACTGGGCATAACTTTTTATTCCCGCTTTGAAATTTCAATTTTTCGAGTTTGTTGGAAAGACATTTTCAAATAGATTCTAATATTTCTGGTTTCACTAAAATCCGTTTAATTTTGAATCATGTACATTCATTTGAAATTTAAAATCGAATTTTCAAACTACTGCGCCATTTCCAATTCCTTTTCTAATTAATATATATATTTATATTGTAATGTCGATTCAAATAAATATATACGTTCTAATTTTATCGAAAATAAATTTCTCATTGTTGAATATTTAAAATAATTCATTTTAAATATTCAAAATTCATTAAAATTGCCAAAATAAAAATTTTAAATTGGTTCTAATTTTCCGGGTTGTTACAATCTCCCCCTCTTAAATTCTTTTCATCCTCAAAAAGGAACGGAGCTGAAAATTGTTTAACAAATCAACTTAACTTTCAGTTTGGCTTTCATTCTTCAACTTTTCAGTTTCTAAGAATTTTCTAATTCTTCAAAAATTTGGCTAACACCCTAAATTTTCGAAATTTTTCGCCATAACCTCCTTTGTACGGGACCACCGGGAAAATCCCCAAATCGCCATGTAGACCCTCTCATCTCAAAAAGAAAAAGAAAAAGCCAATCGGCTCATAAAATCATCATCGCCTAAGAAATTAGTAAACATGTACCTATTCGTCGGCCATACAATTTTATTCCTCTGCACTAGCCTCCTTGCTATGACCTGTTCAATGTATATACATGTATATGCATGCAATTTCAAACAATTTTCAACTCAGTTCAACATTTGATACAATTTGGTTATATGTACCGTTCATTCACATAATGGTTTTATTAGATAACTAATAATCATACAACACAACCATTAATCAATTAGTGAATTAACGTTTCAAATTCATAATTTTGACATATATACAGAAAATCATATTTTTGATGCCAAGTCACAACAATATATTCTAACTATATTTTGTTTCTCACACCAGTCAATTGGAAATATATAGATATCCCACTTTTGGCACTCGAATATAAACACTGATGATGGCGCGCCATCATCAGAATCAAACCCGGGCGACTAGAGTGTGATCCTATATCCATCCGGTATATTTGAGGCTTCAATACAATTGGATCAGACGTATATTAAAATCTCTATATACCTGATTATCCAAATCAATTTAAAAAAAATATTCAAATATGAATAATTAAGTTTAAATTTTCAAAAAAAAATTGTTTTCATTTTTATTTTTTATTTTTTTTAAACACTCTTCACACTCGTTCTAGGATACTACTGATCCCATCTCTAACGAGTCATTCTCATTGGATATTACTAATCCAATCTCTGATGAATTCTTTTGTTTGGTTCTAACGTGTCTTGTTCTCCGAGCTCTGTAAACCAAGGCTCTGATACCAAATGTGACGACCCAACGTTCCCCGTAAAGGAAAGCCCAGATTGAATTGAGAACACGACCAATCAGAACACAAAAAGAAAAAAAATTCATTGCTTATTACAACAATTTCATTAGAATACAAGAATATTCCAAAGTATACATGAATAATATACAGAACAAAAATATCAGAGATTTAAAATTTATAATGCAACGGAAAATAATGCAAAACACAACTGAAAGTGATAAACGGATACAGAGCTTTACGAATATCATTCCAGCTGTAAACTAGGATCCTGTGAATATAAATCTGCAAGACCCAAAACTACAAGCTGCCTATGTGGAAATAGGGGCACCCAGAGTTTAGGTTAAAACAATAAACTCCAGGTCAGTCATGCGACTGGTGTGAGAAGTAAAACAGTTATTTAAAACTTTACTTTAAATCAGATATACCAAGGGACCACGCCGTATAACACGAAACGGGTTTCCTACCAAGAATACCAATGCATATAACAAAACAGCGCAATGCTTTTTGGAAAAATGAGGATATTATAAGACCCAGGTCCCATCACACAATGCAACGCAAGTCGGAGGATAAGGTTTTCCCTTATAATAGCCAAACATGCTTGGTAGGTTTAAAACAAATCATTTTATACTATTAGAAGTGCATAGTGTATAAAACAACTTCAAATTTAAATGCATCAATCCTAGATGGCATGGGTACCATATATCATGTCGCCAATACCAGGCTCTACAATCAAAACCGAAAATGTCACGTATTGGAAGTTGGATTTTCGTCTGTGAACCAAGGCAAGGGATCGTCCTTACCGCTTCGAGACAATCTAGCCTACCATGTCTCAGGACCCAAACTCAGGTGGGCCCTTGGATCGTTAAGGCCGGTCCACACGTAGTGGATTAAAATGCCTAAACACTGCGTTTCCCCGCCCTATGGGGCATAAATCTGGTCTGTATAAAGACGATCCATCGGCCCCGAAACGACCGATATAACCGAGGCGCTTAGCTATCCATCATCCACAAAAGTAAAACGTTAGGGCTTGCAAAACGCTGACACCACTCCTAGCTAGAAGGAAACGCATGCCCTCCCTGATGTCCTCTCCTGTTTCTGGTTCACACCGGGGTGTGAGGCTCGCGAATTAATGCTACACAAAGCTACGCTATACTAAAGCCGTGCTTTGATCATCAGCCACAAGACTCTGCTTTTCAACAGAAGCCTGATCATTTGCATCTCAGCATGCCACACAAGCAATTCACGCTATGCAACCGATGTCTATCAATCACACGGAATGAAATCCGATGTCAGACACACATCCATTTACAAGTTCGTTCTGGGTCTAAATGAAACCGGAGTCACCTTATTCCTCGTCCCGTATGTCCAATATAGGAGAGAGGCCCTCGCATATCCGGTCGATCTCCAAGTACGTCTGGACGATCACCACTTATTACCTTGTCTTGGGTGTACAACCCAATCAAGACATCAGTAATCATCCAAACGATGTGAAGACCTCCGGTCTTCAACCACCGTCTTCATCCTCGACATATCATTGAATTAGTTATTCAGAATGGGATAAACCCGGTCTTTCTGAATAACTCGCGTATATAATAAACAAGTGCTATAAAAGCACAACATACGCCTCATTCCAATCCAGAATATTCCCTTATTCAAATATTCTTATACTTTAGGAAAGGTTCCCATTAATTTTATCAAAGGTAAATTCTTTAATTTTATTCTTTAATCTTCCTATGAATATCAATTCAAACCAAATTATGGTTTATCCAAACTAGTTGGGATCAGTGCACCTTACCGAAGTAATCATTTGTTTAATTTCCCAATCCCACCTATTCATCCCATGAAGCAAAACTGGTAATACTTCATATCTAACACCTTGGTGTTATCGGTAAATTCAATTACCATTTCACGTTCAAATCTAATTAAAGATTTAACTATCGCCTGGAGCAAAACTGGTGATACTCCATTCTCAATCATTTCTTGAATTTGATAATTTTAGTTATCAAATTCACCTTTCAACTATTTAAAGATTCATTAAAACTCCAATTCATTTTTAATTTCCAAAAATCATTACTTAATGACTATTCAAAGTTAAGAAATAAATCTTATCTTTACCTGGGTTAAAGAACTAAGTCATTTAAAACACAGCTCACGATAAACCCACAATCACATTCCATTAACAATGGAATCTTCACGGAAAACAGATCAATATAGATATAATCAATATGAACTTCCATATCCAACCGATACTGTAAATGGAATAACGGCAAAGCCTGTTAAATTCCATATATAGTAACAGTCCTCCTCCATAGAAGTCCACTTCGATTATTACCAAATCGAATTCCTCCATTCAAAATTATTTTACTAAATTGGAAAACTTCACTTTGGAAATTTTCCTTTAAATCTTAATAAAAGATTTACAAATTCCAAAACACATTTCACTGTAAATCGGGTTAAAGAACGAATGTCATTAAAAACACAGTTCACGATAAACCCAACTCGCATTTCATTTTATTCCAGTTATTAAATATAATTGGAAACTCTAACAATCTTAATTAAAAGATCTATTCTCCTCACACGGGGTTCAAGAACAGTGTTACTGAAGACACCGTTCACGACAAACCCAAAATCCCATTTGATATTAAATACTAGGCTCTGAATAGAAAATATATCAGCTTATATTCAATATCAAATTCTGAAACCAACAAATATCGTACTGGAAATAACGATATAAATATATCTTTCAAATTTCCGTAACAATATCTGTATAATCACGAAATCCAACATCGAAATATTCGAAGACAATTTCGATTCAAATCCATTCCAATTCATATATTGGAAATCCTGGTTATTTTTAAAACCATTTCAAATCCAATTCATTTTATTTAAAAATATAGGATTATAATTCTAGTTCATAACTAGTTCATTTCAATAAAAATATATTTTTATCTTTTCAAATATGGAGTTTTTCATCCCAATTCTTTCCAAATCATTTCTTATGATTTTACACTAATTATTGATATTTTTTATAATTTTATCAAGGCCCGTACAGTCGATTTCCATAAACGGCCATCGAACTGCACTTGCAACGACCTTTTCCGAATTTGATATGGACATAATTCCAAATCCAACCATTAGATTTCAAATCTCCAATATTCGTTAGAAAGCTCTTTCCGATACGAGCCCAACGGTTCCAGTTTTAGGAGAATCCGACAGTCGGATCTTCCGTAATGTCCATTCGAAGTGAATGGTCGAAATTCGTGAACTGCCACAGCGCGGTGCGTTCTGTTCAGGCCATTATATTATATATCTAATATATATAATATATATTTCATCGATTTCCATTTAAAACATATTTTATAAATCGTTTTAAATACGTTTTCAAAACGATTTCAACTTCATATTCAATTTCAAATCAAAATTGAATATTCCATATCATTAATATATAAATGATAATATTCTCAAAACATTAGATTTTGAAATCAATTCCTTTTTGATATTCATTATAAAAATGAATAAAATCGATATAAATGTCGTTCACGTCAAAATGGCATTATCTAATCAACACGGATATATATATTTAAATATATTCGTGTCCATCCCAAATCGGACATCAAAATCACATTTTGATCCATTATTGAATATTATTTTAAAATATTCATTATTTTAAAATAATCGTTATTTTAAAATATTCATTCTTTCTGAACTGGAATCAGACACAGTCAATTACCATATAATGTCGGTTATATGGATTTCATACAATACATGTATACAACAACAACGATAAACAATCAGCCATCATCCAGAGTGCATTTTACACTGCATAAGCATTAAATATAAATATTTAACGCTTACAACAGTCTATCAACCAATCGATCGACATACAACTAAACAATTGGGATTAGTGTACGTCATCCCAACACCCGTGTAGGGTTTCAATCGACAAACACACATATTTTATTTGTGCAATTGGGCGATGTGTAAAATATATCGTCCCAATCCATATCAGTAAAATGGGTATTCATAAACGAATCGTCTGATTTGTAAATGAACATTTATTTTGTTCATATCAACGTTAAAAATTAAAAATTTTAACGATAAACTATTTATTCAATCCATTTACACAATAAAAATAAAAATATTATTGTTCTAACATATTTTAGAAAATTTTGGCGGCATAACGGCACGATATCAAAATCGGGTAATGTCTATTATTACCCCTCTCGTGATATTGGCTCGCGCCATACACACATAACAATTCTAATCAATTCATTTCACCCAACAACCCAATACAACCAAATAATCTAATCAACCAAACCAAACAATCAAACAAGTCATCCATGGCCTATGGATGACGGGGAATAGTTCATATATGCAGTTATAAAATAAATAACTACATAAGAAAATTATAGCGAGGAGTTCTCACCTTGGGTTTCCACTCCGTCATTCTTTAGCGGACGATGGTTTGGATTTACCCGACATTCCAATTTCATCTTTCCACATTGTTCATAAATAAAAAAATCACATTTCTATTTCACCGCTACGTGGATAAAAATCACATTTTTATCACTTCGCTATATTTATAAAAATCAAATTTTTATAGCGCTAAAAATCGAATTTTTATATAACTAAAAATCAAATCTTTTCGCTACAACATATATAAAAATCAAATCTTTATATTATGAAAAATCATTTTTTTCACACCACTTCATATAAATAAAAATCATTTTTTTTATTTCAAATCTCCATACGTAAAAATCGTATTTTTATATTTCTAACTTCATGATAAAGATCATATTTTTACATTTTAAAAATCTGGTCTTTCCTTAAATAAAAATCAATTCTTTTCTTTTTATAAAAATTTAACCTTTCTCTTTATAAAAATATAAACTTTCTACTTATAAAAATATAATATTTCTCTTATAAAAATCTAGCCTTTTTCATTTTTTTTTCAAAATCCGATCTTTTGATTAAAAAAAAGAATCTAATCTTTCTTCTTTTAAAAATCTAAACTTTTTCTCTTTTAAAAATTCAAACTTTTCGCTATATAAAAATTCAAAATTTTCTATGATAACAAAATAAAATAAAATAAAAAGGTAAAAACTCACTTAGCGTTGACAAAAAGGGGAAAGGAGGGGCTTCAAGTTGGAGGCGGGCTCGTCGGAGGTCTGGTGGCCAAGGCGGTCGGTGGCCAAAGCGTCAGGGTGGGCGGTGGTGGCATTGGTTTTCACTATGGGGCTTTAGGGTGGGTTCGATTTGGTGTAAAGGGGAAGGAGGAGATGAACGGCGGTGGAAGGGGGAGCTGGGGAGGGGGTCGCGGCGAGCAGCAGTGGTGGGTGGCGGCTCCGTCGACGTGGGGCTAGGGCACGACGCCCTCTCTTTTTTCATTTGATTTCATTGAAAACAACTGTCAGAGGGGGGTGGAGAATGAAGAAAAACGGCGCTAGTTTATATATTTAATTATTATTATTTTTTTATTTATTTTTATTCTCCCAAAAATGTTGACTTCTTATTCGAACTCGAATCAAGACCCAACGACTATTGCCCCTAGATAATTACCCCCATTCCGAACACAATGGGATAGGTATCGCAAGCTAATTCGACTGTTTCGATCAGTTTTCTTCAAAATTAAAATATAAATATATATATTCAATTTCAAATGAACATTTCAATTTACTAGGGTCACATACGGATCCCAAAAATTCCCCAAAAATTATTTCTAGCTTTTTATTGACGATACGGTCCTAACAAAACTAATTTCGTCAAATTTGAAGACCATTTGAAAAATGGTCATTTTCTGGTCGCTCAAAATTGACTGAAACTGACAAAACACATTTTCCTTTGCCACGCTCACATATTAATCCCAAAAATTATGAATTTTGGAATCTAGCAATAACTTGATATCCCTGATCCAACAAAAGTGATTTCGTCGAAAACGGAGGTCGTTTGCAAAATGGCTATTTTTAAGGGCTATATTTCCATAGCGACTATTCTAAATTTTCAACTGGGCATAACTTTTTATTCCCGCTATGAAATTTCAATTTTTTGGGTTCGTTGGAAAGATATTATCAAATAGATTCTAATATTTCTAGTTCACTAAAATCCGTTTAATTTTGAATCCTGTACATTCATTTGAAATTTGAAATCGAATTTTCAAACTACCGCGCCATTTCCAATTCCTTTTATAATTAATATATATATTTAAATTGTAACGTCGATTCAAATAAATATATACGTTCTAATTTTGTTGAAAATAAATTTCTCGTTGTTGAATATTTAAAATAATTCATTTTGAATATTCAAAATTCGTTAAAATTGACAAAATAAAAAATTTAAATTGGTTCTGATTTTCCGGTTTGTTACACATGTGGAGTTTCTTATCAACTAAACGCTTGGGAGATGTGTAGGTAAATTATATCCAATACCCATGTGGGGTTTGCTACACATTCAATAAATAATAATTTATAAATTATTTTCGCAAAATCAACAAACGTTCAAAATGTTACAAATCAACACAGTTTGTGTTTTAAATGTCACATACCCAACCAAATGCACATATATCAAGTAAAGGTGATATTTTTATCATACTACACATTACTTAACATTATAATAAACCTGCATAATTAATTAATGATCATTCTCAAGTCATACCAATTAATTAATAAATAGTTAACCGCTAACTAGCAATTTTTAGTGAGTTTCAGTTTCTCACCATGGGTTCCACTCCGTCAATCTTTGACACGATGGACTAGGAACACTCGCACGAGACTACAACACTCTTTCGGTGACTCTAAATATTTTCGAAAGCTTATGAGTCTGAGTTTTGTGGCTACGGGGTTCTAGAATTCGCAAGCCACTCAAATACTCATAGATCTGCGAGTACGGGGTAAATGGGAGGAGAGACGGGGATTATGGGGGTTCGACAAGGGGAGCAGACCCACGTTTTTGGATGGAGTACGTTGGTATAAGGGCAGGTGCAGGATTTAAGGGCTGTTGGTTGCGGTATGGAAGTGAAAGGAAGGAGCTTTTTCGGGTTATTTGCAAAATAGGCATAAAAATTGGATTTTTGGAGGCTAGTGGAGAGGGAAGCTTGCGACAAGGGGGTGGGGTCTTTGGAGATGATGCGCAGGTAGGAGAGAGGGGTAGGGATGGGAGGTTCAGGTCTGGGGAGGGATGGACGTTGAGGAGTGGGGTACGACCATTTATTTGGAACTTGGAGGAAAAGAAGCTAAGGGAAGAAAGTGAGAAAAGAGAAGGGAAAAGAAGAAGGGAGAAGCTTTTATAAAAGAGGGGATGCTCGCGGATTGGTGAGGTGTCGAGGGTGGGAAGAGTAGGAGGAAGCACAACTTAGAACCCCTGATAGATGACACCTCATTTGGCCTTTTTGGCCTAAGTTCTGTGTTAAACGATTGAACGTGTTTTTGTTCAACGTCACGTCTTTTACTCGTGCGACGAAACGGTAATACCGTTTTTCATGGAAATTTGAACCCTAACATAAATGTAATTTCAGATCCAAACCTACGAGCTTTGTCGAATTTTGTGTTCGGTAGATCCTCCATTTTACTTTTTATTGCATTTCTGCTTAATTTTGATCGATTAACCAGATACGCGTTTATTTTTCGCACGCTCACATATTAACTCCAAAAATTATGAAACTTGGAATCCTACCATTTTTCGACGTTCCAGATCTGATAAAATTAGTTTCGTTGAATTCCAAGATCGCTTGAAAAATGTTCCATTGTAAGTTATTGAAATAGCGTTAAATCGTCAAAATTTTAAAATTGACTATAAATCCTTATAAAATTTATTAAAATTTTAAATTGGTTCCAAAATTTTTGGTCGTTACACTTTACTTTGGAAATATTGCAATATATTCTTATCTCAATGGTATTAATCCTATTATCAATTCTTATACGGGCCAAAACAAAGTCAAGTGACATATTCTGTATTATAAACCTAATAGCTTTTATTTCATTTCAAAACTTTACAGATTAAAGCTTACTTTGGAGATTATGGAAATAATACCCAAACTTCCAACTTCCATTTCCAAATCCGTATAACTTCTTTTCATTTCTTTGCAAAACCTAGCCGTTTACTTATTACTTATAAAATCCATTTATCAATTGAGATAAGAAATCTAAAATTCATTTATCTCTAGGTTTTGCAAACCCATTAACATCATATTATAATCTAAATTCATTTATCGCTAGGTTTTGCAAACCCATTAACATCAATTTTAGATTTACTTATGATCCAAATTTTATTACTAAAATTCGTTTATCAATTTCCTTACCCAAACCCATTAACATCTTAATATATAAATTAATTTGGGTTTATATTAACAATCTATTAACCCATCTTTTACCTAAATTTGATAAGCATTTCCCATCGCATTCTTGAAAACCTCCTTTTACCTCAATTCATTTTACTTAAATTCAGATATTAAATGAAACATTTATTTTGAACTATCGCATTAGCTCAAATTTCTTTTACAACTTCGTTTATGAAACTCGGATTCTATTTAAAATTCCTTCATAAACTCCTCTCAATATTTAACTAAATCTCATCACAAACTCGATTACTTTTTTAAATGAATTTCATTCAAGAAGTAATCATTGTAATTATTTATTAAATAAATTAATAATTAATTTTATCATTTATTGAAGTGAAAGTAGTTTACTTTATTATTAACTAAAAATGGGTTAGTTAATCACTCTTTAAATTAAAATTATTAAATAATAACTAACTACATAAATGATGATTAATAATATTTAAACATCGCTAAGTAAAAGGTAAATTACATTTTAAGAAATCTTATTAAATTAAAAAAAACTATTTGTTAAACTATTTCATTAGATTAATTGAAGACAAATTAATCTAATAACTAATTTCGATTAAAACAATTGACTTAGTCAACTTGAAACCATCAATTAACTTGTTAACTGGCTTCTATTACTCCTTCCTCTTAAATTAAGTAATAATACCGTTTAATCGTTTTATAAAAAAAATTATTCCAAATTATTAACCTGTTGGTTAATATCTGACTTACTTGCTTATAAAACTTATTAAGACATCAAAATTACTATACATTATATTTTTTAGCTACTTTTGTAAAACCATTTATTGATACCGATTTATTTATGAAACTTTATATAAAGTATAGTTTAAAAACCATTTAACTGATGATGAATTAACATCTTAAAAATATGGTTTTTAGACCATTTGCTGCCAATCACTTAATCAGTATTGTCTATTGATTAAAATCACAACAATGTTGAATTTCAATTCAACAATCAACATCCAAAAAGGTTTTAACATTACGAGGAACAACAGTTCATATAAGAATTATATGACATTTAATTATATACAAAATATTTGAGTAATCCAGTTGGATCCCTCCAACCTGATTTTCCCTGCATCACAGTTTATAATATAACTTAATAGCGTGATAGAAATTTAATCTAAATATCTAAGACAACATAATATAAATGACGTCAATCATTAAAACAAACAATAAGAATTCAAAGCATATAAACATACAATTTATATTAATGATGATTTATTATAGTTCAATGAATTTAATCACATCATAGGATTCCAGAAGGCGTGAGAGTTAACTCACATTCGATTGACGATTCAGGTCAATTTATATAGTTTCAAACGAGCATTTGAAATTATATAAACTTCTGATTGGCTCTAAATCTGTAACACCCCACGTCCATTAATGTCACTCACAAAGGGAATGCATTAACTTCCATGGGGGTTTTAAGTGAATATAGAACAGAAAAATTACAACAAGACAGATAATAAGTAGTACATGGAAATCTAAAAATTTATTTCATTGCAGCGGAAATTAAACATGTTTGTTACATCATAAAACCATAAATCAGAGTCAAGTACAATATCCATCTTGATAAAACAAAATACATAACCCCATTACATAAATAGCCATTAAAGAAGATAACAAGCTGGACTTTACTTCAGCGGTCCAAGCTTTCCAAAAGAGAGATAAAGCAATCCAATCAAACTCCACTAAAGCTGGGTCCACCCTGAGGACCTGGAGGGGGAAAAAGATAGAAATGGAGGGGATCAGACATAAAGTCTGGCGAGTATGATAATTCTAACAATACTATTATCAAAATAACTAGACTAAGGCATAAGCTGGAAAATAAGGAAATGCCTATGAACTATTGGGTATGGAAGAGAAGATAAAGATAACGTTAAAGGCACACCGAATTACTAACAAATAATTACTACACTGCACCACACCATTCACCCTAAAGGTTGATCCCAGTCACCGAACTTAGAAATTATAGCTTTGTGTACCCCTAGCTGACTACATAGGTGTCGCCTGCCCCTATCTCCGCTAGGTGTACCCCACTACCCACTTGCTTCACTTAGAAATTATATAAATAGCTTTGCGTACCCCTAGTTGACTACATAGGTGCCGCCTGCCCCTATCTCCACTAGGTGTACCCCACTACCCACTTGCGATCGGCTCCCTACTCGTAGATACCCGTGCTGGTCCCAAAGTGGGGTGTATCACTCCCCTAAAGTGGTAACCCGATACAACTTGAGAATGCACGGCTTATACCTACATGATGCAACAACGTCTTACCTACCAGCCCGGGTCCACACACGCATATGAAACCTGTTGGACTTGCGTTGCTACCGCTACCCCGTTTGGCCTCTTATAGTGAAGCCCAGTATGCGTGTCCCGTCCTCGACTTGGGTCGAGCCCACAAAGATACGTTTGGGTTACTGGTTGAAATGGGCCCCCACAAGCTATCCACCTAATCTTGTCCCCACTAGTATATCCCACTTAACCCTCTTCTTAGTCATGTTCATTTACATGTGTGTTTGGTTAAGTCTTACTAATCGTATTTCAAATGCCACTAAAGGCAACCACTAGATTCCTCATGCCACCCAAGGCACCTACTTAACCCCCATGTCCCACTTCACATGTTTATCTGGTTAAGTATTTCTTAATTCATTCAGGCCATAACCTCATAAAGACCTCTCACATTAGACTGGCATTTATGGCAGCTGGATTTGCCGGACGGGTCCGGGCAGTCTTACACCATAAAAGAGTCTAACCTCGTGTCTTTACAACTGTTATGCTTTAGTTTGGGCCTAGGACCTCTCACATTGGGCTGACATTTGTGACTACTGGATTTTCCGGTCGGGTCCGGGCAGGTTTACGTCACAAACGAGTCCAACCTCGTGTCCTAAGCATTGATTAACACTTTTAATCTTTTACCCCAGTTTTAAATATATCCCTATTCAAATCATTAATTAATTCCAATTTTAATGATGTCCATAATTGACTCAATTATAGCCATCCACTTATGGTATGCAAAATCATATCAATTGCACCCCAATTTCTTAATATTAAATCCTTAATATTACCCCTACCCCACGTTATACGTTCGCTTATTCAACGCAAAATATACGTTAGACTCGAATAGTCTAACTCATAGCACAAAGATAAATTATCACAGCATATAGACAAATAAAATAGCTCTAATCATAATAGGGGTGAAACTTGCATAAAACTACACATGTCATGGATCTAAAGGTGTCAACTTGTTTGGTTAAATGTCACAACTTACATAATATGATCATAATCCCAATTCATGTATAAACTGGCATATGTGGTTTATGCAACATAATGATGGTGTAAACTAGCATCTAACCCATAGAACTCACCCATGTCATAGCATAATTCTAGATCTAAATAGATGTCATGGCATATGTTCATAATCTTTACTAATCAATCTAAACTTGCATACATGATTTGTCATATAAATCAACATAGCCCAAATAATATCAACATTATGATTTGATTAACATGAACTAATTAGCATAGGTAATAACATCGTGACTTTATAACATGTATGATTTATCACAACTTAGCATAGAAAATTACAACATATATAATATCATCATAGCATGATTTACAACATATAGAATATCATCATCACATAACATAGGATTTACAACATACATGATAGCATAAGGTTTACAACAACATATATGACAATTCACATCATTTTCTTATGATCCATATCATATCTTAATCTAATTAGTTCGCTTATAATCTTATTAAAATCATCATACTCACAATTAGAGAAGAAAAAGAGTCTTGATTTGCTTTAGAGTTGAGTAGAATTAGAGTTTTGATTAGCTTTCTTCCTTCTTAGTTGGCGGCGGCTACACTGAGTTCCATGGCGGCGGTATGACGGCGGCTATTCTATTTTTCATGTGAATTAGAGTGAGAGACTACCTAGGTATTTATAGAGTTTAGGATTTATTTAGACCGTCAGATCAACTCAGAACTAATCTGAACCGTTAAATTTGCCAACTCAGCCCTAAAGACACATCAGCAGCTCAAGATTGGGCTTGGCCAAACCCGGGCCGACCTGACCAGGTCGACACCCAGGTCAACTGCGCAGTCGACCTGGTCCTGGGGGTGTCGACTGCCCAGTCGACTCCCCAGTCGACCTGGGTGCTGGGCGGGAAATTTCTCGCCTAGCCTGTTTGACTTTGAATTTTGAATTTTGAATTTTCTGAAATCTGTTTTGAATTTTCTGAAACTTCCGATGGCCATAACTCCTTCATACGAAGTCCAAACCACGCAAACTCGGACTCTATTTCAACCATAATTCCGAGACGAACACAATGGCGCAACCCGTTTTCCACAATTCTCACGTCTGAGATTAGTTATTCTTTAATTTGTGAATATTAATATTAACAGAATTACGGGGTGTTACATTCTCCCCTCCTTAAAGGATTTCGACCCCGAAATCTTCAAGTCAAGAAGAATGTATATCCTAACATCCAATCGTCCATCTACTCAACCATCAAACACATGCATCCATTGTCCTTATAGACTTCTAATGCTTTCATGTTTAAATGCACAGTGTGTGTATATGTCCATATCTAATGCAAAATCTGTCGGTCCACTGATTCAGTTGACCTCCTTAATGCAAATCATGATAGTGCCATGCATCCATTATGTATGCAAAAGTTCCTCAATGCTACATATTATCTCTATATGCGTGCACAATCATCATCTGAATGCAGCATCCATATGATAATACAATCATCATACATCCATTTTACTAAATACATCCGTTTATATGCAATATGCAATATGAAGTGACTGAGCCGATCTAGTTCCTAATAGTGTGTGTATATGCATCCACGAGCAACCACTAGCAAACACTTGCATCCACTTTGCATCCATCATACATAACATGTCTCAAACACATGTTTCAACCATAGGATTATCCTAACTAAAGGCCAAGGATACTACCGAGAGGATACTCTAAAGATATAATAAGTACAAGCTAAGCGATAAAGGAGAAATTAAAAGACATACCCTCAAAAAGAAAAGGGTACAACGAACGCATCTTCGCTTCTGTCTCCCAAGTAGCATTGCTCTCATCATCTCCCCATTGCACTTTGACTAGTCTGACCTCTCGATTCCTCAACTTCTTGGTCTCCGACCCAAGAATGCGCGTAGGAGCTCGTCAAATCGTCGCATCACGCTCTATCTCCACTTCTCTAAGCAAGCTCGGCTCTACCACTTCCGCGGTCTCGTGCAAGCACTTCCTCAAATGTGACACATGGAATACGTCGTGTACACCACTAAGTCTCTTAGGCAACTCCACTCTATACGCCATCTGTCCAATCTTTTTCTTAATAGGAAACGGCCCTATGAACCTTGGTGCTAATTTCCCAACGGACCCAAAGCGAACAACGTTCCGTAATGGAGACACTTTGATAAAGACCATGTCCCCAACATCAAACTCAAGATCTGTCCTCCTCTTATCCGCATAAGATTTCTGCCTATCTTGCGCCGTCTTCATCCTCCTTCGAATCAAATCGATCTTCTCCGAAGTCTCCCTAATCATATCGGGCCCAAGTAAGATCTTATCCGTAGATTCCCACCAACATGTAGGTGAACGACAAGGTCGTCCATAAAGAGCTTCGAAAGGTGCCATGCCAATGCTAGACTGAAAGTTGTTATTATATGCGAACTCTACCAACGGAAGATGCTCTTCCCATGTAACCCCCAAGTCTAGGATACATAGCCTCAAAAGGTCCTCTAGAATACGATTCACCCTCTCGGTTTGGCCGTCCGTCTTAGGATGATATGCGGTGCTCAAACATAACTGAGTCCCTACCGCTTCTTGTAAGCTCTTCCAAAATTCGCTAGTGAAGATAGGATCGCGGTCGCTTACTATGATAGAAGGAACACCATGCAAACGAACTATCTCTCGAACGTATACAAAAGATAACCATGGAGCAGTCCTCTTACTCTTCACGGGAATAAAATGGGCGCTTTTAGTAAGTCTATCTACTATAACCCAAATCCCTGTATTACCCTTCCTTGATCTTGGTAATCCATCCACAAAGTCCATCGAGACACTCTCCCACTTCCATAGTGGAACTTCCAATGGGTGAAGCAACCCACCGGGTTTCTTTTGCTCCGCTTTTACTTGTTGGCACACCAAGCATCTAGCGACATACTCAGCCACATCCCTCTTCATACCGGCCCAAAAGAAAACTCGCTTCATGTCTTTATACATCTTGTCCCCGCCGGGATGAATGGTCATCTTCGAATGATGTGATTCGTCAAGAATAGCCTTCCTCAAACCTTCGCCTCGAGGTACACAAAGTCTACTATCCCTACGTAACCAACCCTTATCATCTAGGGTATACCTACGGAGATGGCTTGATGACTCCCCTCTTTTGAGCTTCTCTACTAACTCAAGCAACTGTGGGTCGTCTCGCTGTGCCTCACCAATCCGTCCCAAAAGCGTAGGTCTGACCTCCAAGGATGCTAGCAAACCGGGTACAAAGTCAACGGAAAGTCTAAAATCAAACATAAAGATGAATTCTAAGTTTCGTCATTCAACAAACAAAGGACTTAAGGATAACCTTTTTCTGCTTAAGGTATCTGCCACCACGTTACCCTTGCCAGGGGTATATGCTATCTCGAAATCGTAGGATGCTAAGAATTCCATCCACCTTTGTTGTCTTAAATTCAAGTCCTTCTGAGAGAATAAGTATTTTAAAGATTTGTGGTCAGTGAATAATTCGAATTTCTCGCCAAGAAGATAATGGCGCCAAGTCTTAAGCGCGAAAACAATAGCGGCCAACTCAAGGTCATGAGTAGGGTAATTTTTCCCATGCGCTCTCAACTGTCTTCCCCCATAGGCTATTACCCTTCCCTCTTGCATTAAGACTGCACCTAGTCATGTCCCACAAGCATCGGTATAAACAGTAAATGGCTTACTCCCGTCTGGCAGCACTAAGACTGGTGCTGAAGTCAAAGCTCTCTTTAAACGTTGGAACGCATCATCACAATCTACGTCCCATGTGAAAACTAGGTTCTTCTTCGTCAAACGTGTTAATGGAGCTGATATCTTTGCGAAGTCTTTGATAAACTTCCTATAGTAGCCAGCCAACCCCAAGAAACTCCTTACTTCGGTAGCATTTTTAGGGACCTTCCAATCTTGGATGGCCACCACCTTCGCGGGATCCACAGCTATCCCTTCTTTGGAAACCACGTGCCCTAAGAATCGCACTTCCTCTCTCCAGAAGTGACACTTAGAAAATTTAGCTTTAAGGTTATGCGCTCGTAGGGTCTCCAACACTTCCCTAAGATGTAGGGCATGCTCTTCTTCATTCTTAGAAAAGACAAGATGTCGTCTACAAAGACCACCACGAATTTATTAAGGTACTCCCTAAACACCCTACTCATCAAATCAACAAAGTATGCGGGGGCGTTTGTCAAACCGAAGGCATCACCAGCCATTCATAGAAACCGTCTGGAGTCCTAAAGGCAGTCTTGTCAATGCTATCCTCAACCACTCTCAACTGATGAATCAGTGGCTAAGTCCAACTGCGAAAACACTGAGGCGCCAACTAACTGATCGAAGAGATCGTCAATCCTCGGCAGTGGGTGTCTGTTCTTCTTAGTAAGCATATTAAGTTCCCTATAGTCCACACAAAGTCTAAGGGATCCATCTGCCTTCGTGGCAAATACTACTAGAGCACCCCACTCCGATATACTACGTCTTATGAACCCCTTCTCAAGCAACCCCTTCACTTGCTTATTGAGTTTCCTCCTTTCACGAGGAGCCATGTGGCGTACTGGCAAAGATACTGGTTTTGCATTATCTACAAGATATATTCGAAAATCTATCTCCCGCTTCGGAGGCAAGCCCTTCACCTCCTCAAACACATCCGAGTATTCTCGGACCACTCTAACAGATCGTAGATTCTCCACAGACGCGTCAAGCGATTCTAGATAACTTAGCATAACGGAATTTATGGGATTACAAAAGATTTCAAGAGCGTTACCAAGGCGAGTCATGAGCCTAACTACTCTCCTTTCACAATCAAGAACAGCCCCATTTCTGGATAACCAATCCATTCCTAAAATTAGCCCATAGCCCGTGAAGACCAAAACATAAGCGTCACATCTAAACTCAACGCTAAGTATAGAAATTTTCAAATCCAAACACATCATGGACAAATAAGCTGAGCTCCCAATTGGATTCGAAACAACTAAGGGATCCTCTACTAAACTGGTGTTTAAGTGTAGTGATTCATCTAATGATGTAGAGATAAACGAATGCGATGCGCCCGAATCGAATAAGGTACGGACAGGATGATCAAACAGAAAAACTAAGCTTTCAACAGAAATGGTTCTACCTCGTTCTTGCAGCGGTGGGACCGCGAGAGACTGAACTTTTCCCCTTGCCTGCCCTGGTGCCATAAGAGCCTGCACCTGTCCTCCTGAGGTAGACCCTACCCTCTGCCCCTTCTTTGGGCAGTCCTTCACTAGATGTCCCGCCTCACCACAGTGAAAACAGCCAGTCTTCTTTTTCTTTCTGCAATCCTTGCTGAGATGGCCTGGTGTCCCACAGTTAAAGCATTTCTTCTTTCCCTTGCCATTATTGTCTTTACCACCCTTCTTGTTTTGCTATTATGGTTTCTTCTGATCCCCTTTCTTCTCGGGTGCCTTATTAGCATTAGCGCGTTTCTCTTCGTGCATGAGCGCCATTTCTACTGGCTTCTCAAAGGTGGCCCCCATAGGGATGTGGGTCATAGCCAACCCCTGCAATGGCTCATTCAAACCATTAACGAACCTCAGAGCCTTCTTCTCCGGCGTGTTCACTAAGTCCAAGCCAAACCTTGCTAACTGATTAAATTTGTTGACATATTATTTCACTGATGAGCTTCCTTGCTTTAATGTCAAGAACCTTTCCATATATAGATTCTCTTGTGCCCTTGAGAGAAACTTTGTCTCAAACCTACGTCTGAAATCCGCCCAAGAATCAACAGGACGCTCCCCATTAGTGACCTCCCACCAAAACGAGGCCTCTCCCTTCATTAACCAAGCTGCTAATTTGACTTTCCTCCCTTCTTCTACTTCAAAGATTTCTAGCAATTCTTCCACCTCCTTAAGCCAATCTCTAGCTTCCACAAACGTTTCTGACCCTTGAAAAGGTTTTCCACCCATAGCCTTAAATTCCTTGCATGTCTTTGCAAAAGTATCAGCGCGAGGAGGAGGAGCGGGTGCAACTGGTGGTGGAGGAACATTGGCTGGACCTGCAGCGTCCCTAGCCTCTAATAACCTCCTATACCATCCTGGTATCGTTACACCGTCCGGAAGGTTAAAATCTTCAGCCATGCTGAAACGAAAAAGGAAAGATTCAAAATGGAGAATTCGAAAGATAAAGATATATGGCTATTGGGGATTAAGTTTTTTCTTAAAAACTTTCCTCTTAAAATCACTCATTAAGACATGTTTTTGAAAACACTTCTTCCAAAAATACTTTAGAAAAATAGTTTTTCTAAAAAATTTATCTGTTCTGGTAACCTCGCTCTGATACCACGTGTAACACCCCACGTCCATTAATGTCACTCACAAAGGGAATGCATTAACTTCCATGGGGGTTTTAAGTGAATATAGAACAGAAAAATTACAACAAGACAGATAATAAGTAGTACTTGGAAATCTAAAACTTTATTTCATTGCAGCGGAAATTAAACATGTTTGTTACATCATAAAACCATAAATCAGAGCCAAGTACGATATCCATCTTGATAAAACAAAATACATAACCCCATTACATAAATAGCCATTAAAGAAGATAATAAGCTAGACTTTACTTCAGCGGTCCAAGCTTTCCAAGAGGGAGATAAAGCAATCCAATCAAACTCCACTAGAGCTGGGACCACCCTGAGGACCTGGAGGGGGAAAAAGATAGAAATGGAGGGGGTCAGACATCAAGTCTGGCGAGTATGATAATTCTAACAATACTATTATCAAAATAACTAGACTAAGGCATAAGCTGGAAAATAAGGAAATGCCTATGAACTATTGGGTATGGAAGAGCAGATAAAGATAACGTTAAAGGCACACCTAATTACTAAAAATTATTACTACACTGCACCACACCAGTCACCCTAAAGGTTGATCCCAGTCACCGAACTTAGAAATTATAGCTTTGTGTACCCCTAGCTGACTACATAGGTGTCGCCTGCCCCTATCTCCGCTAGGTGTACCCCACTACCCACTTGCTTTACTTAGAAATTATATAAATAGCTTTGCGTACCCCTAGTTGACTACATAGGTGCCGCCTTCCCCTATCTCCACTAGGTGTACCCAACTACCCACTTGCGATCGGCTCCCTACTCGTAGATACCCGTGCTAGTCCCACAGTGGGGTGTATCACTCCCCTAAAGTGGCAACCCAATACAACTTGAGAACGCACGGCTTATACCTACACGATGCATCAACGTCTTACCTACCAGCCCGGGTCCACACACGCATATGAAACTCGTTGGACTTGCGTTGCCACCGCTACCCCGTTTGGTCTCTTATAGTCAAGCCCAGTATGCGTGTCCCGTCCTCGACTTGGGTCGAGCCCACAAAGATACGTTTGGGTTACTGGTTGAAATGGGCCCCCACAAGCTATCCACCTAAGCTTGTCCCCACTAGTATATCCCACTTAACCCTCTTCTTAGTCATGTTCATTTACATGTGTGTTTGGTTAAGTCTTACTAATCGTATTTCAAATGCCACTAAAGGCAACCACTAGATTCCTCATGCCACCCAAGGCACCTACTTAACCCCCATGTCCCACTTCACATGTTTATCTGGTTAAGTATTTCTTTATTCATTCAGGCCATAACCTCATAAAGACCTCTCACATTAGACTGGCATTTATGGCAGCTGGATTTGCCGGACGGGTCCGGGCAGTCTTACACCATAAAAGAGTCTAACCTCGTGTCTTTACAACTGTTATGCTTTAGTTTGGGCCTAGGACCTCTCACATTGGGCTGATATTTGTGACTACTGGATTTGCCGGTCGGGTCCGGGCAGGTTTACGTCACAAACGAGTCCAACCTCGTGTCCTAAGCATTGATTAACACTTTTAATCTTTTACCCCAGTTTTAAATATATCCCTATTCAAATCATTAATTAATTCCAATTTTAATGATGTCCATAATTGACTCAATTATGGCCATCCACTTATGGTATGCAAAATCATATCAATTGCACCCCAATTTCTTAATATTAAATCCTTAATATTACCCCTACCCCACGTTATACGTTCGCTTATTCGACGCAAAATATACGTTATACTCGAATAGTCTAACTCATAGCACAAAGATAAATTATCACAGCATATAGACAAATAAAATAGCTCTAATCATAATAGGGGTGAAACTTGCATAAAACTACACATGTCATGGATCTAAAGGTGTCAACTTGTTTGGTTAAATGTCACAACTTACATAATATGATCATAATCCCAATTCATGTATAAACTGGCATATGTGGTTTATGCAACATAATGATGGTGTAAACTAGCATCTAACCCATAGAACTCACCCATGTCATAGCATAATTCTAGATCTAAATAGATGTCATGGCATATGTTCATAATCTTTACTAATCAATCTAAACTTGCATACATGATTTGTCATATAAATCAACATAGCCCAAATAATATCAACATTATGATTTGATTAACATGAACTAATTAGCATAGGTAATAACATCATGACTTTATAACATGTATGATTTATCACAACTTAGCATAGAAAATTACAACATATATAATATCATCATAGCATGATTTACAAAATATAGAATATCATCATCACATAACATAGGATTTACAACATACATGATAGCATAAGGTTTACAACAACATATATGACAATTCACATCATTTTCTTATGATCCATATCATATCTTAATCTAATTAGTTTGCTAATAATCTTATTAAAATCATCATACTCACAATTAGAGAAGAAAGAGAGTCTTGATTTGCTTTAGAGTTGAGTAGAATTAGAGTTTTGATTAGCTTTCTTCCTTCTTAGTTGGCGGCGGCTACACTGAGTTCCATGGCGGCGGTATGACGGCGGCTATTCTATTTTTCATGTGAATTAGAGTGAGAGACTACCTAGGTATTTATAGAGTTTAGGATTTATTTAGACCGTCGGATCAACTCAGAACTAATCTAAACCGTTAAATTTGCCAACTCAGCCCTAAAGACACATCAGCAGCTCAAGATTGGGCTTGGCCAAACCCTGGCCGACCTGACCAGGTCGACACCCAGGTCGACTGCGCAGTCGACCTGGTCCTGGGGGTGTCGACTGCCCAGTCGACCTGGGTGCTGGGCGGGAAATTTCCTTCCTAGCCTGTTTGACATCGAATTTTGAATTTTATGAAATCTGTTTTGAATTTTCTGAAACTTCCGATGGCCACATCTCCTTCATACGAAGTCCAAATCATGCAAACTCGGACTCTATTTCAACCAGAATTCCGAGACGAACACAATGGCGCAATCCGTTTCCCACAATTCTTACGTCTGAGATTAGTTATTCTTTAATTTGTGAATATTAATGTTAACAAAATCACGGGGTGTTACAAAATCCTTCCAAACCAGTTCAAACTGATTTGAATAAAATCCAGGAATTTGAATTCTGAAATTTAAATTTAACTTATGATGTTAAATAGATTGAAATGGTAAAAGTGAAAAAATAAAATTGGATTGGATTAAAGTTAATTTGGAATGGAATTGGATTGTTGAGTAAGAATTTGAAATCGAGATTGAAGCTGGAGTTTAAAATGGAATTTGGCTTGGTTATAAGAGAATGATCGGATTTGACGATAATTTGATTGGAAATTGATTGGGAATACATTAGTATATGATGAAGTTAGCAAATGGAAGAGATAGAGTTGAACGTCCGACAAAAGATACAAGTTTATATTTTAATTAGGTATGATATTTTTATGAGCATGCTTGGAAAGCTACTTGGCTATTTGATTTTATTTGGATTAGGGAAGGCCTAGAGAGGCAAGTTGTGGTTGTATCGATTGGGCCGCGCAAAGGAGACGTTGGTGAAATTTTTTGAAAAATGTAAAGAGTTAGATTTTTTTAAGAATTTTGATAATTGAAAATCGACGAGTCGGTTGTATAAGAGATTAGAAAACCCGATTGGTCAAGCAAGTTGATAAATTAATTTAAAAATGGATTAGGAATAGATGTGGGAATATACAGGATGACATACATTAAGGATAAGTATGTGATAATAGATTGTCCAAAATGGTGGATATATCATTTGGAATGAAAAATAAAAGGTCTGGTACTGATACAAGGATAAAAGATTCGGCGTAAGAATTGAATTACGGAAATGTGAAGTATGGAATTTCAATCAAGTAGGTTATGAGGAGTTAGAATTATAGCATCTTTAATACTTAGCAATTTCGAGGGGAAATTATTTTAAAGGGGAAGGAATGTAATGTCCCATATTTTTAACGATCGAATATTTAATTAATTTAATTATTTAAAAGGTGGATTTAAAGATATAAATGGTTTGAGTTAAATAATTTAGATTATTTTACAAATATAAATAATGAAGTAATAAAATTTAATTTCTGAAATAGTCGGAAATAGCTGAATTGGCAATTTTGTGTAAATTGGATTATTAGGAAATTTAATCGAGTTTATATGGAATTTTTATAATGAGTAAATTTATATATAACGACATTTGAGTGTATTAATTATAATGTAATTTAAAACGAGCTCGTAACGTCGCGATAGTTTGCAATATTGAGTTTTGAACTTTAAACGACTATACAGGGTTCGTTATAAGTCGTATTTCTTTGAAACAAGAAACGTTCCAATCTGTTGAATTGTATTTTTCTAATGGAAGTGGAAAATGGGATTTTGTCTTATAGATTGTGAGTTATGTCCAAATCAAATTTTCAAATAGTCGCTATGGAATCGTTTACAATCCATAATGATTTATTTAATAGAATAAAATATTAGTTTCAAATTTTGATAAGATTTTTATGACGTATTGTTAATTTAATTTATAGAATTTTTATATAAATTTTATTTTGGAAAAAATAAGCTATTTCATTTAGCGTATTTTGCACCCTATATCAGCATTTTTGGAATTTCACATGAAAATTTATCTTGTTTATTTTATTATATTTTTGGGATCATGGCACATTGCCCTTTACAACAGTATTTTATTTTTATCCGTAGCAACTCGTATGTGGTAGTATTCCTTCTTGGGAATGGTTCATACTCCATCCCGTCCAAACACAGCTACTATATTTCACACAGACAACCAATATTTCAGCAGGCAATTACCGACCCAAAACTATGATACATATATATATATTCAATTTTCTCCAATATCTCATATACAAAAAAATAACCAAAATGTTTGAAAAACATAAAACTGTATAGGTCTTCATAAAAAGAAATGAAAACACACAGGAATAGTTTCAAATCAAACGCAAATATACCCTATCCTAAAAGCTAGTTAAACTTGTGTGATGGCTAACCCATTTAAATCCTTGCCTGCTAAGCATCATACATATCGTTTCATTTAAAATGCAGTAGACAATTAGAAGCAAACCAGCAGCTATATTTTTAGCATCAAAAATAAAAATAAAAGCTTTAAATCTCAAATTGTTGTACCTACCCTAAGCTACACACCGTCCCTTTTCACACAGACCTGGTAAATTCATGTGCAAGTTTAATTTAGGGTGGTTAAGATATATGTACAAATCTACAGACCTAAGGATGGACGTTGATCTTATCGTCCTCCTCCTCCATCTATTTATACCACTCAGTATCCTCGTTCTCGCATGAATAATATCCATGGCCATAAGCTTCTCTCGACAATCAAAAATTAAAACCAAATTCAAATCCACACTAAAAATCTTGGGAAAAATGTATTCAAACTTGCGTGAAAATTCTCTTTGACCTGGTATATGTTTTGAAGGGTTCGGTGATATTTTTTGGCTCTGAATTTGTACAGACGACCTACGGTGAAGCCTAGGGGGTGCTAGGGTTAGAGTTGGACTATAGGGGTGATCGGAGTTGAGCTCCTCGGGTGAAGACGAGCAAGTCGATGCAATTTGGTGGCATTTTGTGTTACAAAGTGTCAGTGCGTATACTGTATATGGCGTTGAGTGTTGAAAACCGCGATGGAGGAGGGAGGTTCGAGTCCAGTAATATGGGTATAGGGAGAAAGCGAATTTGTAGGGGATGGTGGTAGTAATTTTTATTTAAATAATGATGGAGTATTAGGGAAGCTTGGACTTTCGAAAAAATCAGTCATTGCTGTTCGAAATACAGGAGCGGTTAAATCTGAGTTTTGGGGAAGAAAAGGGGGGCTGTAGCAGCGAGTCGTGGGTTGTGAGGAAGAGAAGTGGGCCGATCTAATTAAGGTAAAGCCCAATAAAATAAATATATAAGAAGAAGGCCCAAAAATGAAGAACGTGTATTAGCAGAGTAGAAGGGACGAGAGCTAAAATTTTGGAAGAGGAACTAGTGATGTATGGCGCGTGTGTGAAGATTGGGCCAAGGCATAAGGTTAGTAAAGCCAAGGATTTAATATATTAAGTTTAATTTAAATCTTTATAACATATTAACTTTTAAGTATCATAACTTATGGATACGCTATCCAAATTCAACAAAACGGGATCCGTTAGGATCGTATGATCATAGGCTACATAATAGGACCAGTCTGGAGCGATTTAGGGGTCGTTACAATTTAGAGAAAATAAAATGCCTGATATAATTAACGAACGTTAATCGTTATTCAACGATCAACGATCAAGGCGAGTAAACTCACTAACTCTGTCAAGTTATATAATGTTATTTAATGTTGATAAAAATGATTGAATGCCATGTGATGGTTATTTGGATGAATTGGTTAAAATAATATATATATATATAGCTAAATATATATAAACAGTTGATTGAATACTGATTCTATTTATTATAATATCCCATATTGATATGAAATTAGTGTTATTTATGTGGATTAATATCTCTGGATGCAGGGAAATAGGTTGGAGGGATCCAATTGGATTCTACAACAATTATATTATTGTTTTTCATATATTGCATTATATGATGTGACAAATAATTTGGTGTTCATTATTGCGTGTTTGGGATGTTTGAATAACATTGACCCTAAAATAATTGATATTTAAATACCAAAAAATATATTCGAATATATTGGAAAAGAATTCGAGTTTAAAAAGGAAAATCTATTATTTATTATTTTTAAATAATAGAAATTAAATCTTGACTGGGCTAGAATACAATAACTTGTTTTAGTTATATTACACTATGTAGTTTATTTATAAAGGATACTTAGAGATAAATGGAATAGTTATTATTAAAAAATTTGGAATATAATAATGAATTTAGAAAAGATAAATTGGAGAATTGTTTCAAGGAAAGCGATGAAATTATTTCGATGTTCGAAATGTGAATAGAACTAAGTAAAATCAGAAGGATTTGTAATTATAAGTCGACGATGTCGAATATTATTAAAATAATTTATTTTTAGAAATTATATATTATATAATTTAGAATTTGACAAGTTAGTTAATATTTGGTTTGAAATCAATAAATTATAATCGAATATGTAATCAAGGTTAAGCTATAACTTATAAACGGAGTTTATGAATGAAATATGACGGATAAATTTATAAAATAACTAGATATATGTAATTTTAAACTGTAATGGTATTTTCTATTTAAATCAAGATTTGATTTAGTAAAACAAGTCCAAATTTCTATAGAGGAATAATATTCCCGTTTAAATTAAATAATGGTTTAAAAGAAAACGTTTTGCAAATTGGAATGGTTATAAAGGGAATTGGTGATGTTTTGGAAGTAAAAAATTCAGAAATGAATTTAGAAATTGAGTTAAAATGAAACAGAGAATTTATTCCGATGTTCGGAATGTTAATCGAATAGAGATTATTCGAAGAAGAAGTATACGGTGAATTTAGGAAAGTAATATTTACTTTCTGTTTTTAAAAGAAGATTATTTATTTATTTAATTAAATATTATTTATAAAAGTTATATTTTAAAGTTGAATATTTTGGAAATAGGGATTATAATGCTATTGTTATGATCAATATTTTCTGCAAAAGAAGTGGATTCGTAAACTGAATCCGAGAATTTCGTAAGCAATGATTTGACAAGAGATGAAGAAATGAGATTAAGGAAATTAGAAACTGACTAGAAATTAGTTAAATTGAACAACTTTATGAGTATCGATCTGATGTTGGTTTCGGCATTCGGGGTTGATGCTTATGGAGTTGTTCTCTTACTAGTTTACGGCTAGGGACTGATGGATGTGGAAGAATAGTGATATGTGAATAAGATATGGAAATGTTTTCTAATGTTAATAACATATATTTTTGTAATATGGGAAATAAGGAATTGTGAATATATGGAAACGTTTTTCTAAAAATCGTGAGAGGCTAAACGAGTTGGAGAAATATTTGGGTAAAGATATTTAAGAGAAATTGGGAAATGATAGAATTAACAATAAATTAATTTAAAGGGGCTCGGTGTTGAATGATGGTTGATCGATAAAATTCCCATTTAGAAATAAGATCGTTATTTGTATGGGTGTTTTCCTCTGATAGTTAAATAACCAACTATCAAAGTTGTTGACCATTTTTCGGTTGTCAATACAAAGAGACCGGGATCAGATTTATTATCTGAAAACCACTCTATATGGGCATTAGCATTGTGAATCATATGTGATGAAATAATTGAAGATGGAGTTTATGCAAGAGCTGTTCTGGCAATGCTAGGTAGAAATGTCCTAAGATGGATTTACAGAATAGTGCCTTCGGTTTGTCCAGTCCCAGGACAGTTTGTATGGATGGATGTCGGATGGAGTATATCTAATAGATCGCGTAAGTTGCTCTCTTCAAACGTATTCACGTTTGGTAGAGGAGGAATTCGTTTCCCTTAGCTTTATACCCGTGGTATTTTTGGCGAAATCAATTTGTGATTTGTAAGGTATGACGATGTGACATTCAAAGTAAATGAAAATGTGACTTGTTAAAAGACACGTTATGACCTCAAGCCTCATCAACTGGGAAATGACAAAAATCGGGTTGGCAGCATGTCTAAGTGGGTCGCTCCTAATTAGGGTATATTGTCACCATCTAGAGAATATTCATTTTTGTTCTTCTTTTGCTTCTGTATCTCCCGGGAACGGTTATGTTGGTATACCAACCATAAGGTGACAATATATTTGGAACATTCAAGCGAAATGAATGGTTCGGTTATGTGTGGCCGAGTTGCAAGATGTTCTTGTTGAACTCCAGTGTATTCCCTCTAGAATACACTGATCGTAAGGTGGTTCTGTAACGACCTGCATTCTACGCATCAAGGGATCGTAGAATATTCATTTATTTCTCATGCAAAGTCGTATAGCCATGTAACTTAAGGATATGACGATTGGGGTCATTTCCCATGTTCATGATTTTTACCGAATTTTTAATGACCGTTTTACCCCTAGCTGATCTTGTTTCGGCCATAACTTTTGATTCGTTAGAATTTTTGACTTGTAACCACTTCCATAAAATTCGGATGATGGTTTACCTTTCCGTAGAGTGGTCACATTAGCCAAACGGACTCACGGTTTGGGAGATATGGCTGAAACAAGGTTTAGAAAGTGAAAAACAGCTTAACCGGGCCTAATTAGGGTGATTAGCAAGAGGGCCCATAACCCATTTCGGGTTTAGGGTTACGGGGAGGCTGAGAACAGTAGGAAAACGAATTTTATTTCATTTTTTAGCCACCTAAAACATTTCTCTAACCCTAGCCATGGCCTCCACCTTCTAATTTCATCCCAAATCGCTCTCTAATCAAGTTTTATCCTAATCTACGTCAAATCAAGGAGAAATAGAACCAAATCAGAGTTGGAGCTACTGTGTTGCATAGAGATTCAACCCAAATCAGAGATAGTTTCAGATCTAAAGTTAATTTGTGGCTAAGGTGAGTGATTTGCATAGTTTCTCACTAATTGCGATTGATTAGGGGTAATTAGTGTTAATTAGCGAAATTATAGCTCCGAAAAATCTGGAAAATTTTGTAAAATTATAAAAACATCATTTTATGCCTTTGTTAGAAATTTGGGTTGGTTTGGTTAAGTTTTGTTAATCCTACCGTTAGTTGTGCTTAAACATGATTAAGGGGAAAATATGGGTTTTGGGTAGGTTTGATCCATCTTTAACATGTTAAATTGTTGTTTTGATGTTTTTGGATGATTATATATGTTGCTATGACTGTATGGTATGCTTTGTGATTGATTAGAAAAGTTAGAATGGTCGAAAACTCCGTCTTATGGCGTAAAACAGTCGCTGGAAATGTTACAGGGATCCGGATCAAATCGGATGAGGGGATCGGGTCGGTTAGCCTAAACGAACCAAGGTGATGGCATCTTCAGCAGCGTAAAATGGCAAGGGCAACAAGGAAGGCTTGGGCCGGATTGAATTGGGGTGAAACAAGTAGGATCGGAGTGAATGGGAATTGGGGATTTCGAACTGAACTGAGGGAGCTTGAAAGACCGAACCGAACCGCCTCTGGAGCATCGAACCGATCTGGAAGGGGAGCACCAAACTGAACTACACCATGGAGTTTCACGATCGAACCGAGGCAATGGCCAAGGACCTGAACCGAACCAAGGAGGTGACCCAATGATGATCCGAATTGAACTAGGGCGACAACTCGAACCGAACCGGATGTGCACTTCTGCTTATACGCGACGACTCCCCTAAAGACCAACTCCAATTCGACCAAAACCCGAGATGCAAAGGAAGTCCAAATAGGAAGTAGAACTCAGGATCCAGATGGGAACAACGGGTTAACTTCATGAACTGGACTTTGCTGCAGGACATGTGCCAAGGGGTTATCGACGTCCATAACTTTGATTCACCACCAAGAAGAATATTAGGTTATGGATCAGTGCAGTGGGGTAGTTACTACTCCATAGGGCAGAGTGATTGTAGCATGGCTATGAGCCAGTGCAGTGGAGTCGTCATGGCTTCATGGGGAAGAGTGGACATAGCAAGGGCTAGTGGCTATGGATCCGTACAGTGGAGTCACCATGACTCCATGGGGCAGAGTGATCATAGCAAGGATTTGGGTGATCAAAGCGGTGGATACCGTATGCTTTACGCACTGAGTGAGAGATGTGAGGATGGTTGCTATGCTTGATTGTTTTACATCACTATGACATGCACACCCCTCCCCCGTATCTTTACACCATATGTTAGTGTCACCCTAGAGTATTGTACATCTTGTTGTGCTAACTCTTTGGTTGCAGGTCCAGATTCAGGTATGGTTTAGTATACCTGTTATTGTTCTGTTTTGCTGCTTATCGCTCATACCAGACTTTTGTCTGACCCAGAGTTTTATGTCTCTTCTTATTACTCTGGGTGCTCTTAAACGGGCAGACTAGAGACAGGTTAGCTGGTTATGCACGAGTAGCTGATCCGGAGACGAGCAGGAGGCTCCCACGAATGATATATATATATATATATTTATGTATGTATTCCCCTATGTCGCTGATGGTCACTACTTTGGGCATTAGTAGTGTACTCTTTCTTTACTTTTCTTTAGAGACAGTTTGAAAAGTTATAATAATGATGATGTGGAACATAAGCTGTATTTTGAATTTCCGCTGCTATGTTGATTATGGTTTAGTTCTCATCTTATGCATTGTCTCACCTGTTTTATGTCAAGTATGTTATAATTATATTTTATTCCATGCACCGTGAGACATTCTACAGGTCTTGTAATGACCTGGGATTTTGGTGATCTTGGTTATCCGATATACAACACATATCGAACATCCAAGGATCAAAAATATCGGTCATTTATGAAAGAAATTAGAGGGTGAGGAAAGATAAGATAGAAACTTAGAATAGAAGAAGAAGAAGAAGAACACAACATCAGAGTAACACGAACCTCACAGCGGAACGAATAACCTATAATATATACAACATAACTTGAAATATACATCTGTACTTGAATATACATCATTATCAAAGTATAACACTTACAACACAGCGGAAATAAACTATAGCTATATGATCCTGAAGCCTCCTGCTCTAGCTCTTCAGGTATATCTGTAAATCTTGACTACTTGACTGCCCGTACAAAATTGGGCACCCAAGAGTTTAGGGAAAACAACAAAATAAACTCTGGGTCAGTCATGGGACTGGTATGAGTAAAACAGTTTAAAACAGTTCAAACAAGTAAACGATATCTCATAAGACCACGCTGTATAACGGAACGGGTTTTTCCCTTATGAGAATCCAAATTATCTTTATATCAAAAACCTTTTGATATTATAATAATGTCTATCAACCACAATATAATAATCATCTAGCAGAATGCTTTCATCTCACATTCTACATATATAGTATACAATCAAAACCGCAAGCACGTATTGGGTAATGGATTTCCACCTATGACAAGGTATGGAACCACCTTTCGCTAGTGTATCTCTAGAAAGGAATACACTGGGTTCAACAAGAACATCTTGCAACCCGACCACACATGACAGACCACTCATTTCGCTTGAGTGTATCGAATGTATATCACCAACGGTTGGGATCATCAACCGTTTCCCGAATGGGACAGCATCAACAATAGATTTTTAGAAGTAAATGAAACTCTAAATCAGGTGATTATACACCCTACTTCGGAGAGACCAACTTAGCCATGCTGCCTGCTCGATTTCTGTCATTTACCGGATGATGAGGCTTGAAGCTACGCTTTATCATCACACCAGATTCACTTCGAATGTCACATCGTCAAATCCATCAAATCACCGATTGACGTCTACAATCATACATTACGTGTTAGCTAAAGAAGTTTCCTTCTCCGCTTCCTCTCTTGGTACGGTTGAAGAAATCAATGTACGTGACCTTTCTGGGAATACTCTGTCAGACATTCATCCATACCAATCATCCAGGAACAGGATGAACCGAAGGCACTATTCAGTACATCCATCTTAGGCACTGTTATCTAAGACTTATACAATAGCCCTTGCACTTTACTCCGTCTTCAATTATCCTTGGCATATATGATTCGCAACGCTTATGCCAATACAGAGTGGTTCTTTGGATAATAATCCAACCGGTCTCTCCATATGAACAACGTTAAAATGGTCAAAACTTCGATAGTATGTGATTTAACCATCAAAGAAAAACAGGTGTGCAAACAACGATATTATTTCCAGATGGAAATTTATATCGATCGAACATCATTTAACATTTATCTCCTTAGTTCATTTTTCATCTCCTGTTTCCCTATATTCAACATTTCTTATTTTCTAAATTTAGAAAATATATGTTATTACCATTGGAAAACATTTCCATTTCTTGTTTTCTACATTAGAAAACATTTATGATTCTTTTTTGGGAAAACATTTCCAAAACTCCTTTATTGGACTTAGACAGATGTTTAAACAAACCATCGCGATGCCAACTCAAACCATTACGCTTATTAACTAAATTCCTTTAACCCACCTTCACTATCGAACCTTAACCATTCCTTAGTTAAAAATGAAGTCAATCAAGTTGGGGTAATACTACCTCTCAGACCTTAACTGAACAACGTTTCTAACCTTGAAATAGACAAAGTTCACCTTTTAATTCTTTAACAAACTTCCTTACGTAACTCTCTTTCGAATCATCTCTATTCGATAATTCTTTCCTTCGATAAGGTATATTCGATAACTCTATTCAATTTACTCTATTCGATTAACCCTTATCAATTAACTCTATTGGACTAACGCTATTGGATTAACTCTATTTGATTTAACTCTAGTCGATAACTCCTTTAACTCTATTCGAATAACTAATATTCGATAACTCTATTTGAATAACTCTTGTTCGATTTAACTCTATCGCTTTACTCTAACTGGTTAACTCTAACTGGTTAACTCGTATTCGAATAACAAATATTCGATTAACTCTATTCAGCTAACTCGACTCGACTAACCCCTTTAGAACAACTAATTCGATTTACTAACTTTCGAATACCATATTCGATTTAACTCCCTTCGAATAACTTATTCGATTTAACTCTATCTGAGTAACTAAATTCGATTAACTCCTTTTCGAATAAACTATTCATTTATAAAGATTTACTTTTAGTAACGGTTCTTCACTTTACATATGATTTCCTTTTTAGTAATGTTTTCCTTTTTATAACGTTTTCCTTTTTATAACATCCTATTCGGTTATAAACAAATTTCCTTTTTTATAACTCTATTTATTTTCTAAATATTTTCTATGAATTCTATTTGTAAATGATTTACAAATATTTCCTTTTCTATTATTCTATTTCCAAATGGTTTGCAAATATTTCCTTTTCAAATCTATTCTTTGATTTTATAATTTCCCTTTTCTAAATATCTCCTATTTATAAATATTCCAATTTATAAATATTACTTATTTATAAATATTCCATTTATAAATATTTTTATTTTCAAATATCACTTTGAAAATATTCCCTTATCAACATTCTGGTATGTTATGGTATTTAATCATATCAAATCATGATGGCCAATATTGTCCATACACATATAATCAACAACAGGTTATAATTCACATCATACATCAGAATATATGAAAAACAATAAAATAACTATTGAGGAATCCAGTCGGATTCCTCCAACCTGTTTCCCTGCATCCACAGATGTTACACAATAAAATCAACATCACCTTCAGTTCCATATGATATATTCTGTTAAACAGAATCAATATAGAAATTCAATTAACTGACTAGCAGTTCAATCAAACAGTCAACACACAGTCAATCAGCCAATATTTAACAGTTCTAAAAATACAACATGAAATTATAAACTATTCAGAGTTAGTGAGATTTACTCACATTTGCAGTTCATCGTTAAAGAATGATAAACTATTTGTTTGATTTGAATCAAACAATTTATTTTGCCATAAATTCATACGAGCTCCAATCCACTCCCAGTCAGTCTCATTTGGTAGTCGTCGTCCATATGATCCCAACGCAACTTACGGTTCGTCAATCTGATATCGTGTGATCAAGTTACACATATTTAAAGTTTATACATTTTTAAATTAAATATGAACTTGGATTTTTAAAACCAAATGGGCCTTACCCCCTTTTAAATAACGCTGGCCCATTTAAAAACCTTCCACCCGACCCACGAAATCCTTCTTCCTCTTTATACCTGCTGCCGAACCCAATGTCCATGCCATTAACGCCACTTCTTCAAACCTTCCACCATCCATTTCACAACCGAATCAAAAATCAGTACTTCCATTTCTCTCCTTTTTCAATGCTCAACCTCGCCATACCAACAAGATTCAACTCGCCCCCTTCATCACAAAGCCGTCGTCGAACTCCAGTAGCACAGATCGACGCTTTTTAATTCGTAAAAATCTCAAAAAAACCTAACAGAAGCCATTCGATCCCCTTAACCCAAATACACAACTCAAAACAAGCATCGATGCTTGAATTTTCCAAAAACCCATGCCCTAGCTGATTTTCACCGTACGTTGTCACAAAGCAGAGGTCCCAACAATAACTGAGTCCCTCAAAGTGCATACCAGAACGTAGAGAAACACTTAAGGATCATAGATATATGAGTATCATGATTTATGGCTATGTATTTGAATTGATTTTGATTTTTGAAATTGAACATTCTCAAGTTTGAAGAAAAACTGATGGAGGCGGATAATCTGATCTTATAGGGAGGATGGGTTTCTTGTGTGGTTGAAAAAAAAGAACACGTGGCCTTTTCTTTGACCTCTAAATGAGTTTAGATATTTTCTTTTATTGTTTTATATTCGTTATTCCTTTCTAAAAATCCGTGTGACCACATACGATATCCAAAAATCATGGAAATTGGAATGCAGCTAATGCTCGACATTACGGTCCCAAAGAAACTAGTTTCGTTGAATTCCGACTCCGTACGCTCACACAGCGTATTTTTAACCGTCAAAATACTGACTGTTTTTCACTCTAAAAATCGGTACGGCCACACAGTGACTCTAAAAATCACGAAACTAGAAATCTAACAACTATTTAACATTGCGGATCCAACAAAATTAGTTTCGTCGAATTCCGACTTCGTTTGCAAAAGTGGCTATTTTTGAACATCTGGATGACCTATTTAAATATATAGATATATTTAAATATAATTAAATTAAATATAAACAAATTTATATTATCGTATATATTCACAGTGGAATACCATACAGCTCTATTTGGATTTATAACTCGACACTTCACATCCCGATTAAATCGATATTCGATTTAAAATGAATTTCCTTTGTTAAAATATAAATAATTCCTTTATAAATTATAAAGGAATTCCACAACGACTTTTCTAAAATTTGATTTGGACGTACATCAAAATCTACATGACGAAATCCCGATTTTCCTCTTCCACTAGAAAGATATACTCCACCAGCTCCACACGTTTCTTATTTCACAGAAATCTGATTTACAACGAACCCTGTACATTCAGTTGAAGTTCAAATCGCCAATTTACGAACTGCGTCCCCATTTCAAGCTCGATTTTAATTATATTATAATTCTGTGTTCAAACTGTCGTTTATATATTATATTCGTTATTCAAATTCAATTCCAAGCTGAATTAAATATCACAGATGATCCGGTTCACACCATATCGCCATTTCAGCCAATTCTGATTATTTCAGAATTAAATATATTATTTAATTTATTATTTTAATTAAATATTCACCATTATTTAATTAAACCACCATTTAATTCACTATATCACTATTTCAATAATTAAACAAATTAATTATAATACCTCTGCCAATGCGGGTCATTACAATCTTCCCACTTAAAATAATTTCGTCCTCGAAATTGCTAAGCTAGAAGACGAACCTATCGACTGGTTAGAACTTATATGTTCACTTCTCAACTTCAGTTTCCACTGGACTAATTTAATTTTAATTAAATTATTAATTAATTCTTCCCAACGAAAATATTCAAAAATCCTGAAAATTTTCTAACTCCTTAACTTTTCGAAAAATTTCGCCAGCACCTTCTTTGTACTGGTCAATCGGTCAAACTCCAACTCGCCTCTCTGGGCCATCTCCATGCCAAAAGAAAATCAAACAGCCAAGCGACTTGCCAATTTGGCTTACCAAAATCTCATACCATATGAAATATAAACTTGCACCTTTTTGTCAGGCATATCAACTCTATCACTTCCATATGCTATCAACTCAGCATATACCATTATTATCCCAATCAAATTCCAATCTGCCTTTATCCTCAACAAAAACATTCGCTTTTTACCAAGCCAAATATCATTTCAACTCGAGTTTCTTCTCGATTCCCAACTCTTAACTTGATTATCACATTACCCTTCAAATTTGAATCTCACAATTCGATTTGTCTTGATATCATTCTAATTCAATCTCAGTTGCCACTTTACTGGCTTTTCTTTAATTCAAATTTTCTTCCAAAAATTTCTGTTAAATTTGTTTTTAATTCAAACAGTATTTCCCTGGGAGTTTTCAAACAGTTTACTCTTTTCAAAAATCAAATTTTCCTTTTGAACATGTCACTGAGCCCTTAATTAATATTCCATTAGTTAAATCACTTCTCTATTTCTTTATCAATATTTGTTAACCAAATATTTTCAATAATCATATTGGCCTTTTATGTTATTTGGAAAACATTTCCGAATATCGCCTTCCTTTATTTTCTAAACTTTAGAAAATATATGCTATTTATAATTGGAAAATATTCCAATTACTTATCTCTTTTCCGATCTCGTTTATTTCTATACTTAGGAAATATTCTTTATTATATTTCCAAGCTTACACTTATTTGGGTTAAAACGGATGTTGTGTAAAACATCGTTACGACAACCCAAATACTATATTCAACTAACTCTTATTCAACATTGATCTTCGAGCCTGAAATCTTACTATTTATTTGTCAATAATGAAATTAATCAAGTTGGGGTATAACTACCTCTCAGACCTTGACTGAATAACATTTATAACGTCAAAACAGATATGACTACTTACTCGAATAATCAATACCATACAACTACTTATTCACTTTTAAACATGTATACGCTTCCTCTTTCTATTCTTACTAGATTTTATTCTTAGTCTTCCTTTTTTATTTTACTATTCTATTTCTAAGTTCGTTTCCTTATCGACTTCTATATATATATATCGATACGCTAATTTCTAACTATCAAATTATCTTAAAAATATTCTAACTCCTTAAATTCCCAGAAAAATTCGCCATAACCTCCTTTGTACTAGGAACATCGGGATATTTTAAATAGCCTCCCATGGCCCTCACCAATCCAAAAGAAAAAGAAAAAGCCAAGCGGCTAGCCGATACGGCGCATAAAATTTCATATATGAATTAAATACATACCTTTACGTTGAGCATTCTATTTATATACCTTCATACCTTATCCATACCTATCTCATGTATGTTTATACCTGCCCAATCTATTTTAACTATACCTGATCGTTTTAAGTCAATTCGTAATTTAATTTGTTAATTAACTCTTTAGTCTATTTCACTTTTATATTTGAACATGACATGTTCAAATATATTTTAACTTGCTTATCAACTAATTTGAATCCAAATTTCAAATTTAAGTTCTATATTCGATTTCGAATATCCATTTACAAATCCAATTCACCTTTCAAAGTTCAACTTCAAATTCAAAACTCAATTAACTAATTCCTCTTCGACTTAGTTAATTCTATTCAATTTCTATTCAAATTTTATATTATAAATCCCATTCTGAAATTCAACACAACTTGTCTTTCCCAATACAAATTCAAAACAGTATCTCTGGAAGTAATTCGTCACTTACAACTCGAAAATGAATACCGATGATGCAGCTGTCATCATCAGAATCTATTTTCCAGCGATCGAAGTGAGTTCAATACTATAAAACCATTTCTAAACATTTCCACTTTGAAATCCATTTCAAAATATAATTCACACGGCTTGTAAAACAATTTAAAATCTCCCAGGATCTTAAATTTTCCTTATTTTTAATCCAAATCCACTTACAAACACTTTTCCCAAATTTCCAAAATTTTAATTCAATTTCTGGTTTAAATTTCAGATTTAACTCATCTGATTTCACGTATTTCACTTATATGAATTCTGATTGGTTATTTACATAACCATTTAATTTATAATCTTACTCGATTATAATAACAACCAATATATTAAAATTTTGATATATATCTTCTCTATATCAAGATATACCTTGGGTAAACTTATTTTCATTTACCCTCTTCCAAAACATATCGTGATGACCCATCGTATTCGAGTGTTTATAAACTCCTACCGATACAGTGGGTCAAACTGATCGACCAGAACTCATAAACAACTTAGCCAATAAATCTCCACAATATAAAACAAATTTTTATATCAATAACAAATACGTTCATTCGTATATATACATTCAAACTCAATCTAGGGTATTACTAACCCCATCTCTACCGAGTCATGCCACAGAGCCAAGGTAATTCACTTAACTTAAGCTCTGATACTAATTGTAATGACTCGGGATTTTGGCGATCTTGGTTATCCGATATACAACACATATCGAACATCCAAGGATCGAAAATACCGGTCATTTATGAAAGAAATTAAAGGGTGAGGAAAGATAAGATAGAAACTTAGATTAGAAGAAGAAGAAGAACACAACATCAGAGTAACACGAACCTCACAGCGGAACAAATAACTTATAATATATATAACATAACTTGAAATATACATCTGTACTTGAATATACGTCATTATCAAAGTACAACACTTACAACACAGCGGAAATAAACCATAGCTATATGATCCTGAAGCCTCCTACTCCAGCTCTTCAGGTATATCTGTAAATCCTGACTACTTGACTGCCCGTACAAAATTGGGCACCCAAGAGTTTAGGGAAAACAACAAAATAAACTCCGGGTCAGTCATGGGACTGGTATGAGTAAAACAGTTTAAAACAGTTCGATCAAGTAAACGATATCTCATAAGACCACGTCGTATAACGGAACGGGTTTTTCCCTTATGAGAATCCAAATTATCTTTATATCAAAAACCTTTTGATATTATAATAATGTCTATCAACCACAATATAATAATCATCTAGAAGAACGCTCTCATCTCACGTTCTACATATATAGTATACAATCAAAACCGCAAGCACGTATTGGGTAATGGATTTCCAACTATGACAAGGTATGGAACCACCTTTCGCTAGTGTATCTCTAGAAAGGAATACACTAGGTTCAACAAGAACATATTGCAACCCAACCACACATGACCGACCACTCATTTCGCTTGAGTGTATCGAATGTATATCACCAACGGTTGGGATCAGCAACCGTTTCCCGAATGGGATAGCATCAACAATAGATTTTTAGAAGTAAATGAAACTCTAGATCAGGTGATTATACACCCTACTTCGAAGCGACCGACTTAGCCATGCTGCCTGCCCGATTTCTATCATTTACCGGATGATGAGGCTTGAAGCTACGCTTTATAATCACACCAGATTCACTTCGAATGTCACATCGTCAAGTCCATCAAATCACCGATTGACGTCTACAACCATACATTACGTGTTAGCTAAAGAAGTTTCCTTCTCCGCTTCCACTCTTGGTACGGTTGAAGAAATCAATGTACGTGACCTTTCTGGGAATAATCTATCAGAGATTCATCCATACCAGTCATCCAGGAACCGGATGAACTGAAGGCACTATTCAGTACATCCATCTTAGGCACCGTTATCTAAGACTTATACAATAGCCCTTGCACTTTACTCCGTCTTCAATTATCCTTGGCATATATGATTCGCAACGCTTATGCCAATACAGAGTGGTTCTTTGGATAATAATCCAACCGGTCTCTCCATATTAACAACGTTAAAATGGTCAAAACTTTGATAGTCTGTGATTTAACCATCAAAGAAAAACAGGTGTGCAAACAACGATATTATTTCCAGATGGAAATTTATATCGATCAAACATCATTTAACATTTATCTCCTTAGTTCATTTTTCATCTCCTGTTTCCCTATATTCAACATTTCTTATTTTCTAAATTTAGAAAATATATGTTATTACCATTGGAAAACATTTCCATTTCTTGTTTTCTACATTAGAAAACATTTCTGATTCTTGTTTGGGAAAACATTTCCAAAACTCCTTTATTGGACTTAGACAGATGTTTAAACAAACCATCGCGATGCCAACTCAAACCATTACGCTTATTAACTAAATTCCTTTAACCCACCTTCACTATCGAACCTTAACCATTCCTTAGTTAAAAATGAAGTCAATCAAGTTGGGGTAATACTACCTCTCAGACCTTAACTGAACAACGTTTCTAACCTTGAAATAGACAAAGTTCACCTTTTAATTCTTTAACAAACTTCCTTACGTAACTCTCTTTCGAATCATCTCTATTCGATAATTCTTTCCTTCGATAAGGTATATTAGATAACTCTATTCAATTTACTCTATTCGATTAACCCTTATCAATTAACTGTATTGGACTAACGCTATTGGATTAACTCTATTTGACTTAACTCTAGTCGATAACTCCTTTAACTCTATTCGAATAACTAATATTCGATAACTCTATTTTAATAACTCTAGTTCGATTTAACTCTATCGCTTTACTCTAACTGATTAACTCTAACCGGTTAACTCTAACTGGTTAACTCTTATTCGAATAACAAATATTCGATTAACTATATTCAGCTAACTCGACTCGACTAACCCCTTTCGAATAACTAATTCGATTTACTAACTTTCGAATACCATATTCGATTTAACTCCCTTCGAATAATTTATTCAATTTAACTCTATCTGAATATCTAAATTCGATTAACTCCTTTTCGAATAAACTATTCATTTATAAAGATTTACTTTTAGTAACGGTTCTTCACTTTACAAATGATTTCCTTTTTAGTAACGTTTTCCTTTTTATAACGTTTTCCTTTTTATAACATCCTATTCGGTTATAAACAAATTTCCTTTTTTATAACTCTATTTATTTTCTAAATATTTCCTATCAATTTTATTTGTAAATGATTTACAAATATTTCCTTTTCTATTATTCTATTTGCAAATGGTTTGCAAATATTTCCTTTTCAAATCTATTCTTTGATTTTATAATTTCCCTTTTCTAAATATCTCCTATTTATAAATATTCCAATTTATAAATATTACTTATTTATAAATATTCCATTTATAAATATTTTTATTTTCAAATATCACTTTGAAAATATTCCCTTATCAACATTCTGGTATGTTATGGTATTTAATCATATCAAATCACGATGGCCAATATCGTCCATCCACATATAATCAACAACAGGTTATAATTCACATCATACATCAGAATATATGAAAAACAATAAAATAACTGTTGAGGAATCCAGTCGGATTCCTCCAACCTGTTTCCCTGCATCCACAGATGTTACACAATAAAATCAACATCACCTTCAGTTCCATATGATATATTCTGTTAAACAGAATCAATATAGAAATTCAACTAACTGACTAGCTGTTCAATCAAACAGTCAACACACAGTCAATCAGCCAATATTTAACAGTTCTAAAAATACAACATGAAATTATAAACTGTTCAGAGTTAGTAAGATTTACTCACATTTGCAGTTCATCGTTAAAGAACGATAAACTGTTTGTTTGATTTGAATCAAACAATTTATTTTGCCATAAATTCATACGAGCTCCAATCCACTCCCAGTCAGTCTCATTTGGTAGTCATCGTCCATACGATCCCAACGCAACTTACGGTTCGTCAATCTGATATCGTGTGATCAAGTTACACATATTTAAAGTTTATACATTTTTAAATTAAATATGAACTTGGATTTTTAAAACCAAATGGGCCTTACCTCCCTTTTAAATAACGCTGGCCCATTTAAAAACCTTCCACCCGACCCACGAACTCCTTCTTCCTCTTTATACCTGTTGCCGAACCCAATGTCCATGCCATTAACGCCACTTCTTCAAACCTTCCACCATCCATTTCACAACCGAATCAAAAATCAGTACTTCCATTTCTCTCCTTTTACAATGCTCAACCTCACCATACCAACAAGATTCAACTCGCCCCCTTCATCACAAAGCCATCGTCGAACTCCAGTAGCACAGATCGACGCTTTTTAATTCGTAAAAATCTCAAAAAAATCTAACCGAAGCCATTCGATCCCCTTAACCCAAATAAACAACTCAAAACTAGCATCGATGCTTGAATTTTCCAAAAACCCATGCCCTAGCTGATTTGCACCGTACGCTGTCACAAAGAGAGGACCCAACGATAACCGAGTTCCTCAAAGTGCATACCAGAACGTAGAGAAATACTTAAGGATCATAGATATATGAGTATCATGATTTATGGCTTTGTATTTGAATTGATTTTGATTTTTGAAATTGAACATTCTCACGTTTGAAGAAAAACTAATGGAGGCGGATAATCTGATCTTATAGGGAGGACAGGTTTCTTGTGTGGTTGAAAAAAAAAGAACACGAGGCCTTTTCTTTGACCTCTAAATGAGTTTACATATTTTCTTTTATTGTTTTATATTTGTTCTTCCTTTCTAAAAATCCGTGTGACCACACACGATATCCAAAAATCATAGAAATTGGCATGCAGCTGCTGCTCGACATTACGGTCCCAACGAAACTGGTTTCGTTAAATTCCGACTCCGTATGCTCACACAACGTGTTTTTAACCTTCAAAATACTGACTGTTTTTCACTCTAAAAATCGGTACGGCCACACAGTGACTCTAAAAATCACGATACTGGAAATCTAACAACTATTTATCATTGCGGATCCAACAAAATTAGTTTCGTCGAATTCCGACTTCATTTGCAAAAGTGGCTATTTTCAAAGCTTTGGATGACCTATTTAAATATATAAATATATTTAAATATAATTAAATTAAATATAAGCAAATTTATATTATCGTATATATTCACAGTGGAATACCATACAGCTCTATTGGGATTTATAACTCGACACTTCACATCTCGATTAAATAGATATTCGATTTAAAATGAATTTCCTTCGTTAAAATATAAATAATTCCTTTATAAATGATAAAGGAATTCCACAGCGACTTTTCTAAAATTTGATTTGGACGTACATCATAATCTACATGACGAAATCCTATTTTCCTCTTCCACTAGAAAGATATACTCCACCAGCTCCGCACGTTTCTTGTTTCCCAGAAATCCGATTTAAAACGAACCATGTACATTCAGTTGAAGTTCAAATCGCCAATTTACAAACTGCAGCGCCATTTCAAGCTTGATTTTAATTATATTATAATTCTATGTTCAAACTGTCGTTTATATAATATATTCGTTATTCAAATTCAATTCCAAGCTGAATTAAATATCACAGATGATCCGGTTCACACCATATCGCCATTTCAGCCAATTCTGATTATTTCAGAATTAAATATATTATTTAATTTATTATTTTAATTAAATATTCACCATTATTTAATTAAACCACCATTTAATTCACTATATCACTATTTCAACAATTAAATAAATTAATTATAATACCTCTGCCAATGCGGGTCATTACAGGTCCCTTTTTAATTCTAATTCCCTTCTTTCCTTTCTTTTCCTTCCTTTGACGACCGTCCCGTGCTGGTTGGACATTGGCATAGCGCACTTTCATTGGAAATGTCGGCTAGTGCGGGGCGGGCCATCACATTTGGTATCAGAGCTCTAGGTTACGTAGTTAACCTAGCGAAGACACCAGAGAGAGATAATACATATATTAGAGCGTGTATTTGTGATATTTTGGTTTTCAAAAGTTATATATATATACTATGAGTATATTTAAGGATGAAGTCGCATCGCGCTAGCACCACTGAAGAGATGGTTAATCAATTTCTCCTTACAGATTCAACGATGAGCCGATATACTAAGGGTACTGGTAGAGGAGCTAATAATGGGAATGCTCCTGATATGAGGACGATGTTCACTGACTTCATGAGAGAGATGCTTAGAAATGTGCAAGGAGAAGTTTACAATGCTGCAAATGGTGGTGGTGCAGCGGTGCATGCGCCTAGAGCCGATTTCGCCAAGCTTTGCAAGGATTACACTAGTCTTGGTGAGAAGCCGTTCCACGGAAAAGAATCGGCTACAGAAGTTCAGGATTGGTTGGATAGATGTGAGCGTATCTTCAAAGACTTGGGTATCGAGGATGCGACGAAGAGAAAGCTAGCATCCCGTCAGCTACAAGGACGGGCGATGAATTGGTGGAATGCTATTAAGGCAGCTACTCCTGAGGATCAAGTTACTTGGGATCAGTTTAAGACCCGATTCAGTGATAAGTTTATCCCAGCTGCTCAGAAATTAGAATTGTTTAGGAAATTTCTGGAGCTTAAGTAGAATGGTAGGGTAGTCTCGAAGTACATTGCTGAGTTTGATAGTTTGTTGAAGTATGGATTATCTCTTATTTGAAACTCCTGAGAAGAAGAATGAGAAGTTCATAACAGGCTTAGATCAATACTTGGGGGAAAGGCTTATTAACCACATTGATGAGACGTTTGAATCGATTGTGGGGAAAGCATTGAGGTCAGAAAGCCTTTATCCAAAACCCAAGACTGAAGTCGCTGTCGCACCTGCAGAGGGGCCAAAGCCGCAAGCAAGCGGTGGAGGCAAGAATAATTCTCAGAATAAAAGGAAGTAGAGTCAGAATCCAGCTAAGGATGGTCAGAAAAAGAGCAAGAAATATGTTGAATGCTTTAGCTGTGGCAAGAAGGGCCATTATGCTAAAGAATGTCGAGCAAAGCCAGCGGACAGGAAGTGCTTCAACTGTGGCCAAGTGGGACATCACAAGGATAAATATCTGCAACCCCCTAAAGAGAAGCAGATTATGAAAGCATATGCTCTTAATGTTGTTCCTTCTTCGTCGAATGCCCCAACCGCGGCGGAGAAAGGAAAGAACGTCATCATTCAAGGTATGCTTTCTGTTTATGATGTTCCTGTTTGAGTATTGTTTGATACCAGAGCTACCCATTCCTTCATATCTAGTGACCTGGTAAATAGGTTGGGATTGGAACGCGAGATAGTCGATAGACCTTTAGCGGTGACGAACCCGATTGGTGGTTCAACTAGCCTTAGCATGATTTGTCGTAATGTGGTCTTATCGAGTCATGGATGCATGTTTGTTTGTGATTGCTTTGTTTTGGGCTTTACTGGGTTTGGCATTATTTTGGGAGTCGATTAGCTCCAAAGGTATGGGGTGGTGGTAGACTGTGAGGGCTTTTTGGTGACAGTTAGAGCAGATGATGGGCGGAGGGTAGTGTTTGGTGGTCTACCTAGTGATGGGGTAATGACTAGTTTTCTAAATTCCCTCGACATCCCGCATGATGAGTCGTCAGATGTGCCCGTGGCTGGCCAGTTTCCGGACATCTTCGAGGAAGTGACTTGACTTCCACCACACCGAGAGATTGAGTTTCGTATTGATTTAGTGAAACATTCCAAGCCTATAGTGATGCTGCTTCGTCGTATGGAACCAAGGGAGCAGTGAGAACTCGGGGTGCAAGTAAGCGATCTTTTGAAGAAGGGATTTATCATAAGAAGTGTTTCTGAGTGGGGAGCACCAGTTGTGTTTGCTACCAAGGCGGATGGTTCCCTTCGATTGTGTGTGGACTACCGCGAGTTGAATAAGGTGACGAGGAAGAATAAGTATAATCTACTGTGGATAGATGATTTGTTTGATCAGTTGAGTGACGCAAGATTGTTCTCCCAGTTAGATCTCGTGATGGGTTTTCATCAGCTTAGGGAGGAAGCTGAGAGTATAGATAAACTGGCCTTTCGGACGCCGTCTGGATTCTATGAGTGATTAGTCATGCCATTCGGGTTGACCAATGCACCAGCATATTTTGTGGATCTTATGAATAGAGTATTCTTAGATCGATTGAATAAGTTTGTTCTTGTGTTCGTGGAGGAAATACTTGTCTATTCGAGAATAGAGGAAGGAACACAAGGAACATTTGAAGATAGTGATGGAGGTGTTGAAAAAAAACCAATTGAAAGCAAAGTTTTCTAAGTGTCACTTCTGGAGGAAGGAAGTGAGATTCTTGGGCCATGTTGTTTCAGAAAATGGTATTGTCGTGGACCCTGCAAAGGTGGCTACGGTACAAGATTGGTCTATGCCCAAGAATGCAACAACAGTAAGAAGTTTCTTGGGATTGGCTGGATATTATCGCAAGTTTATCCAAGACTTCTCCAAGATAGCAGCACCGTTGACTCAGTTGACCAAGAAGAATCAAACTTTCGTCTGGGACGAAAAGTGCGAGAATGCATTTAATAGCCTAAAGAAAAAGTTGACATGTGCACCAGTGTTAGTCATTCCTAAGGGGAATGAAGAGATGACGGTATACACAGATGCATGTGGTACCGGACTAGGTACTGTATTGATGCAAGGAGGTAGGGTTGTAGCTTATGCTAGTCGGCAACTAAAACCGCATGAGAAAAGATATCCTACCCATGATTTGGAATTGGCAGCGATCGTGTTCACTTTGAAGGTATGGAGACATTATCTCTTGGGAGAAAGATTCAAGTTGTTTACTAATCACAAATCGTTAAAGTATCTTTTCTCTCAGAAGGATCTAAATCTCCGACAGCAAAGATGGTTAGAATTCTTGGCTTCCTATAATTTCGATATTGCGTATACACCAGGAAAGGGCAATGCGGTAGCTGATGCATTGAGTAAGAGACATGCCAGTTTAGGGGCTATGTTTCTAGAATGGAAGCAACTGGAGTACATCGCTGGGTATGATTTCAGGCCAAAGTGCGAATTGGATCCAGAAGTATTAGCAAGTTTGATGATCAGACCCACTTTGATTGAGCAGATTGGTTCCAGTTAGAGAGACGATCCTAACCTATTAGAAATCATCTCCAAGTTAGAGATGGATGTCGACGAGAAGATGAATAAGTATGGGCTTGATCGAGATGGATGGCTTTGAAATAATGGAAGACTAGTTGTGCCCAATGTCAATGGATTGAGAGATGAAGTGCTTAGAGAATGTCATCACTCGAAACTGACCATACATCCCGGTGGTAACAAAATGTATCGAGATATGAGGCAGACCTACTACAGGGAAGGGATGAAAAGAGACGTTGGGAAGTTTATATCCAAATGCATGAATTGCCAGCTAGTTAAAGCTGAGAAAAAGAAGCCTAGTGGTTTGTTGCAACCATTAGAAATTCCATAATGGAAATGGGAACAAGTCTCAATGGATTTCGTTGATGGGTTACCAAGAACTAGATCGGGCCATGATAGCATTTGGGTGATTGTGGAACGATTGACTAAGAGTGCAAGGTTTATACCCATCAAGTCGAATAGAACGGCAACTAAGTTAGCGGAACTATATATGAAGTGGGTAGTGAGATTTCATGGAGTACCTAAAAGCATTGTGAGTGACCGAGATCTGTTGTTTACTAGTGGGTTTTGGAAGAGCTTACAAGAGGCTCTAGGGTCCAGATTATATCTCGGTACCGCGTACCATCCTCAAACCGACGGTCAGACAGAGAGGGTGAATCGAGTATTAGAAGATCTCTTGAGAGCTTGCATATTGGATTTTGGTGGATCGTGGGATGACCATTTGCATCTAGTAGACTTTGCATATAATAGTAGTTATCAATCCAGTGTTGGTATGGCTCCATATGAAGCTTTGTACGGAAGATCGTGCAACTCACCGTCATGTTGGTTAGAAACCAGTGAGAAATTTGTGCTTGGGCCAGATGTGATAAGAGAAACCTCAGATAAGATCAAGGTTATCCGACAACGAATGAAGGCTACGCAAGATAGGAAGAAGAGTTATGCTGATAAGAGGAGAAGAGATTTAAAATTCTCCAATGGCGACCTAGTATTTATCAAGATCTCTCCATTAAAGAATATTATTCGATTTGGTAGGAGAGGCAAGTTAACACCAAGATTTGTTGGTTCATTCCCAATTCTCGAGCAAGTTGGGAATTTGGCATATAAAGTTGAATTACCAGAGAAGATGGCAGGAGTTCATAACGTATTTCATGTTTCCCAGTTAAGGAAATTCGTGCACGACCCCGATGCGACTATTTCACTTGATCAATTGGATGATATCGAAGTAGAACCCGAGGCGGTTGGGAACCGCAAGCCGATCCGTATTATCGAGCACGATACGAAGCAACTTCGAAGGAAAGCGGTGAATATAGTCGAAATTCAGTGGGGCGAGAATGAGAATGACTGTACTTGGGAGATAAAGGAGAGCATTAGGAAGACGTATCTAGAACTCTTTGCCTGGTAAGATTTTAATTGCAATTTAGTTTTCCGCATGCTAAGATAGACTTGTTTGTTGTTTTGTATGTATGATTGTTGTGAATGGTTGGTAGGCATGCGGGATCCTTTTACTTGTTTATTAGTTAAGGAATTTCGGGGGCGAAATTTCTTAAGGGGGAAAGAATGTAACGACCCGCATTCTACGCATCAGGGGATCATAGAATATTTATTTCTTTCTCATGCGAAGTCGTATAGCCATGTAACTTAGGGAGACGACTATTGGGGTCATTTCCCATGTTCATGATTTTTGCCGATTTTTAAATGACCATTTTGCCCGTAGCTGATCTTGTTTCGACCATAACTTTTCATTCGTTAGAAGTTTTGACTTGAAACCACTTCCATTAGATTCGGATGATGGTTTGCCTTTCCGTAGAGTGGTCACATTAGCCAAACGGACTCACCGTTTGGGAGATATGGCTGAAACAAGGTTTAGAAAGTGAAAAAAAGGGGCCTAATTAGGGTGATTAGCAAGAGGGCCCATAACCCATTTTGGGATTTGGTTTATGGGGAGGCTGAGAACAGTAGGAAAAAGATTTTTATTTCATTTTTCAGCCTCCTAAAACATTTCTCTAACTTTAGCCATGGCCTCTACCTTCTAATTTCATCCCAAATAGCTCTCTAATCAAGTTTTAGCCTAATCTACGTCAAACCAAGGAGAAATAACACCAAATCAGAGTTAGAGCTGTTGTGTTGCATAGAGATTCAACCCAAATCATAGATAGTTTCAGATCTAAAGTTAATTTGTGGCTAAGGTGAGTGATTTGCATAGTTTCTCACTAATTGCGGTTGATTAGGGGTAATTAGTGTTAATTAGCGAAATTATAGCTCCGAAAAATCTGGAAAAATTTGTAAAATTATAAAACATCATTTTATGCCTCTGTTAGAAATTTGGGTTAGTACGGTTAAGTTTTGTTAATCCTACCATTAGTTGTGCTTAAACAAGATTAAGGGGAAAATTTTGGGTTTTGGGTAGGTTTGATCCATCTTTAACATGTTAAATTGTTGTTTTGATGTTTGTGGATGATTATATAAGTTGCTATGACTGTATGGTATGCTTTGTGATTGATTATAAAAGTTAGAATGGTCGAAAACGCCGTCGTGTGGCATAAAATAGTCGTTGGAAAAGTTGCTGGAAATGCTACAGGGATCCGGATCGGATCGGGTCGGTTAGCCGAAACGAACCAAGGTGATGGCATCTTCAGCAGCGTAAAATGGCAAGGGCAACAAGGAAGGCTTGGACCGGATTGAATTGGGGTGAAACAAGTAGGATCGGAGTGAATGGGAATTGGGGATTTCGAACTGAACCGAGGGAGCTTGAAAGACCGAACCGCCTCTGGAGCATCGAACCGATCTGGAAGGGGAGCACCAAACCGAACTACACCATGGAGTTTCACGATCGAACCGAGGCAATGGCCAAGGACCGGAACCGAACCAAGGAGGTGACCCAATGATGATCCGAATTGAACTAGGGCGACAACTCGAACTGAACCGGATGTGCACTTCTGCTTATACCCGACGACTCCCCTAAAGACCAACTCCAATTCGACCAAAACCCGAGATGCAAAGGAAGTCCAAATAGGAAGTAGAACTCAGGATCCAGATGGGAACAACGGGTTAACTTCATAAATTAGACTTTGCTGCAGGACGTGTGCTAAGGGGTTATCGACGTCCATAACTTTGATTCACCACCAAGACGGATGTTAGGCTATGGATCAGTGCAGTGGGGTAGTTACTACTCCATGGGGAAGAGTGATTGTAGCATGGCTATGAGCCAGTGCAGTGGAGTCATCATGACTTCATGGGGCAGAGTGGACATAGCAAGGGCTAGTGGCTATGGATCAGTGCAGTGGAGTCGCCATGACTCCATGGGGCAGAGTGATAATAGCAAGGATTTGGGTGATCAAAGCGGTGGATATCGTCTGCTTTACGCACTGAGTGAGAGATGCAAGGATGGTTGCTATGCTTGATTGTTTGACATCACTATGACATGCACACCCCTCCCCCGTATCTTTACACCATATGTTAGTGTCACCTTAGAGTATTGTACATCTTGTTGTGCTAACTCTTTGGTTGCAGGTCCAGGTTCAGGTATGGTTTAGTATACCTGTTATTGTTCTGTTTTGCTGCTTATCGCTCATACCAGACTTTTGTATGACCCAGAGTTTTATATCTTTTCTTATTACTCTGGGTGCTCTTAAACGGACAGACTAGAGGCAGGTTAGTTGGTTATGCACAAGTAGTTGATCCGGAGACGAGCAGGAGGCTCCCACGTATGATATATATATGTATTCTCCCTGTGTCGTCGATGGTCACTACTTTGGGCATTAGTAGTGTACTCTTCCTTTACTTTGCTTTAGAGACAGTTTGAAAAGTTATAATAATGATGATGTGGAACATAAGCTGTATTTTGAATTTTCGTTGCTATGATGATTATGGTTTAGTTCTCAGCTTATGCACTGTCTCACATGTTTTATGCCAAGTATGTTATTATTATATTTTATTCCATGAGCTGTGAGACATTCTACAGGTCCCTTTTAATTCTAATTCCCTTCTTTCCTTTCTTTTCCTTCCTTTGACGACTGTCCCGTGCTGGTTGGACATTGGTACAACGCACTTTCATTGGAAATGTCGGCTGGTGCGGAGCGGGCTGTCACAGGTTCCATACCTCGTCATAGTGGGAAATCAATTCTCTAATAAGAGCCCATGATTTGGATTGTATACTATGTATGTAGAGCGTGAGATGTAAGCGTTCTGCTAGATTGCTATTTACTTGTATTAGACATTATTATAATATCAAAATAAATATTGTTTTAAAGGAATGTTTTGGGTTATCGTAAGGTAAAAACCATCGGTATTTATGTGTGGATATGAATTACGATTATCCTTTTTTTTAATAGGATTTTGAAACTTTAAACCAAAATGGTTGGAGTTTACTCACACCAGTCCCATGACTGAGCTAGAGTTTATTTAGTTTTTGTTTTACCCTAAACTCTTAGGTGCCCAAATTTGTATGGGGAGTCAAGTAGTAGGGATTTTACAGATATACTTGGAGGATCTTGGAGCAGGAGGCTTCAGTAATAGATATATATATATATACATAAAGTTTATTTTCGCTATGATATGTATGTGATGTACTTTGACGATATATATAAGTACAAGTATAGTTTTATATTTCAAAAGTTTTTATATAATATATTTTATTCTTTTCACTGTTAGATTCATGTTTACTCTGATTCTATTCTTCTATGTTCTTATTCTTCTATTCTAACTTTCTTTCTTTCTATTTCTCACCCTCTAACTTCTTTCTATTAATGACCTGGTATTTCCGATGCTTGAATAGCCGACATTGGGTTTTATGGGAATTTTCAGTGCCGAAAATCATTAGGTCGTTACAATGATTAAACCAAAAGAAAAGTATATCAAATTGAAGCCCTCGATCAGAGGATCAAAACAGAAAAAGTTTGAGATTTCAGGCATTGTCTTCGATTTGTTATTAAATTTGAAAGACCATGAAAATATATTTTAGTGACGGCGAAATTTGCTTTTCACCACAAACGAAGAATAAAGAAGGGTTAGGGATGTTAAAGAGATTATATAAAATAAATTTATTAATATTTTATTTGATTATTTTATATAATTATATCTTATAGTCATTTACTATTGGACATTTTCTATTTGTTCAATCACACAAGAACTCCATTCATGATAAAAATGGGCCTTCTGCTATAGTTTGACATTCCAGACCAATGAAATTTGTTTTGTCGAAACCCGAATTCATTTGTAGAAAAAGTGCTATTTTGAATATTAAATTATTAATCAATTCAAATATTAAATCTCGCATGCTCATATAATAACTCTGATTGGCACGAAATTTTGAAATCTTACAATAATTTAATATTTTTGACACAACGGAACTGGTTTCGTCGAATCTCGAGATCGTTTGAAAAACCCCCTTTGTAATTTCACCACATAAATCGATAAGCCTTCATATCGTGCACGATCACAAAATAACCCAAATTGACTTAAAACTGGAAATCTTACAATAATTAACCATTACGGATTTTATAAAATTTATTCCCTTGAAATACGAGGTCGTTTGAAAATCGGCTATTTCTAAGTTCCATATTGAATCGATAAAATATAAACGATTTCAAAACAACAAGTTCATTGGTAATGAACTATTATTATCATATGTATTCAAACAAAATTTATATAGCTTCAACTATCTTAACTCGATTTTAAATTCTAGGTTAAATCGATATTCAATTTGTTTAAAATCCTTTTATGTTATTTAACAAATCGTTATAGTATATAAACGATTCCATAGTGACTTTCTGATAATTTGATTTTAATATCAATCAAAATCTATAAGATGAAATTTCGATTTTTATCTTACATTAGAATATTATAATCCAATAGATCCTAACAATTCTTGTTTCAAAGAATTCTGACTTATATTGGACCCTGTACATCCATTTAAAGTGCAAAACGTAAAACTAAAAACCACCGTGGTGCTGCTGGCTTGATTTTAGCTAAATATAAATTCTACGTTCAAACTTCGTTTAATAAACAATTTTTTTATTATAGTTCAAATCTAAACTTAATTAAACCCTTTAATGTCGTCCAATTCATACTATATTGCAAATCCAACTTTTTCCGACTATTTTAGAATTAAATTTATTATTTTATTATTCAAATTGAATTAATTCTCAAAATTGTTTAATTCAAGTTATATTAAATTTCCAAAGAAATATTTAAATAAATTAATCATTCGACGACTAAAAATTTGGAATGTTACAACATGGAGATCCAATTTTAATGAGAAACAAGTTATTTACAGTTAAAAGTATATGACTTGGCCATTAGAAATATTTCTGGAACTATTTGATCAGTTCTCGTATGGGTTCAGCTTCATAAGGTACCCTTTTTTGCTTGGTCACACCTAGGTATAAAATGGTTGGCTGGTCGATTAGGAAAATTTGTTTTGTGGATGTAATGGTAAAGAGTTTAGATAGACTAGAGTATGAAAATGCCTAATAAATATAAACTCGGATAGTGAATTAGTTAATGATTTTTTGGTGTAGATGGCTGATGGAGGAACAAAAAATAGAAGTCGGGTACTTGTACAAACAGGACGTCTGTTGTAGATGTAAATCTCTCAAACACACCACATTAAGTTGTAAAATAAGTAAGAAGGTTATGGTGAACTAGAACTACTGGGTGATAAAAAGGAAACTGAGAAGAAAATAATATTGAAGTGAAAGATATGAACAAAAAAACAAGAGTGGTAAAATACAAATGTAGCAGAAAGTTTCCAAAGGAAGGAAGAAACAAAAAAGCAACTTTGTTCATCAAGGAAGTGTTAGGATTAATTCCAGTATACTGTATCAGCAAACAATCACGAAACCCTAAATTTAAATATGTAACCCATGCTGATTTAATTAAGAACAAATCAGAGAACATATAAAAAGTTAGCGGATGCGTACCTGTATAGCTGGTTATTGCCGTACTTGAATTTCATAGTTGATTGTTGATGAAAAGATAGATTTGTTCGATCTTCCAAATTGACACAAACCCTAGATTTGAAATTAGCTCTCCATAGAAGAGCCTTAGAGAGTCGCTAAGGCTTGTGTAATTTAGGGACCATAACCCCTTATTTATAATGTTGGCATTTTGTAATTTGACCTTCAAAAAAATTAAAAATGCCCTGGTATCCATGCATTAGTCCTATGATAAGTTAAATTTTTATCCTTTTAATTTTAATCTAAAACTAGCTCATTTTAATTAGGTTTTACACCAAAATAGCACAACACGTTTTATTTTACATATGTGATCCAATTGTCGAAATATTCCAACAATCTTCCCCTGGGCCACAAATCAAATTACTTTGAAAAAAATGTGTTTAACTTTATGAGCTATAAAATTTGCTATTTTTAACATAAATCTCGTCCATTAACTGTGCCGACAAAGGATCAAAGCGGCATTCATTACATTTATTGTAACTAAACCCATAAATGGTAACATATACCAATACAATCAAATGGCATAGAACAATAATGAAAGCATGAAAATTGCGTAGAATGTGATGTCTATTTCCAACATGTCCTTTTGTGAGATCAAAACGTTTCATATTTGAACAACTTGAGTGTAAAGAAAATTTTAATACTTTATTTCTGATAAACAAAACTTGATATACATATATCTGTAACTGAAATATATATCAATGAGTCATACGACAATACCAAATACAAACTCCCCCTGAATCAAAATATCCTTACATAAAAGTTACACTAATTGAGCTACATGCTCATGAAAGACCTTAGATGATAATCTTTTGGTAAGTGGATCCTCCATAATGGAGTTTGTCAAAGTTTGCTCTATGAATTACAATATATTTTGCACTCTTTCCTTATTGGAAACTAATATGTTTTTTATTTTCACAATATTACTTGGACTTTCAATTTTTTTAATCAATAACCAGAGTTCTCTAACAAAATTTTGTTTATTAGTTTCCATATTTGGATGTCTTATAGTTAACCATAAGCGATATTTCCAAAGTGGTGAAGCTATAAGTGTTTAAATGACACTTTCCTTATATAGTTCCCCCATAAAATATATTACCATTGCCTGATGTGGATCTTTTACAATAATGGCATTCAAAATTTTCGGATCGTAATTCTTTATGGTCTCCAACTGATCTGATCTTTTATCTGTAAGCATATAATATTTTGTTTTGTTCCTTAAAGATATCTCATAACCATTTTGGCTACTAATCAGTGATCCACTTTCAATATCAGTAAGTTATCTGCCAAATAATACACGCATATCCATTTGTGTATATACTTTAGTATATATTAGAATCTACACAGTAGATGCATGGGGAATCTTTTGCATTTCTTTAGTTTTAAGGATGGTAGCATTTATCTATTTTGGTAAACAAAGAATTAACTGAATCGCAATTTACATACCAAACCTTTTAAGCACTTATCTTCCTAATTCTTTTGTAATAATCCAAATATCACCCCATAAACAATAATGGTGTATTTGAATCCCAAATACAAAAGACTAATCCATAAATGGGTTTCTTAAGTAGTTTCATCAATGTATTTATTGATAAACATGACTTTAATCACCATCAGATAATGCTCAAAAATACATGATGCATTAAGTTCAAAAGTGATTCTAAAGAGTCGTTTACTAAAGTCCAAAAAGAAACATTCTTTAAAGAAATTAAAATTTCCTTTTAAGAATAGTGTTTTCAATAAAAATGTGTTATAAAATTCAATATTACCCACTTGATCCCTTTTGGCTTTGAACAATTATTCATAACCAATGATGTTATTACTTAAGTTAGAGGGAAATTTCAAGCTTTATCATTCATATAGATATAGATTTATACTACATGTTCATTTCCTAAATCAACCTTTTTAAATTAGTACCTTACAAGGATTAATGTAAGTCCATAGCATCATCATTAACAATCCATTATTTATTTTTATTAAAAAGAAATAATACATAGTCATCTGAAATAGCGTTTCTTCTCTTTTAGGTGGATTTCCTTAGTGACACTAGTACAAAATATGTTTGTTGCTTCGCCTCATTTGCTTCAGTTGTGCTTAAAACTGAAGCAAATAGTACAACTTACTTCGACCGTGTCAACAACGGAAGCAAATGGCTGAAGCAAATGGTATAATTTGCTTTAATTATGCTTATAATTGAAGCAAATAATATCATTTGCTTCAGTTGTGTTAACAGCCGAAGCAAATGCACCGAAGCAAATAATGTTATTTGTTTCCATTCCTTAGGAACAGGAGCAAATGAACCAAAGGAAACAATGTTATTTGTATTGATTCCTTAAGAATCAAAGCAACTACAAATTAATTTTTATATTCAATAACTTATTATACTTAATTTATTAAATTATAGTTAATATGTGTTAATAACATTTTATAACAAGTAAAAAAAACTAATGATTACTATTAAATAATTAATGCTTAACTTTTAATTTAAAAGTAATATTTAATAATTAAGAAGTAATATATAATACCTAGTTATTAACTTTTAATAATTATTAATTAATAGTTACTATTAGATAATTAAGTTCTAATATTATATAACAATTAAGACAAATAATTAATAATATAATTCAATACTTATGAAGCAATATTTAGTATTTATAATTAATTTTAAATAGTTATAAGTTAATAATGACAACAAAAATATAATAAATAATGACTAATTACTAATTAAGAAATTTTTTTGATAATTCATAACTAATCACTATAAGAAAATGGCCATCTTACAATTGAGTATTTGCAACGTTCGCAAAATGGTCGCCGTAACAAAAAAATTAATAACTAATTTCCTTATAATTAATATTTATTAATAATAGATAATAAACATTAAAATTTATTAATAATTACTAATTAATATTTATAAATAATTAGTTAATTGTTGTTAATATTTATTAATTATATTTATTAGTTAAAAATAATAATTAATAGTTAATGATTAACAGTAAACTGGTATAATTAAATAACTAATAATGAATACATGCTAATTTAAGTATAGTAATTACTATTAATAACTAGTGATATATACATAACAATAAAAATTTATTAAATAACAAATACTTATAATTTTTAACAAATTTTTTGCTAAAAATTTGTAATTAATATATTTAATAATTAACAACTAATAATTAAAAATTGGTAATTAATAAGTAGATAATAAATAACTAATAATCCGTAATTAATAACTAATAATATGTAGTAATATTCATTGTTTAATCGCTAATTTTTCATATTAGTAATACGGATTCCCGGTTCGTTGCTTCCTTTTCTCCACTTGATGCTTCCTTTCCACCAGATCCATTCCATTTTCCTCTAAAGAAAACCCTAAATTGATTACCTTGCTTCATCAGTTCTTCGTGGCTCTTGAGAATTCTTCTCTTTCTTAATCGATATCATTTCCATTTCCGTTTCTTGCTTGGGCTACATCGATTCTACTATAGAGATCGATTTCGTAATCAATTTTTATTCAAAAGTTTTGAAATCAAAATTGTTTTTTTAATTATCTAATTCGAAATCGGTCGCTTGTTTGCTTTTAGAAGAATCGGTATTGAGCTTGAGATCTGAAGTAACGAAAAGATCTGTACTACTAGCTTGAAGTCGCCAAATGCAATAATCTCACTTATGGCTTGAGTTTTCCTATGCAGTAATCCAGATGGTAAGACGAGCTCAAAAATGTTGTGTTCAGAATATGGAAATTTTGATGTATACACCTATTTCTTGAGTGAGCGAAAAAAATTGCTTTAAAAGATCCAGATTTTATCTTCTACACCATAGAATCCAATTGGAAACACGTAAAACGTATGGCAGAGCTACATATAGCGTCGGCATATAAAAGCAAACAACTTAAAACAGGAAATGTCTGCACCCACTTTCGTTGTAATTCATAGTTTTTTTCTCCTTCTGATGGTGATTAAGACTGTCTTTGTTCACAAGAATTGGTTGTACTCATCAATCCCAATTTGTGAACCAAATGTTTTATGGCTTTTAAACATGGATAAGTTCCTGTCATATGCGATATGTTTGCATTATATTTTTAGGCTTTTAAGTATTTTCATTTTTGGTGTTCTTGTATTACCCATTTTGGCATTTAATACAGAGTTTATGGTAGTATTGCAGTAGTGATCTTGTGTCCTTGTAATGATTTTGGCATTTAAAACTAAATTCTACGGAGTAACTTTGCAGACAAAAGGAAGATTTACGTCCTTGTAATGATGCAGTTTCTGGTAATGTTTTAATTTTGATTTTAAGAAGTTTAAAAGTAATGGTATTGATCTAATTTCCTAAAGTTTCCTTTTCATTTGATATTTTAGTAGTTTGTTGATCAATATTTTAACAGTGTTGTATTTTCATGGTTTTTCACTATATCGGTGTTGTTTGTTTATCCTCAGAAGTTCTGTCCACATTGGTGACATTAACTATGGAGTAGCTAGGAACAATTCTGTCATCATTTTATAGAACGCGTTTTGAATTACCATATAGTAACTAAAATAGGTTCATTAGAGTTGCATAGTCAACGAATGTCCAAAGACTAATTCTGTCAGCGTGTTTATAATTCATATACAAATGTAAGAGCCATTTTTAATTCATCATTATTTCGCATTTAGCTAGTGCTAAGCTACTAACCTCATATTGGCAATGTGGTGGCATATGGATTTCAATGTGATGGCAACTGGATGTTTACACAAGTTGAGAAGTTGGCCCTGCTGAAATTTGAGATTGAATGTACAGTATTTTTTAGGTTAAAATCTTATGAGGTATCACTGTCAAGAGAAGAAATTTATACCCATAGTGAAGGATGATTCAATCATATTCTTATTTTGATAGTAATAGATACACAATTTTGTCTATTGATGTCCCTGATTGTGTTTCTTGTATTAATTTTATGTTTGATATACAACGAAATGGAAGATATTATGTCAGCACTATCCCATTGATGACACAAATTATCAAACTTATATGTTTGAGTTTTCAAACTGACATGTAAATTATATGTTGAATTGATCTTGCATTATGTTTGTGATTCTGACATGAAAACTATAACGTACAGGTGACAGAATTATATTGAGGCAGTTTTCATTATGTTTGAAGTCAGAGTTGCATTTCGTAAATATTGCACTACCTTCATCATCTTGAAGATGTTATTTTGTTAGTAAGTTAGAATTTTTAGTTTGTAATTGGTTCTTTTTTGTAAATTTGTATTTTACTAGATGTTTCATTTGTTGTATTAAGATCGGATTATTAACACTATAAATAAATTATATTTTTTTCTATTATGTTGCTCTTAAATGATTACATCATTAACATTATTAATGAAATATTATATTCATGTGTATATTATAATGTCTGATTTATACTGTTAGTTAATGGTTATATAATCACAAGTGATAATTATTTGTGTGTATATATAGCGTTACATATTTGAGAATTAAAGTGATTTACAAGAATTGAAGCGATAATCATTTGAAGTGGACTTTTTTTAGCCAATGACGTGCTTTTCTGCTTCTGTTGTTCTAACACCTAAAGCAAGAAATAGGCCATCTTCTAGCTAATAGTTCACTTTCTTTTACTTCAGTTGTGTTGAAAACAGAAGTAAAAAAATAGTTTTTGCTTCTGTTGGACAACTGAAGCAACAAGTTTTAACCTATTATGTCGTCTGCATTTGCTTCGGTTGATGAACTGAAGCAATAGGGGGTAAACAACCGAAGCAAATGACCTGTTTTATAGTAGTGTGATATTGCATTTTGAGGTTGTTGAGTTTGTTTTCTTAACATAATAAACTTTAGCTTGAAGAGAAAAAATCTTTATCATTGTCTTATTATGATCCTAATTTACTTCTTGTTAATAAAGAGGTACAAATCCTATACATTATTGGAAGAAGTAACTATAATTGAATTAAAAAAATGATTCTCTTTGAAAAGCAATGTTCCATGCTTTATTGAAAAAACTGTCTAACATTGTTTAATTATTTTTTTTAATTCCTTTCTTGCTAATGAAATGAAATAAATCATACACATTATCCATAGAAGTAACTATAGTTGGATCAGAGATGATAATTCTCTTTAAAAACAATGATTTTACTTTATTTCTCCCCCAAAATTCAATATCCTCAAGAAATCGTTGCATTTCCCATCTTTAAACTTCTCTTTAGTGTGGGTTCATAAAATTATACCTTTAAAGTCACTTAGAATACCAATAAGGTATTTTATATCTTTATGATATCTCAGTCTATAATTCTTTAGTAAGCTGAAACAATTAATTATATTAGTCATCAAAACAAAATTTGAGATATCATTACACAAGCTATTTAGCATAAGTATACATAACTTATATATCAGACATTAAAAGCTTTAATTACATAAAAGTTTGAATTTACTCATGAATCAACATTATTATTTCTTGATGAACAATAATAACCTAATATGTTCATGTTAGAAATACAAAATCGAAATCTGTCTAAATAACAGCATAAAAACGTCAAATAAATTCAAACAATTTAACTGAAATCTCAATAATTACTTAAAATAAATATCTAATATATTTTACCATATATGTCTACATATACCATTGAAGAAACAACTATAAATATATTTATATGCTATTTATTTTCATCTAGATTCTTAATGACTTCATTATCTTCATTTATACATTTGTTTACAATGTATGTCAAATGAGTACTTCCAACATTATCGTGCTACATATTTTTTATTCTTACCATAAACCGAAATATACTCAATAAGAGAACAATTTATTCTTAATTAATTATTTTACAATAATAATATTCCTAAAATAGCCATTGCATTAAAAATTAATAATAACTTGAGTGCTTTTAACTTTTGAAGCATGATTTTCTTATATAATACTCATTTATGTTTCTTTTACCTTGATTTTATAGAATCAAGCGCAACAAATTGTGCTTGTTTCCTCTTATTGTTTCCATAAAGTGATTTCCATGCTCAATAGATAACTCATCCAAATTAGTTATCCTTACATATATCACATCCTTGAAAAACTTCTAAAATACTTTACTATATAATCCTTTTACTCTTGCTATTTGATTTATACCCCCTTCCAATATTCTTTATAATATTAAAAGAACATTCAATTGTAATAAGGATGAATAAGACCCCCTTAATTGCAAGAGCTAGATTTATGAAGTCAAGAGAAGATAACGTGTTATCTTATTATTCCTTATATATAGTCCCATAGAAAATGAGATTGTTATTAATATTGGCAGAAATTTAAGTCAAATTAGTTGAAAAATGAACAAAAGTAAAGATTGACCTTATATGCTCATACAACCATAGTAAATTCAAACAAATGGTCAGTCTCTTATCAAGACACCTAGTATACATTGATATCAAATCTTTGACATTAATATCAATTGTAAGTGGTAATCTTGTTGTAATGATCAAACAATGACAACAAATTCAAGTTAAATAATAATCTTCCTTTGGGCCGATTGATTATTCACTCATTAAACCTTATAATTGTCACGTATTTATCACCACACATATGTAATTGATTCAGCCAAGCACTAATCTTCCTTTGGGACGACTAATATTTGCATGAACAACTACACACAAATATCAAACAACTTCATTAACCACCAAAATAAGAGATGTAACTTTGGTGACATTTTGTTTCAGTTAGTTCACTATGAATTTATGAAATTTACAGTTATAAAGAGACACCAAAATTATGTTTGAACTTATTTCTTATTGTCTATACAATGCACCTCAATTGCTATAGGACACTCAAAAATGATTTGGGTCCATGTAACAGTTAAAATTTCCTGAAAACAAAACTCTTACTAGGGCATAAAATGTTTTAATCATAGCTATTTTAATCCTTTGTCTTTAGATATGTAGCTATATTTATGGCATTCTTTTAATAAATATGATACAATACATCATAAATAAATCAAATAACAAATGTCATAAATTAATGCCAGAATTAAACGCTATATTAAAACATACACATAAGTAACATAAGGATGTCTCACTGAATGACACAAGAGAACCAAGTAGATATAATTTATATCTAAACTATAATATAGCTATGTAGAAAGTATTATGTCACCTTAGCTTTAATTTACTATTAACATTATCATCAATTATTATGATGTCAGTGGTAGCATGAACTAAGTGGTGGGATGTTTGCATTAGTATATCCTCTTATTTTAGAGTAAATGATATCCAACATATTAAATGCGTGAACCACAAGCTAAACCGAGATAACTGATTATATCAATTAAAAGATGGTATATATTATTCCATGCCCATAAAATGTATCAAAAAATTGTGAGATCTGTTAACCAAAATCAGCCACCATTTATGCCTAAAGCAATGAATCATAATACCGTATTCTTTGAGACATACTTTCAGTTCAATGTATGTCCACTGCCAAATCTGCATAGACATCACATAATTTACATGAGGTCAAAACATACTTAAACGAATAACTTATATGTTGTACACATTGATAAATTATATTTTATCAGTTCTCATCCAAAAAATTATATATCACATATATCTACTTTATAAAACAAAGAACCAAGTGATGTTTAAATCCATCAATAATGTAGTAATTCAAACATAATAATTGTTTGAATCCCATGAAATAGAAGACTGACCCTTGATGTTATGCAAGTATGGATAATGTTTCAGCATAAACAAAAAAAAAACTTTTTTATTTTGAACTAGACAAAACTGACAACTTTAATTCACGCGAAAACAAATCTAATGTAGATTTACATGATCTAAATAAAATAACAAGTCAAAACCTCATTTAAAAATAATTGGCAGATGGATACGTCATAATGTGAAGTAGAGAAATATAGATCTAATATTTAAAACTAACTCAATCCATAAAATCAACGTTAGAACATGCATAACAAATAGATGGAGTCAAAGAATCCAAACTTAACACAATTTTTTTTCTTATACACAAACAAAATTTTAACCATATAATATAAAATTCCCAATGAAATCAACAATGGATGGACTGTATTTATGATTACATCAGTCTAGATCCATAACTCCTTACGAAAAAAAGTTTTTTCTTGTATTTATGATCACATAAATCTAGATCCATAACTTCTTATTGAAAAACAATTTTTTTAATCCTTACATCCGTTGTTTAGTGTATTTTCAAACCACAAAACTAAATTTCTCAATTAATTTGTTAATGGGTGGCTCTGATACCACTTGTTAAGATTTCAAAATACTTTATCAACAAACAATCATGAACCCCTAAATTCAAATATGTAACTCATATTGATTTAATTGAGAACAAATCATAGAACAGATAAACAGTTAGAGAAGCGTATGCAGTACCTGAATTTCATAGTTATTGTTGTTAAAAAGATAGATTTGGTTTGGTCTTTCAAATTGACACAAACCCTAGATTTAAAATTAGCTCTCCATAGAAGAGGCTTAGAGGGTTGCTAAGGCTTGTGTAATTTGGGGACCATGACCCCTTATTTATAAAGTTGAAATTTTGTAATTTGGCCCATCAACAAATCAAAAATGCCCCGTATCCACACATTAGGCATACGATAAGTTAAGTTTAAGCCTTTTAATTTTAATCTAAAACTAGATTGCTTTAATTAGGCTTCACATAAAAAATGCACAACACATTTTATTTTATATATGTGATTCAATTGTCGAAATATTCCAATAGAAGACCTTACCATGCTGAGAAAAACTCACACAGAAATGTAATGAATCTATTCGGGTTAATTTGAATGGTGATAAAAGTATATTCAGTGTCATTCAGGAAACTAGTGAAAATGTTTCTTTGGAAAAAATAATCAACTAACTTCTGAAAAATGACAAAACCATGTAGTTGTTACCAACAATTAATTTGATATATTACAAGATTGTGTAGATGAGGAGCTTGAGGATGGTGAATTAACTGAACCATCGGAGTTTGATAAAGATACATATATTTGAAGTGTGATGTTGAAGATCAAATGTTAACTACTTTAGGTGGACATGATCAACACTATGTTACGTAATCAAAGGAAATGTGTTGAATTTCTATCTAATAACAATGATATGGCTACACCTTCTATTGAAAAAGATGGTAATTTAAACAATTATGAAATGGTAGAAACTACACATGCTTTTCCTAGCACAATCAGTAGTGATGCTGTCACTGCTACAAGTGACCATGAAGGTGGTCTTCTTACTTAAGTCGATATAGTTATTCATTCTGAGAGTGGAAATGTGCAAAGTGAAACTTCTCAATCAGGTGACAATGTTGGCAAATCTCAAATGTCACACTATGAAAATTCTCAGACTGTTGTGGTGTAGATACCAGCAAATACAATAGGAAATTGTCACCATTTTAGACCACCTGAAATTGATGCAGTAAAATTAATTCCATCGAGAAAGTTCGAGCTCCTGCTAGACCACATGAAGTCATTGACCATTGTGGCCAAACTTCTAGTGCTGAGGGACTTGTTATAATGTCTCAGGTATTAAATCATTACCTTCTGTGTCTTTCACCCGAGCTCTATTCTTAATCTGAATGCTTAAAACTTAACTGACAAAGATTCTTAAAGTATTTTAGGTGAAGAATCTAGCATAGGATCTGAATTTAGATAATGCAGACAATATATTTTAGGTGGCATTGATGTTGGTCGGTCAATTGAATCAGTTACACAATTTGATTTTAAGCAAACTTACTGCTCCCTTGGCAAGGAAAATTTATGTGCATGAGCACAACGCCTCCTCCTCTAAATGTTTTATCATTCTCAATGTCAAAGTCACTACCCCACCTCACAACTCCAGTTCTACCTGCTACGAACACATCCAGCCACCCTCAACGTATAGGGCTTCCCCTTGTTAACAACCCCAGTTAACCTGAAAGAAACTAATGCCTCTAATAAAGGTACTTTCTCTGCTTCCCCCCACTCTGCTTCATTTCCAGGCTTTTGAGGGAACAAGAAATCAGTCGCAAGGAGTATGAAACAACAATCGATGAATTCTAAATGGATCATTCATTAAAGCCTTTATTGTTTAGATATTTAGTTGTGATCATACCATGGCATTATGGATGTGAGGTAGTCCGCCCTTTTGGTTTTTCCTTATCATGGAAAGTAACTTTATTAATTAAGATGCTCTTATCTATGTCATGAAATCCTTGGCCCGCTAGCAAGTCTTTGTGAAGAACTTTTTCTCTTGGTGTTGTCTTTCAGACCACATCTTGAAGTCTTGTTTGCACCTCTGTTTTTTCCTTATATGTGTTTCTTTTCCTTTTTATATTTCTCCAGTGTATCGATATATTTGTTTCTATGTTTTCTTTGCATGTGTAGATAATGTATCTTCTATGTTTTGCTTTTGTTGCAAAGTCTTTATGTATCAAAACATGCTAAAGGACCATACAACCCCGTCGGCCGTGCCAAAAATAGTTACATCAAATTATTTAATGACTCTCTACACATATATTAGTCATAAAACCTGAAAATGTTATTAACATTTCATGATTGTATGCATAATTTACATGCATAAAATTATTATTGGATTCAATTTTTTTTAAATCACTGCATTTACAAGAAGCCTTAAAAAAATTTAGATTTTCTGTAAATATTTTATATTTTTAATAATTTAGTTTTCGGTTGATATTTAATTCAATTATTTAAAATAGTATTTTAAGTCAATTTTTTTTAATGTTTTATTACATGTGTTTTGAAATCCCTGATTTTTTAAATTTTAAAAAATTGAATGTTCCTCAATCTTTTATATATATATATATATTAATTGTTTAATGTTGAAACTACAATAATTTAATTACTGAAAATAGTATTTGTTGTGATTTATGACATGAAATCACATATGTTAATGAAGAGAATGTAGTCAATTAATTGATTGATTTATTAATTAATTGACTTATTGGTTGGTTGATTGATTGATTATAACAACCCGGATTTTTCAGAACCAAATTAAATTTTTTATTTTAACTATTTTAATGGATTTCGAATATTTGAAATGATTTATTTTAAATAATAATGATTTAAAGTTTATTTAAATTGAAGTCAGAATGTACAAATTTAATTTAATTATAAAACGAGCCTGAAATGACACGGTAGTTTGAAAATTCGACTTTAAATTTCAATTGAATGTATAGAATTCAAAATAAATCGGATTTTGATAAAACCAGAAACAACTGAATCTGTTTAAAAATATCTTTCCAACAAATGTGAAAAATTGAGATTTCATAATATAAATTGAAAGTTATGTCTAGTTTAAAATTTAGAATAGTCGCTATGGAATTTATACATATTTTTAATATAATACATAGCCCTTAAAATAGTCAATTTGCAAACGACCTCCATTTTCGATGATCCCGCTTTTTTTGGATCCGGAATGTCAAATTATTGTTAGGTTTAAATTTTCATAATTTTTGGAACCAATATGTGAGTGTGGTAAATTTAAACGTGTTTGGTCAATTCAGTTTGAATTTAATCAATTGGAAAATGGCCATTTTTCAAACAGCCTCCAAATTCGATGAAATTAGTTTTGTTAGGACCGTATCGTTAAAACATAGCAAGATTTATTTTTTTGTAATTTTTTGAGTCAGTATGTGGCCTCGGTAAATTAAAATGTACGTTTAAATTCAATATATAGTGGTTTATATTTTAATTTTGATGAAAACTGATCGAAACAATCGAATTGACTTGCGAAACATATTCCATTTTGTCCGGAATAGGGGTATTTGGTTGGAAACGACAGTCGTTGGGTTTGATTTGGAGTTCGGATTGGTAAACGAGTTATTTATGAATTAAATAATATAAAAATAGTATAAATATCATTGGGAAAATCTCTAAACCCTAAGTCACTTAACAGATGCGCCGTCATTCCCAAATCAAGGGCGAAAACCATACAAAACATTTCCCCTAAATTCCTCTCAATATACAACGAATTAGAGGATGAAATCTGAAGCAAAATGAAAGATTTTGGAGAGCTCTTGAAGGTTATACGATTATGATCGTTAATTATATGGTGGTTTGGGAGATTTCGCGGCTCACAGGGGTCCGGTTTGATGATGTTTTCTGCGATGGGGGGTGCGTTGAGTTGCCTCTTGTTCAGGGCGGTGATAGGTGGCTTTAAAGCCATCGGAGGGGGAGGATCTAATGGGGTTCCAGCAGCGTTTAGGGGTTGTGACGGCGAAGGGTTCAAATCGAGGAATGGGTTTCGCTGTTTGAACGTTATAGAGAGGAACAGGTTCTGGAAGATGGTGAGGGTAATTTAATTATTTTAATTACATAATGAAATGAATATAATACCGTAACTTCTTCATACGAGGTCCAAATCCGACGAAACAAGTTGTGTTGCAATCATCTTGAAGAGCACTACATTTTAGATCTGACTAAAAGCGATTTGGAGCAAATTAGAATTTGAGACGATTTTAAATCAAAATAGAACAATTCAGAAATAAAGAATGACGGAGTGGAAACCAACGTAAGAACTCCTTCTCACTAAATTATATTTTATCATGTTATAGTATTCATGTATAAAAGTATAAAGAATTGCCAGTTTAAATTATTATAAATTGTATACGGTGCCTATTAGCTCACCTCCCTCGTCCACAGACCATGGACGATTTTATTGACTGTATTGTGTTTTGTTTGTGATGTTAACATATTGAAAATAAAGTTAGCATTAATGTAGTAGTTGAAATTAAATTATAAATATCTATTTATAATTTAAACAGTGAAAAATTGGTTAAATAGAAAAATAATTCAAACTTAATTAGAATTGGTTAAATTTATTAACCAATAATTTATTTAAACAGACTGTTGTTGTTTGAAAACCCTACACGGGTATTGGGATGATATTTGACATATACGAATCCCAGTATTTAGTTATATGTCAATCGATGGATCGACAAACTGTGATAAGCATTATTTTAATTATTTAATGCTTATACAGTAGTGAATTGCACTCTGGATATGAATTGACTGTTTAATAGTTGTTTATCACTATTTTTGAGTACAAACGATGTATGGAATCCATATAAACAAAATTATATGGTAATTGATTGAGTCTGATTCCAATTCAGATATAACGTATAGTTTTCAAATAATATATAGTATAGTTTTCAAATAATATTCAGTAAAGTTTTAAAATAATATTCTGTATAGATTTAAAATAATATTCAGTGAAGAATCAAAATACAATTTTGATGTCCGATTTTGGATGGACACAAAAATATTGAAATATTCATAACTATAATGAATATGAAGCCGTGTTGAGTAGTTAAATGCCATTTTAACCCAGACGGGTTTATGGATCGATTTTATTTATTTTATAATGAATATCGAAATGAATTGATTTCAAAATATGATGTTTTGAAAATATTATCATTGTATTATTATAATGATATAGAGTATTCAATTTTGATTTAAAATTGAAAATGAAGTTGAAATCGTCTTAAAATGAATTAATATACAAATTTATAAAATACGTTTTAAATGGAAATCAACGATATATATATTATATATATTTAAATGGCTTGAATAGAACGTGCCGCGCAGCGACCATTCGCAAATTTCAACCATTAACATCAAATTGGCATAATAGGAGATCCGATTGTCGGGTTCTCCTAAAACGAGAACCGTTGGGTTCGTATCGGAAAGAGATTTCCAATGAATATAAGAGATTTGAAATCTAATGGTTGGATTTGGAATTATGTCCAAATCAAATTTGGAAAACCTGGCCATGAATGCAGTTCAGTGGCCGTAATTGGAAACCGACTGTACGGGCCTTGATAAAATTATCAAAAATAGTAATAATTTGTGTAAAATCATAATAAATGATTTGGAAAGAATCTGGATGAAAAATTCCGCATTGTAAAGATAAAAATATATTTTTTTCTAAATGAACTAGTTATTAACTAGATTTAAAATCCATTAATTTTTTAATAAATAACTTGGATTTGTAAAGGGTTTTAATATAACCAGAAATTTCCAATATATAAATTGGAATGGATTTGAATAGAAATCATCTTCAGGAGATTTCGATATTGGATTCCATGACTATATGGATATTGTGGAGGAATTAGGAAGACATATATATATATATCATTATTGCCCATACGATATGTGTTGGTTTTAGAATTTGATATTGAATGTAAGCCGATATAACTTGTAACACCCCGAACTTTTAATGACATTAAAGAGAATAAATTGAATAGTAATTAATTTAATATACATAATTAGAGGAAATGGACTGCACCATTGCGTCCGTCTCGAAAGTCTGGTCAAGATAGACATTTGGTTTGCGTAAAACGGACATCGTATGAAGAAGTTATGAGGGTTTTAAGTTTGTATACGCATAGAAATATTATGTATACACATATGAGTCAGAATTTCATCCAGAACAGTTCAAATTTGAAAATTGAAAAATAGCGGCAGAATTCCCGCTCTAGGGTGTCGACCCCTCTAGAGGGGTGTCGACACCCCTAGGGCTAACGTGGCACTCGGTTTCAGGGGGTCTGGCATCTTTATATATATGGCCTATTCTCCTATTTTCTTCATTGGAAATCATGGAGGCCATATGCTGCCAGGGTGCGAACTGAGATGGAACCGTTATCTATAACAACATACTTTGCAAATCAAATACAGAAATTCAAGATCCGTTCTTTCTCAATTCTCTAAACCTAACACTGTGAGTTTCTAGTTGCTTTTAGGTTTAGATAATTAAAACTAAATAATGAAAGTCTATGAATTGGATATGTTGTAAACTGTGATTCTATGCTAGCGCTAAACCCTATACTTTGACATGATAGATCTATTTTCCTAGATCTAATATAATTGTGGTTATTCTATTATGTTGCCTGTGTGGATCTTGACTTGCAACTATATTGTGGTGAATGTACACCTATTAAATTGGACAGTTGTAACATTGGTTGGATCTAGTTCTTTATGTAAATCACGTTACACTTGTCATATTGTGATCAATTTGGATATGTTGTAAACTTGACATGTGAATCCATCTTTAGATCTAAACATGTTACTATGTCACCCTAATTATGATAGATCTAAATAGTTGAGCATCTAAGAGGTTAATTTATATCTCATTATGCTTGCTTTGATATCGTAGTAATTGCCACAAGTTCATCAGTTTTATGTCCACCTTGTTATGATGTTAATTACATGTCCATTCACCTTATTATCATGCTAGTTTATGTTTATGCCAAGATGACCACTTTAGTTATGTTCCCATTATCTTCCCTATTATCGTTTATGACTAGGCTATTGTCTAGCCTACGCATACTGCCAGTTTATGAGTACGCTAGCTAAGGAACGAGGAAAAAGGGTTAATAATTGACATAATTTGGATATGAACATTTTTGGACATATAATTCAAATTATTGGATAAAGTGGGCATTAACACTTATAAATGGAAAGGATTAATTAATTAATTAAAAATGGAATGTTTGGTAATTACAATTAGGAATTGTAATTGTACTTATGACAGAGGTTAGGTTGCATTAGTGGTGGAAGTCTGCCCGGACCCGACCAGCATATCCAGCGGTCACTAATGTTGAACCTAATGTGGGAGGTATAAGTACGTAAATACGAATCGGGCTATGACACGAGGTTAGGCCCAACTGTGGAATAAATTTGCCCGGACCCGACCGGCATATCCAGCATCCACATGTTGTAGGCCTAATGTGGGAGGTCTGGCCCATTATAAACCAAAAATGGCATGGTAAAGAATTGAACTACTTAACCTAATTTAATCCATAAGGATTGTATGATTATGAACTTAAGTTAGGGTTAAGTAAAATTGGATGGGTAGTGGGTGGGTTAAGTAAATTAGAGGGGGTGGGTAATATTTACATATAGGCCCACGAACTTAACCCAATAAGGTTATGTAACTAAAGACACCCTTTAGGGTAAGCATAACTGACATAGGGCTACGTAATTAAAGACACCTAAGGGTATACATAGTCAGTGAAAAACCTAGTGGGGATACAAGACAAAGGGGAGAGCTTGTATCATATTGTGTGGGATCCATTTCAGTCAGTAACCCGGAGTAGGTATCAAATAAAGAACTCTGTAATAGAGGAGAAGGGGCACGCTTACTGATTGATTATAAGAGATCCAAACGAGATGGAAAGTGTGGACGGCGCAAACCGACCGGGCCATGTGCGTGCATGAGCCGGGCAGAGGGGGATAAGACGACAATGACACCAATAGATATGGTTGTGCACACCTTAGGAAATGAAGGGTTTCCACTTTAGGAAGTGATACCTCCTACTGTGGGGCCAGCACAGGATATCTAAGGGGTAGGAAGCCGATCGATTAGGGTAGTAGTTAGGGTACACTCGGACGTATGCCCTAAGTCTACCAACTTATAGTGGAAGGGATCGTCTCATTTTATTTATACTAGTAATAGTGCAGAGTAATCATTAGTGAAGCACATATACCTTACCCTATCTATCTTGTCACACCTGCCATTTATGTAGTGATCTCTCTTATCCACTTTATATGCCTATCATGTTACATTTATTTATTTACTAGCTAAAAGTAACTAGACTCGCCAGACTTTATGTCTGACCCTTTTGTTTCTCCTTCTTTCTTCCGCCCCCCCTCCCCTCACGTTCTCAGGGAGGAAACACTCGGGCTTAGTCAGGACTCAGATATCATCTTGCTAGGAGCAATTTCTGAAGTATGGCTCAAGTTCTTGTCCCTACTATGGCTTAACTCTTTTAATTAGGGAATTATGCTTTTTATATACTAATGTACTCTAATGGTGCAAGACAGAAGTTATTTTGTTGTAATGGTTTTTGTGACTTAAGGTATTGTGAACCACGGTATTATGATTTATGTCTGAAATGAAAATTTAAATTTCTGCTGCTATCTTATTTATATCTGTCTTGTAATTATTCTGTGTCTTTTTACCCATAACGCTTCACGAAACTTAATACATTCCCTTTGAGAGTGACATTAACGGACGTGGGGTATCACATAATTTCTATTCAGAGCCTTATATTTAATATCAAAGTATATTTTGAGTTTGTCGTGAATGATGTCTTCAGTAACATTGTTCTTAAACCCCGTGTGGAAAGAATAAATATTTTAATTAAGATTATTAGAGTTTCCAATTATATTTAGTAATTGGAATAAAATGGAATGTGATTTTGGGTTTATTGTGAACTGTGTTTTAAATAACATTCGTTCTTTAACCCGAATTAACAGTAAAATGTGATTTGGAATTTATAAATCTTTTAATTAAGATTAATGGAATTTTCCAAAGTAAAGTTTTCCAATTTAATATAATAAACTGGAATGGAATGGAACTCGATTTGGTAATAATCGAAGTGAGCTTCTGTGGTGGAAGACTATTACTACATATGGAATTTAAAAGGCATTGTCATTATTCCATTTATATTATTAGTCGGATACGGAAATTGATATCGATTATATATTGATCTGTTTCCCGTGAAAGTTCCATTTTTATGGAAGAGGATTTGGTTTTATCGTGAACTGTGTTTTAAATAATATGACGACCGGGAATTTCGCTCGATCCGAATCAGTCGTTAAACCGATCTAGACCGTTCGAAACCCATGTTCGTTTGAGAACAAGACAAAACAGAACGTAGACGGAAGAACATTTCATTGCTATTACAACAATTCCATCAGATACAAGAATATACAGAGTATAAATGAATAAATTACATTCGATAAATATTAGAGATTACAATAAATTACATAGCAGCGGAAAATAATACAAAGCACAACTGAAGGTGATATACGGATACAGAGCTTTCCGGATATCATTCCAGCTGTAAACCAGGATCCCGTGAATATAAATCTACAAAACCAAAACTACTAGCTGCCCGTGCGGAAAATAGGGGCACCCAGAGTTTAGGTTAAAACAATAAACTTCAGGTCAGTCATGTGACTGGTGTGAGAACTAAAACAGTTATTTAATTCAATTTTAAAAGAGAGTAATTCAAGGGACCACGCCGTATAACACGGAACGGGTTTCCTCCCAAGAATACCAGTGCATAGAATAACCAACGCAATGCTTTTTCGAAAAATGAAGCTATTATAAGACCTAGGTCCCATCACACAATGCAACGCAAGCCGGAGGATAGGGTTTTCCCTTATAATAGCCAAACATGCTTGGTACGTTTAAAACAAATCATTTGATACTATAATAAGTGTATAGTGTCAAAACATTTCAATCATAAATATCAATCCTAGGCGGCATGGGTACCATCTATCATGTCGCCATACTAGGCTCTACAAATAAAACCGAATTACACGTATTGGAAATTGGATTTCCGTCATGAGTCGAGGCAAGGGGCAAGCTCCTCTCCGCGTTCAAGACACTCTAGCAAATGCCTCCGGGTTACGCACTCTGGGCAACCCCGGATCCTCCAAGGCCGGTCCTCACTTACGTTAGAGGATTAATTATTCCTGAACACACGTTTCCCGGTCCTTACAGACCTATAATCGAGGCGCCTCGCATTCCAACAACCACATAGGTGAAAAGTATATAAATGTCAGGGCTGGTAAGTCACTGACACCACCATAGCTAGAAAGAAACATCATGCACTCCTTGGGTCCTTATCCCGTTTTTGACTCATACCGAGGTGTGAGGCTCGCGAATCCACGCTATACACAAAGCTACGCCACAAAGGCCGTGCTTTGATCATTAACCACAAGACTTTGCTTTTCAACAGAAGCCTTGATCATTGCATCTTAGCGTGCCACACAGGCAATTCATGCCATGCGACTGATGTCCATCGATATACAACCTCTGAGCTCGTACGTCTCAGAGAAGGGCGTTAAGCAAAAGAATAAATTCTCCGCCGCCAAACAGATGTATATTTAATAGAAATCAATCAACACAGAATAAAATCCAATGTCAGACACACAATCCATTTACAAGTCCGTTCTGGGTCTGAACGAAACCGGAGGCACTTTCCTCGCATATCCATCCATCTCCAAGTACGTCTGGACGACCACCAACTATTTCCATCCTCTTGGGTGTACTGCCCAATCAGGATCGTCAGTAATTATCCAAACGATGTGAAGACTTCCGGTCTTCAACCACCGTCTTCATCTTCGACATATCGTCGAATCGGTTATTCAGAATGGGTACAAACCCGGCCATTCCGAACAACCCGCGTATATTAAAAACAAATGTTACACAAACACAACATACGCCTCATTCCAATTCATTAGTCACTAACCGTAAATCAGCAAGAGAACAATTTCCCAAATAATAACCCCGAAGGCCGAAACCAACATCAGATCAATATCCAGGAAACCATTCTTCTTGACTAACCTACAGCTAGTTTCTAAATTTCAATTCTTAGGGAAAGGTTCCCATTAATTTTATCCAAGATAAATTCTTTAAAATTTATCCTTTAATCTTCCTTTGGATGTCGTTTCAAACCAAATTATGGTTTTCTAAACTAGTCGAGATTAGCGAACCACATCGAAGTAATTATTTATTTTATTTCCCAATCCCAACCTATTCATCCCATGAAGAAAAACTGGTAATACTCCATATCTAATACTATGGTGTTATCGGTAAAATTAATTACCATTTCACGTTCAAATCTAATTAAAGATTTAACTATCGCTTTGGAGCAAAACTGGCGATACTCCATTCTCGCTCATTTCTAAATTTGATAATTTAGATTATAGATTCACATTTCAATCTAATTTCAGATTCATTAAAACTCCTTTTACTGGGTTAAAGAACTAGGTGTTATTTAAAACACAGTTCACGATAAACCCAAATCACAATCTCCTCGGGTTAAAGAACTAGTGTTGTTTAAAACACCGTTCACGATAAACCCATTTCAAATCCAATCAAATATGTTAGAAATTCCGATTTATTTAAAACCCCTTTTTAAATCTAATTTATTTATTTAAAAATAATTGGGTTTTAAATTTAGTTCAAAACTAGTTCATTTCGATAAAAATCCATTTTTATCTTTTCAAATATGGAGTTTTTCATCCCAAATTATCCCAAATCATTTCTTCTGATTTTACACAAATTATTGATATTTTTAATAATTTTTATCAAGGCCCGTACAGTCGATTTCCAACAATGGCCATCGAACTGCACTTACAGCAACCTTTTTCAAATTTGATTTGGACGTATCTCCAAATCCAACCGTTAGATTTTGAATTTCTAATATTCGTTAGAAAACTCTTTTCGATACGAACCCAACGCTTCCGGTTTTAGGAGAATCCGACGGTCGGATCTCCCGTAATGTCCGTTTGAAATAAATGGTCGAAATTCACGAACTGCCGCGGCGTGGCGCGTTCTATTCAGGCCATTATATATTATATATATATAATATACTTTGTCGATTTCTATTTAAAATGAATTATATAAATAGTTTTAAATTCGTTTCAAAAACAATTTCAACTTCCATTTCAATCCAAAGCAAAATTGAATTCTTCTTTATAAATTCGTTTTAAAAATTCATTTCTATTCAATTCAAATTTCAATTCAATTTGAATTCATTTCAATTCGCTTTCAATTCAATTTGAATTCATTTTCAATTCAATTCAATTTCAAAGTCGTTTTCTATTCGATTCAATTCAAATTGGTTTTCTATTCGATTCAATTCAAATTGGTTTTCTATTCGACTTAAATCAAATTCGTTTTCTAATCAATTTAAATCAAAATCGTTTTATATTCAATTCATTTCGAAATCGAATAAAATCGATATAAATATCGTTCACGTCAAAATGGCGTCAATCTAATCAACACGGCTTAATGTATTTCTATTTTCAAATATTCTATTTCAAATATTTCCTATTATCAAAATATTTGTTATTATCAAAATATTTCGTTCAACACATGACTAATCTCAACGGATGAGTACTGTCAACACATGAACCTTTATTTTATATTGATAAAGATGCAAATTTTATTATTAGAATATTTCGTTCAACACATGACTAATCTCAACGGATGAGTACTGTCAACACATGAACCTTTATTTTATATTGATAAAGATGCAAATTTTATTATTAGAATATTTCGTTCAACACATGACTAATCTCAACGGATGAGTACTGTCAACACATGAACCTTTATTTTATAATATTCTTTATTTTCTAAATTGGAGTGAGGCTCAATCAATTACCATATAATGTTAATTATATGGATTTTCTTACATCACACTTATATAATAGCATTGAAAAATAATCAACCATCAACCAAAGTGCACTACACTGTATAAGCATCAAATATAGATATCTAACGCTTATAACAGCCTGTCAATCAATCGATCGACATATTTAATCAATCAGGATGAGTGAACTTCAAATTTCATCCCAACACCCATGTGGGGTTTCAAAAAATCAAACACAGACTTTATTTGTGCAGTTGGGCGATGTGTAAAATTTATCGTCCCAATCAATGTACTTCAAATAGGTGTGCATAAACAAACCGTCCGGTTTGTAAATGAATGTTTTATTTTATTCACTTTCACTATATTCATATTCACGTTAAAAATTATATTTTTAACGATAAAACATTTTATTTTAACATATGAATTTCTCTTCAGTTCATTCTTTAAATAAAATGATATTTTTATTTTCTATCTAACTTATTTTAGAAAATTTCGGCGGCATAACGGTACGATACCAGAAACGGGACGAGGCCTAGCCTTATCCCCGGTCTAGTGAAGGCCCACGCCATTTACACATCAATCAAATTCACCAAACAACCAAATTTCAACCAAATCATTTAACTAATTTTTGCAATCAAACAAACAAGTCCATGGTCTGTGGACGATTGTGTCGGGTGCTACTAAACACCGTCTGCATCCTAGTATATATATATAACTAGAAAAGAAATTGAAAGGTGAGAAATTCTCACATATAGCTATCCAATCATCTTGACTCTTCATTTATAGAAATCTTCATCTTTCACGCCTTTTTATCACCTTCGTTGCCCGTAGTCACTACATATGTAAAAATCGGATTTTTACTTCGCTATTCAATATATAAAAATCGAATTTTTTTATCTTGCTATTCAATATATAAAAATCGATTTTTTTTTATCTTGCTATTCAATATATAAAAATCGAACTTTTTTTATCTTGCTATTCAATATATAAAAATCGAATTTTTTTATCTTGCTATTCAATGTATAAAAATCGAATTTTTACTATGTTATTCAATTTATATCTTATAGATAAAAATTCTATTTTTACATCGTTATTCTCTATATAAAGGTCTCGCCTTTTCGACTATAAAGATTTCGCCTTTTCAATTTTAAAGATTTCGCCTTTATAAAAATAAAGATTTCGCCTTTATAAAAATAAAGATTTCGCCTTTATAAAAATATAGATTTCATCTTTTCAAATATAGATTTCATCTTTTCAAAAATATAGATTTCATCTTTTCAAAAATATAGATTTCATCTTTTCAAAAATATAGATTTCATCTTTTCAAAAATATAGATTTCATCTTTTCAAATATCAATCTTTATTTTGCTACACATATAAAGATGCTGTTTTTAATATTCCTATCATGTAAAAATTATATTTTTAATTCTCTACATAAACAAAAATCATATTTTTACATCATCTACATAGTAAAGATTATATTTTTACTACTTTAAAAATATAAAAATCATATTTTTATTCTTCATACGTATATAAAAATTATATTTTTATTCTCTAAATTAAAAATCAAAACTTCAAACAAACAAAGATCTTGCCTTTACACAAATAACAATCGCATATTTTCAGTTTCTAAAAATCACATGTTTTATCATATAAAAATCCTCTCTTACATTTATTAAAAATCATTTCTTCTTAATGCCATAAGATATATAAAAACTGATTTTATTTTCTGCTAAAAACAATTTTTAAATTCATAATAACACCTACATAATAAACGAATAAAAACAAATACATAAAACTTACATTTTTTTTTGAAAGGAGGGGGGTGGTTTCGCTGTTGAACTTCGAAGGCGGGGGTTTGCTTGCGTCGGTTGACACCAGGAGGGGGGGGGAAGGGTACGGGGGTCGTCGAACGGAGGAGGGGAGGGAGAACGGAGCGGTGCGATTTAGGGATTTAGGGGGGGTTCGATGTGGGTTCGGCGAGGAGGAGAAGAAGAGGCGAAGTAGCAGATCGGGGGGGGGGGCTAGCTGCGAGCGGCGGAGGGGGGGTAGCGCTGACGAGGTCGGAGGGGGAGGGCCCGGTCGAGGCGTGCGATGGCCCGAGGCCTGGGCGTCGCGCCCCTTTCCGTCATCGTCTCTCTCTGTTTTTTTTTATTTCAGTTTGAAATGATACGGGGAGGGGCCAGAGGAATTAAAGGGGGTGAGGAGAGAGTTTTTTTTTATTATTATGAAAAAGTTGACTTTTACATACGACCTCTAAACGAGGTCCACCGCCTGTCGTCCATAGCGTTTCACCCCCATTCCGAACAAATGGGATATGTATCGCAAGCTGATTTGATCGTTACAATCAGTTTCCGTTGAATTTACATTTAAATCACTATATTGAATTTTAAACGTACATTTCAATTTACCGGGGTCACATACTAACTAGAAAAATTCTCGAAAAATATTTTCAAGCTTCGTATTGACGATACGGTCCTAACAAAACTAGTTTCGTCGAATTCTGAGACCGTTGGAAAAATGGCCAATTTCCAGTCGATTAAAATCAACTGAAACTGGTCAAACGCGTTTTTCTTTACCACGCTCACTTATTGATTCGAAAAATTATGAAATTTGGAATCTAGCAACAATTTGACATCACGGATCCAACAAAAGTGGTTTCATCGAAATCCGAGGTCGTTTGCAAAATTCCCATTTTTAAGGGCCTGAATTCCATAGCGACTATTCAGAATTTTCAACTGGACATATCTTTTGATTCCCGTGATGAAATTTCGATTTTTCGGATTCGTTGGAAAGATATTCACAATTAGATCCTAATGTTTTTGGTTTCACTAAAATCCGGATTGTTTTGCACCCGGTATGTTCAATTGAAGTTTGAAATCGAATTATCGAACCACCGCGCCATTTTCAAATCTATTTATAATTATATATAATTATTATATATTCTAACGACAACGTATATAATATATACATTTGAATCATATTCAAAATAAATTTCTCGTCAATATTATTTAAAATAAATCTATTTTAAATATTCAAAATTCGCTAAAATTGCCAAAATAAAAATTTTAAACTGGCCCAGATTTTCGGGTTATTACAATCTCCCCCACTTAAAACTTTTCGTCCCCGAAAAGGAACAAAGTCGAAAGTGGTTTGATTATTCAGCTCTACGTTCGATCTGGCTTCCATTCTCCAACTTTTCAGTTTCTGAGAATTTTCAAAAATTTGGCTAACACCCTAAATTTTCGAAAAATTTCGCCATAACCTCCCCTACACCGGGAGCCACGGGAAAATCCCGAAATTGCCAAACAGGCCTTCTGATCTCAAAAAGAAAAAGAAAAAGCCAAGCGGCTAGCCAATAGGCTCATAAAATCATCATCACCAAACAAAACAGTAAATTATGTAGCAAACATGTACCTATTTGTCGGGCAAACAAATTTTATTCTTCGGCTCTAGCCTCCTTGCTATGACCTGTTCAATGTAAGTATATGTATATGCATGCAAATGCGACCAATTTTCGATACTGTTCAATATTTGATATAATTAAGCTAAATAGTTCAAAAATTATCAAACAACTAAACAACCAACACAAACATCAATCAATTAGTGGATTAACGTTTCAAATTCATAATTTTGATACATATACAAAAATCATGTTTTTGATGCCAATTCACAACAAATAAATCTATCTATATTAGTTTTGGTTCTCACACCAGTCTAATGGAAATATATAGATATCACACCTTCGAAACACGAAAATAAATACTGGTGATGGCGCGCCATCATCAGAATCATGTCCGGGCGACTAGAATGTGATTCTATATCTATCTAATATATTAAAACTTCGAATATACGTTCATGACGCGTATATGCAAAACCTTTATATACTAGATTGTCCAAATTCAAAATAAATAAATAATCAAATACGTTTAAAACGATTTAAATTTTCAAAACAAAAACTGTTTTCATTTGAAAAATATACTCTTCACACTCGTTCTAGGATACTACTGATCCTATCTCTAACGAGTCATTCTAATTGGATATTACTAATCCAGTATCTGATGAATTCTTTCGTATGGTTCTAATGTGTCTTGTTCTCGAGCTCTGTAAACCAAAGCTCTGATACCAAATATGACGACCGGGAATTTCGCTCAATCCGAATCAGTCGTTAAACCGATCTAGACCGTTCGAAACCCCTGTTCGTTTGAGAACAAGACAAAACAGAACGCAGACGGAAGAACATTTCATTGCTATTACAACAATTCCATCAGATACAAGAATATACAGAGTATAAATGAATAAATTACATTCGATAAATATCAGAGATTACAATAAATTACATAGCAGCGGAAAATAATACAAAGCACAACTGAAGGTGATATACGGATACAGAGCTTTCCGGATATCATTCCAGCTGTAAACCAGGATCCTGTGAATATAAATCTGCAAAACCAAAACTACTAGCTGCCCGTGCGGAAAATAGGGGCACCCAGAGTTTAGGTTAAAACAATAAACTCCAGGTCAGTCATGTGACTGGTGTGAGAACTAAAACAGTTATTTAATTCAATTTTATAAGAGAGTAATTCAAGGGACCACGCCGTATAACATGGAACGGGTTTCCTCCCAAGAATACCAGTGCATAGAATAACCAACGCAATGCTTTTTCGAAAAATGAAGCTATTATAAGACCCAGGTCCCATCACACAATGCAACGCAAGCCGGAGGATAGGGTTTTCCCTTATAATAGCCAAACATGCTTGGTACGTTTAAAACAAATCATTTGATACTATAATAAGTGTATAGTGTCAAAACATTTCAATCATAAATATCAATCCTAGGCGGCATGGGTACCATCTATCATGTCGCCATACTAGGCTCTACAAATAAAACCGAATTACACGTATTGGAAATTGGATTTCCGTCATGAGTCGAGGCAAGGGGCAAGCTTCTCTCCGCGTTCGAGACACTCTAGCAACTGCCTCCGGGTTACGCACTCTGGGCAACCCCGGATCCTCCAAGGCCGGTCCTCACTTACGTTAGAGGATTAATTATTCCTGAACACACGTTTCCCGGTCCTTACAGACCTATAATCGAGGCGCCTCGCATTCCAACAACCACATAGGTGAAAAGTATATAAATGTCAGGGCTGGTAAGTCACTGACACCACCATAGATAGAAAGAAACGTCACGCACTCCTTGGGTCCTTATCCCGTTTTTGACTCATACCGAGGTGTGAGGCTCGCGAATCCACGCTATACACAAAGCTACGCCACAAAGGTCGTGCTTTGATCATCAACCCCAAGACTTTGCTTTTCAACAGAAGCCTTGATCATTGCATCTTAGCGTGCCACACAGGCAATTCATGCCATGCGACTGATGTCCATCGATATACAACCTCTGAGCTCGTACGTCTCAGAGAAGGGCGTTAAGCAAAAGAATAAATTCTCCGCCGCAAAACAGATGTATATTTAATAGAAATCAATCAACACAGAATAAAATCTAATGTCAGACACACAATCCATTTACAAGTCCGTTCTGGGTCTGAACGAAACCGGAGGCACTTTCCTCGCATATCCATCCATCTCCAAGTACGTCTGGACGACCACCAACTATTTCCATCCTCTTGGGTGTACTGCCCAATCAGGATCGTCCGTAATTATCCAAATGATGTGAAGACTTCCGGTCTTCAACCACCGTCTTCATCTTCGACATATCGTCGAATCGGTTATTCAGAATGGGTACAAACCCGGCCTTTCCGAACAACCCGCGTATATTAAAAACAAATGTTACACAAACACAACATACGCCTCATTCCAATTCATTAGTCACTAACCGTAAATCAGCAAGAGAACAATTTCCCAAATATTAACCCCGAAGGCCGAAACCAACATCAGATCAATATCCAGGAAACCATTCTTCTTGACTAACCTACAGCTAGTTTCTAAATTTCAATTCTTAGGGAAAGGTTCCCATTAATTTTATCCAAGATAAATTCTTTAAAATTTATCCTTTAATCTTCCTTTGGATGTCGTTTCAAACCAAATTATGGTTTTCTAAACTAGTCGAGATTAGCGAACCACACCGAAGTAATTATTTATTTTATTTCCCAATCCCAACCTATTCATCCCATGAAGCAAAACTGGTAATACTCCATATCTAATACTATGGTGTTATCGGTAAAATTAATTACCATTTCACGTTCAAATCTAATTAAAGATTTAACTATCGCTTTGGAGCAAAACTGGCGATACTCCATTCTCGCTCATTTCTAAATTTGATAATTTAGATTATAGATTCACATTTCAATCTAATTTCAGATTCATTAAAACTCCTTTTACTGGGTTAAAGAACTAGGTGTTATTTAAAACACAGTTCACGATAAACCCAAATCACAATCTATTTATCCTCGGGTTAAAGAACTAGTGTTGTTTAAAACACCGTTCACGATAAACCCATTTCAAATCCAATCAAATATGTTAGAAATTCCGATTTATTTAAAACCCCTTTTTAAATCTAATTTATTTATTTAAAAATAATTGGGTTTTAAATTTAGTTCAAAACTAGTTCATTTCGATAAAAATCCATTTTTATCTTTTCAAATATGGAGTTTTTCATCCCAAATTTTCCCAAATCATTTCTTCTGATTTTACACAAATTATTGATATTTTTAATAATTTTTATCAAGGCCCGTACAGTCGATTTCCAACAATGGCCATCGAACTGCACTTACAGCGACCTTTTTCAAATTTGATTTGGACGTATCTCCAAATCCAACCGTTAGATTTTGAATTTCTAATATTCGTTAGAAAACTCTTTTCGATACGAACCCAACGCTTCCGGCTTTAGGAGAATCCGACGGTCGGATCTCCCGTTATGTCCGTTTGAAATAAATGGTCGAAATTCACGAACTGCCGCGGCGCGGCGCGTTCTATTCAGGCCATTATATATTATATATATATATATAATATACTATGTCGATTTCTATTTAAAATGAATTATATAAATAGTTTTAAATTCGTTTCAAAAACAATTTCAACTTCCATTTCAATCCAAAGCAAAATTGAATTCTTCTTTATAAATTCGTTTCAAAAACAATTTCAACTTCCATTTCAATCCAAAGCAAAATTGAATTCTTCTTTATAAATTCGTTTTAAAATTCATTTCTATTCAATTCAAATTTCAATTCAATTTGAATTCATTTCAATTCGCTTTCAATTCAATTTGAATTCGTTTTCAATTCAATTCAATTTCAAAGTCGTTTTCTATTCGATTCAATTCAAATTGGTTTTCTATTCGATTCAATTCAAATTGGTTTTCTATTCGACTTAAATCAAATTCGTTTTCTAATCAATTTAAATCAAAATCGTTTTATATTCAATTCATTTCGAAATTGAATAAAATCGATGTAAATATCGTTCACGTCAAAATGGCGTCAATCTAATCAACACGGCTTAATGTATTTCTATTTTCAAATATTCTATTTCAAATATTTCCTATTATCAAAATATTTGTTATTATCAAAATATTTCGTTCAACACATGACTAATCTCAACGGATGAGTACTGTCAACACATGAACCTTTATTTTATATTGATAAAGATGCAAATTTTATTATTAGAATATTTCGTTCAACACATGACTAATCTCAACGGATGAGTACTGTCAACACATGAACCTTTATTTTATATTGATAAAGATGCAAATTTTATTATTAGAATATTTCGTTCAACACATGACTAATCTCAACGGATGAGTACTATCAACACATGAACCTTTATTTTATAATATTCTTTATTTTCTAAATTGAAATGAGGCCCAATCAATTACCATATAATGTTAATTATATGGATTTTCTTACATCACACTTATATAATAGCATTGAAAAATAATCAACCATCAACGAAGTTCACTACACTGTATAAGCATCAAATATAGATATCTAACGCTTATAACAGCCTGTCAATCAATCGATCGACATATTTAATCAATCAGGATGAGTGAACTTCAAATTTCATCCCAACACCCGTGTGGGGTTTCAAACAATCAAACACAGATTTTATTTGTGCACTTGGGCGATGTGTAAAATTTATCGTCCCAATCAATGTCCTTCAAATAGGTGTGCATAAACAAACCGTCCGGTTTGTAAATGAATGTTTTATTTTATTCACTTTCACTATATTCATATTCACGTTAAAAATTATATTTTTAACGATAAAACATTTTATTTTAACATATGAATTTCTCTTCAGTTCATTCTTTAAATAAAATGATATTTTTATTTTCTATCTAACTTATTTTAGAAAATTTCGGCGGCATAACGGCACGATACCAGAAACGGGACGAGGCCTAGCCTTATCCCCGGTCTAGTGAAGGCCCACGCCATTCACACATCAATCAAATTCACCAAACAACCAAATTTCAACCAAATTATTTAACTAATTTTTGCAATCAAACAAACAAGTCCATGGTCTGTGGACGATTGTGTCGGGTGCTACTAAACACCGTCTGCATCCTAGTATATATATATAACTAGAAAAGAAATTGAAAGGTGAGAAATTCTCACATATAGCTATCCAATCATCTTGACTCTTCATTTATAGAAATCTTCATCTTTCTCGCCTTTTTATCACCTTCGTTGCCCGTAGTCACTACATATGTAAAAATCGGATTTTTAGTTCGCTATTCAATATATAAAAATCGAATTTTTTTATCTTGCTATTCAATATATAAAAATCGAATTTTTTTATCTTGCTATTCAATATATAAAAATCGAATTTTTTTTATCTTGCTATTCAATATATAAAAATCGAATTTTTTTTTATCTTGCTATTCAATATATAAAAATCGAATTTTTACTATGTTATTCAATTTATATCTTATAGATAAAAATTCTATTTTTACATCGTTATTCTCTATATAAAGGTCTCGCCTTTTCGACTATAAAGATTTCGCCTTTTCAATTTTAAAGATTTCGCCTTTATAAAAATAAAGATTTCGCCTTTATAAAAATATAGATTTCGCCTTTATAAAAATATAGATTTCATCTTTTCAAATATAGATTTCATCTTTTCAAAAATATAGATTTCATCTTTTCAAAAATATAGATTTCATCTTTTCAAAAATATAGATTTCATCTTTTCAAATATCAATCTTTATTTTGCTACACATATAAAGATGCTATTTTTAATATTCCTATCATGTAAAAATTATATTTTTAATTCTCTACATAAACAAAAATCATATTTTTACATCATCTACATAGTAAAGATTATATTTTTACTACTTTAAAAATATAAAAATCATATTTTTATTCTTCATACGTATATAAAAATTATATTTTTATTCTCTAAATTAAAAATCAAAACTTCAAACAAACAAAGATCTTGCCTTTACACAAATAACAATCGCATATTTTCAGTTTCTAAAAATCACATGTTTTATCATATAAAAATCCTCTCTTACGTTTATTAAAAATCATTTCTTCTTAATGCCATAAGATATATAAAAACTGATTTTATTTTCTGCTAAAAACATTTTTTAAATTCATAATAACACCTACATAATAAACGAATAAAAATAAATACATAAAACTTACATTTTTTTTTGAAAGGAGGGGGGTGGTTTCGCTGTTGAACTTCGAAGGGGGGGTTTGCTTGCGTCGGTTGACACTAGGAGGGGGGAAGGGTACGGGGGTCGTCGAACGGAGGAGGGGAGGGAGAACGGAGCGGTGCGATTTAGGGATTTAGGGGGGGTTCGATGTGGGTTCGGCGAGGAGGAGAAGAAGAGGCGGAGGAGCAGATCGGGGGGGATAGCTGCGAGCGGCGGAGGGGGGGTAGCGCTGATGAGGTCGGAGGGGGAGGGCCCGGTCGAGGCGTGCGATGGCCAGAGGCCTGGGCGTCGCGCCCCTTTCCGTCATCGTCTCTTTTTTTTTCTTTTTGATTTCAGTTTGAAATGATACGGGGAGGGGCCAGAGGAATTAAAGGGGGTGAGGAGAGAGTTTTTTTTTTATTATTATGAAAAAGTTGACTTTTACATACGACCTCTAAACGAGGTCCACCGCCTGTCGTCCATAGCGTTTCACCCCCATTCCGAACACAATGGGATATGTATCGCAAGCTGATTTGATCGTTACAATCAGTTTCCGTTGAATTTACATTTAAATCACTATATTGAATTTTAAACGTACATTTCAATTTACCGGGGTCACATACTAACTAGAAAAATTCTCGAAAAATATTTTCTAGCTTCGTATTGACGATACGGTCCTAACAAAACTAGTTTCGTCGAATTCTGAGACGGTTGGAAAAATGGCCAATTTCCAGTCGATTAAAATCAACTGAAACTGGTCAAACGCGTTTTTCTTTACCACGCTCACTTATTGATTCGAAAAATTATGAAATTTGGAATCTAGCAATAATTTGACATCACGGATCCAACAAAAGTGGTTTCGTCAAAATCCGAGGTCGTTTGCAAAATTCCCATTTTTAAGGGCCTGAATTCCATAGCGACTATTCAGAATTTTCAACTGGACATATCTTTTGATTCCCGCTATGAAATTTCGATTTTTCGGATTCGTTGGAAAGATATTCACAATTAGATCCTAATGTTTTTGGTTTCACTAAAATCCGGATTGTTTTGCACCCGGTATGTTCAATTGAAGTTTGAAATCGAATTATCGAACTACCACGTCATTTTCAATTCTATTTATAATTATATATAATTATTATATATTCTAACGACAACGTATATAATATATACATTTGAATCATATTCAAAATAAATTTCTTGTCGATATTATTTAAAATAAATCTATTTTAAATATTCAAAATTTGCTAAAATTGCCAAAATAAAATTTTTAAACTGGCCCAGATTTTCGGGTTATTACAAATGACGTTGGTTCTTTAACCCAATTAAAGACAGGATTACATGTCTAACATTGTATTTCGAATTGTATTGTTGATCTCTGCTAAATATATATCTATTTGTTGGCGGAGAATTTAATCTCTTGCTTAACACCCTTCTCTGAGACGTTTGAGCTTAGAGGTTATATATTGACAGAAATCAGTGGTACAGTGTAGATTTTCGATGTGGCATGCCCAAAGTTAAATAATCATTAAATAATGATTGTTGGAAGATTAAAACTAAGAGAAGTTTTAATGAATCTTTAATTAGATTGAAATGAGAATGTGATAATTTAAATTATCAAATTTGGGAAATGATCGAGAATGGAGTACCACCAGTTTTACTCCAAGCGATAATTAAATCTTTAATTAGATTTGAACGGGAAATGATAATTAATTTTACCAATAACACCATGGTGTTAGATATGGAGTATTACCAGTTTTGCTCCATGGGATGAATAGGTTGGGATTGGGAAATAAAATATATGATTATTTCGGTAAGGTTCGATAATCCCGACTAGTTAATAAAATCTTTTGAAATTGATATCCAAAGGAAGATTAAAGTATAAATTTAAAAGAATTTATATTTGATAAAATTAATGGGAAACTTTCCCAAAGGATATGAATATTGAATAAAGGAATATTCTGAATTGGAATGAGGCATATGATGTGTTTTTATAGCACTTGATTATTGATTATAAAATATGCGAGTTATTCGGAAAGACCTGGTTTATCCCATTCTGAATAATTAATACGACGATAAGTCGATGATGAAGATGGTGGCTGAAGATCGGGGTTCTTCACATCGTTTGGATGATTATTAATGTCTTGATTGGGTTGTACACCCTAGACAAGGTAATAAGTGGTGATCGTCCAGACGTACTTGGAGATCAACCGGATATGCGAGGACCTCTCTCCTGTATTGGACATATGGGACGAGGAATAAGGTGCCTCCGGTTTCGTTCAGACCTGGAACGGACTTGTAAAAGGATGTGTGTCTGACATTGGGTTTCGTTCTGTATTGATTGATTTCTATTAAATATATATCTGTTTGGTGGCAGAGAATTTATTCTCTTGCTTAACACCCTTCTCTAAGACGCACGAGCTTAGAGGTTATATATCGATAAACATCAGTTGTATGGCATGAATTGCCAGTGTGGCATGCTGAGATGCAAATGATCAAGGCTTTTGTTGAAAATCAGAGTCGTATAGTTGATAATCAAAGCACGGCTTTAAATTGCATAGTTCTGTGTAGCGTTAATTCGCGAGCCTCACACCCCGGTATGAACCAGAAACGGGAGAGGATCCAGGGAGGACATGCGTTTCTTTCTAGCTAGGAGTGGTGTCATGGTATAGAGCCCAGACATTTTTACTTATGTGGATGATGGATAGCGAGGTACCTCGGATTTGAGTCCCTAGTGTCTCTTTGTGATGGTCGACATACAGACCAGATTTACGCCCCATAGGGCGGGGAAACGCATTGTTCAGGAATTATAATCCACAAACGTAAGAGTGGACTGACACTGTGGCTCCAGGTGCAGTTGCAGCTGAAACTTGAGGCTCGGGATAGAGAGTCTCGAATTCGGTAAGGACGATCCCTTGCCTTGGTTCACGACGGAAATTCAATTTCCAATACGACATTTCTGTTTTAGTTGTAAAACTAGAATGGCGACATATATATGGTACCCATGCCGTCTATGAATGATACATTTATATTTGAAGTGTTTTTAACTCTATGCACTTATAATACTATCAAATGATTTGTTTTAAAATGTACCAAGCATGTTTGGCTATTATAAGAGAAAAATCTATCCTATAGCTTGCGTTTCATTATGTGATGTGACTTGAGTCTTATAATAGCTTCATTTTTCGAAAAGCATTGCGTTGTTCATAAACTGTTTATGCACTGGTATTCTTCGGAGAAAACCTGTTCCGTGTTATACGGCATGGTCCCTTGATTTAGTTTATTTTTAAAGTAAAGTTAAATAACTGTTTTAGTTCTCACACCAGTCCCGTGACTGACCTAGAGTTTATTGTTTTAACCTAAACTCTGGGTGCCCATATTTTCCACACGGGCAGTCAGTAGTTTTGGTTTTCGCAGATATTTCTTTTTCCAGGATCTTGGATTACAGCTGGAGCTATATTCGGAAAGCTTTGTATCTGTGTATTTCATTCAGTTGTGCTAGTTAATGTACTTCCACTACGCATTGTATTTATAAATTTTATTTCTGCTGCTATGTATTCTAAATCTCTGATATTTTTCTATGTAATATTTATTCATACTCTGATATATTCTTTTACTCTAATGTAAATTGTTGTAATAAGCAATGAAATGTTCTATTGTTCGTGTTCTGATTTTTCGTGTTCTCAACTCAATCTTGGCTTTCCCATAAAGGGAAGTTTGGGTCGTCTCGGTTTGGTATCAGAGCTTTAGCTTACAAAGCTCGAGAACAAGGCACATAGAACCAAACGAAAGAATTCATTAGAGATTGAGTTAGTAATATCCAAGTAGAATGACTCGATAGAGATGGGATCAGTAGTATCCTAGAATGAGTTGGAAGAGTATTATTTATTAAAAATAAAAATGAAAACGATTTTAATTTTGAAATTATATCAATTATACGTAATTGAATATTTTATGTTAAATTGATTTTGGACTATAGGGTATATAGATATTTTAATATATGTCTGATCCACGTATTACGAAGCCTCAAATATACTGGGTATATATAGAATCACATTCTAGTCGCTTGGGGATAATTTTGGTGATTCCCGGGCACCATCAGTATTTATGTTCGAGTTTCGAAAGTGGGATATCTATATATTTCCAACTGGCTGGTGTGAGAATCAAAACTAGCTAAAATTTATTGTTTGTGATTTGACACACAAAATATGATTTTTGAGTATATTAAAGACATATATTTGAAAAGCTAATCAACTAATTGATTGTTGGTTGTGATGTGTGATTATTAGTTCAACTATTTAAAATATTGGAATGATCAAATCAATAACAGAACGAAAGGTAAATTAAGTCAAATCGAATCAAAATATTGAAACAAGATGAAAATTGATTGGAAATTGCACACATATACATGTATGTATATTGAACAGGTCATAGCATGGAAGTTAAGAAGAGGAATAAAATTGTATGCCCGATAATAGGTACATGTTTACTGTATTTATTGGGGTTTGATGATTTTATGAGCCGATTGGCTATGCCTAGCCGTTTGGCTTTTTCCTTTTCTTTTGGATTAATGAGGGCCCTGTGAGGCAAGTTGCGGTTTTAAATATCAACCTGTACAAAGGAGGTTATGGCAAAAAAATTCAAAAATTTAGAGTGTTAGCTAAATTTTTGGGAAATTAGAAAATTCTTAGAAGCTGAAAAGTTGAAGAATGAAAGCCAGAATGAAAGTTGAGTTGGTTAGTTAATCAACTTTCAGCTCCATTCCTTTTTGAGGACGAAAAGATTTTAAGTGGGGAGATTGTAACAACCCAGATTTTCAGAACCAATTTAATTTTTTTTATTTTAGCTATTTTAATGGATTATGAATATTTAAAATGATTTATTTTAAATAATAACGATTTAAATTTTATTTATATTGAAGTTAGAATGCATAAATTTAATTTAATTATAAAACGAGCCTGAAATGGCGCGGTAGTTTGAAAATTCGATTTTAAATTTCAACTGAATGTATAGAATTCAAAATAAATCGGATTTCAACAAAACCAGAAATAATTGCATCTGTTTAAAAATATCTTTCCAACGAATGTGAAAATTTGAGATTTCATAATATAAATTGAAAGTTATGTCCAATTTAAAATTTAAAATAGTCGCTATAGAATTTATATACATTTTTAATATAATATATAGCCCTTAAAAATAGCCATTTTGCAAACGACCTCCGTTTTTGACGAAACCACTTTTGTTGGATCTAGAATGTCAAATTATTGTTATGTTTAAAATTTCATAATTTTTGGAACTAATATGTGAGTGTGGTAAATTTAAACGTGTTTGGTCAATTCGGTTTGAATTTAATCGATTGGAAAATTCCGTTTTTCAAACGGCCTCCAAATTCGACGAAATTAGTTTTGTTCGGACTGCATCGTTTAAAACATAGCTAGATTTATTTTTTTGCAATTTTTTGAGTCAGTATGTGTCCCCAGTAAATTAAAATGTACGTTTAAATTCAATATATCGTGGTTTATATTTTAATTTTGATGAAAACTGATCGAAACAGTTGAATGAGCTTACGAAACATATTCCATTGTGTCCGGAATAGGGGTATTTGGTTGGGACCAATAGTCGTTGGGTTTGATTTGGAGTTCGGATTGGTAAACGAGTTATTTATGAATTAGATAATATAAAAGTAGTATAAATATCATTGGGAAAATCTCTAAACCCTAAGTCACTTAACAGATGCGCCGCTGTTCCCAAATCAAGGGCGAAAACCATTCAAAACATTTCCCCTAAATTCCTCTCAATATACAACGAATTAGAGGATGAAATCTGAAGCAAAATGAAAGAGCTTGGAGAGCTTTTGAAGGTCATATGGTTATGATCGTTAATTAAGTGGTGGTTTGGGAGATTTCGCAGCTCAAAGGGGTCCGGTTCGATTGCGTTTTCTATGATGGGGGTGCATCGAGTTGCCTCTTATTCAAGGCAGTGATAGGTGGCTTCAAAGGCCGTCGGAGAGGGAGGATCTGATGGGGTTCTGGCGGCGTTTAAGGGTTGCGACGGCGGAGGGTTCAAATCGAGGAATGGGTTTCGCTGTTTGAATGTTACAGAGAGGAACGGGTTTTGGAAGATGGTGAGGGTAATTAAATTTAATTATTAAATATTTATTTTAATTACATAATGTAATGAATATAATACTGTAACTTCTTCATAGGAGGTCCTAATCTGACGAAATGTGTTGCTTTGCAATCGTCTTGAAGGCCACTACTTTTCAGAATTGACTAGAAGCAATTTGGAGCAAATTAAAATTTGAGATGATTTTAAATCAAAACAGAATAATTCAGAAATAAAGAATGACAGAGTGGAAACCAACGTTAGAACTCCTTCTCACTAAATTATATTTTATCATGTTATAATATTCATGTATAGAAGTATATAGAATTGCTAGTGTAGATTTTTATCAGTTTTAATTATTATAAATTGTATACGGTGCCTGGTAGCTCATCTCCCTTGTCCACAAATCATAGACGATTTTATTGACTGTATTTTGTTTTGTTTGTGATGTTGAAATATTTAACATATTGAAAATAATGTTAACATTAATGTAGTAGTTGAAATTAAATTATAAATATCTTTTTATAATTTAAACAATGAAAAATTGGTTAAATAGAAAAATAATTCAAACTGAATTAGTATTGGTTAAACTTGTTAACCAATAATTTATTTAAACAGACTGTTGTTTGAAAACCCCACACGAGTGTTGGGATGATATTTGACATACACGAACCCTAATATTTAGTTATATGTCAATCAATGGATCGACTAACTGTGATAAGTGTTATTTTAATTATTTAACGCTTTTACAGTAGTGAATTGCACTCTGGATGTGAATTGACTATTTAATAGTTGTTTATCACTATTTTTGAATACATGCGATGTATGGAATCCATATAAACAAAATTATATGGTAATTAATTGAGTTTGATTCCACTTCAGATATAACGTATAGTTTTTAAATAATATATAGTATTGTTTTCAAATAATATTCAGGAAAGTTTTAAAATAATATTTTGTATTGATTTAAAATAATATTTAGTGAAGAATTAGAATACGATTTTGATGAATGCTTTTTAATAGGCACAAAAATATTGAAATATTCATAACTATAATGAATATGAAGCGGAATTGAGTAGTTAAACACCATTTTAACCCGGACGGATTTGTCGATCGATTTTATAATGAATATCGAAAAGAATTGATTTCAAAATCTGATATTTTGAAAATATTTTCATTCTAATATTATAATGAGATAGAATATTCAATTTTGATTAAAACTGAAAATGAAGTTGAAATCGTTTTAAAATGAATTTATAAAATATGTTTTAAATTGAAATCAACGATATATATATTATATATATTTAAATGGCTTGAATAGAACGCGCTGCGCAGCGACCGTTCGCGAATTTCAACCATTAACTTCAAGTTGGCATAACGGGAGATCCGACCATCGGATTCTCCTAAAACCAGAACCGTTGGGTTTGTATCGAAAAGAGCTTTCCAATGAAAATAAGATATTTAAAATCTATCGGTTGGATTTGGAATTATGTCCAAATAAAATTTGGAAAAAGTCGTTATAAATGCAATTCGGTGGTCGTTACTGAAAACCGACTGTACGGGCCTTAATAAAATTATTAAAAATAGTAATAATTTGTGTAAAATCATAATAAATGATTTGGAAAGAACTTGGATGAAAAATTCCACGTTTGTAAAGATAAAAATATATTTTTATCTAAATAAACTAGTTATTAACTAGATTTAAAATCCAATAATTTTTAAATAAATAAATTGGATTTGTAAAGGATTTTAATATAACCATAAATTTCCAATCTATAAATTGGAACGGATTTGAATAGAAATCTTCTTCCGGATATTTCGATATTGGATTCCGTGACTATACGGATATTGTGGAGGAATTTGGAAGATAAATATATATCGTTATTTCACATATATGTGTTGGTTTCAGAATTTGATATTGAATGAAAGCCGATATAATTTCTATTCAGAGCCTTATATTTAATATCAAAGTGGATTTTGGGTTTATCGTGAATGGTGTCTTCAGTAACACTGTTCTTGAACCCCGTGTGAAAAGAATAAATCTTTTAATTAAGATTATTATAGTTTCCAATTATATTTAGTTATAGGAATAAAACGGAATGTGATTTTGGGTTTATTGAACTGTGTTTTAAATAACATTCGTTCTTTAACCTGGATTAACAGTGAAATGTGATTTGGAATTTATAAATATTTTAATTAAGATTAATGGAATTTTCCAAAGTAAAGTTTTCCCATTTAATAAAATAAATTGGAATGGAATGGAATTCGATTTGGTAATAATCGAAGTGAGCTTCTGTGGAGGAAGACTGTTACTATATATGGAATTTAAAAGGCTTTACCGTTATTCCATTTATATTATTAGCCAGATACAGAAATTGATATCGGTTATATATTAATCTATTTCCCGTGAAAGTTCCATTTTTATGGCAGAGGATTTGGGTTTATCATGAGCTGTGTTTCAAATGACGTTGGTTCTTTAACCCAGTTAAAGACAGGATTACATGTCTAACATTGTATTTCGAATTATATTGTTGATCTCTGCTAAATATATATCTATTTGGTGGCAGAGAATTTGTTCTCTTGCTTAACACCCTTCTCTGAGACGTTTGAGCTTAGAGGTTATATATTGGCAGAAATCAGTGGTACGGTGTAGATTGTCGAGGTGGCATGTTTGTGTTTCCAAAGTTAAATAATCATTAAATAATGATTGTTGGAAGATTAAAATGAAGAGAAGTTTTAATGAATCTTTAATTAGATTGAAATGAGAATGTGATAATTTAAATTATCAAATTTGGGAAATGATCGAGAATGGAGTACCACCAGTTTTACTCCAAGCGATAATTAAATCTTTAATTAGATTTGAATGGGAAATGGTAATTAATTTTACCAATAACACTATGGTGTTAGATATGGAGTATTAACAGTTTTGCTCCATGGGATGAATAGGTTGGGATTGGGAAATAAAATATATGATTATTTCGATAAGGTTCGATAATCCCGACTAGTTAATAAAATCTTTTGAAATTGATATCCAAAGGAAAATTAAATTATAAATTTAAAACAATTTATATTTGATAAAATTAATAGGAACCTTTCCCAAAGGATATGAATATTTGAGTAAAAGAATATTCTAAATTGGAATGAGGGGTATGATGTGTTTTTATAGCACTTGATATTGATTATAAAATACGCGAGTTATTTGGAACGATCGGGTTTATCCCATTCTAAATAATTAATACGACGATAAGTCGAGGATGAAGGCAGTGGTTGAAGACCGGAGTTCTTCACATGGTTTGGATGATTACTGATGTCTTGATTGGGCTGTACACCTAAGACAAGGTAATAAGTGGTGATCGTCCAAACGTACTTGGAAAGCAACCGGATATGCGAGGACCTCTATCCAATATTGGACATATAGGATGAGGAATAAGGTGCCTCCGGTTTCGTTCAGACCCAAAATGGACTTGTAAATGGATGTGTATCTGACATTAGATTTCGTTCTGTATTGATTGATTTCTATTAAATATATATTTGTTTGGTGGCGGAGAATTTATTCTCTTGCCTAACACCCTTTTCTGAGACGTACGAGCTTAGAGGTTATATATCAATAGACATCAGTTATATGGCGTGAATTGTCAGTGTGGAATGTTGAGATGCAAATGATCAAGGCTTATATTGAAAAGCAGAGTCTTATGGTTGATGATCAAAGCACAAATTTAAATAGCATAGCTTTGTGTAGCGTTAATTCGCGAGCCTCACACCCAGGTATGAACCAAAAACGGGAGAGGATCCAGGGAGGACATGCGTTTCTTTCTAGCTAGGAGTGGTGTCATGGTATGGAGCCCATACATTTTTACTTATGTGGATGATGGATAGCGAGGTACCTCGGATTTGAGTCCCTAGTGGCTCTTTGTGATGGTCGATGTACAGACTAGATTTACGCCCCATAGGGCGGGGAAACGCATTGTTCAGGAATTACAATCCACAAACGTAAGAGTGGACCAGCCCTGTAGCTCCAGGTGCAGTTGCGGTTTAATCCTGAGGCTCGGGCAATAGAGTCTCGAATTCAGTAAGGATGATACCTTGCCTTGGTTCATGACGGAAATCCAATTTCCAATACGACATTTCAGTTTTAGTTGTAAAACTAGTATGGCGACATGATATATGGTACCCATGCCGTTTTTTATTGATACATTTATATTTGAAGTGTTTTAACACTATGCACTTATAATAGTATCAAATGATTTATTTTAAAACGTACCAAGCATGTTTGTCTATTATAAGAGAAAACTCTATCCTCCGGCTTGCGTTGCATTGTGTGATGGGACCTGAGTCTTATAATAGCTTCATTTTTCGAAAAGCATTGCATTGTTTACAAACTGTTTATGCACTGGTATTCTTGGGAGAAAACCCGTTCCGTGTTATATGGCATGGTCCCTTGATTTACTTTATTTTTAAAGTAAAGTTTTATAACTATTTTAGTTCTCACACTAGTCCCATGACTGACCTGGAGTTTATTGTTTTAACCTAAACTCTTGGTGCCCGTATTTTCCATATGGGCAGTCAGGAGTTTTGGTTTTCGCGGATATTTCTTTTCCTAGTATCCTTGATTACAGCTGAAGCTATATTCAGAAAGCTTTATATCCGTGTATTTCATTCAGTTGTGCTAGTTAATGTACTTCCGCTACACGTTGTATTTATACATTTTATTTCTGCTTCTACGTATTCTAAATCACTAAGATTTTTCTGTGTAATATTTATTCATACTCTGATATATTCTTGTACTCTAACGTAAATTGTTGTAATGTAACACCCCGTATTTTCTGAGAATATTAAAATAAAAAATTAAAGAATAATTAATTTGAAAAAGAAGAAATAGGTGAAACGGGTTGCGCCATTGCGTTCATCTCGGAATTCTGCTTGAGATAGAGTCCGAGTTTGCATAAATCGGACTCCGTATGAAGAAGATATCTTTAAATTAAATATTGCAGCAAAACATGAAAAAGAAAAATGAGAAAAGAATAATGTTTAGCATTGTTCTAAGGTTTGTAAGCAAAAGACTTAGTAGCTCATTTTGTTAGAACATGTGACTTGCATACAAGAGGTACAGAGTTCGATCCCCGCCAGCGCCATATTTTTTGTTTTAGGGGAATGGCTAAAAAGTGGCTTAGTGTGAACGCAGTTCAAAAAGTGGTTTAGTGTGAAAATAGGCAGGGTGGGACACGATTACTGGGCTGATTATAAGCGGTCAAAACAGCGGCGGGGGGTACGTCAGTGTAGGTTCCGACGGTTTACGGCGTGCACGTACTTCGGAGTGGGAAAAAGCAAGCACTGGGTACCAGTAGTTATACACTATGCATCTTGAATCGTGTTGGGTCGCTATCATAAGTATTGATACACCTTATGGTTGGACCAGCATAGGGTATCTACATGCAAGAGAGGGACGATTGACACAGACACATGGAACTTTAATACAAGTAGGGAGCCGATCGATAGGGTAGTAAAGGTACATCTAACATCTTCATGGCAATTAGACTGATTGAGGTAAGATCCTCATACTAGATGTACACCTGAAGGCTACCACAATTGCGAGGATTGGGATCACGTTGTAATATTATCATTTTATATAGATTACTAGTTGGGACACTAGTTAGGTGGTGCAGAGATAGATATAAAAATCGGATTAAAAAGGTAATAGCGAAGCAGAGAAAGAGTAGGAGCGCATTCAATTTATCTTGCCTTATCATACCGTATGCTTATCTATGTTACCTTATTTCTTTGTTGTTGTCCTGCATCCAGTTTATTCATGTCATGGTTCTCTTACCAGTTTATATGGTGAATAATCACTGGACTTACCAAACTCATGTCTGACCTAGTTTTGTTTCGCCTCTTTTCTTCCGTTCCCCCCCCCCCAGGTTCTCAGGGAGGAAATGTTACCACTTAGCTCAGTTTTCTTTTCAAGCTCGAAGGTGGTCGATGTTTTTCTTTGGACTCTCTCTTCCACTGCTATGGCTGGCTCATGCTTTATTGGGGAATATCATTGTTATTTTTGTGCTTCTTTTACACTTGGAAGTTATTAAATCAAGACAGAAGTTCTATGTATTACTTTTAAGTATGATTTGAGAAAATTGTTGTAAAATCTTGGCTAAGTCACATTGTTAATAAAATGACTTTATTTTACGCTATTTTATTTGTCTGTCTTGTAATTTATCTGCATCTTTTACCTAAAGCGCTTCACCGAAGTTAAGGCATTCCCTTTGTGAGTGACCTTAACGGAGGTGGGGTGTTTCATGTAATAAGCGATAAAATGTTCTACTGTTCGTGTTCTGATTTGTCATGTTCTCAACTCAACCTGGGCTTTCCCATAAGGGAAAGTTTGGGTCGTCTTATTGATTGATTTGATTGATTGGTTGGTTGGTTAATTGATTGATTGATTTTATTTTAGAAGGAAAGAAACAAATGATTATATTCTGGATATATTTCTGATGGGCAAATTTGATATTTGCCTAGGCCTTCTATTCTCCTTTAAAATCAACTTTTAGGATTGGATTAGGGCATGAATGAATTGAGTTGAGAGATTGAGAGGATGTGTGCCTCCAGGGCTTGTGCCCTGGAGAGGAAGATTAGGAATTGAGGGCTGAGAGAAGTTATTCCTATTGATGCCTCTAGATTGTCCAAGGGTTTGTCGTCGTTCTTCATTGTTCTCCTTCTCCAACAAGAGTTGTAGTAATCTAGATATTCTTTCTCTTTCTCAATAAGGTTATTAATTCATTGTATTTGGTTTAATTTTGGTTGTTAATCCATTGTATATAAAAAAAAATTGTTTTGTTGAATCAATAAAGATGGTGGTTGGGTGGAATATCTTGTATTTGTGCGTGTAATTTCATACCAGTGTTGTTTTTCCATAGAAATCATCTTTAAGTAATTGGGTGAATAAGATCTTGGTCGCTTCCGCCAAGGAGCAATTTCCACAACAGTTGGTATCTGAGCTAGATCATCGCAAAACTTAGAGTGATTTTGACTGGAAAAATCATTTTTTTTAATGTTGGATATGATGGTGCTTCCGAAGATGACTATTTTCTATTGGGGATTTTGAAGGCCTCAATGGTTTGGTTGATGGAGATGAAGAGAATCCCTTGATGTGGATAAGGGAAAATGGAAGAAGACAAAGATGTTGGCAATTGGTTTGATTTTCCTATACCTTGGTGATTTAGTTTATGTTTTCGACTTCGGTCTTCACGTTGATGATGCTCGTAGGATCAGGGTGATAAAGGAAGGATCACAGAACAAGTGGTAAACAGGTGTCGACTGAGGTTTGGTCGTAGTCCTTTTAAATCGACTGGGTGTATCTTGTTGCCCTGAAATCGAGGTTGTTGGGCGTATCTCATTGCTCTAAAATCGAGGTTGCTGGGTGTATCTCGTTGTCCTAAAATCAAGGTTGTAGGGTGTATCTTGTTGCCCTGAAAATCGAAGTTATTTTTAATTGAGAGTAAGAGTCGTAGAAAGAGCTAGATCGACTTGTTTGGTGCTTGTTGGAGTGTTGATATGAATTCATATTAAAATGGAGTAATTTGAGATTGGTGGTATCACATGTCCATGGAAATTGGACGACTTGTTTGTTGATGTGATTTCATATCAAGGTAGAGTGTTGTGATTTGTGACATGAAATCACATATGTTAATAAAGAGGATGTAATCAATTAATTGATTGATTGATTTGATTGATTAATTAATTGACTAATTGGTAGGTTGATTGATTGATTGATTGGTTGATTGATTTTACTATAGAAGGAAAGAAATGAATGATTATATTCTGGATATATTTTTGAGGGGCAATTGGATATGTTCCTAGGCTTTCTATTCTCCCAATAAATCAGCTTTCAGGATTGGATTAGGGCATGACCGAATTGAGTTGAGAGATTGAGAGGTTGTGTGCCTTTAGGGCTTGTGCCCTGGAGAGGAAGTTTAGGAATTGAGTGCTGAGAGAAGCTATTCCTATTGGTGCGTCTAGATTGTCTAAGGGTTTGTCGTCGTTATTCATTGTTCTCCTTCTCCAACAAGAGTTGTAGTCGTCTCGATATTATTTTCCTTTCTCAATAAGGTTATTGATTCATTGTATTTTGTTTATTTTTGGTTGTTGATCCATTATATGTAAACAAAATTTGTTTTGTTGTATCAATAAAGAGGGTGGTTGGGTGGATTATCTTGTATTTGTGCATGTAATTTCATATCTGTGTTGTTTTTCCATAGAAATCATCTTTAAGTAATTGGGTGAAAAAAATTATGGTCGCTTCCGCAAAGGCGCGGTTTCCACAATAGTATTTTAAGTCAAATAAATCTGAGCTCTTTTTATGACGTATAATTTGTGACTTTGAAAAATATAAAAATTGAAATTTTGTCATTTTTATTACGTATTATTTATTTACTAATGAAACTATTTTTAGTTTATTAATAATATTTAGTAAAATTCCAAATTAATTTTTCTGTAAATATATGTTATTTTTGAATAGGAATAATCTTTTAATAATATTTATAATCTTATTTTGTATTTATGAAATTTTGTGTGCATACATACTAATCCATAATATGTTAGCTTCATAATATTTATAAATATAAAAATATATATATATATAACCATACCTTATAATACAAACATAAACATATATATACATATATATACATATATATGCATATTATTCTTTTATGAAGTTTATATATTTGTACATATTTGGATTACATACACAAACAAATGAGCTAATATATCTACTGCAATGTAAATTTGAGCATCTATATATAGCCACATATACCTTCATGAATTGTCATGTTACGCATAAACATATGTATGTATGTGTGTGTGTGTGTATATAAGAAAGGATCAACAACACCTTAAATAGCGCAACACTCTTGTAGCCTCCTAATTTACATCGCACATGCATGTTTCTCTTTCTTCCCATTAACACTCTTTCTTTCCATTAACTTATTTAAATATAGATGGTGTTAGGATTTCCTAGCATGTTGTTAAGGTTGGAATGGTAGTTCAAATAAATAGTCCCACTTCATGAAATAAATTGAAGGAGTGGAGCACAAATATGAGTTGGTAGGCACGTAACATCAGGGATTCCTTTTGTTACAAATATGTGTGTGTCAACTCATATGTGTGTGCCCTATACAGAAGGAATGGGGTTTGTTCCGACCGTCGTTACATAGTAGTGGTATCAGAGCCGAATATAACGGACTGGGTCATGCAGGTAAGGCAATGCTCTCAAAAGATACTCGTACGATGCAAGTCAAGTGGGAAACTGTTAGGATTGCCTTGCGTGTTGTTAAGGTATATGAATGGTGGTTCGAATAAACAGTCTCGCATCATGAAATATATTGAAGGAATGGGGTACAAATATGAGTTGATAGGCACGTAACATTAGGGATTCCTTTTCTTAACAGGATGTGTGTGTCGGCTCATATGCGTGTGCCCTATGCGGAAGGAAGAGGGCGTTGCTCCGACCATCATTACATAGCAAATGGTTGGTTCATGTTGAGGAGCAAATGAGAAGCCATAAAATAGGGGTGCTTTGGAACCCTTATGTATATACATATGGAATGACTATTTGGACACCAAACTAGACATAATTAAAGACATACAGAATCATGACCGTTGGATTATTTTGTTTTTATGTGGAGAGGTGGGATTCATGGGGCGATCCAATGGTGTATGTTTATTGTGTCACCAATTGTGTCAAAAGTTTGTGTCTAAATAGACATTCCCTATATATACATACATACTACATATAAATATACACATACATACATATATATATGCGTGTGTGTATACTTGATATTTGTACATATATAAACTAGAACTAATCGAATCCACTGTATATTATAATTTTTGAATTGAAATAAAATATCTGATTTTATTGATAATGATTTAGAAATGTGTCTAAATAAATTTGACTTCACAAGACCAATAAAGATCCAATAAGGTTAAAAAATGAAATTCACTCATAACTTTTGTTATGAGATGGCCTAATTCTCATAGAAGAAGACTAGATATTCAGAATGACTAAGAGATTCGAAGATGCTGCTTGAAGATGAGAATAGTAATTAGAGACTTGGTAACTAAAAATTTGATGTTTTCCATTAAGGAATCTAGATGATGGTTGGGGTGGTTCAATATACTATTCAAATATACATTACGAAATCAACATTCTTTAAACATATTAGTTATTTGTATAGGGAATTAACTCCTGTAAAGAAACATGTGCACTAACTGCTATGCTAAAAGACATGTGTTAAATTTTCAAAAGGGGTGTTATAAATTGTATCTACACTCGGCAAACTTAATAGAATGGATTAGAACATGATGAAGGAGATCCCACTAAATTATGAAAGAATTTTGCTTGAAATTGATGTTAACTTTTCATATCTTCAAAAAGTACATGGAAAAATCTGTAATGGAGAAGAATTTGACATTAAAGTATCATATGAGTGCAAACCGCCATCATGTCAAAACTACAAGCTATCTAGTCATAATATTAGAAATCTCCCCACTATTTCTCTAAAAATTTGATAGCAAAATCATCATAGAGCCTGTATAGGTAGAAAAACATGAAGCACACATGAAAGGTACACAGCAAACATACGAGGATTCCTCATATACTTCTACACACAAAGGGAAAAATGAAAGCACATAGACACAATAGCATAGTGAAGTAGTGATTAAATCGCAACCCAAAACACTAAATGAGCTAATGAAATCCGATTGCACATTTCTTTTGATTACTTGAAGAAAAATGACACTATCACAAAGTTACGTACGCCGGTTTCAAAGACTTACTCAGATCTAGCTAGGGATTTTCAAGCAGTTCCTTTACATGAGCTAAAATAAGATCATGTGAATATTGAATATATAAATAGTTGTAGTTCTAATTCAGATGATTTTGGTGTAGAAGATGACAACTTTTTTAGCGATTCCTATCATCGGTTTATGATAATATAGCAGAAAAATTCAGGAAACTAACAGCATAAAAGAAAATATTAATGTGACACCCCATGTCCGTTAATGTCACTCTTTATCAGAATGCATTAAGTTTCGTGAAGCGTTATTGGTAAACATAATTAGAAAAATTACAAGACAAATATAAAATAACAGCAGAATTTAAAACTTTATTTAACAAAAAACATCGTGATCCAAAACATAGTTACATCATAAGTATGAAATATAGAAAACCCATTACATCAACTTAAAACTTCTGTCTTATGCTAAAATCATCAGAGTATAGTAATAAAAGAAGCATAGTTCCCCTTAAATATAGCCATATCAAAGAAGACATGAAACTAAAGTGTTACATCTAAGCAGCTCCAAGCAGAATGAAAGAGAGAATCCAAATCAAGCCTGAGTATTCCCACTTTGAGAACCTAGGGGGACAGAAGAGAGAGAAGAGGAAACAAAATGGGTCATACATAAAGTCTGGCGAGTCCGGTTACTTTTAGCATATAAATAAGTAAAAACATCATGACATGCATATAACCTGGATGAGAGAGATAATAGTATCATAAGACAGGCATAACTAGGTAAACATGATAAACAGAATAGAATATATTGTGCTTTTCTAATACTTTTCTCTGCACTAATACTAGTATAACAAGAACAAGATGATCCCAACAAGTGCAAGATGGTACACTTAGGTGTACTTCTAGTGAGAGGTTTTACCTCATACAATAACAGGTAGCCCAATAGAACTAACATGTGTTACCCCAACGATAATAAAGGGCTCCTGTATAAGCAAGACTAGATGTACCCTAGTTGCTACCCCCAATCGATTGGCTCCCTAACTCATAGAAACCATGTGCTGGACCCACAGTAGGACATATCACTTCCTACAGTGGTAACCCGTTGTTTACAAGGTGTGCACAAATCATATCTACAGGTGTCACGGCGTCTTAACCTCCCTAGACCGGACTCATGCACGCACATGACCCCATCAGAACGCGCCTCCCACACCATCCCTTAGACGGACCTCTTACAACCAACTCAGTAAATGTGCCTTGACCCCGACCTAGTTCGGGGTTCTCCATTTGATACCAATATAGGTTACTGATTGATACAGGTCCCATACACCGGATGATACAAGCCTCCTCCTAGGCTTGCATCCCCCCACTACTAGGATTTCAACAGGTTATGCCTACTAGTTTAACAAGATTACATTACCCCAACAGTTTAAGTTTGTCGGATTTTTATACGTATAACTCGTCCCTACATATTTAACAAGATTAACTTAACCCCCACTGATTCAAGCAAGTTTACTTAACCCCTACTCAATTTGACAGGTTCATGTAACCCTTATATATTTAAACAAGCTAAGTATTACAGGTTATTCCCATTCACATTGACTTCTTTTCAAGTTACGAAGTTCCTTTTGCTTATTAATTTCATATATATAACTTAACCCATTTAAGTTTATTAATAAGTCCATCACATGTTATTCTCTTGGTTATAATTAACGAAAGTAATCTACAATCTCTTATCCCCAGATTGTAATTAACGAAAGCAATCTACAATCCCTTTTTATTATTCATTGTCTGATTCCATAGTTACAATAACATGTTTCACTTAATATGTAATTAAGTACACTTCATCTCAATTCACCTGTTTTTTGTTTAACATGTCACTACAACTTGTCATTGTTTACTTATTAACTTAGTTCTCTTAACTAAGGTTTGATAGTAAGTTTCTTTTCCCTCTTTATAACCTATGTTATAATTTCCACTTGTCCCTAGGACAAGCCTACCTATTATATAACATTCTCATTAATGTAATTAATTATAATAGATTGTTATCATTCCCCGTTTGTTCCAAGTCATTTCCATTAATCACAATTAGTGCCATTTATTTCTATCCTTTTATGTACATATATTCATATATATATATATATGTTTATGCACTAGACCTCTCACATTAAGCCGACCACTTGTGGATGCTGGATTTGCCAGGTGGTTTCGGGAAGACTTCTACCACAAGATGGACTTAACCTCATGTCTTAGCACTGTTACATGTACATTTACACACTCGACCCCTCACATTAGATTAACCACTTGTGGATGCTGGATTTGCCAGGAGGTTCGGGGCAGACTTCTACGACAAGTGTAATCTAACCTTATGTCTAAGTGTGGTTACAGTTTCTAATTACTGTAAATCTAGGCATATTGATCCTTAAACAATTATTCATGTTCATCGTAGGTTTTTCAGCTACCGTATTCAGTTTCAACAGATTTCAGCAGATTTGTCATTTTAACAGGTTAAACATCTTCGCAAGTTACAGCAGGTTACTCACAGTTTTATTATCACGTTCTGTTAAATCTTAAATTAAGCCTACAGATTTATATACCCAAAATTACGGTCATAATTCACAATATAACATTTGCCCCAAGTTTTAGTCAAATGGTACAGTACAGGTTACATCCACAAAAATCCCCGATCATGATTCATAATACGAGTTATGCCCAGATTATAGCTTTAGATAGATGTATAGATTATGCCCCCAAAAACCCAATACAGGTTATGCTCCCAAATCCTAATACAAGTTATGCCCCAATCGTTCCAATTTCATGTGTTTGCATATTTCAGTGGTATGCCTAGGCCCGAAGGTAGCCTGGCTATAAAAATAAAAAGGGAAAAGAGGAAGGGAAGAGAACAAGAATATGCATAATGACAAAACAGGCATATGATGATAAAATGATCATATAACAAGATAGGCATATGATGGCAGAATTGGGCATATGAGAACAATAGATCAGGTGTACAAGTAATGGCAGATCTGTTATGATTCAGGTTATTAATAGGCATAGGCTTAGATCCAAACTTATAAACATGTCAAGATTACTTTTTAAATGTTTATATCTAAAAATAACATAAACTCACTGTGACTGGATCTAAAGAACAGAGAACAACAGGCTGAAGCTATAGAAGAAATTCTTGAATGTGTATAGGCTGTTGTTGAAGGAAACAGGCTAACTCAATCTAAGCTGGGGCAACATCTCATTGTCTCCATTGTTTTTGGTATGTAAAAACAATAGAAATGGGGTCCTATTTATAGCCTAAAGCCAACGAACCATGTCAAGAAACAAGTTCAGGTACAAAAATTGAATTCTTCCCAGATCTGTATAGGTGTCGATCCCCCTTTACTGTGTCGACCCCGGGGTCGACCCCAAACACCTTGGGTCGACCCCTGGGTCGAGAAGCACCCTAGAACGGGTCAGTTCCGCTGATATCCCATCCCGCTTCGCTATTTTGAATTTTTCTTTTTGTATATATATAATTCTCTTGTACATGTACAAACTTCTAAGATTAATAACTTCTTCATACGATGTTCCTTTCACGCTAACTCAGAGTTTACCTTAAGCAAAATTCTGAGACGAACGTAATGGCGCAGTCCATTTTACTTAATTCCCAGTGTTTAATTAAGTATTCCTAAGTCTATCATTGTAGTGTTCTTTAAAATTACGGGGTGTTACATTCTCCCCTACTTAAAGGATTCCATCCCCGAAATCTCTAAGTTAAGAAGAATGTATATCCTAACATCCACATCCATCTACTCATTCATCAATTATAGGCATCCATTGTCCTTAAAAGATTTATAATGCTTATATGAACATATGAAAAGGTTTGTGTATATGTCCCTATACTAATATGAAAGATCAGGTGGTTTACTGATCCAGTTGACCTCCTTACTGCAATTTATGTTTGTGCCGTGTAATCCAACTTGTATGCAAATAATCCTATTATAACATGTAAGTTCTATATGTGTGCACAATCATTCATCCAAATGCAATCATTCATATGATGATACACCCATTTCCATCCATAAAAGAGAGAAAAAATGCACACACATCCATATGCAGTATGAGAGTGATTGAGCCAATCTAGTGCCTAATGTGTGTGTATATGCATCCACAAGCAACCACTAGCAAACACTTGCATCCACTTGCATCCATCAAATATAACAAGTCTCAAACACATGTTTACATCCATGGGTTTACTACCTAAAGGTTGAAGGTTCGATCGATAGGATATACTTAGATGATAGAAACAAGTACGAATAAAAGCTTTGGAAAAGAAGTTAGGAACATTCCTTTAAAAAGAAAAGGGTACGAAGCATGAATCTTGTCTTCAGTCTCCTAAGTTGCATCCTCGAGGTTACCTCCCCATTGAACTTTCATCAACTTGACCTCTTGGTTGCATAGCTTCTTAACCTTTGATCCCAGAATACGGGTAGGAAATCGTCTAACTGTCGCCTTCCGTTCCACCTCTACTTCCTCAAGCAAACTCGGCTCAACTACTTTTGTTGTATTGTGCAAACATTTTCGCAAATGAATATCCGCTAATTTCTCTAGTAGCTTTATCCTATAAGCCATTTGACCTATTCTTTCCATTATGGGAAACAGTCCTACAAAACTTGGTGCCGGTTTCCCTACAGATCCAAAGCGAACCACATTCCTCAAAGGCGATACTTTGATGAAACAATATCTCCCACCTCAAACTTAATATTGGTCCTTCTCTTATCTGCTATGACTTTTGCCTATCCTGAGCTGTCTTCATGCGTCAGCGGATAAGATCAATCTTTTCTGAAGTTTCTCTAATCGTCTCAGGTCCAAGTAGAAGCCTATCTCTGCTGTTTCAATTTGAGATCCTTCTACGAGAACAGATACTTGTGTGACTTATGGTCCATGTATAACTCGAACCTTTTTCAAGCAGTTACTACCGCCAAGTCTTAAGCGCGAATACTATAGCAGCTAATTCCAAAACATGGGTAGGGTAGTTCTTCTCGTGAACTCTCAAATGTCTACCACCGTAACATACTAGAATTCCCATGTGAACTGTAATTTCTTCCGCGGGATCTACTGCTATCCCATCCTTAGAGACCACATGCCCTAGAAATCTCACTTCCTTTCTCCAAAAATGACATTTCAAGAATTTTGCCTTTAGTTAATGCGCTTGGATAGTTTTCGAAATCTCCCTTAAATATCGGGCATCCTCTTCCTTGCTCTTCGAGAAAATCAAGATGTCATCAACTAAGACCACAACGAAATTATTTAAAAACTCCTGAAACACTCTACGCATCAGATCCACAAAATAGGCGGGTGCATTCGTCAACCCAAAAGGAATGACGAGGCACTCGAAGAAACCACCTTGAGTCCTAAAGGCAGTCTTGTTTATTCGTCCTCGTCCACCCTCGACTGATGAAACCCCTTAGCCAAGTCTAACTGAGAGAAAACAGACGCACCAACAAGTTGGTCAAACAGATCATCTATTCTCGAAAATGGGTGCCTATTCTTCTTACTGAGCTTATTTAACTCCCTATAATCCACCCATAAGCGAACCGAACCATCTGCCTTAGTTGCGAATACTACTGGAGCACCCTATTCAGATATGCTTCGTCTAATAAACCTTTCTCAAGTAGCTCCCCTACTTTCTTGCTGAGTTCCCTCCTCTCTCTCGGAGCCATAAGGTGCACAGTCAATGCAACTGGCTTTGTATTGTCCACCAAGTATATACGGAAATCGATCTCGCGCCTCGGTGGTAAGCCCCGAACCTCCTCAAAAACATCATGATACTCACAGACTACTGGTACAGATCGTAGATCATCGATACTCTAGGAAACTAAGCATGACAGACCCTTTAGGGTCACAAGAAATCTCAAGGGTCCTCCCAAAGCAAGTCAAAAGTCTAATGACCCTCCTCTCACAATCTAGAATGGCACTATACATGGCTAGTCAATCAATCCCTAGAATCAAACGATAGCCCATGAAACCATAGCCCATGATACCAAGAACATGTGCGTCGTACTCAAACTTGACGCCCAACACAGATTTTCTTAAACCCTAACAAATCATAGATAAATGAGCCTTACCACCAATGGGGCTTGAGACAACAACGGGATCCAAAACCATACTAGTACTAAGGTGTAGAGACTCAACCACGGAATCGTATATAAAAGAATGTGAAGCGCCAGAATCAAAAAGAGTTCTAACAGGATGATTGGAAAGAGAAATCAAACCTTCAATAGAAACTTTCCTACCTCTGTCTGATACATCGGCCATTGGAGCATGCATCTGCCCTCCAAAAGATCCTTCCCTTTGGCCTTATCCTAGCTTCTTTGGGCACTCCTTTGTGTATTGTCTGACTTTACCACATTTGAAACAAGTGTTGTTCCTTCTTCTATATTGCTTGACCAAATAACCCAAGTGCTCATGACATTTCTTCTTATCTTGGGTTTTTTCATTCTTCCCGCCCTTCTTTTGTTGTTGTTGTTCTTTCTTGGGCCAACCATTTTCTCATCCTTGGGCTGTGCTCCTCAGCCCTGACTCCCTCATTCTCCAATTCACTGTCCTTGTGTAATATGTTAACAAGTCTCTTGTAAGCTGACTCCATCGCACGGAAATCCTTACGAAGCTTGAGAGTAAATTAGCCGCAGGTGATACTATCGTGACTACAGATGGAGGTTAGGCACTTCCTTGCCCTTAAACATGCGTCATAGTTTTAACATGCCTACGGAACCATGCCGCAATGGGGACCCCTTTGGGAAGAATCGGTTCCTAGACTTGTTGAAAAGAAAAGGGACTCAAGCGGAGATTCGAAAGATATTCTATATGGCTTTGGGGAATATATATTTTCACAATAGAGTTTTCTTTTGAAAATGCTTTCTTTTAAAACCTTTTTGAAAATAATTTTCAAAATCTTTTATATGATCAGGTAACCTTCAGCTCTGATACCAAGTGTGACACCCCACATCCGTTAATGTCACTCTTTATCAAAATGCATTAAGTTTCGTGAAGTGTTATAGGTAAACAGAAATAGAAACATTACAAGAAAGATATAAAATAACAGCGGAATTTAAAACTTACTTTAACAGAAAACATTGTGGTCCAAAACATAGTTACATCATAAGTCTGAAATATAGAAAACCCATTACATCAACTTAAAACTTCTGCCTTGTACTAAAATCATCAGAGTACAGTAATAAAAGAAGCATAGTTCCCCCTAAATATAGCCATATCAAAGAAGACAGGAAATCAAAGTGATACATCTAAGAAGCTTCAAGCATAATGAAAAAGAGAATCTAAATCAAGCCTGAGTATTCCCACCCTGAGAACCGGGGGGGAATGGAAGAGAGAGAAGAGGAAACAAAATGGGTCATACATAAAGTCTGGCGAGTCCAGTTACTTTTAGCATATAAGTAAAAGCATCATGACAGGCACATAAACTGGATGAGAGAGAAAACAGTATCATAAGACAGGTATAACAACGTAAACATGATAAACATAATAGAATATATTGCGCTTCTCTAATACTTTTCTCTGCACTAATACTAGTATAACAAGAACAAAATGATCCCAACAAGTACAAGACGGTCCCAACAAGTACAAGATGGTAGACTTAGGTGCACTTATAGTGAGAGGTTTTACCCCATACAACAACATATAGCCCAACAGAACTGATAGGTGTTACCCCCAATGATAATAATGGGCTCCTAAACAAGCAAGACTATATGTACCCTAATTACTACCCAAAATCGATCGGCTGCATAACTCGTAGATACCCCGTGCTGGCTCCACAGTAGGATGTATCACTTCCTACAATGGAAACTTGTTGTTTACAAGATCTGCACAAACCATATCTACAGGTGTCACAGTGTCTTAACCTCCCTGGACCGGACCCATGCACGCACATGACCCCGTCGGAATGCGCCGCCCACACCGTCCCTTAGAGGGACCTCTTACAACTAACTCGGTAAGCGTGCCCTGACCCCCACCTAGTTCGAGGTTCTCCATTCGATACCAATATAGGTTACTAGCTGATACAGGTCCCACACGCCGGATGATACAAGCTTCCCCCTAGGCTTGCATCCCTCCATTACTAGGATTTCAACAGGTTATGCCTACTAGTTTAACAAGATTGCCTAGCCCCAACAGGTTAAGTTTGTCGGGTTTATATGTATAACCCGTCCCCGCATATTTAACAAGATTAACTTAACCCCCCACTGATTCAAGCAAGTTTACGTAACCCCTACTAAATTTGACAGGTTCATGTAACCCCCATAGACTTAAATAGGTTAAGTATTACGGGTTAACAGGTTATCCCCATTCGCATTGACTTCTTTTCAAGTTACCAAGTTCCTCTTTCTTATTAATTTCATATATATATATATATATATATATATATATATAACCTAATCTATTTAAGTTTATTAATAAGCCCATCACATGTTATTCTCTAGATTGTAATTAACGAAAGTAATCTACAATCTCTTATCCCCGGATTGTAATTAACGAAAGTAATCTACAATCTCTTATCCCAGGATTGTAATTAACGAAAGTAATATACAATCCCTTTTTATTATTCATTGTCTGATTCCATAGTTACAATAACATATTTTACTTAATATGTAATTAAGTACACTTCATCTCAATTCACCTGTTTTCTGTTTAACATGTCACTACAACTTGTCATTGTTTACTTATTAATTTATTCTGTTAACTAAGGTTTGCTAATAAGTTTCCTTTCCTTCTATTATAACTTATGTTATAATTTCCACTTGTCCCTAGGATAGCCTACCAATTATATAACATTCTCATTAATGTAATTAGTTATAATAGGTTGTTATCATTCCCCGTTTATTCCAATTCATTTCCATTAATCACAATTAGTGCCATATATATATATATATATACTTTTATGTACATATATTCATACATATGTTTATGCACTAAACCACTCACATTAAGCCGACCACTTGTGGATGTTGGATTTGCTGGGAGGTTCTGGGTAGACTTCTACCACAAGTTGGACTTAACCTCGTGTCTTAGCACCATTACATGTACATTTACACACTCGACCCCTCACATTATATTAACCACTTGTGGATGCTGGATTTGTCGGGGGGTTTCGGGTAGACTTCTAACACAAGTGTAATCTAACCTTGTGTCTAAGTGTGATTACATTTTCTAATTACTGTAAATCTAAGTATATTCATCCTTAAACAATTATTCATGTTCATCGTAGGTTTTTCAACTACAATATTCAGTTTCAATAGATTTCAACAGATATAACAGATTAAAAATCTCCGTAAGTTACAGCAGGTTACTCATTGTTTTATTATTATGTTCTGATAAACCTTAAAATAAGCCTACAGATTTATATACCCCAAATTACGGTCATAATTCACAATATAACATTTGCCCCAAGTTTTAGTCAAATTGTACCGTATAGATTACACCCCAAAAAATCCCCAATCATGATTCATAATATGAGTTATGCCCAAATTATAGCTTTAGATCGATTTATAGATTATGGCCTAAAAATTTCAATACAAGTTATGCCCCAAAATCCCAATACAAGTTATTCCCCAATTTTAACGTTCCCCATCGTTCCCAATTTCGTGCGTTCGCATATTTCAACGGTATGCCTAGGCCCGAAGGTAGCCTAACTATAAAAATAAAAAGGGAAAAGAGGAAGGGAAGAGAACAAGAATAGGAATAATGATAAGATAGGCATATGATGATAAAATTGATCATAATAACCAGATAGGCATATGATGACAGAATTGGGCATATAAGAACAATAGATCAGGTGTACAAGTAATGGCGGATCTATTATGATTCAGGTTATTAATAGGTATAGGCTTAGATCCAAACTTACAAATATGTCAAGATTACTTTTTAAATGTTTATATCTAAAAATAAATAAACTCACTATGACTGGATCTAAATAACAGATAACAATGAGCTGAAGGTGTAGAAGAAATTCTTGAATGCGTATAGGCTATTGTTGAAGGAAATAGGCTAACTCAATCTAAGTTGGGAAAGCATCTCATTGTCTCCATTGTTTTTGGCGTGTAAAAACAATAGAAATATGGTCCTATTTATAGCCTAAAGCCAACGAGCCAGGTCAAGAAACAAGTCCAGGTACAAAAGGTAAATTCTGCCTAGATCTGTATATGGGTCGACCTCCCCTTTGCTATGTCGACCCCGGGGTCGACCCCAAACACCCTGGGTCGACTCAGCAGGGTCTCAGGTCGACCCTTAGAACGGGTCGATTCAGCTTATAGCCCATCTAGCTTCGCTGTTTTGAATTTTTTCTTTTTTTCTTTTCGTATATATATAATTCTCTTGTGCGTATACAAACTTCTAGTGTTAATAACTTCTTCATACGATGTCCGTTTCATGCTAACTCAGAGTCTATCTTAAGCAAAATTCCGAGACGAACGCAATGGCGCAGTCTGTTTTACTTAATTCCCCGTGTTTAATTAAGTATTATTAAGTTTATCATTATAATGTTCTTTAAAATTATGGGATGTTACAATTAATGTCTTCTATAGGGTCACTTCTAACCCTGCGTAGAATCAAATACAAGAATTTTTTTTCCTAAATTAACTATGATTTCACCCAAAAGAAGAACTAGAGCTCTATGATTATTCAATGAAGTGCATTGCTAAAGGCATTGGGCTAATTGCCACCAATGGTTGTCCACCAATCGAGCCTCGACTAGCAGACAACCGTCGACCAGTCACCAGGTTGGTAGCCCATAGCAACCAGTCTGGTACTCTTAGACATACACTTCAATGAACTCTATGCCACATATCAGATGAGGATGTATGTAGTCTACCATGCTTTCAGTCTCTTAGAAATTATTAATTCTTCTTTATGGATTTTTTGGTGTTGGTTTGCAAAATAAGGATCTTAAGGTTTAATTAACCTCAAATGGAGGGTGAACAGTATTTGCTAATTTATATGAATCTTTCTAAAATCTTTTAAGATTATACTTAAAATGATACAATTAACAATCATAGAATCAAAACATAAATAAACATAAAATGAAACAAAACACCAGGGTTCATGTACTAATTTGAATTAACCTACATCCAATCCTGTATATACCTTGTATGGAGTTTATTAATATAACGTCAATACAATACTGATTTCAAAGTCACGAGACAAACCATTCAAAATTTTGGACCCCTGGGTAGTGTCACATAGATTTTCGTGCTACTAAGCACATCCAGCTGACTTCCAATGTCAATTACCTCACCCACTAGATTTCCGACTACAAGTGCACCAAATTAATTTCAGGGGCTCAACTGCACTTACAATTATAATAGTAATATTTGACAGAGTATTACAGACATCGATCTTTTAATCTTTGACTACAGTTACAGTTGATCCTATAAACCTATATTAGCACTTTGACCTTGATTTGTGTGAGAGACAGTGAATAGATCATATGTTAAATGATAGAGAATCAAACCAATAATGATGGAATTTGATTTTAGTTGAATATCAGCAGAGTTTGAGTACAATATGATTTAGAAAAGTAGAGAGTAAAGAGATGAGATAAAAAGAAAAATGTAGTTGTTGAAAATTCATTTGGAAATATGGTATTTATAGAGAAATAATTGCCGCAATCTAGTCGCGAAAAGAAATGTCGAAAAGACATTCTTTTTTAATTTTCAGATTTGGCAGTAGTATGTCGACCTCCTCATTGTAAATTTAAGTGATATTTTATTTTATATTTTGAAAATCCATTGCTTTGTAAAATAGATTGATAATTTTTTAAACTAACCTAGACATAATTTATATACTACACAATATAACTTAATAAATCTTTGTAAAATAATTTTCAAAGAATTTAATATAAAACATTAAATAAAATGTGTATATATGACAAATATAATCTTAAGTATAAGTAAATATTTAAAATCAAAGTATAAATACAAAAAAAATTATATCAACGTATAAATGAATATTATATGTTACATTTAAATTTATTATAAGCACAAAAATTATATCAATTTATACTTAGTCAAAAGAAAAATGCGTAAAAAATAAGGAAATTGAAAACTTAATTAATTTTGTATAAAATAGGGATTCTTTTAAAAACAATTATAAAAATGATATAGAAATATTTTGTATAACATTAAAATAAAATTAGGTAGAATGATCAGAAAAGCACTATTACAATTTTAAAATATAATCTAAGATTCAATAACTCATGTGGGATATCTTAATTTCTTGAACTCTACAATATTCTTGAGTATTCATTTGTCAACTTTTGAGTCTCTACATCAATGACTTTGACTTTACCAGCATCTTGAATCTTCACCTGATAGTTTTTTAATCAACATCTATTTAATATCATGCACTATATACTCTTTCTCTATATATATATACACACATATACATATACACACACACATATATATTATTATATATCTAGGTAAAATCTTAGTTATTATATTTTTTATTATTTTCTAAAATTATTGTCATCAAAATCAGTATCTAAGGTACTTACAATCTTTACAATGAAAACTTTTGTGTTCATAATATAACATAACCCACCCTCCCCCCGACACTTCCTTAATCAAGCATAGTATTTTATATATTTCTTCCACGTTTCCAAAAATAAAAAATAACTGAATATAACGATACTTCTAATACTAACTCCCCCTAAGTAAAATACTATAGAAATGAAACAAAATGACTCAAACAAAAAGCATTATAATCAATCATCAAAATTTTAACATATGTTTAACACAATCAATCAAATTTCAATCAAATTCAAAATGTATATTCAAATCAAACCACAATCAAATCAAATCAATGCACTACCAAATTTATACACAAAAGTTTAGCTGAATTCAACCATATCCTAAAATAATATGTTGAAATTTTTTGGCACCCCAAAAGTGCCTTCATGTGCGTGCACTTCGTTCAGCGTAAAGGAACTATAAACCATGGAATACATTGAACGGAGCCATCTTGGTGCTAGCGTCATGATTGAAAATCCCTACATCCCCTAAAGCACACATATGTTCATGGTAGTATTTAATTGTAACAAGAGGAATCCCTTATTGTTACATGCCACCAATCTCGTATATATACCTACCTTCTTTAAGATATCTTGCGATGCGGGACTAATTGCAAATCCAATCTATTCACCCACTCTCATACAACGCGAACAATACCTAACAGATCTCCATCTTGGAGAGCATTTCTCAAATGAAGTTGAAGTTATACAAAGTCTTTAAACACTTGCAAATGTCACTAACACCTCCAGCCGTTTGCCTTAGGTCGATGTCGCCTTTAAGCAGTTTCACTAAGTTGTTTTCTACAAAGAGTCTCTTTTCTACGGTTGGTCAGACTGCATTCTAACATATAACTCCACCTTAATGATAATCCAGACCTCAAGCTACATCAAATTTTCAAGCCTGGAACGCTCTTCTCTCTCAACATAATCTTCGCCACCAAAATCTCATTTCCCCCAAAACAGTAATAACATAATCACCATTGAATCTACCAACCTTTGTAGAAATAATTGATGCACAATTTAAAACAAATGTGCAAAAAGGTTGCATAAGTTTCTCTAATACCAATTTGTAGTACAAAAATTGCACAAATGCAAAAGCACAATAAAAATGATCAAGATTTGCCAGTTGTATATCAATCAGTCTAATATCAATTATTTTATTACTAAATAGTAAATAACTATAAAGAAGAAAAGAGACACATAATATTTATACTGGTTCCACTATAATCAAGAAGATATTGTATGTCCAGTCCAATGAAGAGAGATTTTATTCCACGTAAGAGAGAGAGAAACAAGAGATTACAAGATAAGAGTTTATGTGACCAAAACCTCAAATTAGGCTTAATAAGAAGAGACACTCCATTTGGGGATCACTGGCTCCATATCAGGATGAGTTTACAATGAAGTCTACCCACAACATATAGCCAGCGAAATTTATGTGAGTCATCAATCAAATTACCAATATATAGTAATAAATAATGAAGACAAATGCCGAGGTAACAAATGGTGCGTAAATCACTAATTTCTTTCACTAGCAAAGATGGAAGAAAATAATGCATGCATTATTTTTTTGTCATCTCATGCATATGCAAGCATTAATTTATGCATTTCCATATTAAAAATATTTACTTTTCATTTTGCATATTTGTTTCCACCTATCTGTGATTTTGTATCACTAAAATTTAACATAATATACACAATATTAATTTTGATAAGTACTATTTCTACTGCGATGTCCTAATAATTGGATGTTTAAGAATAAGACAATGACCATAATGAAGCTAGAAGTTTCCCTTTAGTTTTGACAAGATTTCCTTCTTAATCAAGACATACTTCTCCAACACGTTGGATTTCATCGCTTTGTCCATATGTTTTCTTCATCTTCGTCTTCTCCCAATTCTTCCTCATCATTGAAGTCTGTAAGAGGATTATAAATGACTAAATTTTAGAATCATCTTCAACAACTATTTAATTCACGGGATTATCCAATAGGTATTTTTGCAAATTCATAGTACTCTGCTTTGTTGTTCTTATTCCTTTGGCAAAGATGTACAATTTGAATTTTAGTTTGCATTTCTAGAATATTTTTCATTTCTCCTGCCGTTTTAATGATTTGGCCATAGTAATGTTCTGGAAAGGGCCTTGGGTTAAAGAAGGAAATGTAAACTTTGAATTTTAGTTTTGATTTGAGGAGAAACCACGATTGCTTGTTTCAAAAGTCCAAAATAGATAAATGTAGAATATGTAGAAGAAAATCAAATTGGTGTGTTTATGTAACCTTTTATGTGAATTTTAGAGGGAAATTTTGAAAACAATTTTAGTTACTATTTGTCAACATATAGGGCTACGTTATGCCATCATACATGTAGTAATTCTGATATTTTTTAAAAAAGGTTTTCATTTCTTTACTTCTATATTTCTAATAAAGAACTAACTCCTAAATTTCTTCTTAACTTAATACGATTTGTTTGATTCAATGATTTTGTTAAAATATCAGCTATTTGATTTTTGATATTCATAAATTCAAGTGATGTTACATTATTATTTATATTATCTCTTAGAAAATGATGTCTCGTATTAATATGTTGAATTCTATCATAATGAGTTGAATTTTTAGATAGATTTATCCTACTTGTTTTATCGCATTACATTGGTGATCTGGTAATATTTAAGCCAACATCCTTTAATGTTAGTTGCATATAGATAACTTGAGAACATGCCAATGCTGCTGAAATATATTCTGCTTCTGTTGTAGGCTAAGAGACAATGTTTTTGCTTTTTTTTTCTAAATCTGGAAACTAGATGGTATCCTAAAAAATGAGCAGTTAAACTTATACTTTTTGGTCTAGTTTTCTGCCAGCATAGTCAACATCCCTATATGAAATTAATTCAAAATAATCATCTTTTGGTTAAAAGATTCCTTAATCTAATGTGTTGTTAACATATCTTAAAATCATGCTAAGATGGCTTGAAGGATGAAAATTAATGTCCCTATGGGATTTCTTCTAACCTCCGTAGATATGTTGATTTTAATTGCAATAAATTGAGTGGGATGAAAAATCATGGTTGTCAAGTCCAATTGATATTATATATAAAGGTCAACAATGGTCGTCAAGGCGGAAATCCTTCAACAGGTGGTTTTTTCTTGTGCCCTCGCATCTTGACCCTTCTTTCCCCTGCGCTCTTCTTCTTTCATTCCCATGGCCAAGAGCAAAAAGCCCAAGTATTGATCTCTCTCTTCGATAACAACTCGATCTGCTAGCTGCGTTGAAGCTCTCCAATCCCAATCTGATTCCAACATTGATCCTGAATCCTTGGCTCAGCCTCCATGATCGGTGTATTCATTGCTAGAAATCCACCCTCTCAACGTGTTAGTTGCAGACCTATCCGCCACAGGTCCTTCAATTCGCACGCTTTCACCTATTTTGGGTAAGTTTCGTGTGTCTCCTTTGCTTGCTAAAGCTTCGTTTGAATGGTCGTTAACTGCTACTCTCAAGTCGAGATTATTGAATGACCCAACTATTCTTGGGCTGAATTTAGCTACTGAGCCTGTATTGGGGGTTCGACTCCTGACTATATTTTATTGGGGATGAATTATGTGACTAATGTTTGTCAATTGGGTAAAGCAGTGAATTGCGGTTTCTCTGAGATGCATGAGGATGTTGGATTGTCTGGCTTTACTTCCCTGTGCATTGTGTCTTGTGACAAAATTCAGCTCCTATCACATGTTCGACAAAATTCCCCAACCAATGTGCTTTCAAAATCAAGTAGTCTGTGTCCACTTAGCAATGCTGCACTAGTTATGAGCTAAGCACCAAAGCTTCCAATGAATTGGACATCGATGTTCACTTCCCTTCCTCATGTAGCTGTGGAGTACACACCGGTGGTTTTTGATATCTTGAATGATGATCGTGGCTCGATCCCTCCCCCAAAAATCCATGACGTAGCAGCTATATTTTGGAATGATCAGCTTGTTGGTTTTTTTTCTTGATTCTAAACTCCCTACTATTAACATGCATTCTGCTTGTTGTAACTCCTGGAAAATTCGTGCTCCCATGTGAATGACAATTGTTGACGGTCTTTATTATTTCAAATTCTCCTCGGCTGAAGAAAGAACACGTGTCTTGGAAGCTACTCCATCTATTATTAATGGTAGGCCGTTTATTGTGGCTAACTGGAGCGCTTCAATTGATAGAGTTCGGGAGCAGGTTTTACCGATTCTTGTCTGGGCGCAATTCACCCGCATTTCGTATGTTCTACAACATCTTATTGGTAAGCTCAAGTTTTTTTATGCCAATACTGTAGCAAGGAGAAATTTAGTATATGCTAGAGCCCTAATTGAAATTACATCGGATAAGTCATTGCCAACTAAAATCAAAGTATGCATTGAGAATCGTGAACATTTTGTGGATGTGAAGTATAGATGGAAAGCTGACATTTGGACTACCTGCAAATCTTTTGGACATTGTGCGGATGCTTGTCAGTTTGATGTGAATACGCCTCCCCTTGACAAAACTCCTTTCCCTAGGCCCACTGTTAGAGTGGGGGTCCCTGTTGGTAGGAAGGAAATCCGTGTTGAGAATGAGTTTGTTGTCTCTATTTTACTTATGTGCCTCTTGATCCTATGCCTGCTGACTTGATTCTACCTGATATACCTCTCGATCTTGATATTTCTTGGATTGAGAGTGAAAGAGCTTGGGTTTATGCCCCCTCTGGCATACACTATGACACTGAGCATTATTTTTACAAATTCATTGGTGAAATAGGAGAACAACGTCATCTTTTCTACCGTCCTATTGGTAAAGACTTGAAATTGTAGGATGAGGGTGAAATTGGGGACGACAACACAGATCTTATGCGGGATTCTTCCTGAGATAAGAATTTTGTCTGCCCCACAACTTCTTACTATGTTCATGATCTAGCTTGTCGTTTCTAGATCTATGAGCGGACTATGTCTCCATATGTTAGGACCTTTTATGCGGATAATTCTGTCCATGATATGGTGTGGATAACCTAGTCTGACTTTATTTTGCTTAACTAGTTTCGTGATTTTTGCAATTTTGTTGTATTGATAGTGACTGGACACTTCAAACCAGACTAGTTACTCTGTGGTTTGTGCAAAGTACCTGTTTCCCTTTATTTTCAATAAAAGTGGGTTGCCTTGCCAAAAAAATTCGTGGTTGTCATATCATGATGGAATATTTATTACCAGCAGTATTCGAAGAACCATTTCCTATAAAAGTGTGGAGTGCTATAATAAGGTTAATTCTATTTTATAAACAACATTGTTCAACAACATTAAAAATTGACCATGTATGTAAACTTGAAGTACAAATCCCAATATTTCTTTGCAAACTAGAGGAAATATTTCCTTCAAGTTTCTTTAATGTAATAGAGCATTTATTTGTTCAACTTTCACCTAGTGCAATATGGATGAACGTGTTGTTTCGAGAGGTAGTATGAAGTACCAGTAAATCCATGTTAGTTTAAAAGTTAGATTTAAGTAAGTGCATTTAAACTGGATTAATTTTATATTAAATGTTTGAATCATCAAAAAAATTTTTTTTTGATAAAAACACGAGTTGAAGGTTCGATTTGCAAATCTTATCTTAAAAAGAAGCATTGTTCTTTTTTCTCATTACTTCAATAAACTATGTGAACTTATCATTTGTAAATACCCCTCGTAACAATGAAGCCATCAAACAAGATTTTTGTCTAATAGTATTATTTATTTTAGACAACATGGTGACCTGTTGGAAAATGTGTGGAAATATGGTTAGATAATAGAGATCATTCACATATGTTTTTCAAAAGCTGAAGTCACACCATTTGTTAGACATAAAAAATTTCATGTTTATTTTTATTATACTTACATCAGTTGTTAGGTAATAATAAACTCATATACATTTGCAATATTTACGAATCACAGCATCCATCTACTGATCTTAGTAAAAAAAATCTGCAAAATGGTTTTGGAAATACGTTTACAATCCAACACTGATGATGAAGGATTGCAACATTTGCATTCGGACCAAAAAGAAATTCCAAGACTTATCTAATATTTTTTGTCAATGGACTTAAATTCAACACCAATGACTATGATACTAAAAATTTAACATATAACAGTGGTGTATTTATCAAAGGTAATGATGTTCCAGATCAGCATATAAAATACTTTACGGTGCTAACATAGGTTTTAGAATTGACATGTTATATACAACCTACTATAAAAATGTTTTGTTCAAGTGCAACTGGTTCAACAATGTTATTGATTCTAGAATCAATATACACAAAGATTATAAGTTTATAAAAATAAAGCACATATCACTATAAGTATGATCCTTTTGTATTGTCAAGAAAGCATTACAAGTTTATTTTGCTCCATATCCATCCTTAAAAGGAGATAAAGCGGATTGATCTGCTGTAATTAAAACAAAGGCAAGGTTTACGTTTGATGAAATTACTATTCCAGAAGATGCAATATATCAAACGGTTGTAGAACGAAATGATGAAATAACAATAACTGATGGTATTGATTTAGAGTCATTGAATGATGAATCAAATGTTTTTATAAAAGCATTTGAGAGTACATCAGAAAACGATATCGAGTATGATATAGAGACTGAATTAGAAAACAATGAAGACTGATAATATTTGTATCATTTATTGTATTAACATATTTTGAATTTTAACTGTGTTGTGGTATTTTTTCTAATAATAAACTGATATGACGCATTGAGTTTATGAGTTGATGTAGTGAACCTATATAATGTATGATCTGAGTTTGTGGACTGATATACTATATGATATAAGTTTTATATGATAATGAATATGCTGATGAATATGTTTATGAGTATGTTTTGAGTTTGTTAACTGATACATATATGAATATATATATATATATATGTGTGTGTGTGTGTGTGTGTTATCATTATACGAATGATATGTTTATGACAGATATACCTCCAAGGCGATAGCCTTCCCACTCTTCTTCTGCATGTGCAAGCAACATAATATCGGATTTACGTTAGGTCGTAGAGCATGTTCCCAAGAGTGTAGGATGAGTATCTAATTTAGTAAATGCTTATGATTTAAATTTTATTAAATGCTCACATTGTATTTTCCGTAGGGGCTTTGAGATCGAGCATGCAAACTTTATCTATTTCTAGAACGACCTATATCAATAGGCAGATAGGCTCTTGGCTCCACTTGGACGCATTCCTGCTCATATCAGGAATGTTGTCATTCTCGTCAAGATTCTGGTAAGTATAAATTTATATTTCATTTGAAAATTAATATAATGTATACAATTTGTTTTCTTTCAATATACAGGCATCTGCTCGGGTTTAACTCGAAGATATGGACGTCTTTTTCAACCACTGGAAAAAGAAAATGCTAAAGAACTACGAAGACACCTTATACAAGACAAAAATGCAGAAAAGGAGTAAGTCTAGACGAGCAAGGAGGTACGAGCAAGGTTTCTTCGATTGTGGGAGACTTCCACGGTGAGGGTAAGGTATACAAACTTATTTTTAATTTCTATTTTGTTTTGGTTTTGTATGTCAATTGAGTTAATTGTGTAATTAAATTTACAGGAGGTTTCAGAGTCGATCCAGACAAATAGGAATAAAAATCTAACTTTGCACCGTAGTGGCTTTAAGTCCTTACAGCATCGACGGAATCTGGTACGTATCATAAAATTGTATTTATAGGTAGTTGTAACATTGTTTAATCATATTAATAGCATTTTTTGTACAACTTCAGATGTCGATTCTGCAGCGAGAGCCTACACTTGCTGAAGTCTTTACCCAGGCTCATGCAGTCGAGCGGACTAACAAGGAAGGTAATACCTCTAATAACTTGACGGACACTAAGCCCAAGAGTGGTGGTAAGCATTATTACTATTTTCTATTTCACATTTAATAAATTTATAATTGAATTTAGTGTGTAAAATTCACCATTCCTTATCGCTAAAGAGATACCAGAATGAGATCGCTCGAGCTACGCCATCCTCAAGTCGTGACCTGACCCTTAAGGAGTGCAACTGCATCTGGGACGCCATCATTGACCCACCTACTCGGAATATTTCGCTTGCAGGTAATAACGACCCAGGCTGCTTACACGAGAACCCAACATGAGGAGGAGATCGTCATGCTTCGTCAATAGGTGGCTTAACTTCTAAGCTGGCGGAAGAGTGGACTGACGACCATACTTAATGAGCTGGTCACCACATATCTTTCCGAGCATGGGAGGACGCATGAGGATTGGGGTGGGTTGGGGGGATGAGGATGATGAAGAGGAGTTTGATGATGGAGATGAGTATATACTTGTCTTTTTTGTTATTTTGTTTTTTATAAATATAAATATATATATTGTTGGAATATTAATATACATATATTTTTTGTATGTACAAGTTATTGTGGATATTTTGGTTTGGTATGTGAACGTGTGATATTGGTATTTGTGGTATATGTTAGTTTTTGGTATTTTGTTTGTTTTTTGAAATTTATATGGATATGTGCTGTGAAATTGAGTATATATAGTATATTAGGTTATTGAATATGAAAATGTGTTGTGACATTGAAGGTATATGAGTTGTGGAATGAATGAATATGAGTATTGCAAGTATGTATGGCTGGAGGTAGATGATAGCTAAAATGCAGAAAACCTATTTTGGGTTTGGGTCAAAAACCAATGCCTTCACTACGCTATAGATGGCCTCTCACTCCATGGTGTTGCTAGCTACAATGTTGCCATTGTTATGTTGTTTTTTGTCTATTGCAACACACGCTTAAATGTGTTAGCATATATATCAACATGTGTTGCAGTAGCCTCATGAATAAAATTATCAATCCGCGTCAACACGATCCAACGGTCCAGGTTAGCGATCCGCATGAAAAAATGTTTGGTCCAGATTAGCAATCCGCGCGTGAAATAATGTTTACGGCGGGAAGCAAAAACAAAGGGGGGAAAACTAAAAAAATATTGAAAGTTTCAATCGAAATTTAACAAAATACTCCACTGCTCAACCTCTCACACACTCACTCTCAGGTTTAATTAGGGCTAAAATTTCAAGTTTACAAGCTTAATTAGGGTTCGAGTAGGGCAGGTTCGAGTTTTAGTTCAATTAGGGCTTCGGTGTTTTAATTAGATCTTCAATTGGGGTTCGTTTGGGTTTCAGATTTCAGTTAGGGCTTCGATTTAATCTACTGCTTCAGGTATCACTCAATGTATATTTCAATTTTATTTTTTTTGATTTGATTGTTGTGTTGCGTAATGTACTTCTTTACTTGTGCCTAATTTACTGCTCTAAGGTATCACTCAATGAACGACGAGGAAAAACTATGGGCAGAACTTCCTAAGTTCAGTAAAGGATACATCAGTGGAGTGAAACTTTTATTTGAAATACTTTTTCTGGATTTGCGGTAGGTAATGAAATTACATGCCCTTGCAAAAAGTGTCATAATCGCAAGTGGCATTGTCAAGAAGTAGTCTACAACCATCTGATTAGGAATGGTCCATCTGAATTGTACATGAAATGGATTTGTGAAGTTTCCTGTTTAGATCCTGAAAGGAGAGATAACAATATGGATTGTGAATAAGGAATAAATTTTGGAGATAATCTCGATGAGATGTTGCAACGTACTTGTGGAAATATGCAGAACAATGAAGACGGATCTTCTGTTGGGTAAAATGGAATAGATGTCGATGCTAGAAAATTTCATCAACGTGTTGAAGAGGGAAAACAACCATTACATCCCGAGTGTAATAAATTTTAGCGATTAAGTTTCATTGTCAGGCTTTATTCTTTAAAACGCCTACATAAAATCACTGGGTCTGCATTCAGCGATTTATTAGAGTTGATGAAAGAAGCTTTTCCAGAAGCCCACATCCCTTTATCTTTCAATGCTACCAAAAATATCATTAAAGATTTGGGCCTCGTTTACCAAAGAATACATGCATGTCCAATTGACTGCATGCTATATTGGACAGAAAATGAAAAGGAAAATAACTGCAAAAGTTGTGGTTTTTCAAGGTGGGTTATACCAGAAGAGAAACTGGCTATTGACAAAGATTCGGAGAAGCAGATTCACAAAGTACCAGCAAAAGTGATACATTATTTTCCACTAAAACCAAGGTTGCAAAGGATGTTCATGTCGAAGGAGTACGCAGAAATTATGTTATGGCATGCAGTGGGACGAAAAAATGATGGCAGACTTCGACATCCAGCTAATGGCGAGGTATGGAAGACTGTGGTTGCCAATTATCCTCATTTTTCATCAGAAAACAAAAATATCAGGTTAGGAGTAGCATCTGATGGATTCAGTCATTTTCGTACAATGACTACACAACACAGCACATGGCCGATCGTATTGGTAAATTATAACCTTCCACCTTGGTTATGCATGAAGACAGAAAATTTGATACTTTCAACCCTTATCCTTGGTCCAGAGTCTTCTAACAGTTACATTGATGTCTGCATGCAGCCTCTTATCGCAGAATTGAAAAAATTATGGGATCTTGGCATACAAACTGATGATGCCTTCACTGATGATGATTTCACATTACGTGCAAGCGTGTTATGGACGATCAGCGACTTTCCGGGCTATGCAATGTTATCCGGCTGGAGCACGAAGGGTTATTTAGCTTGTCCCGTATGCCATTTCGAGACTTCTTCAACTTACTTGAAACATAGTAGAAAAATGTGCTACATGAATCATAGAAAATTTTTAGACCCCGGACACAAGTGGAGATTTGATAAGAAAAGGTGCAATGGTGAAATTGAAATGGGAACACCTCCCGGTATTTTATCCGGGACTGACATTGAAGAATTGTTGGCTTATTATGAAAATATTTTTGAGAAGAAAGAGGTCAAGAAGCTTAAAAATGAATCTCCTTTTTTTTTAAAAGTCAATATCTTTTAATTTACCATATTGGAGTCAAAATGTATGTCGACATAACCTTGATGTTATGCACATAAAGAAAAACATTTGTGATAATGTACTTGGTACTTTACTAAATATTGATGGGAAGTCGAAAGACCATTTAAATGCTCGGTATGATTTACAAGAGATAGGCATCAGGGAGGTCCTTCATCCGGTTCTATTAACTGATGGGAATTACCTTGAGATAAGGGCTGCCATATTTGAAATGACGAACAAGGAGAAAGAACTATTTTGCTCGGTGTTGGAGAATGCTAAACTGCCTTATGGTTATGCAGATAATATCAGCCGGTATATAAACAAGAAAAAGAGGAAAATTGCAGGTTATAAGAGCCACGATGCTCATTTTCTTTTCCATTACTTGCTGTAGTTTGCCATGAAGAAATCTGTAAAACCTGAAGTTGCAATACCTATGATAAGATTAGATGCATTTCTAAGAAGTTTTTGGAGTAAAAGTTTCGATTTGGCTGATTTCAAGAGGCTACAAAAGGAAACTGTGGAAATTCTTTATCAATTTGAGATGATATTCCCAAATGCTTTCTTCGATACAATGGTGCACTTGCTAGTTCATTTATGCAAGGAACTTGAATATGGTGGACCTGCACATGTTCGTTGTATGTTTCCTATTGAGCGTTATCTTTGTAAACTGAAATCATATGTTCGCAACAAAAGTAAACCCAAGGCGTCTATTGCTGAAGGTTATCTTGTAGAGGAATTTTTGATATTCTGTTCAAGGTTCGTAGGTGGCGATGGAGCAGGAAAAATGCAATTTGAAACATGTCCACAAAATCTGGAATATCCTATTGGCACAAGAAGAAACAAAGATATAAAAACTGTTCATCTTAAAAATTCTCAATGGAAGGAATGTCACCATTACATTCTATTCAATTGTGGTAACAAGGAAATAGAGAGATTACTTGGGTACGTATTTTTATTTTAGTAAGTATTGAAGTATTATCCCTATTGAATCCTTTATAATATATTTTGTTCCTTTTTTCATGATAAATAATGTTTTCCTTTTTGAACCTGACAGATGGAATTTTATGCAATTAAAGTTTACAATGGTTTATTTAATTAGAAAAGTGGACAAGTTCGGTTAACATCAGTAATAATATTCTTCGCGTAGCTTGTGAAATGATGTCAACTATTAAAAAAAAAACTATTTTTGATGTCATCCTTTTGCTGGCAAAATCAATTCTTTTAAACAATCTACGAATATGTTATTGATTCTAGCCTCACGTAATGTTAGTTGTAAATTCCAAGTTTCAGCACTTTCAGGGATTTCGGGCATGATTTGTATTTAATCTATGTTCTCGTTCATACATAATTGTTTTCGGTATAGTCAGTTTTAGCTTTAGTAATATATCCAGCCAAATTTGTTTCTATCTTTTATTAACGTGGTCTTTATTCTAGGGAACATCGAGCTTTAATTGACGGTCATGCATCATCAAAAAATATAAAAGAGAGAGAACACGGTGAAGAATTTTGGAAGTGGTTAAAGGAAGAGGTTTAGATATAGGAGGACATTTCAAAAGAAGTACAACTGCTTACGATGGGGCCTCTTCCAACAACTAAGCGGTTTACTGGATATGTTATCAATGGATGTGATGAAGTACAAGTCAGTTATGCTATGGCCATAGTTTGTGCTGAAACGAAACTGAACATGCATGTCTTCCATTTTGTGTTGCAATTTAAACGAGGTATTGCATCAGTTTGTAGCCGAGGCATGCATGACTTTGGTTGTGCTGAAATACATTAGTTGTACTAAAGGCTTTTGCTGAAATGCATGACTTTTGAAACTACTTTATTTTGCAGGTGAAGGAGGCAGTAGAGGTACTGAATACACTGGAGGCTCGCGCTTTATTAATTTGAAACTGTTTTAGTTTGATGTAAACATGAATTTAGTACCGGTTGTGTTTGTAAGTACTTTGTAAAACTGAATTTATTGGCTATTTTTTGTTATTCTGTAGTTGACTAAATAGTATTTGTGTTACTAGTTATTAATTTGAAATGAAAAGTTGTCTATTAGTTTCAATGTGTGATGTTAATTGCTGTTATGTTGCAGTATGTTATATAATGATGCAATAGCTATGATATAATGTTGCAGTATGTAATGTTAAATGTTGTCGTAGCTATGATATAGTGTTGCCATAAATTAATGCATGTGGGCCCCACAACAGGATTCCGTGAACTCGACTATAGAATTTAGGGGCACAACAGGATTCCGTGATCCCGGAATTCAGTATTTAGTGGGCCTCACATTTATGTAAATTTAGTAACTGTAGCGATGTTACCTTAGGAAGGCAAAGACGTTGCCTTTGACTCTAAGGCAACGCGGCAAAAGGCAACCCCAAAAAAGTGTTGCCAGAGATCATTTCTGGCCTATAGCAATATTATTTTTGCACTTCCTGCATCACTTCACTGGGGTTGCCGTATGCAATCTATGGCGTAGTGCTTATTGGTCACGTTGGCCTATGTTGGTGACGGTTAGCTACGAGCTATATGCTTGGCGTCGGCTAGCTAAAGTTATGTTTTCAGTCTTGCTACGGTTGGCATGACTAGTGACACACTTCAAAGAGCCCACGATTTGCCACATTCCCCCCCCCCTCCCTCCCTCCCTCCCCCCCCATCCGTCGCCAACCATAGCTAATGCGGTTACGGAACCCAACGCTGATGAAGTTGTTATTTTTGTTAGCATTAGGTCATTTAGCATCGATTCTTTGTTATAGTTAGTGGCGGTTAGCTACGGCCACCGACGGTTAATGGTCGTAGCTAACCAAAGTCATTCTTCCATAGGCAACAAGGAATCTGAAATGCAGAGTAAAAGTTCATGTTTTGTGTCGATCGGTGTCGGCTAGTATTGGCTTGTAGGTCACACGTGTTTGTTAACAACGGCTCATACCAGCTGATGTCGATTTATGTTTACAGGCTTATGTCGGCTAGCATCGGATAGTGATAACATTCAAACAACCCACAACTTGCCACGTATCTCCTAGTGCGAAAACAAGCCGACGTAGAAGTAGCTAAGATAGTCCTTTACTAAAGGAGTCTCTATTTTGTTAGTCAGTTTTCCGTGTCGGTAGACATTGGGTAGCGACGACTTTTAGTTGTCGCTATCATCAGCAGCCTTTCATAGTGTTGGTTTTACCAGACATATTTAAGAGAATGCGGAATTGAAGTTTAGTTAGGGGAAGTATATTCGTCTAACCTAAGAGCAATGAGCATCCCAATAACAAGGGCATGAATTGCTCTATACCCAATTCTCATACATCGGATTAATCTTAGTCACTGATTTGCACAAAATCTAATGGTTTTGAGTGGATTGTAGGACCGGTTCATTAGATTATTAATAATATATGTGGTTGATGTGTGGTTGTGATTTGTTGGGCATACGGGGACACTTGAGTTGGGTACAGAACAATTGCACTCAATAGCAAGCATGATCATCAAATGCTAATCCTACGTGGCGTGATAACTTACATTAAAATAAATAAATTAATGTCATTTACTTGGACCTTTGAAACTTGGATAAATGTTTGCAACCTAGCTAAGAGCTGACAGCTGCTATTCAATGACCCGCATTTTGGGGTATAATGGGTAATGCACCGCAGGGATATGTGCGAGTATTAATACTTATGCAATGCCCATGTCGGGAGCTCAGATGATATTTTGTGTGGTGATAATGAATGTCTATCCTATTCGAGGAAAGTTTGCCAATAATCAACAGTAAAATTTGTTGGTGAGTGGTTTTGTCAAATGTGATGAAATGATATGACAATGATAAACTCAAATTCATATATATCGCTTCAAAGTTTGCCAATAACGCTCTCGTGAAGACTTTATTTACAGATCACTCGTTTAATCAAAGTAAAGAATGTTGCAAGGTAAGACAATATCTTCGATCGACTGCGATAATACTATCGAAATCGATTCAAACAATTTTTCTTGTTTGTTGCAATGACAAAATTATTGAATTTGTGATATGCACTATCACAAAGCTGATGTAATTTTGAAATAATCGAAAGAAGAGAAATGATTGAGAATATAATAGTTTGTAACGCTTTCCCAAGAGATGGTTAATATTCCATCTCTTTACTTTCTAAATTATCCTGTCTAACTTCTCCAGTTCTCTGTATGTTCTCCTATTTTTGCTGAATAGGATACATATGGAATGGTCTAAGCTAAAGGAAGCATGATAGCCAAACGAAGCATGATGCCCCTTAAAGACGTAAGTGAAGAATCACTGTAACTGTTCAAAATAGAAGTGAAGAAACTACAGACGGTGACTATTGAGATAATGTGTCTAACTGTGGAATGGTCAAAGTTCTGTGTGCATGCTTGATTGAGAAATAAAACAATTGCTGTATTAGGCAAAGCTTTATATTATAAGCTTAATATCATTTATAAATAAAATCTAATCAATAAGCTTCGTTTATAAAGTCAAAATAAATATTACTAATGCCACCACTAAAAACCCAATCAAATATACAAACTTGCTTTACAAATTCAAATTTGTTGTCTACCGTATTACCATCTTCTTGATATCACTTTAAAAATTGGATTTAATTTGTTTTACAAATTCAAAATTTTCTTCTACAAACATTACCGAATCTTAGTGTTGCTTGAATATAGGATCTAGCTTGAGTAACTATAGGATCTAACCTCCTTAGAAATTCAAAATTCCCCAATACAGATATCATGTAATAATCTTAAGGTTGCTTAAATATAGATTCCAACAAATTATTTTATTTATAAATTCAAACTTAAAAGAAATAAATGCTGCAACATAAAGTTAAAATTTAAACTATATACTCCATATTCCACTTTGTTGAGAATTATCATCGGTTTTTCTTGAAGTTCACCTTAGAACAATGTTTAATATTAGCGAAGAAAGTTTGATGCTTTTTCTGTTGTATTACTGCTACAAATTTAGTGTAAGGTACCGTAGTTACAAAGCAAGCAACTGAACAAGTAACTTAAATAAATGCATAACAAACAAATAATCTATAGAAAAAAAAATACAAACTAGATAGCTATTACACTACAAAATGCACAGGGAATTGCGACGGCTGATAGGCGTTGGCGGCCGTCGCAAGCCGTCGCAAGCCGTCACAAAGTGCCGTCGCAATTTTTGTCGTCGCGATGCCAAAATTGCAACGGCTTGAGCGACGGCTCCGTTGCCATTTTAGCGACGGCGTACAACGGTAAATTGCTTACGTGGCAAGTAGTTGATTTTACCGCCAAGCCGTCGCAAACCGTTGTTAAGTGTTACAAAGCTGCCGTCGCAAGCCGTCGCAATATACCAACCAAATTGGCGTCGCAAGCCGTCGCAAACCGTCGCAATTCTGAAAAAAAATTGTTGCACTGCAAACAGCAGTTCCATTCCTTCAAGCCACACAACCACAAACCAATCAAATACCATCACATTGGCCACTACCAGACCACTATTATCCCATCAATTCGTCACCAACTCAAACCAAATGAAAAAGAAACCAAAATTCAAACCACCATCATAAAATATCATCACATAACATCCAAAACACTATATCCATCGTAAAAAATCGTCGTCATACACATCAAAACATACCATATCGTCATGAAAACACACCATAACGTCACCAAAACACACCATAACATCGTCAAACATACCATATCGTCATGAAAGCAAAGTATATGTACATACCTAAGCATAAACCAAAGTATATGTCATCCAAACTAATCTTCCGCCGCCTCGTCGTCGTCGTCGTCTTCGCCTCCTTCACTTGTAGCATCTCCTCCCTGCCCAGGCATAAACCCATACTCCTGAAGGTAAGCTGCAATGCGCTCATCTACGTCATGTTGCATCTGGGTTTTTCGCCAGTCCATCATTTCGTTCATCTGCTCCTGCATCCGAGCAATAGTCTCCTCCTCCATCGACCTCCTAAAAGCACTCTGAGTAGCCTGCGAAATAATTAAGTTCACATTAAATTTATTAGCTCCTGATTGTAAAATAAAACGCGTTATATTTCCAATTCAAAACATTAATATAAAATGCACTAATTAATACCCATAATTTATATATTTATGGCATCACATCGTTGTAAATTATTAAGTTTGTAATTTAAGTCTTACCTCCTGATTACCGTATCCATATCGCCTGTTACGAGAAGGCGGCTTTATGATAGAGTCCCATATACGATCAGACTGCGCGACTGTAAGCTCCTCTTGTCCACTAGCCTGCAACACTCTAGTAGACTCTGTGTAGTATCTCTCCTACATACCAATACAATTTTAACACCAATGTTGTAAAATTTACTTATATATTGTGATATGAACGAATATGAAACATTTTAATTCATACGGATAAGCATATTTACCATTACACCCGCACTCTTCGAATCCGCCCATTCATACGTAACATTTCCTTCCTCGTCGGTATGCTCCACCGCATGTGTACGTCTGAATACCTCTGCCATCGTAGGCTCTCTTCCGATCTTTGCATGCTGAGTAAACATACAGTAATAAAATTATTGAAAATATGAATAAATGATATACACTAAATTTTAACGTGAACATAAGCTACAAATATTTAAAATTTATACCAATTCTCTCCTATGATCTTGAAATGATTTAGAGCCACCATGGTGTAGACCAGGATTCTTTTCTCTGTTCGCTTTATTTCTGGATGCTACTTCCTATTACATTTGATACACGATTATGTAAAATACTGCAATCAATATAAATGTAAATATTTTCATTATATCTTACTTTAGCTTTTTCCGTCTGCCAGTACTGTTGAAATGCTGCCCAAACATCATCACTCATCCACGAAGGCTTTTTTCCACCTGTCTTCGCCCTTGAAATTGTCTCCCGATAATTTTTACGCATCTTCGTATTCCAAATATCCAAAAAAGTGTTCATGTCATGCTCCTCAACACGGACAACGGCCTGCATATTAGAATTATTTTCAATTATTTACAGTATATCAATTTTCAACACTCGTTTAAAAAATTACTTACAAGTACATCAGCCAGAATGGCATTCTTAATATGGGGTGGAATAGAATCCCAATGCGGCCAAGCCCCCGACATCCTGCTTATGTAAGAATTCCTCGATATATCTAATACGAACTGTGTTGGCTGAAACTGTAATCCTCTGCGTAGATGTTGATATAAAAATTTGATCATATATTTTGAATAATCCAAATTGAAATAAAATTAAATTGACATTTACCCGGCACTTTTGGGAACAATCTGCACAGGAGTACGCTGATCTGGAACAAAGCTGCTCGGACCTGCTCCTGGCGAAGGAGTATGCTGAGATGGTGAAGGAGTATGCGGAGATGGTGAAGGAGTAGGCTGAGATGTACTCCTCGATCGTCGTCGCTGTCTATCATCCGACATATCTGTTGCAATCATATAATGTGCATACAAAATAACTTGAATTATTAACATCAGTCATCGCTATCATTACATAATTCGTAAACGAGAAGAACAATATTGCATAACATACATAGTCAACATTATCATTACATAGCTCAGAATAGTACATAACATAATACATAGCTCATAATAATACATAACATAAGTACTTATAACATCAGTCTTCATCTTGTTCGGATTCAGACTCAGTCTCATACTCTATATCATTTTCTTCAGTACTTACAAATGCATCTACTAATACATTCGCTTCATCATTCAACGGCCCTACATCAATGTCATCAGCTATTATTATTTCGGTATTTGGATCTAGATCCTCTTGATACGCCACTTCGTCTGGAATATTATTTCCATCAAATGTAAATCTTGCCTTTGTTTTAAAAACAGCCCACCAATCTGCTTTATCTTTTTTTAAGGACGGATACGGAGCAAAATAGACTTGTAATGCTTGCTTAGCTAACACAAAAGGATCATATTTATAGTAATGCGACGTATGCCTTATTTCGATTAGCTTATAATCTTTGTGCACGTTAATTCCAGAACCAGGAACAGTGCTAAACCAATTGCATTTGAATAGATAAATTTTCTCTACGGGCTGAACATAATATGTCAACTCTACAACTTGCGTTAAGATGCCTTAAAAATCCTTTATATGCTCCTCTGGATCATCACTACCCTTGACAAATACACCGCTGTTATACGTTAATTTTTCAGCTCCGTAGTCATCGGTATTGAATTTAAAACCATTGACAAAGTATATTGGATAAGTTTTGACATTTCTTTTTGGTCCGATAGCAAGATGTCGTAATCCTTCGTTAACAACAGAGTTTTTGGGATCATGAACATAGTCTGAGAACCATCCAGCAAAGTCTTTACTGAGATCACCAGATGGATATTGTGATTCGTAGATACTGCAAATATGTGTTATGTTCCTTTTTTATTAATAGAGACAAATAAATATATAATTGAAATGTATATGAATTTAGTATCACCTGACAAATGGTGCAACTTCCGCACAATTTAACAAAACATATGTGTGTGCCACTTTGTAATCTTTATCGCTTAGCCATATTTCCACACATTTTCCTGCAGGTCTTCCATATTGTCTAAAAATAGATAACATTGTTTGAGGAGACTCATGTTCAACAGCGACTTCATTACGGGGAACAGTTACAAAAGACAAGTTCACATCTTCACTAAAATAATGAGAGAAAAAAAATGAAGCTTCTTCTTCAAGGTACGATTTGCAAATCGAACCTTCTACTCGAGCTTTTTGCCTAATTTTTTTCTTCAAATGATTCAAGTACCTATAATAAGATTAAATAATTTATTATGTTGGTACAATAATCTAAGGTGTAATCTATCACGATTATTAAAATTATATACAAAATTACCTCTCAAATGGATACATCCATCCATATTGGACTGGACCTCTAAGGAGTGCTTCGGACGGAAGATGAATAGGTAAATGCTCCATTACATTAAAAAAACCAGGTGGAAATATTTTTTCGAGTTTGCAGATCAGTACAGGGATTTCTAACTCAAGCTTACGTAGACGATCAACCTTTAACGTCGTTGAACATAGTTGTTTATAAAACAAACTTAACTCTGTTATTACACTCCAGATTTTTGTAGGCAACAATTCCTTGAAAATCACAGGTAAAAAGTATTCCATCATGATATGGCAATCATGGCTTTTCATTCCACTCAATTTACTGTTTTTAAAGTCTACACATCTACGGAGGTTAGAAGAAATCCCATCAGGACATCGTAATCCTTCCACCCACTTTAGCACGAGTTGTACTTGCCTGTTGTCTAGCTCATAACATGCTTTAGGTTTTTTATTCTCGTCATACAAGTGCAGTTCCGGCCGTTTACAAAAGTGTAATATATCACGTCTCGAATTCGCATCGTCCTTGGTTTTCCCCTTTACATTCAACACTGTATTAAAAACGTTATCAAAAACGTTTTTTTCATTGTGCATCACGTCAATATTATGTCGAAGTTTTAGATTTTTCCAGTAAGGTAACTCCCAAAATATACTTTGTTTGCACCAATTATGAATGTCCGATTTACCTGGAATTTCAACCTGCTTTCCAACATCATGTATCTTTGGGTACTCACTAACAATATCATATACCTCTTCACTTGTCCAAACTTTAGGCGATAGCATAGTCTCTATTCTGTTAGCTTTAAAGTTTTTTTTATCCGTTCTAAATTTATGATTAATATGTAGAAAGCATCGATGACAGTCAAACCAAGAATTTTTTTTTCCATACTTTAATGAAAATGCTCGTGTCTCCTCCATACAATGAGGACAAGCTAGACGTCCAGCAGTGCTCCAACCCGAAAGCATGCCATACGCGGGAAAATCGCTAATAGTCCATAATATAGATGCAAACATACGAAAATTTCTTTTTCTCGAAACGTCGTACGTTTCGACTCCTTCATGCCACAGTATTTTCAACTCTTCAATCAACGGTTGTAGATAAACATCAATTCCTTGTGTCGGATCATCGGGACCGGGGACGACAACCGCTAGAAACATATATGGATTTTTCATACACATCCATGGAGGTAAGTTATAAGGAGTAACAATGATAGGCCATGATGAATATTTACTACCAAACTGAGAAAATGGCGAAAACTCATCCGTGCATAAACCAAGCCTAACATTACGGCTCTCTGCAGCAAATTCAGGATAAGTCCTATCAAAGTGTTTCCATGCTTCACCATCAGACGGATGTATCATAGTTCCTTCTTCTGCTGTTCTCACGCTATGCCATCGCATATGACACGCTGTAGCAGAAGATGCATATAGCCGTTGAAGTCTAGGAGTTATGGGTAGGTAATGCATTCTTTTATACGGAACTTCTTTTCCTTTCTTTTTCCTTGGTTTATATCTTTCTTCGTTGCAATATTTGCATCTTTTACGTTGAGCGTCTTCTTTCCAATACAACATGCAACCTTTAACACATGTATCTATCTTATGATACGGTAGTCCAAAAGCAGACATAAGTTTTTTCACTTTATAATGACTATCGCACATCAAATTATTGGGCGGCATATGTTTTTTTGCAGTTTGTACAACTGCTGTAAATGCAGCTTCTGTAAGATTGAATTTTGATTTCATAGTGATGAATTCGGCGGTTACAGACAATTCGGTTCCGCTTGTACATCCTTCCCACAATGGCCTCTTAGCAGAATTCAATAAATCATAAATTTTTTTCGCTTCCGTCGTTGGTTCTTCAACATTTTCATTCTCATCGTCGCCTTGCGGACCAATGTTAGGAAACATTGATCGTGCTGCATCTTGCACCATATTTTCTATCGGATTCATCATTGTATTATCGTTCATCATTGTACTATCGTCCTCTACCACTACAGGGTCTGACGTAGGTTGAACAAGTTCTCCATGACGATCCCAAAAGTAATAATTCGATACAAAACCGAATTTATACAGATGTACTTCTACTACATCTGGCTTCCAATGCTTTAGATGTTTGCACTTACTACATGGACAACGAACGTCTACGTTGCCCCGATTGTTAGATATAGCGAATCTAATAAATTCTTGGACCCCATTACAAAAATGTTTCTTTATCGACCCTTTCTTACCGGTTCGGGGTTGATACATCCAACTACGATCACGAAAATAATCGGACATTTTCCTGATTTTCAACAAATATGTTAGAAAATTCGATCGAATACTATATTAATTGAAATCTTGTAAAATTTCATTTATAACTACTACATATTTTCGTTTATTACCTTTTTGCTTTGACGGCCAGTCTACCTACTTCCCATTACAAATATAATAACGCAAGTATATTTTATAAATCATTTCAGGTTAAACAGTTCTACAAAATTTCGGCAGCACTTCCCTTTGGTCCCTGTATCGTACACAAATGCGTGTACACAGGGAACAAAAAGGAAGTGCCATCGAAATTTTGTTAACCGTTTAACCTGGAATGATTTATAAAATATGCTTACGTTATTATATTTGTAACTTGTCCGAAATACTAGGACAAATCCAACAATATTGTATCAGATGAATATAGATTTCCGTTTTGTATAAAAACGAATACCCATATAACGATCATATACAACAAATGTCGGACGGGGCCAAATTTATCTAAGGGGTTCACATAAATAGTCAAAAAAACATTTAACCTAAGTTTAAATCAAAAAAACAATTCAAATGAAAAAAGCGCGCTTTATGTGCTTTGGGCTTTTTTGCGCTTTGTTAATAGGTGCGCCTTAAACTTCAAAAAAGCCCCTTAGTTGCGCCTTGCGCCTTTTTCCGTCTACGCTCGCGCGTTAACTACATATCGTTTATATAATATTTTTGCCTAATTTCAATTTGTAAAATAATATGACAGTGAAAATTATGAAGTATAAATTAGTTTTAGTTAATTTTAGTTTAATGTATAAATTATGAAGTTAATTTTAATAAATTAGTTTCAATTTTTGAAATACAAACTAAGCTTTCAAGTTAAATATTTAATTTCAATTCAAATTTAAGGTGTTACGTTATAAATATGTGATAATCATAATCAAGTTACTACAGCAAACCAATCACGTTTACATACATGATAATCGTCGTTTTCATGCTCCTAAATCAAAGTACATATGTGATAATCAATGATTTTAACCTCCTAATCAATTCCACTTATTCTCAAATCAATGTATAACAAAAGCAACATCATATGCATCTCACAAGACAACCAATTTCATGTCCATAGACACTGAATTTACAACCCAATTTAAACATACAAATTAACCCTAAATAACTCTAAATAACCCTAATTAAACATGAAATAGAGTTTAGAAGACATACCGGCACGATTTGAGAGGATTGGAGGGGCTGAAATCGGAGCAAGGGGGAGCGACGGCGGCAGATAGGTTTTTTTTTTTGTTTAATTTCGTTGCAGAAGTGAATTGGGGAAGAAGGAGTGACAGGTAATTATCTCGTCCCGTGCAACGGCTTGCGACGGCTTGCGACGGCCGCTTTTTTAGCCGTCGCAAGCCGTCGCCCTCCCCCGTTGCAGTTCCAGCCGCTTCTTGTAGTGTTACTAACAAACAAAATGCTATTCAAAGAACCGAAGTAACAATGGTTACAAATAAGCAAACAAATGCAAAAATAGCTAAAAGCAGTGATTCAAAACAAAAGATTGTAACCAGCGATTACAACAAAAACCTAAAATTATTCACATAAACCAATGACCCACCTAAAGAGACCAAAAACCTAAAATAATGCATAAACCATGGCAGTGAACACAAGAGCAGCAAACTAAAGGGACAACTTGACCGAGCCAGAAGCTGCATTGCCACTTGTTGCAGGTGCAGGAGAAGAAACCGTAGGAACCATCCCTTCTGTAGTTGGCTGTGGTGCTGCCACTGGCCTCTGAAAAATTGGTGACGGTGCAGGAGAAGGAGCGAGGGCAAATGGCGGTGATGGTATTGGAGAACCCACTGGTGCAATTTTCGATGGAGCAGGCGCCTTCAATGGAGTGGCTGGGGTAGGCGGGGTCCCTCCCGTCCCTGCCATTGGTGGAGTTGCAAGGGTAGGCAGTGTCTCTGACTTTGCTGACCTAGGAGGGGTCTTTGGCATAGGAGTGGTTTTTGGCGTAGGAAGGGCCCTTGGCGAATGAGGGATCACTGGCGTAGGAGGGGTCTTCAGCCCGGTCGGCATCTTTGGGCCGTCACCTACTGCAAACATAGAGGAATTCAAACAAAATGAAATGAAAATGAAGTATGAAATCTGATTGACACACCTTGACACTGAAGAGGCATGCTTACATGAAAATCTTCGTTCGTTTTTGCCATATGTACACTAATTGTTGGTAATGTTGTTGATATCGCATAAACAATAGGGGTTTTCTCTTATTGAGGAATATAGTTTGTGGTGCAAGCTGAAGAAAGGAATATGTGCATTTTGAAGTGTTAAGAGAAGACAAAGATGATAGTGATAGCAGAACAAAGAAAGCAGTAGAGGAAAATAATTAGCCGTTATTGAGAAAGGAAGTTTTAATAACCGATAATGAGGTGAAAAAGGATCTCGCTGTAATTATAGGATATTGACCGAGTAAAGCTCAGTTTTAAAAATTTAAATCCCGCAAAGATTTGTTAATCGCTACGGTGTGATATAATTTTTCCACTGTTACTATGATTCTGTAATCATCACACAACTTAAAAAATAAAAAAATAAAAAATAAAATAAAATAAAGATCATATGACTTCAGAATGTTTATTTCTCATTGATTCTCGATTAAATTAACAGAAAAACAAATGATCTATATTCCTTAAATGCTCAGACATTGACAAATTGTTCATCGTGTATTTTTACATTTCTAGCTGAGATGCCTATTAATTTGTGTAATACCACATCATTGCATAATCCGAACGTGTGTAGTAGCCGATAACCAGTTTCTTAAGTGAAAATTTTGGATCCAACCCTTATTTTCAAGATATCCATGTTTTCAAGTCCTACACGCAAACCATCCTAGAAAACATGTTTTAAAACACCGTTATTTCTTTTCTCTCTCTCTCTCTTTTTTTTTTTTTTTTTTTTTTTAAAAAAAAAAAAAAAAACTTGCACATAATTGCAAGTTTATCTATGATTGAAACTTTTTTTTCCTACTGCAAATATGTTCATTTTAAACTGCAAATTTTGCTGTTTTGATAATTGATAGTGAGTATTTGCATTTTGGTTGGAAATAAAATCTGGGTGCTATTTAAAACTTGTTTTCTAGGAGTGACACCTGTGCATTTTGAAACTCAGAAATGGCATTTTCAAAAATTATCTTTTCTTAATGTGCACAGGCATAATAATTACTAGTGCTATAAATATTAAGATTAATGTTTATTCTGGTCGTATATCTGTAAAGTTCATTATATACACATCAATATTTTCATATGACTAGGGACGTACGCAGAAATTTGATACAGTAGGGGCGGAAGATCATATTTCAATTTTCATGTGTGTGTATCTTATATAGCATGTTCCAACTTATTAATGATCCAATTTTTGCCCTTCACTACTATTTTGTGGGAGAAATTGTCCGGAAACTGAAAAAAGTATTCACCATTTTGTCTCTTGATCGATTATATAATGAAGATTGAATTAAGTTAACATAAAAAACAAAAACTTTACTAAGCTGCAACCGGAATGCAGAGCAAAGATGACAAGAAAGATTGAAACTGATGTAAAAACAAGCAAACCCACAGCCTCAAGTCAACCACCCAAGACAGACACCTGAAAACAATCCACAGCCAAAGCAGCCAAGAGGCCTTTCCCTAAAACCACGACTGACTCAAGCTGTTGAGCAAAAGTTCGTACCATTGTACAACCAAAATAGGTTGAGATCTCTTGAGGGCAAAAGAGTTCAGGGAAAGACGCAGACGTTTAAGGGAAGGCAAGGGTTAAAGATGAGAAGTCAAAAAGGAAGGGGAAAGAGGCCAGGAATACAAGAATCCACAACAACGTCGAACGATCTAACAGTGACGAGCTGGATGCCAAATCCCTAAATCAAATCGCCAAAATCAAAGGACATGACCTAGATTGAATTGAAACGCTAGGCAACGGGTAGGAGAACCACCTTGGATTAAGACAGTAGAGAGAAAAGCTAGGGAAGGGAATTAAGCAGAAGAAATGGCGTGAGGAGCCGAAGACGACCAGTAAGGGAAAAAACTGAGTGGGGGCGGTAACCCCCGCTAGGCCTGAAGTAGGTCCGTCATTGCATATGACTAAATAAAAAACAAGACCAAACACGATCTTGCCTTTTTATTTCGTTCTCAAGATAACTAAGATCGGCTTACTCCTTGCCGTATACGCTAACCAAACTATATGGTTGATCGTTTGATTACTTCTATAAATTTTGTGTTAAAACAATCACCAATGGGGTTTTTACGGGACATTTTGTCATAATATCCATTATAAGTTTCAAAATTCGCTTTTGCCTCTTTGTAAAAAAGGGTTTCAGTTTGAAAACAGAAATGGACTGATCGAACGATCTTTATGTTAATACAGAAGTAAGTAGATATGAATTGCAGAATTTGGTAGAGATGAACGAAATGATTTATTATAACTCGAGTAATGTATACAGATGTAGCCATAGCCTATTTATAAGAACGGAAATGTATTTGGGCCAAACCCATTATTACACAATGTTAAGAAGAATGATGCAACGGTAAATAAACACAATGAAGATATTGGGTATTCAGCCCAATATGCTAACTGATGTATATATTGTCTTTAGGGTTATTGAACCCTTCATTCTAATACCCCTTCCCCCTAAAGCTGACATTAGGTTAGGGTTTTTCTTCTTAAATTTTCCCAAACCGAATTTGCTCCTCAATCGATCGTTCTCCTTCAAACTATTGTCTCTAGGATTTTCACTGTGTGCTTCTGACACCCTGAGGGGCTTGGTGACGCAACCTTTAGAAGATTTTGTTTGAATAGCTGATAGACTCAACTTCCTGTTGACTTTGCTTTGTTTATGGAGGTCAGGTAACTTCTTAACATTGAGGTCATTTTTGTACCTGATGAATTAGGTGTCGAGAGTGATTTCATTAGTGTGTCAGCACGCTGGTGGTATGTGGTTGATCTGTATATTCCCTTTTGCTACTTGTTCTCTTACGAAATGTAGATCTATTTCTATGTGCTTGGTCCTTGCATGTAACACTGGATTAGCTGCCATGTATACAGCACTTTGATTATCACACCATAATGTCGGTTTGCCATTAGTTTTGACTTGTAATTATTTTAGTAATGACTGTATCCACATCACTTCTATTGTTGCATTTGCCACACTCCCGTATTCTGCTTCTGTACTTAATCTAGATATAGTTGCTTGCTTCTTTGAAGGCCATGATATTAAATTGTCCCCTAGATAAATGCAGTAACCAGTAGTTGATCTTTTGTCGTCTGTATTTGATGCCCAGTCAGCATCAGCATATCCAGTAATGCTTAAACTCTTTGTTGCTTTCATTGATAAACCAAAGTTGATTGTCCCCTTTAAGTACCTCAGTATCTTCTTTACTGCTTTTATATGCTCATTTAATGGCGCCTGCATAAATTGACACACTTTATTAGTGTTAAATGCTATGTTAGGGCGAGTTATAGTTGTGTACTGTAGTGCACCAATTATACTTCTATATTCAGATATATTAAGTATTGGTTTCCTCCTTTATTTAGAGTATTGTTGATTTCTTATCATGGGAGTAGCTTATGGCTTTGCTTCAAGCATTTAGTTTGATTCAGTAGCTCACTGATGTACTTTCTTTACTGAAGCATGATTTCTGAATTTGATATTCTTTTTACTTCAATTCCCAAGAAGTAATTCAGTTCACCTAGATCCTTTATTGCAAATTGCTTATCCAGATACGGTACCAATTGTTTTATGTCTGAGATACTATCACCTGTCACAATCAGATCATCAACATATATTAGCATAGACTTGATTGTACTATAATTAACCTTGATAAATAGAGAATTATATGATTTGGAAGATTGGAATCCTAGTTTAACTAGAGTGTTTTTCAATATATCAAACCATACTCTGGTGCTTGCTTTAACCCATAGATGGCTTTATTGAGTTTGCACACAAGCTATGTATTTTTGTTGTACCCCTCTGGTTGTTCCATGTAGACTTCTTCTTGTAAAGTGTCATTTAAGAATGCGTTATTTACATCAAGTTATCTAAGACACCTTCTCCTTTGAAGTGCAATAATTAGAACTATTCTAATTATTGTATGTTTTACAATCGGGGAGAATGTCTCATTGAAGTCAAAACCTTGTTGTTGTTTGCAGCCCTTTGCTACCAGTCTGGCTTTGTATCTATTGATAGTACCATTTGTGTTTTTCTTGACTTTATAAGTCCACTTGCATCCAATGATATTCTTGTTGTCTGGTGGCTTGACTAATTCCCATGTCTTATTCTTAGTCAGTGCCTGGAACTCTTCGTTCATTGCAGTCTTCCATTTGTCATTGATAATGGCTTGATTGTAAGTGGTTAGCTCATCATCAGTTAATGCCATTGAGTATAAATTTGGCTTGAAGGTGCCACTTTTGGCTCATGTAGTCATTGGATGAGATGGTGCAGGGGTTTGTCTGGTTTCTGGTTGCATTTTTGCTTGTCTGTGTGTTACTGCTTTCAGTATTTTCTTCCTCATTTCATGCATTTTCTTATGATGTCTGACTTTCTTGATATTTTTCTTCATCTGCAGGTGTATAATTATCTTGATCTGGTGGTTCATGAGCACTGTGCCTTGACTCATCAGATTCCGATGCATTTTCATTTGTTTTTCTTTCTATTACCCTCGCGTCTTCTATGTTGGACAACACAGGTATACATGTAGTGTATTCTTTAGCATTATATATCTTGTTTGTTATTTTTACCTCTTTGGTTTTGAATGGGAATTCATGTTCATTGAATACAACATGCCTACTAACAAATATTCTACCATTTTCATCAAGGCATCTATAAACTTTTTGATATGGACTGTACTAACCTTATAAATGTACGTGGCCTAGATCTGAATTCAAGTTTATGCTTATTATATGGTCTTAAGTGTGGGTAGCATAAACATCCAAATGTTCTTAAATAGTTGTAATCAGGATTGACTTTATATAATTTTTCATATGGGCTTTTTCCATTTAACAATTCAGTTTGTAATCTACTTATCAAGTATACTGTAGTGTTGAATGCATCACGCCAGAATTTCAGATTCATTGGTGCTTTAGCTGATTAAGTCAGACCTGTTTCAACTATGTGTCTGTGTTTTCTCTTAACTAAGTCATTCTATTCAGATGTGTAAGGGCATTTAGTTTTATGATCTATACCCTTTTTATTGAAAAATTCCGATAGAGGTCTATATTCAGTTCCCCCATCAGTTTACACTATTTTTACTTGTGTGTCTAACTGGTTTTCCACATGTGTGATGAACTTGATAACTGTATTGTGTGTTTCATCTTTAGACATCATAAAATATATCTATGTGTGCTTTGTGTAGGCATCTACAAATGAAATATAGTATTTATATCTATAATCTGAGTGTATAAAGGTAGGACCCTACAAATTAGTGGCTAATAACTCCAAGGGTCTGGAGAACTTTGTAACTGAATTGGGAAATGCTAATTTATGACTTTTTCTCATCTAACATTAAGTGCAAATATAAGAGTTAGATATACCAGAACATGGGATATTGTTATGATTAAGAATTTTCTTTACAATGTCAATGCTTGGATGTCCAAGTTTGTTGTTCCATACATCAAACACTTCACTACTTGTTTCAACATTATTTACTGCAAGATTACACTGTTCTACTTTACTGATGTTGTTGCACTTTACATGATTAAACTTGTATATGCCATTTTCTTCTTTACCCTACAAAAAAACATCTTTAGTGAGCATGTCTTTAACCAAAAAGTATGTAGGATAATAATCAAAGTATACCTTGTTATCATGGGAAAATTGTGATATACTAATAAGGTTTTTCTTAATTTTGGGCACTCTAAGTAAGTTATTTAAGAGAGGTGTTCTTTTACCATTGATTGTATCCTTACCTATATGAGTGATGGGTATGGACTTACCATTGCCCATGCACACACTTTGTTTACCTATATAGCCTCTGTTCCCAAAATTCTGCTTATCTAGATTGTTTGTTATATGATTGGCCCCTGAGTCTGGATATCAGCTATCATCTTAAATAGTTTCTTGACTTGCAGTTTCACTTTGCTTGATAATTCTGTTATTATTTTCACCTTGCATGCTTGTATCATTACTGATTTGTGCCACATTTGCATTCGGATTTCTTCGATTTCCAGAATTTTGACCTACAGTGTAGTTTTTGTTGAACCTGAAATAGCACTTCATTGTTGTATGACTTGTTTTCTCACAAATTTGACATTTAGTCCGTTAGCATTATTATTATATCTGCCTCTACCTCTAGATCTGTTAGAGTAATTTCCCCTTTGGTTTTGTTGTTCACCTCTGTTGAATTGCCTTTTATTTTTATTAGCTGCAACATAGTTGATTGACAACTCACTTTCTTGTGGCTTCTTGATTTCTATTCTTGCTTTATGTGCAAGAATTATGTCATATGCATCTTCCATTTAGCACATGACTTTTTGAGACGATATTACTGCCACAATAGCTTTATACTCATCATTGAGTCCATTCAAGATTGTAATAATTTGCTCATAGTTACTTATTTTCTGACCAACAACTTCCAGAGTATCACACATAGTTTTAATTTTTCCAAAATACGCTCTTATGGGTAAATCTCCTTTCTTCATATTCTGTAATTATTTTCTATAATACATGACCTTTGCTGCAGATTGAGAGTTGAAATTTCTTTCAACTGTTGACCATATGTGATATGCACATTTACACCCAATAACTTGAGACAGTAGCCCTGGACTAATAGAGGACAACAACCATGAGCTTATTAATTTATCCTGCCAGTTGTATTTATTGTATTCTTCATTGCTGACATTCTTGTTGTCTTTATCTATTATAAATTTAGGTGGAGTAGATAATGTGCCATTAATAAATCCTTCTAATCCATTGCCTTCAGTGGATGTTTCTACCTGCAGTTTCCATAGAAGATAGTTGTTTTCTTCTAATTTTGCTATAATAAGTTGGCATTGGGACTTATTACAGTTTTTACTAGGTGCTCAGCACCTGCTTCAGTTTGCTGGCTTGATGTGTTTGAATTTACTGCAGTTGATGACTCTGTCTCTCCAGCTATGTTTGGATGACTCAAAAGATATCTTGATCTGATCTGAAGAACAAATGATGATAAAAATTATAAGGGAGAATGGCTAAAGAATGTGGTGAAATGCAAAAACTAAGTTTCTGGGGTAGTAAGGTAAGTTCTTGATGCAAGATTGTGCAACTATTCTCAGATAATGTTTGCACAAACTGATGGGTTGCAAGTTATGACACTCTCTTGATTTTCTTGAACTGCTTTTCTGCTTCTTTGATTCTGTTTTTCGATTTTTCACTTAAACATTTAGAATTATGTTGCACAATTCTGATGCAGCCTAATTTACGATTATGGCGAGGCACAAAAACAATTTTGATATAGCTAGATCAACGATTATGGCAAGGCACAAAATTGTGTGATCGGATTCAACAACTCTAATACGAAGGGTAAACTTGATAAGAGGATACCTAAATGACGAAAATTTTCTGATGGGTCACGATAGTATCACCCAGTGATGTTGTTGTGAAGCTTATATGCTTTGATACCAAGTTTGAAAACAGAAATGGTGTGATTGAATGATCTTTATGTTAATACAGAAGTAAGCAGATATGAATTGCAGAATTTGGTAGAGATGAACGAAATGATTTATTGGTAACTTGACTAATGTACTCAGATAGACATAGCCTATTTATAAGAATGGAAATGTATTTGGGCCAAGCCCATTATTACACAACAGTAAGAAGAATGATGCAATGGTAAATAAACAGAATGGAGATATTTAGTATTCGACCCGACATGCTAATTGATGTACATATTGTCTTTAGGGTTACTGAACCCTTCATTCTGATAGTTTCGCAAGAAACCTCTATAATAACTAGGGTTGTTATGGTTGAACCGTTCAACTGCCAAACGGTACTAATGTTTACATGGTTACCGTCTAGTACGGTAACAGTGACGGTAATGGTTGTGGATTTTGATAACCGCGGTAAAACATACCCACCGAACATGATTTTTTTGTAGTATGTCATAAAAAATATGTTTTTTAATAATATAAGCTAGAAAATAACATATGTATAAACCATTTGCATTTAAATTTATAGACAATATGCACATGGATGGTTCGTTTCATAGATAATCAAACTAATTCTTTAGAAAAAAGTTAGACTATGAATTATTTATGGTTAATAATATAAATTTACGGTAATGGTTGCAGTTACGGTCAGAAAGTTACAGTAGTGGTTATATAATTTGCTAACCATCAACAACAGTTGCACTTAAGGCTGGTTGTAAAATTGATGGTTTTCGTAATCGTAACACTCCTAATAATTGCTTTCAGCCAAAATTACACTATATATAACAAATATCTGCAATCTACGACAGAAATATATGTTACAGAACTTGTAGTTACAACTAGAAATTTTCTATTTTAATCACAAATATTTGCAGTATAGATAGCCTGTTTTTGCTAAACATAATAATCTGGGTGTTTCGTAAAACTTGTTTCTGAGAAGGATTTTTTGGGTATTAAGTATGAGAAAAAGGAATGGATCCTGATTTCCACCTTTTTTAATATTGTTTAGGGAATTTAAATCTTAATTTGGATCATTACTTTCAATTACATAAACATACTGAAGCTTTTATTCTTTCATTTACAAAGGAACACATTAGGGAAGAATTTTCGGGATTACTTAGAAAAGGGAAGCTGTAAAATTTTGACAATTCTTTCCTACCTTTATACTAAAATTTTCTATGAAAATCATTTGCTATGCTAACATTAGCACTGTAGCAAGAGGATGATTTTTATTTTTATTTTCAAATTAACTTCTTTTAATATAAAATAACTATTACTAAAGGAAAAAAAAAGATGGCTTACAATTATAATACCTATAGGGTTTTATAATAGCTCGTAATTAACAAAGATTCAAACTAAATTTGATTATTTAATTAGATCTAAGACTAATTCTCTTCCTTTTAAGGAGCATATTTTGGAACTTTTATCTAAAATTGTGTTAAAAAAAAGTTGTACAAATACAAGCATGGTTGTAAAATTGCTAGGCAGATGCTAAGTGGTAAGCATGCAACAGAGTTTAGTTGATATGGAGAGGATCAATCAGAGTTAGACATTTTTTGTAACGACCCGCAAATCCATACCATTGAATTGACGGAATACAACTCACGTCCAACCCAAATTGCACGAAAATACGAAGCATTAATAGAAAGAAGTTAGAGGATGAGAAATAGAAAGAAAGAAAACTAGAATAGAAGAAAATAGATAGAAGATCGAACTGAACAACACCACAAAATCTCAATCGCAGCGGAACAAAATAATATATATATATATATAATCACTTTTGAAATACAAACTAGATTTTTGACTTACATACATCATCAGAGTACATCACATATACAATACAGTGGAAATAAACTCTAAATATCTAACGTTGAAGCTTCTTGCTCCAAGCTCCTCCAAATAAATATGTAAAATCCTGAACTACTTGACTGCCCATACAAATTTGGGCACCCAAGAGCTAGGGGAAAACATAGAAAAATAAACTCTGGGTCAGTCATGGGACTGGTATGAGTAAACGATTTTAAAACAATTTGATTTCGATAAAGAATATTTCATAAGACCACGCCGTAAAAACAGAATGGGTTTTCCCTTTATGAGAATCCAAAACACTTGTTTAACTTTCAAAAACGTTTTTGAAAGAAAAGGAAATCGTAAGACCGATCCACACATAAAAAAGGATGGCTTTTACCTTACGATAACCAAAAACAACTTTTATATCCAAACTTTTCTGATATTATAAAAGTGTCTAAATCAAATAAATAGTTGTCTAGCAGAACGCTTGCATCTCACGCTCTACATATATAGTATACAATCAAAACCTCAAGCGCTTATTGGATAAGGTATTTACAACTATGACAAGGTATGGAACCACCTTCCGATAGTGTATCCCTAGAGGGGAATACACTGGGTTCAACAAGAACTTCTTGCAACCCGACCAACATGACCGATCACTCATTTCTCTTGAGTGTATCGAATATATTATCACCTTATGGTTGCTAGCAACATAACCGTTCCCAGGAGATACAGAAGCAAAAGAAGAACAAGTATGAATATTCTCTATATGGTGACAATACACCCTGACGGGAGCGACCCACTTAGCCTTGCTGCCTGCCTGATTTTTGTTATTTCCCAGTTGTAAGGCTTGAGGCTGAACATACCTTTAGATATAACACGTCTTCATTCACTTTGAATGCCACATCGTCAAACCCGCCAAATCACAAATTGATTTCCCAAAAAATACCATGGGAAAATACGTTTGAAGAGACCAACTTACGCAATTTATTAGGCATACTCAATCAGACGTTCGTCCATGCAAGTTGTCCTAAGACTGGACAAACCGAAGACACTATTATGTAAATTCATCTTAGGCAATTTCTACCTAGGATCAACAGAATAGCCCTTGCATAACTCCGTATTCAATGATCTTCAATAATGTTTGACTCGAAACGTATATCAAATCGAAGTGGAATTTGGATTCCGATCTCTTCGAAATAATAACTATAAAGGTCCAGATTTGATAGTTGGTTATTTAACTATCGAATAAAATAAAATAAACAGATTTATTTCCATTGGATCTGCTAAGTCTTATTTCAATAATCTTACATCAAATATTAACTTTGTATACATATTGATTTGAAAACATAATTATAAACTTACCAGTAATATTCTTATTATCAATCTTACGTGATAATCTTACTTTCGAATATCTATTTCATAATTGAAAGGATATTCAACTCTAACACTTATTTGGAACACAAACTAATACAATCTGTCGGAAAATAGTGAAATCATTCAAGTTGGGGTATTTTAATTACTTCTCAGACCTTGAGTCGAAATCATTCTTATCGTCAAAATTCAAAGAGTTCGATTCCAAAATATTCGACAAACCAGAACTTGTAAATCCAGTTGATTTTACCAAATCTTAAACCCTTTCCAAACAACGTTGTTGTTCTGGTATTATTTATCAAGTTGACTAGATTAACTTAAATATTAAATTTGGGAGATTAATTCAAATAATCTACTTGATTTCCTATTTCCCCTTATAATCAAATTTCCTTTTAAACCTTAATTAAGATATTAATTAAGTTTAAAATATCCTTCTGATATAATTTATCTAAATTTAAACTGCTGTTTAACCACATCATTATCTTACCAAGGTCCGTTAATTTAAAACATTATCCATTCTTTAAATAACCATTCACTGAAACTTCTTCTATTAAATTAATTGAAATTAATGAATTTAATAATCAAATTCCCATTTGTACGGTTGATTTACATAAACCTAAACAACCTGATTAACTGATTAGAATCGATCTTCCCTTTTTAAATAAATTAGTAATATAATTAATTTAAAATAATCCATCTATTTATTTCTTAAAACAATTTATATCCAATTAAAAACTTGCATTCATTTCTGAGTTATTTTACATAAAACGGCTAAGTAGTCCCAACGGTATATAACAGTTCTTATAACAGACGACATCCAATTTGCACAAATAATCATATAAATACCATTTAATACTATCAACGGATAATGCCTCAACAACATATATTAACTGATAAAATATGTCAAACTGATATAATAGTAGAACGGTGTTTATTTCTGCTAACAGATGTCAATAAAAATATTAATTACGATTAACGTAATTAGATACAACTTAATTAACAAATTAATTAATAGAACAATCAATTTAGTATTTACTGGATTACAAATTGATATTGATCAGTAGTTTACGCTTTAATTTGGTTCATGATTAAATTTACATTTACTTTATTATGACGATTGTTGTAGATATATCCAATTTAATTACTAAATAAATTAATTCATTTTATATCGAATTCGATAATTACATTGAGTACTTACACACACACAGAAAATTGACTCAACTACACTAACCCGAACCAAAATCTATTTGAATGTATTGATCTAAACTTATGGGCATGCGTATCTACATATATTTCTAAGTATTCTATTCACTTTAGAATTTTATTTAAAACATTTTTCTTTGGATTTATTTGTAATGGTTGAGATCAAACAAAACAGCCCATACTTATAACATACAACTATTTTTATTTATTCAGATTTCTTATTATATTTAAACTTAATTTTAAATTAAAACCTTCTTCTTTTAATATGTATTATATTTTTTTTATTTAAAAGCCCACGACCCAGCCCAAAACCAAACGACCTACGCAAAAATAACCCACTGCTCTAAATCTTTCCGGTTTTCCCCATTCATTTCCTTCCTTCCTCTTATCTTCTTTTCTATCTTCAGCAGCTCAAGTGCATAATCGTGGATTGGTGCATGTGCACTAACGATCTGACAATCCTACAGCCATCGAACCACCATCCACTAACCAAAAACCTACCCCGCGTCGCCTCTGACCCCTCGTTCACGCCATACCCTCTCTCCTTCTCCAGAAGGCTTTTCAAATTCATCAACTCGAAAATAAGAGGCTACAGGTCGCCCCTATATCGAAGTCCTCCAGTCACCTCCGTTCATTTGTAACGCCCGAGCCACCTCCTTTCGCTCCATAGACCTCAGGCACACCTCCACCTCCAATATTTTCTCACTCGATCAGGTGAAGACTCCACACGAGACAGCCTAAAACCATACTCGACATGTTAACCCAATAACTTATATTGACTTCCTTGATCAATCATGGTCACTAGAGATGGCTAAATTCTGTCCGATCTCCGATCCTCCATCTATCACTCATGCAACTCAACCATGAACTGATTTCCATTTCATCAACCCTATCCCACGAATCAATTATTTTTACCCAAAACTAAAAAAAACATAACTCATGATATATGTTATTAAAAATCTAAATATTTATTTTTAAAATCGTGGTTTCCATAATCAACCATCTTCATCTATTTAGTTTTTGATTTTGTGATGATTGAATTTCCAAGTTTTAATCCTCCTTATGGTATTATCCACATATCTGAGTATATACACTCAACCGAAGTGAGGCTATTTTAAAATGAATCTCAGACTTATATGCACAACTTTTGTGCTGAGCATTATTTCTAAAATTCATCAGAATTCTAGTTATCGAATTTGAAACTAAGGGGATGGTTTGTTTAACTAAACACAACTTAGGTATGGTCTACAGGCTTGTAAAATTGTTTTGTTTTTTTATTCCAGGTTCTTAATACATGAAGTGTGCTTAAGCACACTATCATCATAAATACCAATTTTGAAGAAGATTAAATGGAAGAAACAGGATTCTGCTCACCATATAAATTCACAGTTTTGATTTTTTTCTTCTCTAGTTCCCAGCTTATATATAGATCTGATTAGATAAATCATATTCCAAATAGATAGGCCTCTATATCGTACTCTTATACAACTGAAATAGTTTAATATGGTGAAAAATGAAGTTATGCATATGGTTTCAGTTTGATTAGAGTTTCACCCTGTTTCCAGTTTTAGTTTTATTCAGTGATCATAAGGCTTTCATTTTGTTTCAGAAAAGCCACTTCAACACATTCATATATACATGTATATGTATAGGTTTTCCTGATCAAGAAATAAAGGGGGTAACTTACTCATATTGTTGGTTACTGTCGTTATGTTTCATATTTTGTTTACTGGTTTTTATATTCTTTTTTCCTCCTTCCAGTTTTATTAATGTGAAGAACAACTAGCTACACGCACACATTCAAAACATATATGCTTATTTATTAAATTCAAAGTGAAAACAAAAGTTTACTCACATATATCCTCTGTTTCATGTTTTCATTCACAGGCTTCTCGCATTCTTGCCAAGTTTGCTTCCATTTCTTACAGTTTGTATTCGAATGAATTTGCGAATGTATGTAGCAATCTAATGTGTTTTTGTAACAACCCGGAAAATCAGAACAAATTTAAATTTTTTATTTTATCTATTTTAATGAATTTTGAATATTTAAAAGGATTTATTTAAATAATAACGATTTAAAATTTATTTAAATCGAAGTTAGAACATATATTTTGTTGTATATAACAGTGTTGTATACAAAATTATATGATTTTTGTTTGATGATAACAACCAAATATATATTATTCTTTATGTGTTTGTAATTGTACTGCTTCATATACTACACAACATAAATGAATATAATATTTCTATTTAAATAAAATACGAATGTACAAAATTCCAAATATTCACACAGTATTTTATTTGAATAGAATATTTTATTTCAAAATTTAAACAGTACAAATTTTATACTCCACTATTTGTACATCACTGATATTTTTCAACACACTCAATTTAACATACAGTTTCTTTCTATATCACTCACACTTGGTTATACAGACTCATATTCATATACAGACACTTGTACTGACATTCACTGACACTGTTCTTGTTCTAAATTTTCTATCTTCTGTCTTCTTGTCTTCTGTCTTCACAGCTTACAAGTCAGTCCAGTCTTCACAGTCAGTCCAGTCTTCATACCTGTCATACAAATGAACACACACATAGTACACTGCAATAGAAATAATACTGAATACATGTGAATATAAATTTTATTTTTAAAATTTTATTTGCCTTAGTTTTCTAGTGTGCTTCTCATCATTTTTATGACTTGATCTGATTTGTTAATCCGACTGTGTCTAGACACTATATAGTACAGGGACAGGAAAATTCGTCTGTTGGCTGCATATACACACATGTATATACGAGTGCACTGCCTCGCCAATCAGAATGTAGCGAGCAACTGAGGAGCAGCCGTGATGACCAACTTAACTCAGTGTATACTCAGCTAACATTCAAAGTCAACACATCTCAAAATACAAAGCAAAGTGGTCGAGGCAAGCAAAAGGTCAAGGCAGGTTCAAGTTTTCAAGTGCATATGTGCAGCATGTTCAAAGTGGCACAAGATCAAGTGACAACATGATGTACAACAATAGTAAAGAAGGTGTGCTAATGTGAAGGAGAAAAGTATTCATGGTGTTCACAAATCAAATGGCATGTCAAAAGTGTACAAATGCAAGAGAGCCATTTTCAGCAACATGAGTACAAGTGAAATTATACACAGCAAGCAAACTAGTTCAAATTGTTCAGTTGTTTTCAAAGCTAAGTGAATCAGCCCTTCATGGTATGTAAGTGGTGCTACAAATCAGGTTTAACAAGACTAAAGCAAGTTTTCAAGTACAAGCACAGTATCAGTTCATATCAGTTTTTTTTAAAGTACTAAAAATCACAAGCATGGAATTCAAAGTGCAAAAACAATATGGCAAACAAAGTATGGAATCTGTTCTTAGCAAAGAATGGAAACAGTTCATAGTCGAGACAGCGGCTAAGCATGAGAAAACCAGATTTCATACACAAGTACAGCATATACATGGGACAATATTACAAGTCAGCTACACTATGGTGGACATGGTGAGATAACAAAGCAGATCGACACAAGTAACAAAATCAGATTTCAGGAAAGTTTTTCACACAGCAAATCGAGTGCAAATACATTTCCAGATTCTCAAAGACAGGCATTTGTGACAAGAAGAACAGGTTCTTTTATTTCCAGTTTTACAGTTGTCGAACAACATTCCAAATCTTTCAATATCATGGGGACAGACTAAAGATCATGCATGTATTCAATCAACATTTCAAAGAGGCCCAAATTTGCTTCCATCAAATCTATTTACTTATATGACACATATATGAATACATATTGGAGCAAATTTCAGTAAAACAGATTGGACAAATCCATCTTAGGCAGGTTTTTAAATCATTACAGAATTCATGCATGGGACCAGTGAAATCATTCATGACATGGCAGAAATCTGGCAAGGGCCAAGTATTTCCAAATATACAAATGATTGACAACATTTTTTTCAATTGTGTCAAGTTCTAATGCTTTCCAGAAATGAAAGATTAACCATTTTTTTTGTGTGCAAGGTTCAAATATGCTCAAAGCCAATTTGGTGATGCAAACAGAATAGATTCAGTGGATTATTTTTTGACAAGTTATTGGAGTAAAATAAGTCTGTATGCCTATTCAATGTTTCAAGGATCAATTAACATTTATGAAATCTAAGTGTGATCTTGTGTCTACAAATCGAGTATTCAATCTCCAAATCACAGCAAGCATTTATGGAAAGGAATCAAAACCGAAATCTGCTAAGTTTCAGTCAATCAAGCTTTTCAAAAAAGGAAATCACTTTCAAATCGAGGCCAGCAAAAAGGGGAAATAAGCAATTTCAGATTCAAGGAATTAATTCACATTTTTATCATGGCAACGTGAGGGAATTAATGGCAACAAATCAAATTAAAATCGTGCAAATCAAAAGGGGAAAGCCACAGCGAATCAGATTAAGGCATATACGAAATCAGAGGTTATTAGGGTTTTATTTTACCCTATATTACACACAGACTCATCACAGGCAAGGGGACAGAAAATCGAAAACCAACCCAACATTTCAGATCGAAACCACAAACAAGAAATTTAAGCAAAGAATTGCAAATCAGAAAGCTCACCGATTTATCGGTTTCGATCGATGGCAAAACCCTAAATCAATTGACCGAGACAGAAAATCGATCGAGAAGCATCATCAATGTCATCGAGGTTCAGAGAAACATATTCAATCTTTCAAACTTCATCGATTTAAGGTTTTGTTGGAACCCTAGGAAGTTTCAATCGCTAGCCGCCATTATTTTACTTTAAGAACAAAAGAGAAAGACGGGTTCAAAAGGGTGCAACACAATTACAAGCGGGCCGGCCATTTGTTTACACAAAGGAGTTCATTTAATTTAAAAGGGGATGACCCCTTTGTTTTAAACTCCTTAAGGGTTTAAATTTGTTTTAATTTTTTTTGTTTTGTTTTTAATCTGCATTGTAAATTCAAACAAACAGTTACTAGGTCTGTTAAAATCTAGGTAAATCAGTCAGGGTGTTGACTGTTAGTTTCAGAGTCTGTAAAATCTGGTTACGTGTTACTGGTCTATAATACGGGGAAATCTGATCGAGGGGACATCGATCAGTCTAGGGTTTTGAGCGTAGGGTTAGAATAGGAGCAGGGATTGCAAGTGTACAAGGTCTTGTATGCGGGAACTGTTCTATCACCTAGTAGAAACCTTAGAAATGCAGCAGTAGGCAGGGTTTTGCCGAAGCTGGGTATATCTGTGTGTGATTTATTTTCTGTATTTCAGTTTCTGCTATATTCTGTGATCTGTTTATTATTTTAATATCCTGTCAGTTTTTTTCGTTTCAGTTAAAAACTGTGATAAACCCTATTCACCCCCCCCCCTCTAGGGTTAATCTAGATTTAACAAGTGGTATCAGAGCAGGTATTCTGTTAACTCTAGAGTAATGGTGATTCCTAGTTGTAAACCGATAGAGAGTCAGTCCAGTTCATCTCTAACTATTTTCACTGGAACAGATTTTTTAAACTGGAAATCCAAAATGGAATTTTATTTAAAATATGTTAATATTAAATGTTGGGATGTTATTATCAATGGGTTTGATAGTGTAGATATTAATTTCAATGCTCGTGCTATGAAAATTATATTTGACTATCTTAGCAATGAACAGTTTAATCTTATCTGTCATTGTTCATCTGCACAGGAAGTTTGGAGAACTCTCAACAAGTTGTATGGAAAATCTGACAATAGCTCAAAACCCCAGATTGTCAACTCTGATTCAGATCTATGCTTAACAAGTCATGTAGACGAAACTTCAGATGATTCAGATGATGGAGAATCAACAAATGCTGAAACAGAAAATCTCTCATATGAAGATTTGGTTTACATGTGTCTTGACTTAACGAAATCTGTTGATAAACTCCAATTGAAAAATAAGTCTCTGAAATCTAAGAATTTTGAGTTGACCAGCAAAATTAATAATTTGGAATCACAACTAGAATATGTTAAAAATTCTTCAAATTCAGTTTGCAAAAATTGTTTGAAATTGAAAACCAATCTTGTTCATTTCAATAAAAATATTCAAAAGTTTGAAAATGAAATTCTGATCCTAAATGAGAACAAGACTGAGTTATCAAATTTGAATAACCTTCTACAAAAAGAATTTGAAAATTTTAAAAGAGATGTAAATTCCAAATTTGAAATTGCTGAAAAGGAGAACTTGTTGAAATCAAATTTGATTTTAGAAGAACTTGAAAATGAAATTGAAAAGTCCAAGAAATTTGAGTCTGAAAAGCAAAAACGATTTGAACTTGGAATTCTTGAATCCCAAGCCAAAATTAAATTACTTGAAAATGAGAATTTGGTTTTGAAACAGTTCAATGCTGAACAGAAGATCGCTATAAATAATTCCTCAAATTTATTAAAAGAAAATAGCGATCTAAAATCCAAAATTCAACGATTAGAATCAACTTTGGATAGATTTTCTAATGGGGAAAAATCGTTGAATATGTTATTACAAAACCAAGTTTCTATTGGAAATAAATCTGGTCTTGGCTTTGGGAATATCAATCGTTTTGATAGGATGAATTCAAATGATTATAAAGACACTTCAAATTATCTTGGAAAAGATTGTTTTGAATTTTTAAACTCTGGCAATTCAAAAGATTTTTTGAAACATAAACAAAATAAGAATTTGTTTTATAACAAACCATTCTATCATTCTTGGACCTCAAAAAGAAGTAAAGTGAATTCGTCTAATTTCAAACAGATCTTGGTCCCTAAAGGTACTTTGGTAAATTCTGATGGATTGTTATATAAACAAGTTTGGGTACTTAAAGCTATGAACAAAACTGTGAGTGGTTTTACAAATTTTGTTAGACCACTCGATTCTCTTAACTGTTAGGTACCAGAGGTGGCTGAGGAACTGCTAAGCAAAAGAGATTTGAGTTCAAGCTGCTCAATGCTTATGTAATCATTCACAGTTCCTTAAGCCAAGACTGTTGAGGTAGAGATTCTGATTTACACTGGTTTCTGGTATGATCTCTAAACTCACCTCTGTAAATATTTTCTGTTTTCTTTTGTTTTTTCTTCTTCTTCTTCTCCCTTCTATCTCTTTCTTCTGTCTATTCTGATTTGATTTATCACTGCCATATTTTTTTTGTGCTTCTTGAATTGCAGTATTCATGATATTCTGGAATTTTGTTTTGCGTGTATAGAACTCTGATGTTTTTAATTATTTCCAGATCTTGTACTTAACCTTGTAAATATCTGCAATTATTTTGAAGTATATTTTTATTTCTGAATTCATAACTGTGTTGATGTATTCGTGCCATATCTTGAACACTGTTAATTTGAATTCTAAATTTTTGAAGATCTGAATAATTAATGAAATTTCACACTCTTATGCTGTTTTGAGTTTCTTTCAATTAATTTTGGAAATGCTTAAAATATTATACTCATTACAGTACACTCTGTTATTTATCAGTTGTGATAATTTCTTTAATTTTTCAGATTGGCTTAGACATTTTTTAATCTGTCTTACATCTTGAATTTCACCGTTATTCATGATCATCTGGTTTAGATTTTTTTTTTTGAGATCATTTGAAATTTTTGATATTTTGAATCTCACACACCTCTCAAATCTGAAGTTATTAATTATGTGTGATTGATTCATTGTATCTCATGATTTACATTTGTTCAAATGATTTCGAATAAACCATTATTTTTGGATCATGAATTATTATTCAGTCTTGATGTAAATGATTTGAAATCTCTCTTGTGATTGTCAAAAATATTTGTGAAAACTCTTTTGAAAATATGGTCATAAGTATCATTGTTATTGTATGATTATTTGATTTGAATATATATTTGTTTAAAATCATTTGAAATTATTTATTTATTGAATCTCACACATAATTTTGAATCTGAAATATAACCTGGTGTGATTGATTCGTTAAATACTAATACTTTCACTTTTCTTCAAATGATTTAAAATAAAGTATATTTTTAATCTGGGATCATGGAATTTTTTTTGTGACCATCATCTTGACTTGCTTGCTTGGAAACTGTCTTTGTACTGCTCTGATACTGTTTTCAAATAACTGCCTGCTTTAATCTGACTACTACTCTGATACTGTTTCAAATAATTGCTTGTTCTTGTCTGTAGGTTTGAAAAATGTGCAAATTTGTTAATTCTATCTGTTTTGGGCTTTGTGATTAAAATTTGTTAATAGAGACACCAAGTGGTATCAGAAGTGCTTATATTTGTTTCACCCATGTGTACTGAGATTCAAATTTTCACCTTGTATAGTCACCATACACATTTTTTCCCCTTGTATAAATCTGTATAAATTCTTCTTGTAATTGATTTTCAATTTTAAAATTATTTATTTTTTATTCATTCAGAAATTGAAATCAATATCCAATTTGTGTTGTGTTTATAATTCATCAAAATTATTATCAGTTTTTGAAATTGTGATGAATTGTGACTGCAGTATATTTCACAACAAGAGGAGATTTTATTTGGATTTTCATGATGGTTGAATATTTATTATAATATCTTTGAACTGGCAATTATTTCACGACCATCTCCTTTATCTATCACCTGTCTGCCATCCATCATGATTTTATATTAATGTGGAGAGTTTATTTTTTTTAAGGAAAAATCATCTTGTTTTAAAATAGTGAAAATTATTTGTGATAGAAATGGGACTATATTATTATTCAGAATTAGTGAGAATTGAAAATTTTCAATAATCCCTGTACAGTCGAGCTTATTTCATAATATAATTAATTTAGAAATTTATTTCACAGTCCATTTCTGTGCCTACCACATTTCTATCATCCATATTGGTTTCATATACCGAGGAGTTTTTTTTTCTTTTATAAAGCTGAAAATGATAAAAATATAATTAATATATAAGAGTGTCTCTAACCTCATTTAAAAATCCAAGCTCTGGTTATGCATGGTTATGAGACGTCTTATAATTTAAGCTGCGACTGATCCCATTTAAAAATCCAAGCTCTGGTTATGCGTGGTCAGTGTGCTCTTAAATAAAAAGGAAATAAAGTGCTAAAAATAGAAATAAATTTTTGAAATTCTCCTCTGAGTATAAAAGCCAGCCTATCAATCCATCTTCTATTCTGTGAAATATGTTGAAATTTTATGATGTATTATGATTTATTGATTGATAGGTATTGGGATTTGAGATTATTTGATTTTGTCACTTAAATTGAATTTATAATTATAGTCTGAATCCATCACTGTTTTTGTGCTCATTTTTATATAAAAAAATTCAAAAAAAAAATTTGAAATTTTTTTTTTAACTCTCCCCATTTTATATAAAATTCATCGTAAATCCGTCATTCTCTACAATATGAAATATGCCACCTGTTCTCAGTTTATTATGATTTTTGTTTGACTGATTGAGATTTATGATAACCGTTCTTCCTCTTAAGCTGATATTGTATTTGTTAGTCATTTTTCATCTATATTTTAAATTCTGTATCCTTTTGATGATAACAAAAGGGGGAGAATGGATTCAGATTTTGATTTATAAGTGAATAATTTATAAATATTTTTAATTTTGAAAATTTATTAATTTACAATTCTTTCACCAATGCACACTTGTAGGGGGAGCATCTCATGCACACTTGTAGGGGGAGCATTCAAATAGGGGGAGTAATATATATTTCAATTTTTTTTCAAACACATTTATGCTCAAAATCTTATATTTGTTTGTCATCATCAAAAGGGGGAGATTGTTGTATATAACAGTGTTATATACACAATTATATGATTTTTGTTTGATGATAACAACCAAATATATATTATTCTTTATGTGTTTGTAATTGTACGGCTTCATATACTACACAACATAAATGAATATAATATTTCTATTTAAATAAAATACGAATGTACAAAATTCCAAATATTCACATAGTATTTTATTTGAATAGAATATTTTATTTCAAAATTTAAACAGTACAAATTTTATACTCCACTATTTGTACATCGTTGATATATTTTTCAACACACTCAATTTAACATACAGTTTCTTTCTATATATATCACTCACACTTGGTTATAAAGACTCATATTCATATACAGACACTTGTACTGACATTCACTGACACTGTTCTTGTTCTAAATTTTCTGTCTTCTGTCTTCTTGTCTTCTGTCTTCACAGCTTACAAGTCAGTCCAGTCTTCACAGTCAGTCTAGTCTTCATACCTGTCATACAAATGAACACACACACAGCACACTGCAATAGAAATAATACTGAATACTTGTGAATATAAATTTTATTTTTAAAATTTTATTTGCCTCAGTTTTCTGGTGTGTTTCTCATCATTTTTCTGACTTGATCTGATTTGTTAATCCGACTGTGTCTAGACACTATATAGTACAGGGACAGGAAAATTCGTCTGTTGGCTGCATATACATACATGTATACACGTGTGCACTGCCTCGCCAATCAGAATGTAGCGAGCAACTGAGGAGAAACCGTGATGACCAACTTAACTCAGTGTATACTCAGCTAACATTCAAAGTCAACACATCTCAAAATACAAAGCAAAGTGGTCGAGGCAAGCAAAAGGTCAAGGCAGGTTCAAGTTTTCAAGTGCACATGTGCAGCATGTTCAAAGTGGTACAAGATCAAGTGACAACATGATGTACAACAATAGTAAAGCAGGTGTGCTAATGTGAAGGAGAAAAGTATTCATGGTGTTCACAAATCAAATGGCATGTCAAAAGTGTACAAATGCAAGAGAGCCATTTTCAGCAACATGAGTACAAGTGAAATTATACACAGCAAGCAAACTAGTTCAAATTGTTCAGTTGTTTTCAAAGCTAAGTGAATCAGCCCTTCATGGTATGTAAGTGGTGCTACAAATCAGGTTTAACAAGACTAAAGCAAGTTTTCAAGTACAAGCACAGTATCAGTTCATATCAGTTTTTTTTAAAGTACTGAAAATCACAAGCATGGAATTCAAAGTGCAAAAACAATATGGCAAACAAAGTATGGAATCTGTTCTTAGCAAAGAATGGAAACAGTTCATAGTCGAGACAGCGGCTAAGCATGAGCAAACCAGATTTCATACACAAGTACAGCATATACATGGGACAATATTACAAGTCAGCTACACTATGGTGGACATGGTGAGATAACAAAGCAGATCGACACAAGTAACAAAATCAGATTTCAGGAAAGTTTTTCACACAGCAAATCGAGTGCAAATACATTTCCAGATTCTCAAAGACAGGCATTTATGACAAGAAGAACAGGTTCTTTTATTTCCAGTTTTACAGTTGTCGAACAACATTCCAAATCTTTCAATATCATGGGGACAGACTAAAGATCATGCATGTATTCAATCAACATTTCAAAGAGGACCAAATTTGCTTCCATCAAATCTATTTACTTATGTGACGCATATATGAATACATAGTGGAGCAAATTTCAGTAAAACAGATTGGACAAATCCATCTTAGGCAGGTTTTTAAATCATTCCAGAATTCATGCATGGGACCAGTGAAATCATTCATGACATGGCAGAAATCTGGCAAGGGCCAAGTATTTCCAAATATACAAATGATTGACAACATTTGTTTTCAATTGTGTCAAGTTCTAATGCTTTCCAGGAATGAAAGATTAACCATTTTTTTTGTGTGCAAGGTTCAAATATGCTCAAAACCAATTTGGTGATGCAAACATAATAGATTCAGTGGATTATTTTTTGACAAGTTATTGGAGTAAAATAAGTCTGTATGCCTATTCAATGTTTCAAGGATCAATTAACATTTATGAAATCTAAGTGTGATTTTGTGTCTACAAATCGAGTGTTCAATCTCCAAATCACAGCAAGCATTTATGGAAAGGAATCAAAACTGAAATCTGCTAAGTTTCAGTCAATCAAGCTTTTCAAAAAAGGAAATCACTTTCAAATCGAGGCCAGCAAAAAGGGGAAATAAGCAATTTCAGATTCAAGGAATTAATTCACATTTTTATCACGGCAACGTGAGGGAATTAATGGCAACAAATCAAATTAAAATAGTGCAAATCAAATGGGGAAAGCCACAGCGAATCAGATTAAGGCATATACGAAATCGAAGGTTATTAGGGTTTTATTTTACCCTATATTACACACAGATTCATCACAGGCAAGGGGACAGAATATCGAAAACCAACCCAACGTTTCAGATCGAAACCACAAACAAGAAATTTAAGCAAAGAATTGCAAATCTGAAAGCTCACCGATTTATCGGTTTCGATCGATGGCAAAACCCTAAATCAATTGACCGAGACAGAAAATCGATCGAGAAGCATCATCAATGTCATCGAGGTTCAGAGAAACATATTCAATCTTTCAAACTTCATCGATTTAAGGTTTTGCTGAAACCCTAGGAAGTTTCAATCGCCAGCCGCTATTATTTTGCTTTAAGAACAAAAGAGAAAGACCGGGTTCAAAAGCGTGCAACACAATTACAAGCGGGCCGGCCATTTGTTTACACAAAGGAGTTCATTTAATTTAAAAGGGGATGACCCCTTTGTTTTAAACTCCTTAAGGGTTTAAATTTGTTTAAATTTTTTTTGTTTTGTTTTTAATCTACATTGTAAATTCAAACAAACAGTTACTAGGTCTGTTAAAATCTAGGTAAATCAGTCAGGGTGTTGACTGTCAGTTTCAGAGTCTGTAAAATCTGGTTACGTGTTACTGGTCTGTAATACGGGGAAATCTGATCGAGGGGACATTGATCAGTCTAGGGTTTTGAACGTAGGGTTAGAATAGGAGAAGGGATTGCAAGTGTACAAGGTCTTGTATGCGGGAACTGTTCTATCACCTAGTAGAAACCTTAGAAATGCAGCAGTAGGCAGGGTTTTGCCGAAGCTGGGTATATCTGTGTGTGATTTATTTTCTGCATTTCAGTTTCTGCTATATTCTATGATCTATTTATTATTTTAATATCCTGTTAGTTTTTTTCATTTCAGTTAAAAACTGTGATAAACCCTATTCAGCCCTGTAACACCCCACCTCCGCCAGGGTGGCTCTTGCAAGCACTCTGACTTTGGAGGGGCGTTTAAATCGGGTAAACATGCATAATGATATATCAAGGCAGAACAAGAACATATGTATATATATGTAAACAGAGTAAATAACATAGATAAAACAGCGGAAGATTTTAAACCATTTCAAAACAAGTCTGGTACAACATAATACAACTTTCCAAATAAACAAGTCTAGATAAAACAACATCATCTGAAAACTGAAATACATAAGTGCTATCCCCAAAATAAATGATAACCATAGCTAGCTTCATGTCAAGACTGTACATGAGCTAATCCCACAAGCAAGCGATCAGAAATCCAACTAAGCTCCAATATTCCCTCCCTGAGAACCTGGGGGGGGGGGGGGGGGACGGAAGAAAAGAGGCGAAAGAAAACAGGTCAGTCAAAAAGACTGAGTAAGCCCTACTACAATCAATGTAAACTGATAAAGTTAACTGGCATGAGCAGCAGGGATGAACATAAGGATAACAACATACTAGCATGATGATTAACTAACAAGGTAGATAAAGGTGTCATCGCATAATCAGGTTTAAGGTTTTGCACCACAGGTGTATCAGCATTCTAACATGTCATGTATAATCAAGAATTTATCCCTTGGCCTAAACTTGGCCCAGTATCAGGTGTTTGACTCAAATCAAGATCCAACTTCTTGGTACCAATCCTAGTATAACAGGATTAGGTGTTACCCCAATGTTCACATCGAAACAGGACGGAACAGAATGGTCCATACAGAAATAGAGCTTGGGAAAAATGGTCTCTTACCATCCCAACAGATAAAGTACAGAAACGGAATGCTAACAATAATGGGCCTTAACCACCCTAACAGATAAAGTACAGAAACGGAATACTAACTATAATGGGCCTTTACCACCGTAACAGAACGGTACCACGCAGAAACAGACGGGTGTTGCCACCCAACAGAACAGACGGTACCAACAGAATCAGACAGAACTAAGTGTACCCTAAATCCTACCCAAGCGATCGGCTCCCTAATACATAAATACCCTGTGTCGGCCCCACGATAGGGTGTATCACCCCCTAAAGTGGAAACCAATTGGCACAGGCATATTTATAGATGTCACGGCGTCTTACATCCTCAGAGGCAGACCGGGATCCATGCACGCACATGACCCGGTTGGAACGCACAATCAACACCCATCGCCATTATCAGAATGAACCACTTATAATTAGTTCAGTAAGCGTGCCCGGACCCTACCTACAGTTGGGTCAAAGTTTTGATACCAGAAAGGGTTACTGACTAATATGGGTCCCAAACAACAGATGACACAAGTATTCCCCCTTGTGTCCCCAGACTATCAGATTCAGATTAACTTATTAACAGAGTTCAGACATACAAAGTTCAGACGATTAGTTTTCAGACTAATGGATCAGATAACAGATTTACAAACCTGCCTAACTTAGTGTGGGTCCTACAGATCCGCAAAGCAGGTTCGTTTAACTTATCAATCAAGTTAGTTTATCCAGACCAGGTATCAAATCGGTTCTCAGCCTTATCAAATTACTGAGTTGGATTGGTATAGTTCAACTTAACCCCGTGAAATTACCGAGTTCAGATTGGTTAAGTGTAGGTTAACTCAACCCCGTTAATCTACCAAGCCCAAATTGGTTAAGTATTAAATGGACCATGACTTAACCCTAATCATGAGGCATTAATTAATTAATGCGCCTTAACCTCTCACATTAGACTTTGTTGTGGTTACTAGTTAGGCCAGGCGGGTCCGGGTAGCTTTACACCACAACTTGGTCTAACCTCGGGTCCAAGGTACAACATGACCAACTTCTCACATTGGGTCCTATCGTTTGTAGCAACTAGTTAGGCCGGTCGGTTCCGGGTAGGTTTACGCTACAAACTCAACCCAACCTCGAGTTGGCCACACTTATCTTTTCTAAGTGTCATGTCCACCATGTTTCCAAAACATGTTACAAATTTTCAAGCAATTGGGTAGACCTAACTTAATAGGTAAATTCCCAATGGGTAGACCTAACTTAATAGGTAAATTCCCAAGCTTATGTTTTTATGTCTTTTAAGTTTACCCAACCCCAAACGCAATCCCATCGCTTACATATCGCAATAGCGCATAAAGGATAGAAAGAGGGAACTTGGCATAATCATGACATAAAAGTGTTGAAGCCACAAGTTCAACATGGTGGCATATGAAATGTACATATGTTCAAATACTTGCATTAGGCCTCAAAAAGCATGCATAACTTGCATATCATATGACAACTTGCATATCAAACTTGCATAGCATAACTTGCATATCATGTGACAACTTGCATATCAAACTTGCATAGCATAACTTGCATATCATGTGACAACTTGCATATCAAACTTGCATAGCATAACTTGCATATCATGTGACAACTTACATATCAAACTTGCATAGCATAACTTGCATATCATGTGACAACTTGCATATCAAACTTGCATAGCATAACTTGCATATCATGTGACAACTTACATATCAAACTTGCATAGCGTAACTTGCATATCATGTGACAACTTGCACATCAAACTTGCATGACACAACTTGCTTATCATATGGCAACTTACATATCAAACTTGCATAACACAACTTGCTTATCACATGACAACTTACATATCAAACTTGCATAACACAACTTGCTTATCATATGACAACTTACATATCAAACTTGCATATCATACATTTAACTTTAAAGTTTAAGTATGAGAGTAGAATAGGGCTTACAATGCTTATGCGGACTCAAATGAGTATAGCAAATGTAAGAAAACCCTTATGCAACCAATTAAACCCCAAAATGCAAGCAAAATAGATAAAAACTCTCTCTTTATGATGCAAAGATAGAAACTTGACCTGAATGCAAGCTAATGATGATCATACAAGTCTAAAAACACTTGTATGCATGGAAAATCTCATAAGAATTTGTTTAGGAATTTATGAAGAGAGTGGAGGCCATGAGAGGATTGATTTTGCCATAGTTTAGTTGCTAGAATGAATAATGATGATTTAGGGTAGGTTAGGGTCTTATTTATAGATTAGGCAAGTGTTTTAGGCCATAGGATTAACCCTAGATTCAATCCAAGCCATCAAAGCATGTCTTGGGGAAGAAGTCAAGTGTAGGAACCATCTAGGGCCTTTAGATTAAAGATGGACCATGAGAACCATTCAAATGCAAAATCTGCATTTGAGCGAATCGGCCCACGGGTTGACAACCAAACACCCTGGATTAACCCCTAGTCGACCCAGCGGGCTCGGGTCGACCTCAAAAATCGGCCGGTTCGGTTATTCCCCTCTCCCAATTCGCTGTTTTGAACATTTTTGCATATTTATTTAATTTTCAATTATATATATATATATCAATATATATATATTTCTCTGCGCAACCCATTTCACTTAATTAAGTATACTTTAATTTGGGAATTTTTCGTGAAACTTCGCGAGGCCATAGCTTGGTCATACGGACTCCGATTTTCGAAAACTCGGACTCTATTTCGCGTATTTTTCCGAGACGAACGCAATGGCATAGCCCGTTTCCCTTAATTCAGATTTTACAGTTTAATTCTGCCTCCATTTATGTTATAACATGTTATTCAAAAATACGGGTTGTTACAACCCCCCTCTAGGGTTAATCTAGATCCAACATATATTTATTTTAATTATATAACGAGCCTAAAATGGCATGCTAGTATGAAATTTCGATTTCAAATTTCAAATGAATGTACATGATTCAAAATAAATCGGATTTAGAAAAAACTAGAAATATTTGAATCTGTTTAATAATATCTTTCTAACGAACGTGAAAAATCCAGATTTCATAACGGGAATCGAAAGTTGTCCAGTTGAAAATTTAAAATAGTCGCTATGGAATTTAATATAATATATAGCCCTTAAAAATAGCCATTTTGCAAACAACCTCCGTTTTCAACGAAACCACTTTGGTTGAACCCAGAATGTCAATTTATTGCTAGGTTTAAAATTTCATAATTTTTGGAATTAATATAGGAGCGTGGTAAATTAAAACGCGTTTGGTAATTTCAGTTTGAATTGGATCGACCAAAAAAAGACCATTTTTCAAACGGTTTCCAAATTCGATGAAATTAATTTTTTTGGGACCATATCGTCAAAACATAGTTAGATTTATTATTCGGGAATTTTTGAATCAGTATGTGGCCCCGGCAATTTAAAATGTACATTCAAATCTAAAATTGAATGTTTTATATTTTAATTTGAAGAATAACTTACTGAAACAGTTGAATGGGCATATGAAACATATTCCATTGTGTCCGGAATGGGGGTATTTAGCTAGGGGCGATAGTCGTTGGATTTGATTTGGAGTTCGTATAAGAAAACACTATTTTCTGGATTAAAAGAATAAAAAATTAAAATATAAAACCAAGGGCCAATCACGTTTCAGCGTCAACCCTAATTCATTTCAACGAGACCCCGCCTCCCTCAATATCGAATGGTGGAAATAGGCGAATTCTTTCTCCCTTGATTTTTTCTAATCCATGCAACAAAATCCATCGGTCCTGAAGGGAATTTTGTAGAGCTCATCCTCCTGTTCAAATCCATATAAGTTTTGCAAATTATCATTGAGTATTTTTGTCGAACCACCTCCATGAACTTCCCCCGTTCACCCTCAAAATTCTCCACCTGGACGCATTCGAGTTGACCCACAGGGGGTGGAGCCGACGCGTGTTTCCAAGCCCTTCAACGTGGTGAAGGCTGATCGGCTTCAAATTACACGGATTTCACGAAAATCCAAAACCTAGTTTTGAACCAAAACTGAGAGGTACGGCTGTGTTTAATTAAACTGTTTATAACACTTAAAAGTGTTGCAAAGTTGATTAATCAAATAAAAATCATATTTTTTTCGTATGTTGTTGAAATCCAGTGAAACAAGAGACATTGGGACCCTGACATCATACGCTACATTATAGAAGAGACCGGAGAATTTTTAGAGCTAGCCATCAAATTAGAAGGAGTGGAACCCAATGTGAGATTTCTAAATTCAAATTGGAATGTATATGCGTTATATAAATTATATAAGTGATGTATAAATTATATACGCATTGTATATCTCACATACTAGCGTTGTATAAATTATATATGCGATGTATAAATTATATATACGTTGTATAAGCCATATATGCGTCGTATAAACCATATATACGTTGAATGGAATTGAAATGGAAATAATATATATATACACACACACACACGCACACACACACACTCCCCTCGTCCACAGACCATGGACGATATAAATTGTTTGGATTATTATTGTGAATGATTGATTGTGGTTGCAAAAAAATTGGTTGTGTTTGTGGTATATTCATTGTGGTGTGAAAATGAATTGTATTGTGGAAATTATGGAAACGAAACCCTTGTATTGCCGCAAGGCCTAGGATAGCAGAGAAGCCGTGCTGGACATAGTGCCGGTTTTAGATACCCTGTCGTTATAATGCCGAAATTTTCTGAAATATTCATGTGTTGAAAAATATCCATGTTTGAAATAAATTGTTTGAACGATAAAAATCACATTTTTATCTTATGTACGAAGTATATAAAATATTCATGTTTGAAGTAAATTGTTTGAACAATAAAAATCACATTTTTATTGTGTATATGAAGTATATAAAAATATTCATGTTTGAATTAAATTGTTTGAACAATAAAAATGACATTTTTATTTTATATACGAAGTGCTAAAAATATTCGTATGTTGAATATATTGTTTGAACAATAAAACACATTTTTATTGTATATACGAAGTGTTAAAAATATTCGTATGTTGAATATATTGTTTGAACAATAAAAATCACATTTTTATTGTATATACGAAGTGTTAAAAATATTCGTATGTTGAATAAATTGTTTGAACAATAAAAATCACATTTTTATTGTATATATGAAGTGTTAAAAATGACCATGTGTTGAAATAAATATTTGTTTGCTATAAATATTATTCTTGTCATATATATGAAGCGTTAAAAATAGTCATGTGTTAAAATATATATTTGTTCGCTAAAAATATTATTTTTATCATGTATAGGAAGTGTAAAAAATAACCGTGTGTTGAAATAAATATTTGTTTGCTATAAATATTATTTTTAACATGTATATGAGATAAATAAAATGGTCATGAGTTGAAATATATTTTTATTCGCTAAAAATATTATTTTTAACATACTAATGAAGTAATAAAAATAGCAATGTGTTGAAATATATTTTTATTAGTTAAAAATATTATTTTTATCACATGTATAAAGTGTTAAAAATAACCATGGGTTGAAATAAATATTTGTTCATTAGAAGTATTATTTTTAACATGTGTATAAAGTGTTAAAAATAACCATTTATGGAAATAATTATTTGTTTGCTAAAAATATTATTTTTAGCTTAGATATGCATATATATATATATATATATATATATAAATATACATATATATATATATACACACACACACACACACATATGCTGAACAGGAAAATGGATTAGCTGTTGAGTAAAGAATTTATTTGCGTGCCTGACAAATAGGTAAGCCTTAATGAGTTGGCTGCGCAATTTTATTATTATATAAACTCCTGTGAATGCCATTGGATACGGTGTGCTGGTTGTTCTGTGTGAGATTATAAACAACACCATAGAATAGCAACAATTAATTTTAAACTACACTGCATGGCATACTTCGCGAAGATAGCATACTCTATCATATAACACATAAGCATTTGGAGCTTATGTGACGAGGTTGGAATTACCATACAAGCGAGACGCTTGTATGGAGATAACTGCATCCCAGGTTGAACCGAAGACGAACTATTGATTTCATGGCATTTCATATTCTATATAAGCATTTGGAGCTTGTATGACAAGGTTGAGATTACCATACGGGCAAGACGCTCATATGGCGATGACTGGATTACAGGTTGAACTAGGGACTGATATGGATTAAATTAAACATACCCATAAATTGCCAGATTTAATAAAAACCCTACACGGGTTTGGAGTTGACAATAATCACGTCTCTCTAGTTATTAGATACGGCATATGGATTATTTATTTTCCAACACTGGACAAGGTGACGAGATTTATCTCTGAAGTTATTATACACACTTCCTTGGGCATAGATAGGTCACTAAAAATTGTGTGTGCTTATACTGGATTTATTGGGTGCCTAATACGGCCCAATAAATTTCCAAACCCCTCCCTATACAAAGGAGGTTATGGCGAAATTTTTCGAAATTTAAAAGCATTAGCCAAATTTTTGAAGTGAAAATGGTTTGGAAATCGTCGAATGAATTATATTTATATATATATATATATATGAATTAAAATTAAACGAATAACGACGCAGCAGTTCGCGTTTTGAAATCGTAATTTGAAATGATTATTACGGAAGATCCGACCGTTGGATTTTCCCAAAACCGGAACCATTTAATTCGCTTTGGAAAGACCTTTCCAACGATATAAAATTCGTTAAGATCCAACGGTTAGATTTTGCAAAATGTGTAATTCAAATTTGAATGAAGGCAGTGCCAGTGCCGTCGAATGACCTGAAACGTCGTTCGATATATATAAAAATAGTGAAAAATCGTTATAAAATAGTATAAGCGATATGGAATGGGAATAAATCGATTTTACTCGGTTTATTGGATATTCTGATGGTTAGATGTATTTGACATGAAATTATTATATTAAATTTTGATTATAAACTAGTACGGCGACATAGTAGGATAGGGTACTATGCCATCTATGATTGATATTATGATTGAAATTGTTTTTTTGAAATATATAAACACTAATAATAATATCAAATGATTTCGTTTTATACGTATCAAGCATATTTTGGCCATTATATGGTAAAACTCTATCCTCCGGTTTGCGTTGTATTGTATGATGGGACGTGAGTCTTATAACGGCTTCATTTTCTATAAGAAGCATTGCGTTGTTGAAATGATTTACTTGTTTTATGCAATGGCAATCCAATGGAGTAAACTCATTCCCCATTAGCGGCGTGGTCCTGTAATTAGCCTTATTATCAAATAAGTTAAGTAGATTTCTCATACCAGTCCCATGACTGACTCGTAGTTTGTTTCGCTTTGCAAACTCGGGTGCCCCTATTTTCTACATGGGTAGCCTTGTATTCAGGTTTTAGCAGACTCTTTCTGGATAGCTATGGAGCTGAGGATGGATTCTATCATTTTTATTATGCTGTTCAGACTTCAATATGTATATTATGTTTGATTCCGCTGCAGACATTTTATATTATGCTGAAACTGTATTCTGTACTAAGTATGATCCTGTTATACTATGTAACTCTGATGTTGATATTATTTCCAGTGTAATCTGATGTACATTATCTGATGTTATTCTATATTTCTGTTTTACTGTTATTGTTTATGTGTTATATTCCACTGATTATCCTTGCTTCCATGGCACGGGGGTTTGGGGTCGTCACAATTTTTATAGAAGAAATAAAATAGCAGACTATAGACTAGCTTATAGGTTTCAAGGTTGTAAAAGCTGTTGTATTTTGATGAATTGAATTGGCATGCATGGGTCTCTTTTCCTATCAATCCTTCCAGCTATATTAATTCACGACCATGTGCAATTTGTTGACAAATTCATACTTAGCCTCTAAGTAAAATTCAAATGGTCACTATCCTATATGCCTATAGTCTTGGCTGCCTACAATTTTGATTGAAGGGACGATGCTCTAATTCCTTTGCATGCACATGTGCTAATGTATAACTAGGTAAATAGGTTTGTTTCTAGGCTATCTTCAGTAAACATTTGAAATGAAAAGCTGATGCAAAGACTAGAAATGCTATGCCTAGGCTCATTTTGCATTGTTGCGAAGGAAAATATGTTTGGGGTATACTTGTTTTTAGCTCTCCTATCTAGCCTATCCCTAAGTTATTCATAGTAGCTCACAATATGGGTACTAAATGCATTAAACATAGCTTTGTCCTTATATGCTTAGATATAAAGCAATTGTAAACTTAAATTATTCTTATTTATGATTATATGCATTTTAAAACATGTTTTAAAGCAAACAAAAGATTAAACCATATTTACTTGCATACATTTATATGAATATGTGTGTATATATATATCCAACAAGTTATAAATAAAATATTATAACATGACTTACTTATGTACATACAAATACAACAAGTAGAAATATACACATAAGATTTTAAATAATTATTACTCAAAATTCTATAATATTTAAATCCATCGTTTTCTATATTTTTAACCATAGTTTAAAACACTTAAAAATACAAAGCAAAATGATACAATATTATTTACTGCTTATGTTTACATATATACATGGGTTAATGCATTTTAAATCATTAATATATCATGGGAAATTTCCATTATTTATTACTCATAGTTTATTATCTAAATCAATCCAAAATAAACTGTATTGTAGAAGTAGTCAAAAACCGGGATGTTACATTCTACCCCCTTAAAAGAATTTCGTCCTCGAAATTAAAGACTAACGGAAAAATTTCAGTTGTATCTATATTTATAGACTTATAACAAAACACATACATGGGTCATCCCCTAATAATCACAGTAAACAAGGCATCCAAAACACACAGGTTATCTACCAAAAAAATCTCAAAAATCAAACATCTAATACATCAGCAATTAGCTATAAGTCACAGTTATTTGTATAACTAGAAATATTGTTACTTATAGCTGGAAAACATTTACATTTCTTATTCTTCAACATTCACCAGTTCCTGACTGTAAATCGGTAAGAAAATAATCCCCTACGCAACCCGAAGTCCGAAATCAATATCAAGTCTATATTCAGAAAATCATTTAACTCAACCAATCTCCAGTTAGGTTCCAACTTCTTAACTCTAGTTAAATTTATAATTCCGGAATCTGAATTTTCGATTTTACTTCCAAACCAATTTTAAATCACATATCTTGATTCCATTCTAAATTCAAAACCTTTGATTTTTCCAAAACATTTTATTTTCTCAAACCATTTTCCAGTTTGTCTTATTTGTATATCTCTTTCTTATAAATTTCAATTTGGTATAATACAGAACCATTATAATCTTACTTGATTATAACAATAACCAAGGACACATCTATATATAATAATTTCAGAAATTATTCCTTTTATATCAAAATATAAATTTTGGGCAAAATTATTCCATTTATCCATCTTAAAAAAATACCATGTCGAATTGTTCTTCTCGAGAGTTTAGAAATACCTATCGATACAGTTGTACATCCTGCATCGACCAGAATTCATGAGCCACTCAACAAACTAATCATCACAATATGTAACAGTTTTTAAATCAATTTACAAATGCGCTCATATATATACACTCAAACTCAATCAAGGGTATTACTAACCCCATCTCTATCGAGTTACGCCACAGATCCAAGGTTACTACTCAACCTTCAGCTCTGATACCAAGTGCAATGACCCACAAATCAATACCATTGAGTTGACGGAATACAACTCACGTCCAACCAAAATTGCACGAAAATATGAATCACTAATAGAAAGAAGTTAGAGGATAAGAAATAGAAAGAAAACTAGAATAAAAAAATAGATAGAAGATCGTATTGAACAACACCACAGAATCTGTAATGACCCGACTTTTTGCCCGATTCTCGCTGGTAATTAAACCAACTTAAACCGTTCATCAAGATGGATTGTTATGGGTACTAACATATTTGCACAAAAATAATAGAACTTTTCATTTCATTACCATAATATAACATCAGAGTTATAAGGAATACAACAGAGTACATTGATTTCACAGCGGAGGAGATTCTAACTCAGCGGAAAAATGCGAATGCTCATATAGCTCCAGCTGACACCAGAATCCTGCTCCAACTAACTCCAAGGCTAAATCTGCGAACCAAACTACTAGGTTGCCCGTGTAAAAATTATGGGCACCCAGAGTTTAGGTGAGAGAACAATAAACTCCAGGTCAGTCGTGGGACTGGTGTGAGAACTCAAAACAGTTCTTTTTCAGGGTTTATATTAAAGTTAGGTAATTCACCGGACCACGCCGCTAATGCGGAACGGGTTTACTCCATGTGGATACCAGTGCATAGAAATCCGCAATGACTTTTTGAAAAATGAAGTTATCATAAGCTCGTCCCACATCACACAATGCAAGCGCACACCATATGGGCGAGTTTTGCCTTATGATAACAAAAAATGCATTCATATGTGAAAATCCTCTTCTACTATTATATATAGTGTGAAAACCTTTTCGCAAATAAATGTATTAATCCTAGCCAGCATAATGCCCTATCCCATTATACTAACAATCCTGCCGGTAACCAGCAGACTATATAATCAAAACCGTACGGGCCTGTAGTGGAGATTGGGTTTCCAACATGATGGTTCCTGGTACGAAAGATCATTCGTGGGCTCACAAACTTTCTTGCGCGCATTATCCCAGTACTCGCGGATAACGTCCAGACTCGGACTCCGTTATACTAACTCACCATACATGAATCAGACTACCCAACAAATAGTGTCCCAGATTGGGGACTTCGCTGTACCCTTTCATCATCACATCCCGGTGCACCGAACATACGAAACGAACATGAAAATCTGACCACCAGTTTACCATCAATCCGGGGTGTGAGGTTCTTCGAGGTCACGATATACACAAAGCTACGCTTAAATAAGCCATGCTTTGATCATCTATAGCTCATCTCATAACTTAAGTATGCCACATTGTCCATTCACTACGCATCACTGATTTTCATCAATATATAACCTCTAAGCTCATATGTCTTAGAGAAGGGTGTTAAGCAAGAGAATAAATTCTCAGCCACCAAGCACATATATTTAACAAAGATCAATGCTACACAGTCAATTACAATGTCAGACACACAGTCCATACAAGTTCGTTCTGGGTCTGAAAGAAACCACAATCCGGAATTCCTTCACATACGTTCGGGCTTCTTGCCACTTAACTTATATAAAATCCATCTGCAAATGGGAGCGACCCATTCGAGACATTTAGCAAGTCGTCTTTACGACATGAAGGATCCCGGTCTTCAATGTCGTCTCCAATGTCTTCAATTACTCCACAACGTCGTATTATTACTTGGAATGGTTTTCAGACATACATCTGATCCCGGTCTTTCCAATTAATAGGCGCAATTTAAAAAACACACAATTATAGAACACACAGACTTTCTACCAATCTCCTTCCGTCTTGGATTTTGTCAAAATTAAACTTCTTTAAACCCATTATCAAATTATTACAAAATCAATATTTAGCCTTTCTCTTTTAAAACACATCCCTTAAATCAAAGATGATTTAGCCTTACAGCCTTAATTAATTTTCCGATTGATAACTCGTTATCAAAATCCAGTTTCCTTTGAAAATCCTTAATCCACATTTCAACCATAGTTTCCAATTAAATTGATTTTCCAACATTCCATTCTTTAATCTTAACTAAAAGATTATACTTTCTTTCCAATTCCTCACTTTTAATTTCCTCAAATCAAAGATCTGATTAAATCCTCAAATTACGATATGAATTTCCATAATTAAATCTCATGGGGTTTCAAGAATGATATTATTGAAAATATGATTCACGACAAAACCCAAATCAATTGATATTAAACATAAGTAACACAGAAATTGTATCTACTTATATTCGGTATCAATTATCATAATCAACGAATACTATAAGTGGAATAACGATATAATAATATCCTCTAAATTCCTCAAATAGTATACACTTACACCATAGAATTTCATATCAAATATCTGAAGATTATTTCTATCCAACTTATCCCAGTCAACTTAGGAAACTCGTATCTTAATTAAAAGATTTATCCAACTCTTTGACATTAGATCTGGATAGAGATACCATCAACTTATACTTAATATTAATCTCGATATCCAACTCACACTATAAGTGGAATAATGATGAACTACCTTTTAAATTCCTCAAATAGTAAGAATCATCACCTACCAGATTAATATCAAACATCCAAAGATTTATCTCCAACCATATCCAATTATTTAAAATTGAAAACCCATATTAATATCAATTTAAATTCCATATAAAATATTTCTAATATTTTTAAACCTTTGAAAATATTCCACAAATCATTACTTATAGTTCGGAAAATAGTTTACGGTTTAAAACTTCAAAATAGATTGTTTTCGAAGGAAGCGTTACAATAGCATTTCAAAAGCATTACAAAACAGTTATCTTAACTATTTTGATCAAAATATCGTTTATCTTAGCCAAACCTTAAAATTTACAATTAAAAACACATTTACATAATTTATTATGAATTTACAAACTTTTTCCATATTTTATAACATTTAAAAATAGCTATTTATAGTTATGGTCAACAATTGTTCTTACATCGATCCTTTCCAAAATGGTTTCAAACATAACTTGAAAATTATAACTCGAATTTAAAATCTTCTTTCAATCATTTGAAAGTTCTTGTTAATGGAAATCAAACTTTTTTCATTTTATGGAAATCCGATTTAGATTGCAAAAGTTATAAGCGTTTAAAGTTTGCATCTAAAATACGTTAATTGCCGTTATGCGACAAGCTCTATTTTGACCATAATAACCATTATTCTATGATACTTCAAAATATCTTAGAAAAACATTATATCCTTATATAACCCTTTTAAAAATCATTTAGATTTACTTTCAAAATTATTTTGGATCTAAAATTCGACTTCCATAAATTCCAATTCATTTCTAAATTCAAATAACTTCAAATTAACCTTCCCATTCGTCGGATCAGTTAGGGAAAGCCAGGGAGAGCAGGAAACTTCATTTCCAAACTCAAGCCTAGACACTATCCTCTCTATCATCCTAGAATGTAACGGTATTTATTAATTCATTTAAAGGACTTTAACAATATATATGAATTCATACATATGGTCTTTTCCAATTATTAACCTTCAATTTCAATAATGATATTGCTTTTAATTATGAAGGAGATTTTTCGATCACCAATGTGATACCATAATTGTTGTGTCATAGTGTGTGCAAAACAACGTCAACAACAATTTAAATATTCATAGCAACCATCATCAACATGATTCAATAAATCATAATTGTGCACAAGCGTTATAACACTAACGCTTAATAGTGTGTGTTCTAAACTTCGCATCCATCATCCATCACAACAAATATCAATCATCATTAACCAATAATAATTCGTCACTATATTTAAATTAGTCTAGCTACTAATTAAATATATAAACCGTGGTTAAAGAGTTCTCACCTAACAACTTTCTAAATCTTCACGGTAGGCGAGCCTAGCTAAGCGAACCGTCGGACAGTATTTCAGCGCAACGTCTTCTTCACCAAAATATATATAATATAATATACACTAATCTCTCTTTATATTATAAGAGGTGGAGGAGAATGACGAACTTTGGCAAGGTGGTGGTGGAAAAGAGGAAGACTTATGCCATGGAAACCATGGCCATAAGCTTTAAGAAGAAGACGGAAAGAAAAGAAGTGAGAATGTATGAAAAAGTGGAAGGAAAGAGTGGTATTTATAGGAAAAGAGGAGTAAGGAGAGAGTGACACATCTTAGGACATGTGTATTTTATGCGTGGAATGTTGCATGAAAAATTACAAGTGTCTTAACACTTGTAAAAAGGAGAAGGAATGTTTTTTGGTAGCATTTACCTTAAACGTTATGAAAACAAAGAGCAACGCATAACACTAATGCTATTAATTTATGTTATCTTTTGACAAATCCGATCGAAAGACAAATAATATCAGTAAATCCAAACTTATTAATAATCATTTCCATTTATAAATGTTATAATTCAAATAAAACCTATTGTTTAACCTATCAAAATTATTAAACGTTCTCAAACTTATTTTATGTTCAGAAAATTTAAATTAAGTATTAAAAATTCCAATTTCAAATTGGTTCAAATTTCTGGATCATTACAGAATCTCACAATCGCAACGGAACAAAATATAATATATAATCACTTTTGAAATAAAAACTGAATTTTTGACTTACATACATCATCAGAGTACATCACATATACAATACAGTGGAAATAAACTATAAATATCTAACGTTGAAGCCTCCTACTCCAAGATCTTCCGAATAAGTCTGTAAAATCCTGAACTACTTGACTGCTCATACAAATTTGGGCACCCAAGATTTTAGGGAATACATAGAAAAATAAACTCTGGGTCAGTCATGGGACTGGTATGAGTAAACGATTTTAAAACAACTTGACTCCGATAACGAATATCTCATAAGACCACGCCGTAAAAAGGAACAGGTTTTCCCTTTATGAGAATCCAAAACACTTGTTTAATTTTCAAAAAATGTATTTGAAAGAAAAGGAAATAGTAAGACCGATCCACACATAAATATGAATGGTTTTTTACCTTACGATAACCCAAAACAACTTTTATATCCAAACTCTTCTGATATTATAATAGTGTCTAAATCAAATAAATATCAGTCTAGCAGAACGCTTGCATCTCATGCTCTACATATATAGTGTACAATCAAAACCACAAGCGCCAATTGGATAACGGATTTCCAACTATGACAAGGTATGAAAACACCTTCCGATAGTGTATCTCTAGAGGGGAATCACTGGGTTCAACAAGAACATTTTGCAACCGGCCACACATGATCTATCACTCATTTCTCTTGAGTGTATTGAATATATTATCACCTTATGGTTGCTAGCAACATAACTGTTCCCAGGAGATACAGAAGCGAAAGAAGAAAAGTATGAAAATTCTCTAGACGGTGACAACACACCCTAATGGGAGTGACCCACTTAGCCATGCTGCCTGCCCGATTTTTGTCATTTCCCGATTGTGAGGCTTGAGGCTGAACATACCTTTAGATATAACACGTCTTCATTCACTTTGAATGCCACATCGTCAAACCCACCGAATCACAAATTGATTTCCCTAAAAGTACCACGGGTATAAAGCTAAGAGAAACGAATTCCTCCTCCACCAAATGTAAATACGTTTGAAGAGATCAAGTTACGCAATTTATTAGGCATATTCTGTTAGACATTCGTCCATACAAGTTGTTCTAGGACTGGAAAAACCAAAGGCACTATTTTGTAAATCCATCTTAGGCAATTTCTACCTAGGATCGACAGAATAGCCCTTGCATAACTCCGTATTCAATGATCTTCAATAATCTTTGACTCAAAATGTATATCAAATCGAAGTGGAATTTGGATTCTGGTCTCTTCGAAATGATAACGATAAAGGTCCATATTTGATAGTTGGTTATTTAACTATGAAATAAAATAAAATAAACAGATTTATTTCCATTAGATCTGCTAAGTCTTACTTTAATAATCTTACATTCAAATATTAACTTTGTATACATATTGATTTGAAAACATAATTATAAACTTACCAATAATATTTTTATTATCAATCTTATGTGATTATCTTACTTTCAAATATTTGTTTCATAACTGAAAGGATATTCAACTCTAACACTTATTTGGAACACAAACTAATACGATCTATCGGAAAATAGTGAAATCGGTCAAGTTGGGGTATTTTAATTACTTCTCAAACCTTGAGTCGAAATCATTCTTATCATCAAGATTCATAGAGTTCGATGTCCAAAATATTCGATAAAACAGAACTTGTAAATCCAATTGATTTTACCAAATCTTAAACCATTTCCAAACAACGTTGTTGTTCTGGAATTTTTATCAAGTTGACTAGGTTAACTTAAATATTAAATTTAAGAGATTAGTTCAAATAATAGACTTGATTTCCTATTTCCCCTTATAATCAAATTTCCTTTTAAAACTTAATTAAGTTTAAAACATCCTTATGATATAATCTATCTAAATTTAAACTACTATTTAACCACATCATTATCTTACCATGGTCCATTAATTTAAAACATTATCCATTCTTTAAATAATCATTTACTAAAACTTCTTCTATTAAATTAATTGAAACCAATGAATTTAATAATCAAATTTCCATTTAAATATTTGATTTACATCAACCCTACACAACCGGATTAAATGATTAGAATTGATCTTCCCTTTTTTAAATAAATTAATAATATAATTAATTTAAAATAATCCATCTATTTATTTCTTAAAACAATTTATATCCAATTAAAAACTTACGTTCATTTCTGAGTTATTTTACAAAAAACGGCTTAGCAGTCCCAACGGTATATAATAGTTCTTAAGAAAGACGACATTGAAATCGTTAACCCAATTTGCACAAACAATCATATAAATGCTATTCAATACTATCAACTGATAATACCTCAACAATATATATTAACTGATGAAATATGTCAAACTAATATAATAGCAGAACGGTGTTTATTTCTGCTAACAGATGTCAATAAAAATATTAACTATGATTAACGTAATTAGATACAACTTAATTAACAAATTAATTAATAGAACAATCAATTTAGTATTTACTGGATTACAAATCGATACTGGTCAATAGTTTATGCTTTAATTTGGTTCATGATTAAATTTACATTTACTTTATTATGACGATTGTTGTAGATAAATCCAATTTAATTACTAAATAAATTAATTCATTTTATATCGAATTCGATAATTACATTGAGTACTTACACACATAGAAAATTGACTCAACTACACTCACCCAAACCAAAATCTATTCGAATGTATTGATCTAAACTTATAGGTATGTGTATCTACATATATTTCTAAGTTTTCTATTCACTTTAGAAGTTTATTTAAAACATGTTTCTTTGGATTTATTTGTAATGGTTGAGCTCAAACAAAACAGCCCATACTTATCATATACAACTATTTTTATTTATTTAGATTTTCTTATTATATTTAAACTTAATTTTAAATTAAAACCTTCTTCTTTTAATATATATAATATATTTTTATTATTTAAAAGCCCACAGGCTCATCCTAAAACCAAAAGATCTACGCAAAAATAACCAGCACCTTAAATCTTTCCGATTTTCCCCATTCATTTCCTTCTTTCCTCTTATCTTCTTTTCTTTCTTCAGCAGCTCAGGTGTACAATAGTGGACTGGTGCATGTGCACCGACGATCTGACAATCCTATAGGCACCGAACCACCATCCACCAACCACAAACATACCCAGCGTCGCCTCCGACCCCTCGTTCACGCCTTATCCTCTCACCTTCTCCAATAGGCTTTTCAACTTCATCAACTTGAAAATAAGAGGCTACAGGTCGCCCCTATATCGAACTCCTCTAGTCACCCACGTCCATCTGCAACACCTGAGCCACCTCCTTCTGCTCCACAGACCTCAGGCGCACCTCCACCTCCAATATTTCCTCACTCGATCAAGTGAAGACTCCACATGAGACATCCTAAAACCATACTCAACAAGTTAACCCAAAAACTTATATTGACTTCCCTGATCAATCACGGTCGCCAGAGATGGCCAAATTCCGTCCGTTCCTCCATCTATCACTCACGCAACTCCACAATGAACAGATTTCCATTTCAACAAACCTATCCCACGAATTAATTATTTTCACCCAAAACTAAAAAAACATAACTCATGATATATGTTATTAAAAATCTGAATATTTATTGTTAAAATCATGGTTTCCATAATCAACCATCTTCATCTATTTAGTTTTTGATTTTGTGATGATTGAATTTCCAAGTTTTAACCCTCCTTACGGTATTATCCACATATCTGAATATATATATATACACACTCAATCGAAGTGAGGCTATTTTAACATGAATCTCAGACTTATATGCACAACTTTTGTGTTGAGCATTATTTCTAAAAATCATCAGAATTCTAGTTATCGAATTTGAAACTAAGGGGATGGTTTGTTTAACTAAACCCAACTTAGGTATGGTCTACAGGCTTGTAAAATTGTTTCATTTTTTATTTGAGGTTTTTAATACATGGAGAGTGTTTAAAAACATTATCAACATAAATATCGATTTAGCATAAGATTAAATGAAAGAAACAGGATTCTGCTCACCATATAAATTCACAGCTTTGAATTTTTCTTTTCTAGTTCTAAGGTTATATATAGATCCAATTAGATATATCAGAATCCAAACAGATAGGCATTTATATCTTACTCTTATGCAACTAAAATAGTTTAATATGGTGAAAAAGGAAATTATACTTATTGGTTTCTGTTTGATCAGAGTTTCACCCCGTTTCCAGGTTTAGTTTTATTCAGTGATCATAGGGCTTTCATTTTGTTTCAGAAAAGCCACTTCAATACATTCATATATACATGTATATGTTAGATTTGCCTGATTAAGAAATAAAGGGGGAAACTTACTCACATTGTTGGCTTACTGTCCTTATGTTTCATAATTTGTTTACTGGTTCTTATATTCTTTTTTCCTCCTTCCAGTTTTATTTATGTGAAGAACAAGTAGCTACACGCACACATTCAAAACATATATGCTTACTTATTAAATTCAAAGTGGAAAAAAAAGTTTACTCATACATATATCCTTTGTTTCATGTTTTCATTCATAGGCTTCTCACATTCTTGCCAAGCTTGCTTCCAATTCTTATAGTTTGTATTCGAATGCATTTTTGAATGTATGTAGCAATCTAGTGTGTTTTTATAGAAGAAATAAAATAGCAGACTACAGACTAGCTTGTAGGTTTCAGTGGTGTAAAAGGTGTTGTATTTTGATTGAAATGAATTGGTATGCATGGATCTCTTATCCTATCAATCCTTCCAGGTATATTAATGTACGACCATGTGCAAATTGTTGACAAATTCATACTTAGCCTCTAAGTAAAATTCAAATGGTCACTATCCTATATGCCTATAGTCTTGGTTGCCTACAATTTTGATTGAAGGGATGATGCTCTAATTCCTTTGCCTGCACGTGTGCTAATGTGTAATTAGGTAAATAGATTTGTTTCTAGGCCGTCTCCAGTAAAAATTTGAAAAGAAAACCTGATGCAAAGACAAGAAATGCTATGCTTAAGCTCACTTTCCTTTGCTGTGAAGGAAAATATGTTTGGGGTATACTTGTTCTTATTTCTCCTATTTAGCCTATTCCTAAGCTATTCATAGTAGCTCACAATATGGGTACTAAATGCATTAAACAATTAAGATATGGCTGCCAAGTATCTATGTGTAACGAACCGGAATTTTCTAGATTTGAATTTGAATTTTTTTACACATTTTGAGATTGTCTGAATATATTTTTTGAATTTGATAAGGTTTAAATTATTTGAAATCCCTATTTATTTAGTTTAAATAAATAATTTTATATAAGACTTATTTTAATGATTTTGTATAAGAATGATTTTTGTAATTTTACATAATGGGTTTTATATTTGTAGATAGTGATATTTTGTATTTATATATATAAATGTTTTATAATATGAATTTTATAATTTGAAGATTTATTTTGAGGAAATATTTGATATATAAAGATTTAAACAATTTTATATATAGATTTATATGGATTTTTAATTTTAAAAAGTAGTTTGACTTGAAAATAAATTATAATTAAATATCAGTTAAAAATATTCATCCGATTTCTGTACGCCCTGTTTTAAAATATATTTTTAGAATTTTTCTGTAATTTTTAATTTGAAGAAATAAGAAGATAATTTTTCAACGTATTTTGGGTATAAATGTGGTCCTTTAGACGCTTTACAGAATTGATCAATCAGACCGGTTTTATTGCTGTTTCTAAATCAGAGCGTGTTGTTGTTTACGATGATGGTTTTATTCCAGTGCAACTCTCGGTAAATAACTCTAAAAATCAAAAATTGGAGATGTACAAATGAATACACTATGTATGGACTTGAAATATGGTGGACGATAAGGTGAGCGCATGGATTGTTCACACATTATGAGATAGCAAGTGTCTTTATGCATGCTCGAGTTGTGTAGAGAGGGCCACGTGTGTACTTAGGTGTATGAATGCATGCATGAGTATTGGGTAAAATAGACACGTGTGCACACGTGTAATAATGCATGAGAATTGTTTCTTGTAAATGGACGGGTGTCCCTTGTTAAGACCAAACTACCCTTAATTGCATGATTTAAGGAGGCACGCACCTCAGCTTTTGATTATTTTGCTCACCAACTCCCTCACGCAATTCTTTCTCCACCGTGAGCTGCATCCATCCCCTTCGCTTCCTTCTTCACTCCAGTCCAAAGCACTCACGTCCGCCATCCTCTCTTGCTTTCTCTCTCCTCTCATTGCATGCGCAGGTGCATGCATATATATATATATATATATATATATATATATATATATAAAAGAGGTTCGCATGCACTCAAAAAGGGATTAGGAGAGGAGGCCGAAATAGCCTGGTTGCATGCATGCGCAAGCATGCGATTGTACAGCACTTCCGTGCTTTTTTGTCTTTTTTTTTATATAAAAAAAAATGCGAAAAGAAATAAAAGAAAGAAGGAGAGAAAAGTTGTGCCATGCGGTATGCTGTCGCATGTCTTAATTCGTTGTACTTTGTCCAACCATTCCGAGAGAGAAAAAAAAGAAGAAATACAAAACGATGTACGGTGCATGAAGACGCGTTGCAAAGAACGGTGCGCGCTTGTCAATTGTAATGTTCGTGAAACGATATGCAGTTGATACCGGGTTCGTCAGTGAAACCAGAGCGCAACGCAGGTGAGAACTTCACTTTAATTATTTCATTTTGGGTAGAAATAATTTGTTATAATTTATTTATAATTATAATAATTGACGGAAAATCAGTGGTTGTGGATGCTTGAAATGTTATGGTTGTTTGTCTCTGATTGTTCGATGGATGTATATGCTGTAATAACACCGTAAAACACCGAGCGTTACTGACAATAACGCTCCGTACACAGTTGATTTATTTTATGGTTGCGATGGATGGATGATGCCTGTTCGTTTGATTATGTTATTGCGGTTGTTTTGTTGAATAAAGTCAAATGCACCGTAGTTGCAGATTTTACGGGTGATTGATTTGAATTCTCCTTTCTCTTAAACGAATATTTTATTTGAAAAAAATTTGTTGAATTTAATTGGAACCATTTGGAAGATAAAATCCAGATGTACAAATATTTTATAAAACGACATTTGGAAATTTCAATCATTTATTTATTCTTGGACTGGGTTTTGAGTTAAATCGAATATGATTTGGATTTAATATTGATTTTTATTATTTATATAATGACTATCGGTAAAAAAATTGCAAATTGAAAAATATATATATATTGAATATTTGAAACTTTGCTAAATTAATTGATAAGCATCATTGATAAACATTAATGAATATCAATCTTGAATTTTAAATAAATATGTTTGGAAATAATTTCCATTTCTCTTGAATTGTTTAAATTCAAATTTAGTTTTGAAATTTAATCGTGAAAACATTCCATTGATCTTGATTATTAGTAGTTATTGGAACGGGATTTGAAAGCATAAAAGAATTTATATTTCACTTGAAATGATTATTGACTAGCTTGGTTTGAGAAATAAAAGTTGTAAAGGAAATCCGGATTTGGTTTTAACTAAGTTATGAAATAAATTTGTTTTGGAAATGGATTGAACAAATCCTATAAAACATTATAGAGCGGAATCGAACTCGTCGCTAAGTGACAGTTCGACGATATTAGTTCGAACTTCAAATAGTTATAACTTGAACATACAGAATCGAATTGACGTAAAACAGAAAGCGACGGACTTATAATAATAATGGGTTTCGTATAAAAGAGGAATTTTCAAATTCCATCGGATGATTTTCGAGTTAGGTTTAAATTTAAATCTGAAAAGGTCGCCATACATGCCGTTCGCCGACCGCAATGAAAATCGAATAGTATGAATTTATATTATATTATTTTAAAGTGATTTATGGTTTAAATTTTTGAATTTAAAATGATTGGGATTTAATTAATTTAGTAACCATTTCCCAACGCTTTCAGTAACGCTTTAACGTTATTTGAAATGATTTGAAATTTGAAGATTTCAAACATGAATTATTATGGAAAGGACTTGATTCTTCCATATGATATGAATCTGAGATGAGTTTGAATAGAATTGGTCGTCTGATATTCGGTATGGGTTTATAGGAGCAGACAAATACGATCAGAAATATCAACATATCCATATCCTGATTCTGATCGTGTTGCCTGAATTTGTGAATCAATATCGAGTACAAGTCGATTGATTCTATACGAACTGATATTTGAAATATAGGTGTTTAAATGGAAATCCAAATCCAAATAAAGATTTGGTTACTCAAGTGTCGACGGATTAATTAAGTTGTTTTGAAAATGAAGTTTGGAAACAAACGTCGAATTTGAAAGGGGTTAAGGATAATGGGTTTCCGGGGAATTAAATCCAACATTTAATTCAAAGTAAATTGGAAATTTTTGGAAAGGAGATTTGAATTGGGAAACCCGTGTGATTTGTAACTATTGTTTTAAGATACGTTTGTTACTTGGAAAGTCCGGGATCGGATATAGGTCCGAAAACCATTCCAAGTAATATTACGACGTTATGAAGTAATTCAAGATTTGAAATCGATAAATGAAGACCGGAAATGTCCAGATTATTTGGATCGATTGCTGACATCTCGGATCGGGCCGTACACCCGATACGAGGGTGGCAGGAGATCTGAGTATATTTGGAGATTTTCGGATTGTGTTTCGTTCAGACCCAGAACGGACTTGTATGGATGGTGTGTCTGACATTGTAATTGACCACGTAGCACTGATCCGTGTGAATATATATATGATTTGTGGCAATTGAATATCTCTGTCTCTAAGTTACGTTCTTAGAGAATATGTATTAATTCGAATCAGTGATATGTGGAGATATTGACAATGTGGCATACCCAAGTATGATATGAGCTAATGATGATCAAAGCATGGCTTATCGAAGCGTAGCTTTGTGTATGACGTGACATCGACAAACCTCACACACCGGATGATGAGAAACTGGCGGTTTGGTATGTATATATATATGATTCGATGATGAGTGCTGCAGCAGTGGGAAACCACTTATGAACTGGGGATGGGGTATGTTCGGGGGGCCGCGTCTGGTCGAAAACCGTTGATCTGCCCTGACGATGTGTATTCGGTGTCCGCGTATGGTCGAAAAAGCCGTTGAGGCACTTCGTTTTGTATCCCTGATTGATCTTTCGTGCCAGGAATCATCAAGTTGGAAATCCAAATCCCAATACGAGCCATACGATTTTGATTGTATTTATATATGGCGACATAGTGGGATGGGGCACTCATGCCGTCTAGGATTAATACATTTATTTGTGAACTTGTTTTCCACACTATATGATAATATTAAAAGAGGATTTTCACGTATGAAATCATGTTTGGTTATCATAAGACAAAACTCGCCCATCTGGTGTGCGCTTGCATTGTGTGATGTGGGACGAGCTTATGATAGCTTCATTTTTCAAAAGTCATTGCATATTTCTATGCACGGGAATTCATATGGAGTAAAACCCGTTCCGCATTAGCGGCGTGGTCCGTTGAATTACCCAACTTTAAAATGAAACCTAAATGATAACTGTTTTTGAGTTCTCACACCAGTCCCACGACTGACCTGGAGTTTATTATTCCTTCCTAAACTCTGGGTGCCCACTAATTTCCACACGGGCAGCTAGTGTTTAGTTTTGCAGTTATGGATCGTTGGAGAAGATTCAGAACGCTTCCGGAGTTAGAGTTCACGCTAGAGTTGGAGCTTCCGCTGTATCGGATAATGTTCTTCCGCTGAGAGTTTTATTTCTTCCGCTGTGTATATTTATGTGTAACTCTGACATTCATGTAACTCTGATGTAATATTGAATTATTCAATGAAAAGTTCTGTTGTTTTTGTTCAATGTATGTAAGTACCTATAACAATTCGTCTTTATGAACGATTTGAGTCGGTTTAATTACCGGCGAGAATCGGGCAAAAAGGGCGGGTCGTTACAGTTGGTATCAGAGCTTTGGTTATACAAAGCTATTGGGTACGAACATATTTGGACAAAAGAATGGGACTCCTCAGAGTTATATTATCTCATTAGAGATAGGGTTAGAAATACCCTAGAATGAGATCTCGGAATATTATGTCGAGAGAGCGTATATTATTGAAACCGATATAAGGCATTTTTGAACAAGTAAATCAATTTGAAACAATGATTATTTGGAATATAATTTGAAATAAGGATTTCGAGTGTTTTATTCGACGTCATGATTGGACTATCGAGTATGTAAGGATTTTTTTTTATATACGTCTGATCAACGTATATACGAAGTCCGGTATGTACTAAATAGATATAGGACTCCATTCTAGTCGCTGGAGGATAATTCTGTTGATGATCCGGACATCGTCAGTGATTATTCTCGAGTTTCGAAAATGGGATGACCATATGATTCCGATTTAAACGTCGAGAATACTTGAAACCATTTTCATAAGTGTTTGAAATTGTTGATGAATTAAAGTGAGAGCTGATATAGTAACTTGAAATAGGAATGAATATAGGTTATATTTTCTTAAAATAAAGAATATAAATGTAGTTCGCAAATGAACCAAGATGAGTAGGGAATATTTATGAATCTAGAAATTTGATGAATAACTTGAGTATAAAATTCTTACAATAATAGTTAAGAAAATGTGGGAATACACTGAGACTTAAGTAAATTTCACTAACTCCTTGTGTAAAAAAAAAAAAATGATTTCTGTTGGTTTGGTAGGAATTAAGATGACCCGATTTGGACCCTTGACCATTTGTTGATTTTGGTAAACCCCTTTGCAAATTTTGAGAACCTTGGAAGGAGAAATTTTGGGTACAAGCACTTAATGTGAATCGTTTTGGTTAAATTAGTGATGAGTAGATTTTGGATGACCCGTAAGCCTTAAAGTTTTAATTTTAAGGTAGTAAACGGCCAGGTGTACGGTAGTATCTTGTTCAGTTCCGACCTAAGGGTAGCGGTAATGGAGAACTCAATCATTTCCAGTAACTGGGGTAACCATAGGATAATTGAGATTCCATCAAACTCCAACCTGATTTAGGATCAGACCAAGTGCCCCAGCAGTAACATGAACTGTAGATCTGATCATTATCCTGTCATGTTAGGAAGAAGGCCCAACCATGTAGTAGGATGACCCTGTAATAAGGTATGAGTATGTTCTAAGACCTGTGATTTTGACTAGAGGGTAAGGGATAAGGCAGCAGCCTACTTTGGATTTAATGTTCCCCATAGATTTTTAATGATGCATTAGAGTTTTGGGTAGTAGATCCTAGACCAGAGAAATCAGGAGTTGTTAGGAAACGCCACACTAGCACAGGCTGCACCAGAAGACATTAATTGGCCTATAGACCCTGTATTTGTTGAGCGGTTTAGAAATATTGATGCATGAAATGGGATAACTAGCAGTTATAGCTGAGGACGACCCGCTCCCAGAGACGGGAAATGGTGGATTTGACGGTGTTATAGAGAAGGTGGAGAAACCCCAACATGGTGATGATGTCATAGTATACGATAATGATATTACAGCAGATAAGGGTGATTTTGAATAACCTACATCCGAGGATGACCCGCTTCCAGATATGGGAGATGATGAGATTGGTGAGAAAATAGAGAATATATACCAGCCCTTAGACAAGGCTGATGAAGATGGATTTATGGGTAACGAGCACGATAAATTTATCGTGGGAGTAGATGATGATGGCTTCATGGCAGACGATGAAGAGCCATTAGCTGATGAAGAACCCAAGGAGATTGGCTTGACCGATCCACCAGATGATGGGTCGACAGATGATTAGTTGCGATGAGTCTGGACCTTGTATATATAGTGTTTATATGTTATCTTAAGTGCCAGACGCATTAAGTTGTTTTGGGCTAGTATGGTTTTGAGGACTAGTAACGGATACCTAGGTACACCTTTGATGACTGCATTTTGACTGCCCAAGTGCGTAGTATGTGCTCAGGAAAGGTTAGATACGTTTTGTATGCTAACTTGAGAGATCAATATGACATGATATGTTGGACTGACTATGATATGCGTGTCCCACTATTTAAATCTGTTTGTTTTGAATATTTATAAAACCTGTTCCAAACCATATAGAAAAATTGATTTATAGTTTATATAGAGGTTTAAAATTTTACTATCTTCCTTTTCGAGGATGAAAAGTCTTAAGGGGGGAAGAATGTAACGAACCGGAATTTTCTAGATTTGAATTTGAATTTTTTTACACATTTTGAGATTGTCTGAATATATTTTTTGAATTTGATAAGGTTTAAATTATTTGAAATCCCTATTTATTTAGTTTAAATAAATAATTTTATATAAGACTTATTTTAAAGATTTTGTATAAGAATGATTTTTGTAATTTTACATAATGGGTTTTATATTTGTAGATAGTGATATTTTGTATTTATATATATATAAATGTTTTATAATATGAATTTTATAATTTGAAGATTTATTTTGAGGAAATATTTGATATATAAAGATTTAAACAATTTTATATATAGATTTATATGGATTTTTAATTTTAAAAAGTAGTTTGACTTGAAAATAAATTATAATTAAATATCAGTTAAAAATATTCATCCGATTTCTGTACGCGCTGTTTTAAAATATTTTTTTAGAATTTTTCTGTAATTTTTAATTTGAAGAAATAAGAAGATAATTTTTCAACGTATTTTGGGTATAAATGTGGTCCTTTAGACGCTTTACAGAATTGATCAATCAGACTGGTTTTATTGCTGTTTCTAAATCAGAGCGTGTTGTTGTTTACGATGATGGTTTTATTCCAGTGCAACTCTCGGTAAATAACTCTAAAAATCAAAAATTGGAGATGTACAAATGAATACACTATGTATGGACTTGAAATATGGTGGACGATAAGGTGAGCGCATGGATTGTTCACACATTATGAGATAGCAAGTGTCTTTATGCATGCTCGAGTTGTGTAGAGAGGGCCACGTGTGTACTTAGGTGTATGAATGCATGCATGAGTATTGGGTAAAATAGACACGTGTGCACACGTGTAATAATGCATGAGAATTGTTTCTTGTAAATGGACGGGTGTCCCTTTTTAAGACCAAACTACCCTTAATTGCATGATTTAAGGAGGCACGCACCTCAGCTTTTGATTATTTTGCTCACCAACTCCCTCACGCAATTCTTTCTCCACCGTGAGCTGCATACATCCCCTTCGCTTCCTTCTTCACTCCAGTCCAAAGCACTCACGTCCGCCATCCTCTCTTGCTTTCTCTCTCCTCTCATTGCATGCGCAGGTGCATGCATATATATATATATATATAAAAAGAGGTTCGCATGCACTCAAAAAGGGATTAGGAGAGGAGGCCGAAATAGCCTGTTTGCATGCATGCGCAAGCATGCGATTGTACAGCACTTCCGTGCTTTTTTGTCTTTTTTTTTATATAAAAAAAAATGCGAAAAGAAATAAAAGAAAGAAGGAGAGAAAAGTTGTGCCATGCGGTATGCTGTCGCATGTCTTAATTCGTTGTACTTTGTCTAACCATTCCGAGAGAGAAAAAAAAAAGAAGAAATACAAAACGATGTACGGTGCATGAAGACGCGTTGCGAAGAACGGTGCGCGCTTGTCAATTGTAATGTTCGTGAACCGATATGCAGTTGATACCGGGTTCGTCAGTGAAACCAGAGCGCAACGCAGGTGAGAACTTCACTTTAATTATTTCATTTTGGGTAGAAATAATTTGTTATAATTTATTTATAATTATAATAATTGACGGAAAATCAGTGGTTGTGGATGCTTGAAATGTTATGGTTGTTTGTCGCTGATTGTTCGATGGATGTATATGCTGTAATAACACCGTAAAACACCGAGCGTTACTGACAATAACGCTCCGTACACAGTTGATTTATTTTATGGTTGCGATGGATGGATGATGCCTGTTCGTTTGATTATGTTATTGCGGTTGTTTTGTTGAATAAAGTCAAATGCACCGTAGTTGCAGATTTTACGGGTGATTGATTTGAATTCTCCTTTCTCTTAAACGAATATTTTATTTGAAAAAAATTTGTTGAATTTAATTGGAACCATTTGGAAGATAAAATCCAGATGTACAAATATTTTATAAAACGACATTTGGGAAATTTCAATCATTTATTTATTCTTGGACTGGGTTTTGAGTTAAATCGAATATGATTTGGATTTAATATTGATTTTTATTATTTATATAATGACTATCGGTAAAAAATTTGCAAATTGAAAAATATATATATATTGAATATTTGAAACTTTGCTAAATTAATTGATAAGCATCATTGATAAACATTAATGAATATCAATCTTGAATTTTAAATAAATATGTTTGGAAATAATTTCCATTTCTCTTGAATTGTTTAAATTCAAATTTAGTTTTGAAATTTAATCGTGAAAACATTCCATTGATCTTGATTATTAGTAGTTATTGGAACGGGATTTGAAAGCATAAAAGAATTTATATTTCACTTGAAATGATTATTGACTAGCTTGGTTTGAGAAATAAAAGTTGTAAAGGAAATCCGGATTTGGTTTTAACTAAGTTATGAAATAAATTTGTTTTGGAAATGGATTGAACAAATCCTATAAAACATTATAGAGCGGAATCGAACTCGTCGCTAAGTGACAGTTCGACGATATTAGTTCGAACTTCAAATAGTTATAACTTGAACATACAGAATCGAATTGACGTAAAACAGAAAACGACGGACTTATAATAATAATGGGTTTCGTATAAAAGAGGAATTTTCAAATTCCATCGGATGATTTTCGAGTTAGGTTTAAATTTAAATCTGAAAAGGTCGCCATACATGCCGTTCGCCGACCGCAATGAAAATCGAATAGTATGAATTTATATTATATTATTTGAAAGTGATTTATGGTTTAAATTTTTGAATTTAGAATGATTGGGATTTAATTAATTTAGTAACCATTTCCCAACGCTTTCAGTAACGCTTTAACGTTATTTGAAATGATTTGAAATTTGAAGATTTCAAACATGAATTATTATGGAAAGGACTTGATTCTTCCATATGATATGAATCTGAGATGAGTTTGAATAGAATTGGTCGTCTGATGTTCGGTATGGGTTTATAGGAGCAGACAAATACGATCAGAAATATCAACATATCCATATCCTGATTCTGATCGTGTTGCCTGAATTTGTGAATCAATATCGAGTACAAGTCGATTGATTCTATACGAACTGATATTTGAAATATAGGTGTTTAAATGGAAATCCAAATCCAAATAAAGATTTGGTTACTCAAGTGTCGACGGATTAATTAAGTTGTTTTGAAAATGAAGTTTGGAAACAAACGTCGAATTTGAAAGGGGTTAAGGATAATGGGTTTCCGGGGAATTAAATCCAACATTTAATTCAAAGTAAATTGGAAATGTTTGGAAAGGAGATTTGAATTGGGAAACCCGTGTGATTTGTAACTATTGTTTTAAGATACGTTTGTTACTTGGAAAGTCCGGGATCAGATATAGGTCCGAAAACCATTCCAAGTAATATTACGACGTTATGAAGTAATTCAATATTTGAAATCGATAAATGAAGACCGGAAATGTCCATATTATTTGGATCGATTGCTGACATCTCGGATCGGGCCGTACACCCGATACGAGGGTGGCAGGAGATCTGAGTATATTTGGAGATTTTCGGATTGTGTTTCGTTCAGACCCAGAACGGACTTGTATGGATGGTGTGTCTGACATTGTAATTGACCACGTAGCACTGATCCGTGTGAATATATATATGATTTGTGGCAATTGAATATCTCTGTCTCTAAGTTACGTTCTTAGAGAATATGTATTAATTCGAATCAGTGATATGTGGAGATATTGACAATGTGGCATACCCAAGTATGATATGAGCTAATGATGATCAAAGCATGGCTTATCGAAGCGTAGCTTTGTGTATGACGTGACATCGACAAACCTCACACACCGGATGATGAGAAACTGGCGGTTTGGTCTGTATATATATATGATTCGATGATGAGTGCTGCAGCAGTGGGAAACCACTTATGAACTGGGGATGGGGTATGTTCGGGGGGCCGCGTCTGGTCGAAAACCGTTGATCTGCCCTGACGATGTGTATTCGGTGTCCGCGTATGGTCGAAAAAGTCGTTGAGGCACTTCGTTTTGTATCCCTGATTGATCTTTCGTGCCAGGAATCATCAAGTTGGAAATCCAAATCCCAATACGAGCCATACGATTTTGATTGTATTTATATATGGCGACATAGTGGGATGGGGCACTCATGCCGTCTAGGATTAATACATTTATTTGTGAACTTGTTTTCCACACTATATGATAATATTAAAAGAGGATTTTCACGTATGAAATCATGTTTGGTTATCATAAGACAAAACTCGCCCATCTGGTGTGCGCTTGCATTGTGTGATGTGGGACGAGCTTATGATAGCTTCATTTTTCAAAAGTCATTGCATATTTCTATGCACGGGAATTCATATGGAGTAAAACCCGTTCCGCATTAGCGGCGTGGTCCGTTGAATTACCCAACTTTAAAATGAAACCTAAATGATAACTGTTTTTAAGTTCTCACACCAGTCCCACGACTGACCTGGAGTTTATTATTCCTTCCTAAACTCTGGGTACCCACTAATTTCCACACGGGCAGCTAGTGTTTAGTTTTGCAGTTATGGATCGTTGGAGAAGATTCAGAATGCTTCCGGAGTTAGAGTTCACGCTAGAGTTGGAGCTTCCGCTGTATCGGATAATGTTCTTCCGCTGAGAGTTTTATTTCTTCCGCTGTGTATATTTATGTGTAACTCTGACATTCATGTAACTCTGATGTAATATTGAATTATTCAATGAAAAGTTCTGTTGTTTTTGTTCAATGTATGTAAGTACCCATAACAATTCGTCTTTATGAACGATTTGAGTCGGTTTAATTACCGGCGAGAATCGGGCAAAAAGGGCGGGTCGTTACACTATGTATAGCTTTGTCCTTATATACTTAGATGTAAAGCAATTGTAAACTTAAAATATTCTTATTTATGATTATATGCATTTTAAAACATGTTTTATAGCAAATAAAAGATTAAATCATATTTACTTGCATACATTTATATATATATATACACACGCGCACACACACAACAAGTTTTAAATAAAATATTATAACACGACTTACTTATGTACATACAAATACAACAAGTAGAAATATACACATAAGATTTTAAATAATTATTATTCAAAATTCTATAATATTTAAATCCACCATTTTATATATTTTTAACCATAGTTAAAACACTTAAAAATACAAAGTAAAATGATACATTGTTATTTACTGCTTATATTTACATATAAACACCGGTTAATACATTTTAAATCATTAAAACATCATGGGAATTTTCCAATATTTATTACTTGTAGTTTATTATCTAAATCAATCCAAAATAAACTATATTATAGAAGCAGTCGAAAACTGGGATGTTACATTTTTGATATATTTGTGTGTTTTGGATAAAATTTTAGTATATTGCTTAGTATCACCGACCAACAAAGAAATAACATAGGTGGTAAAATCTAGAAATAACCATGGATACAAAAACGTTTGAAACAAAAAATATGATGCTTATAAGATGCATCAACCTCAACCCAAAGTTGGTGCATCGATGAAGTCTGTAAACCTGTTTATATGCATAGATAATGTAATAAGCCTCATCCATGAGGACTATACGACCCCAAGGAAAAAACCTAGGTGGAAAGCCTAATCTAGCGCCTAGGTAAGGCCTAGGTGGGAGCTTATAATGATTTTTACAACATTACATACTAGCAAGTTCGGTTGTTCTGTGAGCATGCATATAGACGAGATGAACAAGATGTCCATTCTAACTTAATACTTGATTCAATTATTCTTTACTTTATCATATTATGTACTTAGTACTTTAATTTTAAGTTAAAAAGGGCTTAAAAGCATTTACCAAATAAAATTAGGACATAAGTAATTGTTCATCTTTTCATCTTTGAGTTATTGTTGTTTACATTATTAGTAAATCTTTTACTTAGGAACTAACATATGTGCTTGGAAAGAACAATATCATATGCAAGTGTGCATGGTCATGATTGGTGGCATGAATATAGCATGGAATTATATTATATTTGAAAAGAGAACCTTTCAAAGGTCTAGAAAGTCAAGGAAAAGTTTTAAACCCAATGCCCCTATTGAAACCCAATTAATCAATGTGCAGACACAAAAAGATGGTTTAAGGTTAAAATCACAAAGCAATACAAATAGCATAAACAGTATAACAATGTTAACCACTACAAACATATCAACAAAAAATAAAATAAAGCGAATTCGATTCTTCTCAAAACTGATTGAAATAATTCTTATTATTTGTCTATACTTCTCATAGATTACCATTAATATTTAGTACATACACCAATGTACTACAATTGAAATAGTCGGGATAAATGCTTTCAAATGTCCGAATTTGCATTTCGAATAGCTGGTTTAATTATGTCAGAATGTTGGATACTCCAAAATCGGTGTTCCAAAACATGATGCATAACATTTTGGAATGCTAGTGTTTCAAATTTCAGAAAGCATGTTCAAAAATGGAATATAATAGTCCAAGCGTGAATTCTGATAAATGAATATCGAGTTGAAATGATGTGGGATTAACCGATAGAATAATTCAGTTCCACATGCCCTTTACTTCTAGCTTTAAATGGTTAAGCAAACTTATTGTAATAAATTATAATATATGTATTGACTAGTTAATGTTGACAACAACACCAATGTGTTGATTGTTAAAACTAATACAATAGTAATAAAGAAAAGAATTATTATCGTGCCAAGGTGTTAGTGTTGTAGCTTTTTTGCTATTATCACAAAGAACAAAGGTTGATTCAATCAACCTAGAAACAAAATCTTGGTTAGGGATTTTAACCAGATAGGTTGAGGGTCATTTGCATTTTTGTAAATTCGGACTCAAATACACTTAAATAGAAACACAAATCATAGTGGAAGATGGGATATAAGATAAACATGCAAAAACAACCAATCACAATATAACCATAACATTAAATAACTTATCTAAATAAAACTATCTCAATGACATGCAATCTAAAAACAAGCAATAACAAGAAAATAAATAATATACCAAATTTATAGTGGTTCCACAAACTTGTTAGTATACATCCACTTTGAAGAGTGCTTTTAGTACCACAATGAGAATGGTATAAGAGATTGATACAACGATCACTTAATTTTGAATTAGAATATGATTTGTGGATATTGGAATTGAAAAAAAAAACTAGATATTGATAAGCTGTTCGATAAATCCTTGCTTGTTTGATTAGGAATTCTTTAACCCTTCTTTAAATTTAAAATAGTTTATATAGTAAACCTTTTTTCGTAACAAATAGTCGATTTGTCACTTGATTCCCTCCCAAATATACATTAGCGGCTCAAGCAAAATTATCCCGCTTCAGTAGCTTAGATGTTTGGCGCATGATACCAAACATCTGACCCAGTAATCAAATATGCAAACTAAAGATGTCATACTCACGTGTGAGACTACCATATGTCGGACCCTCTTTATCAGACGTCTGACACCGGTCTTGGATTTCAAACTACCGAATATCTGAGTTGTAACGACCTTGATTTTTAACCGTTTAATTTAATATTTAAATTTGGTTTTTAATGGTTATTTGGAAGTTAATAACTTGAATCTAATGGTTTTAAATATTTTATTAATATAAATAGCGTGATAACAGTTTAATTCTGAAATAGTTGGGGTTATTCAAATTTGCTGTATAATGTAAATTGGACAATATGGAAACATTTATTTTAGATTGTTTTGAATTATACTAACACATTTGTTTATTAAATTGTAATGACCCGCATTCTACGCATCGGAGGATCATAGAATATTTATTTCGTTTTTATATGAAGTCGTATGCTCGTGTAACTTGGAGAACGACTATTGGGGTTGTTTCCCATGTTCACGATTTTTGCTGATTTTTAAATGACCGTTTTGCCCCTGGCGAATCTTGTTTTGCCTATAACTTTTGATTGGTAAGTAGTTTTGACCTAAAACCACTTCCATTGGATTAAGATAATGGTTCACCTTTCCGTAGAGTGGCCACATTGATCAAACGGCTTTACCGTTTGGGAGATATGGCTGAAACAAGGTTTAGAAGGTGAAAAACTGCTTAAACGGGCTTAATAGGTAATTATTGGATGAGCCCATAACCCATTTCAGGATTAGGGTTATGGGGACACTGAAATGAGTTAGGAAACCATTTCGTTTCATTTTTCTCAGCCGCCACTTTCATTTCTTCAACCCTAACAATGGCCTCCACCTTCTAAATTCATCTTTAATCACTTTCTAATCACAAATTAGCCAAATCTACATCAAATTAATGCGGATTAGCATAGAAATCGAGATAGAGCCGCTAGAATACATTAGGATCCGTGCTAAATCAGTTAGAGTTTCAGATCTATAATTTATTTGTGGCTAAGGTGAGTGATTTGCACCTTTATTCACTAATTACGGCTAATTAGGGGTGATTAGTGATAATTAGCAAAATTATGCATCATAAAAATCTGGAAAAATATGTAGAAATTCTAAAATATTATTTTATGTCACTGGTGAAAATTTGGATTAATTTGGATTAGGTTTGCTAATTATATAGTTAAAACATGGTTAAGGGAATTAAGGGGGAAATCATGGTTTTGGAAATGTTTGATCCATAATTACATGTTAAATCTTTGTTTTGATGTTTATGGTTGATTCTCTATGTTATTATTACTGTTTAGGATGTTTTGTGGTTGCACAGGAAGGTTAGAATGGTTGAAAACGCTGATGTGATGCGAAAATTGCTTGTTGGAATGTATGTAGGAAATGGGATCGGTCGCACCTACAACAACATTTGTGAAATGCTGTGGTCGGTCGCAACTATGACAACATTTGTGAAATGATGTGGTCGGTCGCACCTACGACGACATTTGTGAAATGTTGTGGTCGGTCGCGCATGGGTTTCGGTCGCACCTATGACATCATTTGTGAAATGCTGTGGTCGGTCGCGCATGGGTTTCGGTCGCACCTACGACAACATGTGTGAAATGTTGTGGTCGGCCACACATGGGTTTCGGTCACACTTACGACAACATTTGTGAAATGTTATGGTCGATCGTGCATGGGTTTCGGTCGCACCTGAGCTATGACAGCACTCCTGAAATGGTGTAAAATGGGCAGGAACGCTGTGAAAGCCAGTTTGATGTTTTGCTTAGCTCTTCACAGTATATGAGTGCATAATTGAACCAGGGGATATAACAACAATCCAGTAACGCTGTAAAAGGCTGTTTTTGACATTTTTGGTAGTTTTCATAGCCTAAACAGCTTTGTTGCGGGACATGTGCAAAGGAGTTATCGATATCTATAACTTTGGTTCGCCATTGAGAGAGGGGGTATGTAGACGAACCAGATCCAGAGGATGTATGGACTGGGAAGGGTTATTTGCTATAGAACAGAAGGGCATGGTCATGGAAATTAGTTGTACGGATTCCAGAAGGGCATGGACCCGTTTTGACCCCAATGGATTTGGTGATCAAAGAAGTGGATATCGTATGCTTTACGCACTGAGTGGGAGATGTGAGGATGATTGTTATGTTTGATATTTACTATCACCATGACACGCACACTCCCATTTTACACTTTATGTTAGTGTTACCTTACAGTACTGTTCACCCTGTTGTGGTAACTCTTTGGTTGCAGGTTCAGGTATGATTATTTGTACATGTTATTGTTTCATTTTTCTGCTATCACTCATACCAGACTTTTGTCTGACCAAGAGTTTTATGTCCCTTCTTATTACTCTGGGTGCTCTTAAACGAGCAGACTAGAGACAGGTCAGGTGATTATGCACGAGTAGCTGTCCGGAGACGAGCAGGAGGCTTCCGCGTACTATTTACATATATTCTCCCTGTGTTGTTGATGGTCACTGCTTTTGGGCATTAGTAGTGTACCTTTCTATTTTTCTTTAGAGGTGGTATTTTGAAGTTGTAATGGTGTATTGGATCATAAGCTGTATTTTGGATTCCGCTGTTATGATGGTTTAGTTTCCAGCTTATGCACTGTCTCGCATGTTTTATGTCAACTATGTTATTATTATATTTTATTCCATGCGCTGTGAAATATACTACAGGTTGTTGGTGATTCATAGTTTCAGATTCCTTTTCATTTGACGACCATCCTATACCGGTCGGGCATCAGCATAGTGCATTTTCGGGGAAATGTCGGCTGGTTTGGGGTGGGCCGTCACACTTGGTATCGGAGCCTAGGTTGTATAGTTTAACTTAAGGGAAGGTATCATGGAGAGATAATATACGTATATTAGAGCGCGTATTTGTAATATTTTGGTTTTCAAAAGCTATATATATTATTAGTATAGCTAAGGATGAAGTCGCACTGCACTGGCACCACTAAAGAGATGGTTAATCGTTTTTCTCTTTAAGATTGAACGATGAGCCGATATACAAGGAGTACAGGTTCAGGGGCCAAAAATGGGAATGTCCCTGATATGAGGACGTTGTTTAGTGCCTTCATGCGAGAAATGCTTAGGGATGCTCAGGGAGAAGTTCCTAATGCTGCTAACGGTGGCGGTGCAGGCGCTATAGCCGATTTCGCCAAGCTCAACAAGGATTATATTAATCTGGTGCAAAGCCGTTCCACGGAATGGAATCGGCAACGGAAGTTCAAGATTGGCTTGATAGTTGTGAGAGCGTCTTCGAGGATTTGGGAATCGAGGATGCAATGAAGAGAAATTTAGCATCGCGCTAGCTTCAAGGACGAGCTATGGATTGGTGGAATGCCATTAAAGCGGCTACTCCTGAGGATCAAGTTACTTGGAATCAGTTTAAGACTCCCTTCAGTGATAAGTTTATTCCAACTGCTCAGAAATCAGAATTGTTCAAGAAATTTTTGGAGCTTAAGCAGAATGGTAGGGCAGTCTCGAAATATATTGCAGAATTCGATACTTTATCGAAATATGGATTATCCCTTATCAATACTGCCGAGAAGAAGAACGAAAGGATCATAACTGGCATAGAGAGTACTTAGGGGAAAGACTTATAAACCATATCGATGAGACATTCGAATCCATTGTATGGAAGGCATTGAGATCTAAGAGCCTTTACCCTAAGTTGAAGACAGAGGTTGTTGTTACATCTGCAGAAGAGCCAAAGCCGCAGGCAAGCGGTGGAGGCAAGAATAATTCCCAGAATAAGAGGAAACAGGACCAAACCAAGGATGGTCAGAAAAAGAAGAATAAGAAAGAGGCCCAGTGCTTTGGTTGTGGAAAGAAGGGCCACTATGTCAAAGATTGTCGAGCGAAGAAGGGGGAGAGGAAGTGCTTCAACTGTGACCAAGTGGGACACTTCAAAAATGAATCTCCACAACCCCCTAAAGAGAAGCAGATCGTGAAAGCATATGCTATCAACGTTGTTCCTTCTTCGTCGAATGCCCCAACTGCGGCGCAGAAGGGAAAAGTTGTCGTTATTCAAGGTATGCTTTCCATTTATGATGTTCCTGTTCGAGTTTTGATTGATACCGGAGCTTCCCATTCCTTCATATCTAGTGACCTGGTAGATAGGTTAGAGTTGGAACCCGAGCTTGTCGATAGATCTTTAGTTGTGATGAACCTGATCAGTGGTTCGACTAGCCTTAGTATGGTTTGCCGTAATTTGGTCTTATCGAGTCATGGATGTATGTTTTCTTATGATTGCTTTGTTTTGGGCTTTACTAGGTTTGGCATTATTTTGGGAGTCGATTGACTCTAAAGGTATGGGGTGGTGGTAGGTTGTGAGGGGTCTTCGGTGACCATTAGAGCAGATGATGGGCGGAGGGTGGTATTGGGTTGCCTACCTAGTGATGGGGTGATGGCCAGTTTTCTAAATTCCCTCGACATCCCGCATGATGAGTTATCAGATGGGCCTATTGCTGGCGAGTATCTGGACATATTCGAGGAAGTGATTAGACTACCACCACACCGAGAGATCGAATTTCGAATTGATTTAGTGAAAGATGCCAGACCTTTAGTGATGTCACTTCATCGTATAGCGCCAAGGGAGCAGCAAGAGCTCGAGGTGCAAGTGGGCGTTCTTTCGAAGAAGGGATTTATCCGAAGAAGTGTTTCCGAGTGGGGAGCACTAGTTGTGTTGCTACCAAGGTCAATGGTTCCCTTCGCTTATGTGTGGATTACTGCGAGTTGAACAAGGTGACTAGGTAGAATAAGTATCCTCTTCCGCGGATAGATGATCTGTTTGATCAACTGAATGGAGCAAGAGTGTTTTCCCAATTGGATATCGCGACAAGTTTTCATCAGCTCCGAGTAGCAGTTGAGAGTATACCTAAAACAGCTTTTCTGACGCCGTTTGGATACTATGAGTGGTTGGTCATGCCATTCGGGTTGACTAATGCTCCCACATATTTTGTGGATCTTATGAATAGGGTTTTCAGAGATCAATTGAATAAGTTTGTTCTTGTGTTTGTAGATGATATCTTGGTTTACTCAAGGATAGAGGAAGAACACGAGGAACAGTTGAGGTCAGTGATGGAGGTGTTGAGGAAACACCAATTAGAAATGAATTTTTCTAAGTGTCACTTCTGGAGGAGGGAAGTGAGGTTCTTGGGCCATATTGTTTCGGAGAATGGCATTGCCATGGATCCTGCGAAAGTGGCTACGGTGCAAGATTGGTCTATGCCCAAGAATGCAACAGACATAAGAAGTTTCTTGGGGTTAGCTGGATATTATCATAAGTTTATCCAAGACTTCTCCAAGATAGCAACACCATTAACTCATTTGACCAAGAAGAATCATGCTTTCGTCTGGGACGGATGGTGTGAAAACGCATTTAAGGGTCTAAAGGAAAAGTTGACATGTGCACCAGTATTAGCTATTCCTAAGGGAAACGAAGAGATGACGGTATACACGGATGCCAATGGTACCAGACTAGGTGCTGTATTGATGCAAGGAGGTAGGGTTGTAGCTTATGCTAGTCGGCAACTGAAACCGCATGAGAAAAGATATCATGCCCACGATCTGGAATTGGCAGCGATCATATTCGCATTGAAAATGTGGAGACGTTATCTCTTGGGAGAAAGATTCGGGTTGTTTACCGATCATAAATCGTTAAAGTACCTTTTCTCTCAAAAGGATTTAATCTTCGTCAACAAAGATGGTTGGAGTTCAACAAAGATGGTTGGAGTTCCTAGCTTCATATGATTTCAATATCGCATATACACTCGGGAAGGGCAATGCGGTAGCTGATGCATTGAGTAGGATACATGACAGTTTGGGAGCTATATTTCTGGAATGGAAGCGACTGGAGTATATCGCAGGATATGATTTCAGACCCAGGTGTGAATTAGATCCAGAAATGTTAGCAACTTTGACGATCAGACCAACTTTGATTGAGCGGATTGGTTCCAGTCAGAGGGACGATCCTAACCTATTGGAAATCATCTCCAAGGTAGAGATGGCATCGACGGTGAGGGAATGGACAAGTATAGACTTGATCAAGAAGGATGGCTTCGAAAGAACGGGAGACTAGTTGTACCCAATGTTAATGGATTGAGAGATGAAGTGCTTAGAGAATGTCATCACTCAAAACTGACTATACATCCCGGTGGTAACAAAATGTATCGTGACATGAAGCAGACCTACTACTGGGAAGGGATGAAGAGAGACGTTGGGAAGTTTATATCCAAGTGCATGAATTGCCAATTAGTTAAAGCTGAGCAAAAGAAGCCTAGTGGTTTGTTACAACCGCTGAAAATTCCCAAATGGAAATGGGAACAAGTATCAATGGATTTCATCGACGGAATACCAAGGACTAGATTAGGTCATGGTAGTATTTGGGTAATTAAGGATCGATTGACCAAAAGTGCAAGGTTTATATCCGTCAAGTCAAATAGAATGGCCGCTAAATTAGCAGAACTATATATGAAGTGGGTAGTGAGATTTCATGGAGTACCCAAAGGTATCATGAGTGACCGAGATACATTATTTACTAGTGGGTTTTGGAAAAGCTTACAAGAGGCTTTAGGGTAAGAACTACATCTCAGTACCGCATACCATCCTCAAACCGACAATTAAACATAGAGGGTGAATCGAGGATCTCTTGAGAGCTTACATATTGGATTTTGAAGGATCATGGGATGACCATTTGCATCTGGTTGAATTCGCATATAATAATAGTTATCAGTCCAGTATAGGTATGGCTCCATTTGAATCTTTGTACGGAAGACCGTGCAACTCACCATCATGTTGGTTGGAAACCGGTGAGAAATTTGTGCTTGGACCAGATGTAATAAGAGAAATTCCAGATAAGATCAAGGTTGTTCAACAGCGAATGAAGGCCGCCCAAGATAGACAGAAGAGTTATGTTGATAAAAGGCGAAGAAATTTGAAATTCTCCATTGGTGATTTGGTATTCGTCAAGATTTCTCCGTTGAAGAATGTGATTCGATTTGGTAGAAGAGATAAATTGGCACCTAGGTTTGTTGGTCCATTCCCAGTTCTCGAACAAGTTGGGAATTAAGCGTATAAAGTTGGATTGCCTGACAAGATGGCGGGAGTGCACGACGTATTTCATGTTTCCTAGTTAAGTAAGTTTGTGCACGATTCTGATATGACTATCTCACCCGAAGCAGTTGAAAGCCACAGACCGATTCGTATTGTCGGACACTATACGAAGCAACTTCGGAGGAAGACGGTGAAATTGGTTGAGGCCCAATGGGGTGATAACGAGAGTGACTGCACTTGGGAAACTGAGGAAAACAAAAGGAAGTCACATCCAGAGCTCTTTACCTGGTAAGGTTTTAAACGCGATGTAGTTATTCCACATTCTAGGATAGGCTTAATGTGTTTATAATGTATGATTGATTGTTGCAAATGGTTGATAGGCATGCAGGACCTTTTGGCTGTTTTCTTAGTTAAGGAATTTCGGGGGCGAAATTTCTTAAGGGGGGGAGAGTGTAACGACCCGCATTCTACGCATCGGAAGATCGTAGAATATTTATTTCATTTTTATACGAAGTCGTATGGTCGTGTAACTTTGAGGAATAACTATTGGGGTCATTTCCCATTTTAACGATTTTTGCCGATTTTTAAATGACCGTTTCCCCCCTGGCGAATCTTTTTTTACCTATAACTTTTGATTGGTAAGTAGTTTTGACCTGAAACCACTTCCATTGGATTCGGATGATGGTTTACCTTTTCGTAGAGTGATCACATTGATCAAACGGACTTACCGTTTGGAAGATATGGCAGAAACAAGGTTTAGAAGGTGAAAGCTGCTTAAACAGGCTTAATAGGGTAATTAGTGGATGGGCCCATAACCCATTTCGAGATTAGGGTTATGAGGAGGCAGAAATGAGTTAGGAAACCACCTCATTTCATTTTTCTCAGCTGCCACTTTCATTTTTTCAACCCTAGCAATGGCCTCTACCTTCTAAATTCATTTTTAATCACTTTCTAATCACATATTAGCCAAATCTACATCAAATTAAAGTGGATTAGCATAGAAATCGAGATAGAGATGTTGGAATACATTGGGATCCATGCCAAATCAGTTAGAGTTTCAGATCTATAATTTATTTGTGGCTAAGGTGAGTGATTTGCACTTTTATTCACTAATTACGGCTAATTAGGGGTGATTAGTGATAAGTAGCGAAATTATGCATCATAAAAACCTGGAAAAATATGTAGAAATTCAAAATATTATTTTATGTCACTGGTGAAAATTTGGGTTAATTTGGATTAAGTTTTCTAATTCTATAGTTAAAACATGGTTAAGGGGATTAAGTGGAAAATCGTGGTTTTGGGATTGTTTGATCCATAATTACATGTTAAATCTTTGTTTGGATGTTTATGGTTGATTCTATATGTTGCTATTACTGTTTGGGATGTTTTGTGGTTGCATAGGAAGGTTAAAATGGTTGAAAAAGTCGTCGTGTGGTGAAGATTGCTTGTTGGAATGTATGTAGGAAATGGGATCGGTCGCACCTACAATAACATTTGTGAAATGTTGTGATCGGTCGCACCTACGACATCATTTGTGAAATGTTGTGGTCGGTCGCGCATGGGTTTCGATCGCACCTACAATAGCATTTGTGAAATGCTGTGGTCGGTCGCGCATGGGTTTCGATCGCATCTACGACAACATATGTGAAATGCTGTGGTCGGTCGCGCCTGGGTTTCGGTTGCACCTGAGCTACGACAACACTTCTGAAACGCTGTAAAAAGGTAACGCCATGAAAGCCAGTTTTGATGTTTTGCTTAGCTCTTCACACCAGATGAGTGCAGAATTGATGCAGGGGATATAATAACATTTCAGTAACGCTGTAAAAGGCTATTTTTGAAATTTTTGCCAGTTTTCATAGCCTAAACAGCTTTGTTGCAGGACGTGTGCAAAGGAGTTATCAATATCTATAATTTTGGTTCATCGTTGAGAGAGGGGGTATGTAGACGAACCTGAGCCAGAGGATGTATGGACTAGGATGGGTTATTGTCTATAAACATGAAGGGCATGGTCATGGCAGTTAGTTGTATGGAATCCAGAAGGGCATGGACGCTTCATGGCCCTAACGGATTTGGTGATCAAAGCAGTGGGTATTGTATGCTTTATGTACTGAGTGAGAGATGTGAGGTTGATTTCTATGTTTAATGTTTGCTATCACCATGACACGCACACTCCCATTTTACACTTTATGTTAGTGTTACCTTAGAGTACTGTACACCTTGTTGTGCTAACTCTTTGGTTGCTGGTCCAGGTATGATTATTTGTATCTGTTATTGTTTTATTTTTCTGCTATCGCTAATACCAGACTTTTGTCTGACCCAGAGTTTTATGTCTCTTCTTATTACTCTGGGTGCTCTTAAACGAGCAGACTAGAGACAGGTCAGGTGATTATGCACAAGTAGTTGTCCGAAGACGACCAGGAGGCTTCCACGTACTATTTACATATATTCTCTATGTGTTGTTGATGGTCACTGCTTTGGGCATTAGTAGTGTACCTTTCTATTTTGCTTTAGAGATAGCATTTTGAAGTTGTAATAATGGTTTGGATCATAAGCTGTATTTTGGATTCTGCTGTTATGATGGTTTAGTTTTAAGCTTATGCACTGTCTCGCCTGTTTTATGTTAAGTATGTTATTATTATATTTTATTCCATGCGCTGTGAGATATACTACAGGTTCTTGGTGTTTCATAATTTCAGATTCCTTTTCATTTGACGACCGTCCTGTATCGGTCGGGCATCAACACAGCGCATTTTCGGGGAAATGTCGGCTGGTTCGGGGCGGGCCATCACGTAAGTGATGTTAAAACGTATAATTTATAATTTTATTATAAAACAAGCTGCAACGTCATGGTAGTTCGTAATATTACACTTTGAACTTTAAATGGTTATACATGATCCAAGATAAGTCAGAATTCTCCGGAACAATGAACGTCTGAATCTATTTGATTATAATTTTCTAATGTAAGAGAAACATTTAGTTTTCATATTGTAGATTTTGTTTTATGCCAAATTAAATTTTCAAATAGTCGCTATGGAAATCTGTTTGTATAATATAACGATTTATTGTATATATAAAAATGATTTTTATTTTATTGAATACTGATTTAGCTTGAAACTCAATCCAAAGTATTTTATTTTAGAACTATATGAAATTCTTCACAAGTATATCTGATTATAAAATTTTATTATTATATTAAGGCATTTTAAAAGTGATTTATTTTAATTTAAATAGGACCCATAAAAAGGGACGTTACTCAAACGATCTCCGTTTTCAATGAAACAAATTTTATTAATTCCGCAATGGCTAGTTATTGCTAGATTTCAAGTTTCACACCAATTGGAGTTATTCAGTGAGCGTAGAAAAAATAAATGTAAATAAATCGACCATTTAAGCTTAAAAAAGTGCCATTTGAGCAAACAAACTCAGAATTTGACGAAACAATTTTCATCGGGTCTGGAATGCCGAATTATATCATAACGTCCATTTTTATTGCGAATGGAGTTTGTATGTAATAATAGAAACCAATAAACGGCGTATAAAATTGGCGATAGGCAAAAAATATCGTTAGTCAATTTCAAATAAAAATCGCTAGTCTTTCAAAAAAAAATTTGTCTATCGTCCTTTTATGAAATGTGCGCATGCTTTCTGACCTTCTTTTCTTTGCCTTCGTATGTTGCTTCTCTAACACTATAAATTTAAGTTGCCTTCATTGTTTTTCTTCCCAGTTTAAATTCTTTCAAAGAAAGAAAACAACTGATCCTCTTCATAAAAAGCTAACCCATTTCTCCTATAACCAACCGAGTTTTGAAAATCATCACCAACTATAAACGCGATGGAATCACTTTAAATCATATTCATTGAACTCGCGTATGCTTTTTCTACGCACCAGTCTCCTTCGTTCTAGATTTTGATGAAAACATTTTCGCAAATACTGTGCACGGCAGTAGCTGTTCAAGGAAGAGCTTGGTGGGTGCGAGGTTGTAGGTGAACCTTCGCCTGGCAAGGCGGTTCTGGCGATGTGTGTAATAGAGGGTCTGGTAGACTCCATCATCGATGGCATAGGGTTGATCAGAATTGAGAATAGCCCGTGTTTTTTGGTGTTCATTAGCTGTAAGGGCGTTGAAGGGGAGTCGGTTGGTTAGGATCAAAGGCTTGGATGGTGAAGCACCTAATGGAATTGGAGCGACGATATTTGGTGGACCAGAGGCGGCCGTAGGGCGTTGGTGACAGTATAGAAATGAATTTTAGTTGGGTAAAGTGTTTGTATTATTCAAACCGGAGCAATGTTTTTTTGTGTGGGTATGCATGAGGATCTGGTGATCGGAAATGGTGAGGAGGCGATGATCGGGTCAACTACAGCAGCGGTGGAGAGTCATGGAGGAAGCCACAGGTGTTGTTTCTTTTGCTATAGGAGGCATGAAAATTCTGAATGGAGAGAGAAAGGTTTATAGGCCTAACTGAAAGTAGAAGGTGATTAACCATGGTATAGTGAATCACTACTTGGTAAACAAGTTTGCAGTATATATCATGCTCTGACCCTGATATGTTTTGAACTGATTATAAGTCCATGTTCATAACAGTAGGATAATCTAGAATTGATTACAAAAGAATACCGAAATGGGAAATTCAAATAAATTAAAGAATGTTGGGGTGATTAATATTAAGAATTTTTTTAAATTAGATAGCTTAAGGATAATTTAATTCAATCTAAAACGTAGAAACATTGTAAATTTTTGTTATAGATCGGAATCGAACGTCGTAAATGCAATGGAATCGCAGAGACAAAGCTTACGTAGTCAAGCTGACTTGGAAAGACTTGGAACTAGCTGGATTTTTATATAATTTCAAATGCTAGTTTGAAACCATATAAGTCGGCCTGAATCGTTGAAACAGAAATAAAATGGTGAGTTAACTCTCACACTTTCTAGAGTTCCATGATGTGTTAAATTCATATAAAATAATTCATAGTTAATAGTAGTAATCGAATGATTTGATGCCTTGGTTGCTTATTGATTGATAAATGGTTTTCGACATCCATATTATGTCATATTGGATGATTTGATTTAAATATTTATTTTATATGTTAATATCAAATATTATTACGATCTGTGATGTAGGGAAGGACAAGTTGAAGGGATCCGATCAGATTCCTCAAATATTTTTATATGATGTTTGTTTTACATATTATTCAAATACAAACTGTTTACCACAAATGATGTTATATCCTAATTGGATGTTGATGGCTGATTGGATATTGAACGTTGAATTGATATTATGATCTTTTAATCAATAAATAGTATTGATTAATGGTTGGCAGAAAACGATCTAAAACCCTGTTTTTAAGATGTTAATTCGCCATTAGGCTAATTGACATATTTGAAATTATGAAATTGTTTATATATAATTAAAGCGGATTTTTAAATTATATTTTTATTTAAAAAAGTTATACAATAAGACAATGTTTATAAGTAATGTTTATAAAGATAAATATACAATATTTTGCATAGTAATTTCAATGTTTAAATAAGTTTTATCTGCATAGAAAATTAAAACTTAACCTACGAGTTAATGTTTGAGGCTAATTATTTTTAAGAAACAATTAAGCAATGTTGTTTATTAAATTAATATTATTAATCTAAGAAGAAGGATAAATTGACATCAGTCAAACAAATAATTGATGTTTAAGTTGACATAGTCAACTGTTTAATTAGAGTTGATAATTAGATTGATCGTTCTTCAATTAATCTAATGGAAATGGTTTAATGAACAATTGTTTTTATTTAATAATATTTCTTAAATATTAATTATCTTTTTATCTAATTATATTTAAAGTTGCTTATCGATTGATAAATCATTAATGAAGTATTTACCGTTTAATAATATCGGTAAGTGATTAGATAATCTATTTTTAATGAAGTAAACCATTTCACTTCAGTTAATAATGAAATTAATTATTATTGTAATTAATAATAATTAAAGTAATTCACTTCTTAAATGAATGAAAATTATGAAGTGATCGAGCTTAAAAATTAATCGTGTTAAAAGTGATGTTATACCAAAGTTATAAAATAAGTTGTGAAGCTAATATGCCATTTTTAAGTAAGTGTTACTTAATAATTGAGTTAAGTATAAGCAAGGGAATTGGAAAGAGATTTTCGTAAAAGATTGATAATATGATCCAAGTTATAGTTGGAAGTTTATAAAAGTCGGGTAAGCTAATGCAAAGATTTTAATGAGATTTGTTTTTACTTAAAGTAAGTAAAATGAAGGAAGATTGAAATGTGATTTTCAAAAGAAGAAGATTGACGGATTAATATAAGAGAACATGACAATGTTATTTACAAAATTTGGAATGTAATTGAAACTAGTGGTTTTTAAAGTAAACAATACACAAATCAACATTGTTTGACTCAAATTGAGGCATGAAATTTTTATACTTTTATGTTAAGATGTTATAGTGATTTTTCCAAAGTAAAGTAAGTGAAAGAGTTTTAGTGAATATATAAAAAGGAGTTTGGTAAATACGGTTATTCTAAAGTTATAGTTATTGTTTTCAACGTAACGAAAATAATGAGATTTGAAATAAGAATATGAAACCAATTTTTAAGAATCGATGGAATAGTTTAATTAATTATTCCAAATAAAGGATTTGAGTTGCCAATGTACTTTACCTTATTGTTCGCATTGATAGCTAAATACCCGATTATCAATGAAATGTTATTTTTGGACTTTACCGTGTTGTTTCGAAGAGATCGGGATGGGAACTAGACCCAAAACTACTTTGAACCAACGGTGCGTATGAAACTAACTTGTAGCAAATGAAGATGGAGCAATTGAAGACCGTAGACTTCCATAAAATGGAAGAACTACTTAAAATCTCTAGGTAGTTCCCAAGAGATACACTATGGTTCTGTCGCGGTTGGAATATATTGATTGCAAGGACTACTCGCTACTGATCTATACAGTGATTCCTAGGATGCGGTATGAGGGTGCCTTCGGCTCATCCTGTTCCTGGATTACTTGTATGGACGAATGTCTGACAGAGTAATTCCTGAAACTCATGTACGTTGATTTTTACAAATATACTAAGTTTGATGGCAAAGTAATCTTCATGCTTAACACCCAGAGTATATTTGTGGACATCAGTTAGTGATTTGACGGATCTGATGGTGTGACATTCAAAGTTATGAGATGTTCTCTAAAACGGTAAACGTAGCTTCAAGCCTCACAACAGAGAAATGACAAAAATCGGGTAGGCAGCATGGCTAGTTGGGTCGCACCCAAGCAAAGTGTATTATCACCATCTAGAGAAAATTCATTTGTTCTTCTTTTGTTTCTGTTTCTTATGGATAAGGCTAGACAACTGACAACTGTGGGTGATAATACATTCGATACACTCAAGCTGAATGAGTGGTCAGTCATGTGTGGCCAGGTTGTAAGATGTTCTTGTTGAACCCTAGTATATTCCCTATAGAGTACATTGATCAGAAGGTGGTTCCATACCTTATCATGTTGAAAATCCAATCTCTAATAAGCACTTTGCGGTTTTTGATTATATAATGAATATGTTGAGCGTGAGATGCAAGCGTTCTACTAGATGGTTATTTATTTGTAATTTGATAGACACTATTATAATATCTCTAGATTTTGATATATAAAAAATGTTGGGTTATCATAAGGTAAAAACCATCCGTATTTATGTGTGGACCGGTCTTACGATTATCGTTTTCTTTCAAAAAGGATTTCTAAAATTAAGCAAGTTGTTTGTCCTGTGAATTTATCACTGAAAGTATTCCAGACTGATCCGGGTGAATATTGCTTTTCTTCAAATGTGCTCGGGTCAAACCAAGTATATTTCCACGTTAGGTTTTGCTTGGAACTTCAGAGGAGGAGCTGGAGTCGAGACGTATAGCCATATATACTGCTATTATATTATTCCGCTGTGTGTATTGATTGATATGAATGTACACTATGATGGTGTAACCACTTATGTATATAGTTTTCTTTTGAATAAAATATGTTGATATATTATATTTTGTCCATTCTGTTGTGAGACTCTGATCTTCTTCTTCTATTCTAATATTTCTTTCTTTCTTCTCTCATCCTCTAATTTTTTTCTTCTAACTATCTGCTTTTCTGTGCAATTTGAGTTGACATGGGTTGTTAGATGTTGGATTAAACTGTATGGAAAAAATGGGTCATTACATGAGCCTCCTTGTCAAATGTTTAGCACCGGTTTTGGGTTATATCTGAGAACTTGGTCTTCTTGTTGTGAGTTTTCTAACTTCAAATTGCGATAGCAACAACTTTTGAGCCCTGATTGACTTGTCCTTTTTGTCGATATCAAGCTACTCTTGACTACTTAAATTCACTATACAGTTTCCCCAGAAGTTAACACTCCATATTGATACTATATCCATCTTCATACTCCAAGAACCAACGATACCAAATCATCACCAACAATACCTTCTATTAAACATGCATGAATGCTTTCCCAGTGAGCTACGACAAAGTTACCGCAAATTACATTCTGCCAATGAGCTCGGACAAAGCCACCATCTGTTAACAAAGTGTTGAAAGTAACTAAATGCAAAACATTTTAGCAAAAGGCAAGTACTTTAGAGAGTAAACAAGTACTTACCAGGAAAATAAAACTGAAAACTCACGCTAATATTATATCATTTAAAACAAATCACCCCTTCAATTGTGTCACTCCATGGTATCTAGCAATTCAATAAGTGAATCAAGTTGAAGCAATGCATTATCATTTATGTGCATTTTCCAAAGATATACTAATTTATCTTCGCCATGCTACCAAAAATGGTGCTCTCACCTCAATGTGGTTAGTCCGTGAGCTAAAAGCCAAACTCCCCGTTAAGTGAATAACACTTTGGCTATCACACTGAACATCTATGCTATTATGTTCAAAACACAAATTGCACAACAATCACCACAAATGAAGCATTCCCTTTCTGGTCTCCACTAGGCTACCAACATTGCCTCTATAGTGGATGAATCAACTAAATTTTACAATCTCGATCTCTAAATGATGACAATACCACCAAACGTGAAGACATCTTTGAAAATTGATTTCATGTTATCTCTATCATCGATGTAGTCTGAATCATAATAACCAGCCAACTAGCAATCCATTTGCATTCTACCATAAGGAACAAGACCATGAGATGAAGTACCTATAAGATATATCAAGGTAGCATTCACGGCTTTCCAATTTGACTTTTCTCGGATTAGCCATGTACTGACTAAACATCCCACAAATATTTGCAATATCGGGCCTTAAACACATCGTGACATACATCAAACTTTCAACCGCACTCGAATATTGCGCCTTCGACATACAAGTCTTGTCTTTCTCTAAGATTGGTGATCCCTTGCTCGAAAATTTCATACACAGAGATAAATGTGTGGTTAACGTTTTTGCAAACTCCATGCTAAACCGACAAAACACTTTCTCAATGTATCTTTTTAGTCAATTTCAACTCAAAATGCTTTCGATTTCCTCAATCTCTATGTCTAAGATTTTCCTTACCTTTTCAGGATCATTTCGAATTTTGATTATAAAAGCATATTTAACTTATTGATTTCCTTCTTACCTTTAGAAGCAACGATTATGTCATTCACAAACAACAACAAATACATCCAACAATTATTTTCAACTTCTTAAAATACACAAAAGCAACCTTAATGCATCTATTAACAATATTTTTCATCAACACCCAAACTAGAATAAACAATGCATATGTTAAAAAGTTTGATGCTAGAACGATCCAAAGGTTATTGAAATGTAGTCTTGAATCAGTGTTCTTTAACTAATTTCATTATTTCTTAGGTGTCAATCCTTCTAGTCAAAAGATTAGTTACTCTTCCCTCAGGGTTGAGTATCATGCTTATGAAACTATGAGGTCAAGACAACCTTGAAGAAAGGTTTCTACTAGTTAAATGAAACTGAGACCTCCTGCATTAAATGCGTTTAAATCTTAGATGAAATAATATACATCGTATTGAGAAGAAACAAGCTAATGCCTCACAACACTCGGACTTGTTTTCCTGCTGTCATACTTGGTAACTTATATGATACTTTCTCATCGAGCTAGCCTATGGAGGTCGTGGTTACGTCAGTTACCAAGTTACAAGCCTACATAAAGACCCCTTTCGAGGTTGGTTTACATTGGGATCACTATGGAAGAGTTAAATCACGTACGAGCATTCGAAGAGGGTGAAGCCTTAGTTTTACCCAAGACCCTCCTTCCCATGAAAGGACCATGACAACTCTTTCGTAAGAAAGATTAGCGTTAACTCTCTGTCTTATCATTATGAACACAATATGATTATCAAATAGAGGAATGCATAAGTCTTAGACTTCTTTCCTTTATTAATTACAGATATATTACAAGAGTTGAAGAAATTCTCGATTCAATTTGGAAATTAGGGTTTTCTCTAATGAGAGAGAGTAAGACTGAGAAAATGAGAATTCGATCCCCAAAATGAGACCCCTGGAGTCTTATTTGTAGACAAATCGGGGCCCCTTTTGCTGTTGGGCCAGCAATTTCCTCTACCGGCTGCTTGTTCCTTTAGTTTGGAAGTCCTGGCTCTCGACCGCCTTTTTCTTTAGATTCTGAAGGCTTGGCTCATGGATTTTTGTGGTGCCGAATCTTTCCTTCGGGAGGTGCGTCTCGAATAGCAGAACTCTTTTGCTGATTTTTTTTCATACAATTTGTATGTGTCTCGAGTTTGTCGATGCAGTTGGCTTATGGGAAAGTTTGGATTCCGGATGTAGACTTTCGGATGTAGACTTCCTGATGTAGGTTTTCGGATGTAAGCTTCCAGTCTTAGTATCAACACCTTGCGGAGCTTACCTTTGTGATTTAAGTGAAGGGTTTATAGGTCCGCCACCCCTGTTGGTATTGACACTAGTCATATTAGTGTAGATAGCTTGCCCCTCTTCTGGGTTCCGGCTTGCCTGTCGGTAGATTCATGAAGTGTATCCTAATTTCTCTGGAAGTTGCTTCCAGTACTCCATTTATTGTTTATCAAGGTGGCTTCTCTATGTCGATCCAATTGTGGTTCCGTTATATGGCTTCTAGTTCTTATCGTATCGGTATTAAGCTGATTAATTCCGGTAGCCCTTCCATCTCTCTAGGTCCCGGGTTGCGATATCCTTTGTTTCCTACTCTATTATCTCAAGGTTCTCAGATGACTTCTTGTCGGTTATCCTCCCTCCCGGAACTACCCTGTCGGAATTACCCTGCCAGTAATCCCTCCTTGTATTGGATTTTAAGGTTCTTTCTTTATTGAGGATGTCAGTCGCCTTCCCTTACGGATGTTCTTCCTAGGATCTCGATTTTACCCTATGCTTAGCCGTTGCTTGTGTCGAAGGTATTTTTATGCTTGTGTGGGGCTGCTACCCCTTCACCATCAGCTTGTCACGGAGTTACTTTTGGTAGTAACATTTCCCTCTCTAACGGAGGGGTGTTTTTGATTTTTCAAGTTGAACTTTGTTTCTGGATTTCCTTTGCATTTTTCTAGATTTTTCCCTAACAATATATTTAACCCACATTTGTTGTTAAGTGCCTATTTATGCCTCACATTCTATCAAGAAGAACAAAGGAGTGAGTTTAGAGAACTTATTGATTGTTAACTATGGATGGATATTATTATTAACATCGAATTTCGCAAGGAAATATCCATGTCATCTTCTCCGTAGTAGGTTGCGAGATATAGGGTGGAAGTCTACAGAATTTCCATTCAGGTCCCCACAGTATAGGGTTGTAACTTTGCTTTCTGGAAAGAGAGAAAAAGTCTTTCCCCGAACGTCGCTTAGGGTTGAAAATGAGGAACTCCTTTGTAGGCCATTGGCCCTTATTTGGGCAATTAAAGATTGAAGATCAGAAGTCTATTTATGACAACAACAGAAGTCCCGAACCAACCCTTATTTGGGCATTAAGAATTGAAAACCATAAATCCATTTCGGGAAATAATAGAAGTCCCGAACCAACCCTTGTTCGGGTACTAAGAATTGAAGACCAGAAATCCACTTCTGGCAATAATTGAAGTCCCGAATCAACCCTTATTCGGGTATTAAGAATAGAAGACAAAAAATCCACTTCTGGCAATAATAGAAGTCCAAAACCAACCCTTGTTCGGGTAATAAGAATTGAAGACCAGAAATCCACTTCTAGTAATAATAGAAGTCCCGAACAAACCCTTGTTTTGGGTATTAAGAATTAAATACCAGAAATCCACTTCTAGCAATATGTTTCGCTACCCTTTCGGGTTTGATTTATGAAGCAGAGGTTGTACGTGCTTCTTAGGCCACTCTCCGGGATTATTTTTCAAAGCAGAGGACGTACATGCTTTGTTGACCACTCTTTGGGCCTGTGCGTCCGGTGCGCTTGGCTAGCTTATCCACAAGCAGGGCCCAAGGACTTACCCAACCTCCCTCTAGGAGGCGCCTTATCTTGACTATTATAGGCGATGATAAGGTCATAAATACTTAAACCGGGTCATTGAAGACACAGAATTAAGGCTTACTCTTTTGATGCTCTATTATGACCATCATAGGTATTGATAGAGGCTTACACTCCACCCCCTCTAAGGGGTGCCCTATCCTGACCATCGTAGGTGATGATAGAGGTTTGCGTTCCCTTCTAAGGACGTGCTCTTCTACGAGCAGAGGTAAGACGTGCTTAATTCATAGCAGAGGCAGAGCGTACTCTTCTACGAGCAGAGGCAGGGCATGCTAATTATATGCTCCATCATGACCATTTTCGGTGTAGGTCAAAGGCTTACGCTTTTGATGCTTCAACCTGACCCTTTCCGAGCTAGGCACGGAGGAAGGCTTACTCCCCACCCCCCCTTCGTGGAGTGCCTTGCCCTGACCAACTTGGCGATGACAAGGATTGTTATCTATTCGTAGTTTGACCCATCCTGGTTTAATTCGATCTTTGAGAGAGTTTTCTTACCCTTAGTGATGTGAATATTCTGGGAGAATACTTTCCATTAATCCTTTATCATCGAGAATTACGGTCTTAAGTGCTCCGAGTTCCATATCCTTGCAGCGAGATCACTATTTGGTTTGTAAAGTCGATATGTCCTAGGCATGACTTCTTGGTGAGTGACTAAGGGCCCCTTCCAATTTGGGCCAAGTGGACCATCTGATGGATTCTTTGTGTTGGCCATTACCCTTCATAAGACCAAATCTCCTTTCGTGAAGGTTCTAGTTTTAACCTTTGAGTTGTAGTATTTTGTGATTTTCCTTTGGTATTCAGCTGTTCTGATTGTAGCTTCGTCTCTTAATCCCTGTATTATATCAAAATATTCCTTCTTTAATTCTTGATTGGATTAAATGTGTATGCTATCCTTCCGTGGGAAGGGATTTCAATCTCAATCGGAAGCATGGCTTCACATCCGTATGTTAAAGAAAATGGAGTATGTCGCATTGCCGTTTTGCAGAAGTCCTATATGCCCAAAGTACTAAGGGGAATTCTTCAGCCCAATTTCCATTGGCTTGGTTTAGCTGTTTCTTAAGGATTGTCTTTATGGTTTTGTTTGCAGCTTCCACGGCTCCATTTGCCCTGGGATGAGCCACTGAGGAAAAGCTTTTGATAATTCCATTCTTTTCGCAAAATCGAGTGAACTACCCACTCTCGAATTTTGTTCCGTTGTCTGATATGATCTTGTAAGGAATCCCAAAGCGAGTAATAATATATTTTTATCACAAATCTCAACACCTTCTTAGATGTGACTGTAGGAAGGGGTTCAGCTTCTACCCATTTGGTAAATTAATCAACGGTTACTATGACATACGTAGCTCCACCATCGGAGATTGGTAGGGATCCGATCAAATTTATCCCCTAAACATCTAATGGCCAAGGGCTTGAGATAGTGGTTAACTCACTAGGAGGAAGTTAGGGTATTTCGGAATACCTTTGACATTTCTTAACATATTCAATTATTTGATTAACCATTTGTGGCCAATAATAATCTTGTCGCATGACCCTCTTAGTTAGCTTGATTCCATTGGAATAATCTCCGCACGAACCTTCATGTGCCTCCTTCAATAGGCTGGATCCATCTTCGAGGCTTACACATCTTAAATAGGGGAGTGAGGGCCCTTTCTTATACAGAATCCCATTCGCAATCACAAATGTGTGGGTTTAGTGTCTTATCCTCCTTGTATTTTGCCTGTTAAGGGGCAGATCTCCGTTCGAAAAGTATTCTACGATTGGATCCATCCATGTATTTTCGTAATGGTAGCTCATCTCTGTTGAAGAAGGTTATTTATCAGAAGCATCCTCCCTATCCATTTCGTCCCCCCTTTTCGAAGTTTGGGATCTAGTTAGAACTAACAATTCTTTCCTTGTTTTGGGTACCTTATGCCCGATACTGGGCCTTTCTTGATATCCTACAGGGATTACTCGAGTTTCGGGTGCTCCACAAGAGCTGGCCAATTTGGCTAATGAATCAACTTGGGTATTTTCGCTTTGGGTATTTGGTGTATTTAGAAATCCCCAAATTGGGAAAGCATCTTTAATATCCTTTTTACATATTGGGTCAACCGGGAGTCCTTGGTTTGGCAGGTCTGCTTTATCTGATTTACCATTAGTTGCGAAGCACTGAAGATCTCCATTCGACGTATTTTTAACTGCAGCGCCAGATCAACCCAGCCATCATCGACTCATATTCGGCCACGTTGTCAGTAACTGAGAACCCTAATTTCATCGCATAATGCAAGCGATGCCCATCAAGGGTAATTATGATGTAATCTACCCTTGGTCCTTTCTCATTTGATGCGCCATCTACAAATAATTACCACTTAGCTTTTAAGTTTTTTTTCTTCAGTTAACAATTCTGTAATGAAGCTTTTGCACTCATTTACAAAGTCCGAAAGAGCTTGTCCTTTAATGGCTGCTCGAGGTTGAAATTCAATCTCATATTGGCTAAGTTCAGTTCCCTATTTTACTAAGCTTCCTGAGGTTTCTGGCTTGCTGAAAACTTGCTTAATCGAAAAGCTACTCAAGACCTTAATAGGATGCGCTTGGAAGTAGCCCATAAGCTTCCGTGCTATAAGTATTAGGCAATACGCTAATTTCTCCATCATAGGGTATCGGGTTTCTACATCTTTTAAGCTTTTGTTAACGTAGTACATTGGGTGTTGGGTTCCATCACTTTCTCTTATGAGGACTGAGCTCACTGCATAATCTGAAACGGCCATATAGAGATATAAAATTTTCCCTTTCTTGGAACTGGACAAAATCGAGGGTTATTCCATGTAGTCCTTTAATTCTTGAAAGTTATTTCCATATTCTTCGTTCCATTCGAAGTTCTTCTTTTTCTTTATAACATTGAAGAAATGAACGCATTTGTCGGTGGCTTTGGAAATGATCCTACTGAGGGCTGGTACCTTTCTGTTTAAGCTCATGACTTCTTTGCTTGTTTTAGGCTCTTCCATATCATTTATGGCTTGAATTTGGTCCGGACTAGCCTTAATGTCATGCTCACTTACCACGTATCCTGGAAACTTTCCGGATTGGACCCTAAAAGAACGCTTTTGTGGATTTAACTTCATTTGTAATTTCTTAAGATGTTGAACATCTCTTCCAGGTCCTTTAGGTGGCTTTCCGCTCTGACGGACTTCACTAGCATGTCATTTGCATATACTTCCATGTTGCTCCCTATCTGCTCTTGGAACATCCTATTAACTAGCCTTTGTCATGTTGCTTCCGCATTCTTCAATCCAAAGGGCATTACTTTATAAAAAAATGGTCCCCAATCAGTGATAAAGCTTGTATGTTCCTCGTAAGGTTTATGCATTGGAATCTAATTATACCCTAAGTAAGCATCTATAAGGGATAGTATCTTATGGTCACTTGTTGCATCAACCAACTGGTCTACCCGCGGAAGGGTGTAGCAATCCTTTAGCAAGCCTTGTTTAAGTCTGTATAATCGACGCATGCCTCCACTTTCCGTTGGACTTCTTTACTAGCACAGGTTGGTTAACCACTTGGGGTAAAAAAACTTCTCGGATGAACCCGTTTGTCTCTAACTTTTTGACTTCCTCCTTTAAAGCCTCTGATCGATCTCTATTATATTGCCTCTTCTTTTGTCGAACTGGGATTACAGAAGGGTTAATGTTTAGGGCATGGATCATGATGGAGGGATTGATTCCAACCATGTCTGAATGGGTCCAAGCAAAAACGTCCTTGTTGAGTTGCAAGAACCTAACTAGGTCACTCCTCATGGGTTCTGCCAACCTTTTTCCTATGTTGATGACTTTGGCCTTACCCTTTGGATCGACGTTTACTTCTTCTAAGTCCTTTATTGGGCTTATCCTTCCAGTGTCTCCTCTGGAATCCAAGTCCATGACAATTTCCTCCTCCTCTACCAAATTTATTTCATTGACCATCTTCCTTTTTCGTCTCAAAGAAGTGTCCCTACCATTTGTACGTTTTTCAGCTTCATTAATTTTTACTTTAGCTTTGAATGTTGGATGTAAGAATCCATCATCCGAAGGTTTAAAAAGAGTAGAGGAATAAAAGTATGAAGAATACTCCCTTTTGTATATGTCAATCGTTGCGAAGTACACTTCTCAGGAACTAAACTGTTCTCTCCGGATGGTGCCCCATCCTTGTTTAGTCAAGAACCTTAGCATAAGATACTTGGAAGAGACAAAAGCATCCATTTCCTCCAGAGTAGGTCAACCAAAGAAGGCGTTGTAGGATGGTTGATCGATCACGACAAAGAGAGTTTCAAAGGTTCGGAAGAGTGAGATAAACTAACTTGGACTAGGTGGTTGATATGTCCTACAAGAGTCGATCCCTTATTGTTGAAGCCAAAGATTAGCTCATTGCTTGGTTCCAACTTCTTCTCAGAAATTCCCGTTTGATCAAAAGCATGCTTGAAGATGACATTGACGGCACTCCCCATGTCAACAAGGATCTCAGAGATGATAGAGAGACCAATTTGAGCTGTTATCATAAGAGGGTCATTATGTGCATGACAGACCCCTTTCTTCATCTCTTCCGGGGAAACTACCAGGTTGTGCATCTTGAGGGTGTAACGAGCATTTTTCAATAAGGGTTCCTCTTGGATGGAGAATATCCCTTCGTGAGCCTCCTTTAGGTACCAGTTCTTGGCAACCGGGCAATTTCCACTAGGATGTGGCCCACCATGGATCACATTAATCCGGTTTATTGGCGGTCCCAAGTCTATATGACTTTCCTCCATAGGAGAATTGCATTAGCTGAAACCTTTGGTTGTCCATTCGCACGCTAGGCGGACGATGTTTTGTTTAAAACAAATTCCTCCAGATTCCCCACTCAAATGAGATTTTGAGTAATCCCATCCAAATCCTTGCACTCGTCGGTCTTATGCCCATTCGTCTTGTGATAGTCACAATATTTTCCACTGACATGAGTTTCAGGGCAATTCTTGGCTTTGAACGAGATGGGGAAGTTATTGACCCTTTCTTTTCCCACAGCATACACAAAGGAAATGCGACGACCCCAAACCCGGATGAGACGGTGCAAGGGTAATCTTTGGAATATAACACATAAACAAATAACAACAGAACAGAAATAAATAAATACACCAGATAATGTACAATAGAACACACTGGATAAATATAATCATCAGAGTTACACAGTATATAGGATCATACTTCGTACAAAATACAGTTCAACTATACATAAAAGGTCTACAGCGGAAAAGAAAACATAATATGTACAACAGGAGTTGAACAGCATAAAAAGAGATAAATGATAGAATCCATCTTCAGCTCCAGCTATCCAGAAAGAGCCTGCTAAAACCTGAATACAAGGCTGCCCGTGTAGAAAAAGAGGCACCCGAGTTTGCAAGTGAAACAAACTACGAGTCAGTCATGGGACTGGTATGAGAAATCTACTTAACACATTTTCAAGTATGGCTAATCACAGGACCACGCCACTTTCGCGGAATGGGTTTACTCCATTCGATTGCCAGTGCTTTAAAACAAATAAATCTTGTAAACATCGCAATGCTTTTTATAAAAATGAAGCTATTATAAGACTCAGTTCCCATCACACAATGCAACACAAACCGGAGGATAGAGTTTTACCTTATAATGGCTAAAATATGCTTGATATGAGGAAAACACATCATTTGAAATGTAAATTTTATCGTTTAACTCTTAATCAGACTCCAACCATAAACTAGTAAGAGAACGATTCCCTAAGTATTAACCCCGAAGGCCGAAACCAACATCAAACCAATACCCAGGAAACCATCTGTCCTAGCTCGTTTCCAGTTAGTTTCTAATTTTAGATACAATCCTAAATATCAATCATAGACGGCATGGGTACCATATATCATGTCTCCATATATATATACAATCAAAACCGCACGATGTCGTATTTGGAAATTGGATTTCCGTCATGAACCGAGGCCAGGGATCGTCCTCACCGCTTCGAGACAATCTAGCCTACCATGTCTCAGGAACAGCCGCAACTGCCCCTTGGATCGTCAGGGCCGGTCCACCGATGTGGATTAAAATGCCTGAACACTGCGTTTCCCCGCCCTTTGAGGTGCAAATGAGCCAACGAATGACTCCATCGGCTTCACATAGTCACCGATATATCCGAGGCGCCTCGCAATAGCAACAACAACACAGGTGAAAATAATATAAATGTCAACCAGTTTAAGCACTGACACCACCTCTAGTAAGAAAGAAACGCATGTCCTCCCTGAAGTCCTCTCCCGTTTCTGGTCCATACCAGGGTGTGAGGCTCGCGAATTTATGTTATACACAAAGCTATGCCACACAGGCGTTGCTTCGATCATCAACTACAAAGCTCTGCTTTTCAACAAAAGCTTTGATCATTGCATCTCAGCATGCCACACAGGCAATTCACGCCATGCAACTGACGTCTATCAATCACACAGAATGAAATCCAATGTCAGACACACAGTCCATTTACAAGTCCGTTCTGGGTCTGAACGAAACCGGAGGATCTTTATTCCTCGCATATCCGTACAATCGACATGTACGTCCGGACGGCTACTACTTCAACCCCTTGTAGGTAGCTACTCCTATCATGAGCATCATTAGCACCCCTCCATTCGACGTGAAGATCATCGGTCTTGCATCGTCTTCATATCTTCGACTTTCGATCGTCGATCAATTATTTGAAATGAGAATTAACTCGGCCTTTTCAAATAATTCACGTATATTTAGAATTTCAAATCAATTCATTTCAATGGTTAAATTATTCGATATCACTAATTTTGTTCTTTAGTGTAATTTTCACGCCAAATACATTCAACCATCAAATATCACATAAACCGAGCAAATTCAGTTTATTTCCATTCCATATCGTTTATAATATTTTATCACGATTTATCGCTATTTTTATTTATTTAAAAATAGCCAATTCATTCAAACGACGCTTCAGGCCATAACGCGGCCGTGGCGCTATTTTTATCCAGATTTGATTTACACATATCTGAAAATCTAACCGTTGGATCTTCACAAATTTTATATCATTAGAAAGATCTTTTCAAAACGAATCCAACGGTTCCAGTTTCGGGAAAATCCGATGGTCGGATCTCCCGCACTAATCGTTTGAAGTTATGATTTCAAAATACGAACTACAGCGTCGTTATTCGATTTAATTTAATTATATATATATATATATATAAATATAATCGATTCTGGCGCTATTTTTCTTTAGATTTGAATTAAACATTCCAGACAATCCAACCGTTGGATCTTTACGAAGTTGGTGCCGTTGGAAAGATATTTCCAAGGCGAACCCAACGGTTGTGGTTTCGGGAAAATCCGACGGTCGGATCTCCCGCACTAATCGTTTGAAATCACGGTTTTAAAACACGAACTGTAGCGTCGTTATTCGATTCCTTTTCATTATATATATATATATATAAATATAATCCTCTTCGATTTCAGAACCTTATCCATTTCATACATTTGATAAAAATGATGTTTTTATCCAACAAACATTTATTTCAACACTTTACTATTTTTAACAATTCATATATATAATAAAAATGTGATTTTTATTGTAAAACGATTTATTTCAAAACACGACTATTTTATATAGTTCATATAGATGATAAAAATATGATTTTTATTATAAAACAATTTATTTCAAAACACGACTATTTTATATAGTTCATATAGATGATAAAAATATGATGTTTATTATAAAACAATTTATTTCAAAACACGACTATTTTATATAGTTCATATAGATGATAAAAATATGATTTTTATTACAAAACAATTTATTTCAAAACACGACTATTTTATATAGTTCATATAGATGATAAAAATATGATTTTTATTATAAAACAATTTATATAAAACACGAATACTATTTAACACATGAATTTCTATTCAACGAATGAATTTCCATTCGACACATGAATTCGGTTTCAACATATGAAATTAATTTCAACAAATGAAAATAATTCTAACACATGAATATTTCAGAAAATTTCAGCAGCATAACGGCAAGGTAGTTAAAACCGGGACCGTCCCTAGTACGACTCCTCGCTCTACCTTAAAACCTCGCGGTTTTTGACAATGGGGATTTCATGCATCTAATTCTCACACAGGCGAGCATGTTTTCTTTCATTTCCACAACCTATTCTAATTTTGTTTTCAACCACAAATGGGCATTTTTCAACCACAGTCAATCATTCTCAACCACAAACAATTCTATCGGCCATTCACATTATTCACCAAATTTCACATCAACCAAATAATCCAAACAATATCACAACCAATAAATATCGTCCATGGTCTGTGGACGAGGGGAGTGTATATATATATATTCATATATAAATATATTTCAATTCACTTCAATCCATTTCAACACACATATAATTTTTACAACGCATATATAACTTATACATCGAACATACAACTTATACAATGCTTATACATGAGGTGTACAACGCTTATATAACTCATACATTGACTATATAATTTATACATTGTTGTTTTCCATATCGTTTATAAAATAGAAATCTCACATTGGGTTCCACTCCACCAAAAATAGCAGAAGGCTCAGAAAAATACGCGGTCTTTTCTAAAATGCAGAAGGCGTCCACACGAGTCTGATGTCTCTTGTTTCACTGGATTTCGACAAGAAACAAAAAAGATATGATTTTATAAAGGTTGCGGACTTTATAAAATTAACTAACAAAGGAATAAAATAATAAAAAAAACCTTCTTCCTCCTTTAAACTCCTGGTCGCATTCAAAACTAGTCAATCAAATCTAGGGCTTGATTTGGCGAGCAAAACTCGACGCCTGCTGATGATCGGAGGCTTCCACGGCGTGTTCCACCGCGACAGCTATCACTGGCCTCAACAATGGCGAACTCGGAGGTCCTTATGGCGCTGAAAATGATGATGAGCGGCGGCCTTTTGGAGCAGCGATTCGAGCACTACACGAAACGAGAGCTCATCAAACCCATATTGATTTGGAGCTGATTCGAATCTCTACAAAATTTGCTGAAGGACCATAGTTTAATTCGAAATGTTTTGAGGGAATTTTTGGGTTCTTCTCTGGAACAAAATCGGCCGTGGAATTGTGTTGGGTGGCGGAAATTAGGGTTAAAGAGAGAGAATCTGATTGGCCGGGGGGGGTTTATATTAAATTTATGATTTATTTAAAATCCGAAAATACCCCTTGTCACATACGAACTCCAATCCAAACCCAACGACTGTCGCCCCTAATTAAATACCCCCATCATGAACACAATGGGATATGTTTCGTAGGCCCATTCGACTGTTTCAGTAAGTTTCTCTTCAAATTAAAATATAAAACATTCAATATTTGATTTGAACGTACATTTCAATTTGCCGGGGCCACATACCGATTCTAAAAATTCCAGAAAAATAAATCTAGCTATGTTTTGATGATACGGTCCCAACAAAACTAGTTTCGTCGAATTCCGAGACCGTTTGAAAAATGTCCCTTTTCTGGTCGATCCAAGTTAATAGGGATCGACCAAACAAATTTTTCTTTGCCACGCTCACATACTAGCTTCAAAAATTATAAAATTTGAAATCTAGCAATAACTTCACATCCCGGATCCAACAAAAGTGGTTTTGTCGAATTCCGAGGTCGTTTGCAAAATGTCTATTTTCAAGGGCGATATATTCTCTATAGCGACCTTTCTGAAAATTCATTTGGCCATAACTTTTGACTCCCGCTATGAAACTTCGATTTTTCAGATTCGTTAGAAAGATATTCACTAACAGATTTTAATATTTTTGGTTTTACTAAAATCCGTTTTATTTTGCACCCGGTACAGTCAGTTAAAGTTTGAATTGAAATTTTGAAACTGCCGCGCCATTTCAGGCCATGTTTATAATTCAAATTAATTATATTCATTTTCAAACATCGATTCAAACATACTTTTCATCGTTATTATTTAAAATATTTATTTTAAATATTTACAATTCACTAAAATAGCCAATTTAAAAATTTTAAATTGGTTCAGATTTTCCGGGTTGTTACAATCTCCCCCACTTAAAACTTTTCGTCCCCGAAAAGGAACAAAGTCGAAAGTGGTTTGATTAATCAACTCTACTTTCAATCTGGCTTCCATTCTCCAACTTTCCAATTTCTAAGAATTTCCAAATTCTTCAAAAATTTGGTTAACACCCTAAATTTTCGAAAAATTTCGCCATAACCTCCTTTTTACGGGGAGGGGTTTGGAAATTTATTGGGCCGTATTAGGTACCCAATAAATCCTATAAAGCATACACATATTTATAGTGATATATTCTGGTGTTTACAGGGGAGCGTGTATAGATAATAACTCCAGAGAATAAATTCTCGTCACCCTGTCTAAGCCTGAGGGAGTGTGTATTTTTAATTACTCCAGAGAATAAATTCTCGTCACCTCGTCCCGTGTGGGAAATAAATAATCCATGTGTCGTATCTAATAACTAGAGAGACGTGATTATTGTCAACTCCAGACCCATGTGGGTTTTTTATTAATCTGGCAATTTATCGTTACAATTTTATATGGTCCATATCAGTCATCAGTTCAACCTGTAATATATAGTCATCGCCATACAAGCCTCTCGCTCATATGGTAAATCTTCAACCTCGTCACACAAGCTCCAAATACTTATGTTGTATATGATGAAGTATGCCTATCTTCAAGAAGTATGCCATATAGTGTAGTCAAAACTAATTGTTACTATCCTATGGCGACATTTATTATTACACACAGAACAACCAACACTCCGCATCCAATGACATTCACAGGAGTTGATATAATAATGAAATTGTGCATCCAACTCATTAAGGTTTACCTAATTGTCGGGCATGCAAATAAAATCTTTACTCAACAGCTAATCCATTTACTTGTTCAAACATATATAATACACATGTATATATTTTGATCTATTCTCTAATCAGTTCAATGTGTGATTTAATCGGATAAATTCTACCATTCATTCTCTTATTGATTAATTTAATTACCATTCTAATAATTTAATAAATCAAATCCACAATCACACAACACAAACATCAATCAATTTATTTTTAACTTTTCAAAAATGTATCAATTAATTCCTGTACTCTTTTAAATCTTTCAGACTATATAATTAAAAAGTTTACATCTATGCAAAGAAAACAATAGCAAAGTGGAGAACATAATGGAAATGCAAAATATGGTAAATGTACCTTGCACCAGAGTCAATCAGAGATATCCACCCTGCACTTAGGATAGGCTTTCTTAATGCTTTCCTCTGTTTCCCAAGTACAATCTCGTGGATCTCCACTCCATTGCACTTTGACTAAGTGAACCTTTTTGTTCCTCAGCTCTTTGGTTTCTTTGCCAATTATCTTTAGCGGCTCTCTTCTCACTGCCAATTCTGGAGTGATTTCCAAATCCTGTTGTGCGGCTTCTTCTACAACGAGATCTGGATCATGCACATGCTTTCGCAGTTGAGATACATGAAATACGTCATGCATTCCATGCAACCAATCAGGCAATTGAACCCTATAAGCGAGAGTTCCAACCCGTTCAAGAATAGGAAACGGACCAATGAATTTGGGTGCCAATTTCCCTGTTTTACCGAACCGGATAACTCCTCTCATTGGAGATACTTTCAAGTATACATAGTCGCCAACAACAAATGCTATATCTCTTCTCCTCTTATCTGCATAGCTCTTTTGTCGGCTTTGAGCAGCTAATAATCGTTTTTTAACGAAATCGACTTTGTCCGCAGCATCGCGAATCATATCAAGCCCCAATACAAGTCTATTACCAGGTTCAACCCAACAAGCAGGGGATCGGCACGGTCTACCATACAATACTTCGAATGGTGACATTTCAAGCTCGCCTGGTAGCTGTTGTTATATGAGAATTCGGCCAAATGTAAGTGGTCTTCCCATGATCCGCCAAAATCAATAATACAAGCCCGCAATAGATCTTCAAGAATACGATTCACCCTCTCAGTTTGGCCATCTGTTTGAGGATGATAAGCGGTGCTCAAGTTCAGTTTCGTTCCTAATTCTGCTTGGAATGCTTCCCAGAATTTACTGGCAAAAATCGGGTCACGATCACTAACGATGCTCATAGGAACTCCGTGCAGTCTAACAATTTCTTTGAAATATACCTGTGCCAGACTCTGAGCAGTTTTATTCGATTTGACAAGTATGAAATGGGCGGTCTTCGTGAAACGATCTACGATCACCTAAATACTGTCATTTCCTTTCCGGGTTCTGGGCAAACCATCTATGAAGTCCATAGAAATCTGTTCCCACTTTCCACCTGGAATTTCTAAAGGTTGCAATAGTCCAGCAAGCTTCTGCTAATCGCTTTTGACTTATTGACAAGTAGAACACCGGCTTACATATAAGGAGATGTCTCGTTTCATAGTTCTCCACCAGAAAGTGCGTTTGATATCATTATACATCTTGCTCACCCCTGGATGAATACTGAGCTTGGCTTTGTGACATTCATCCAATACTTCTCTTCGAAGTTCAGCAATGTTCGGCACACATACTCGACCTTTCAACCTTAGGATTCCCTCGTCATCGATCTGAAAACTCAAGGTCTCTCCTTTCTGTATTCTTTCTTTGATTCTTTGAATGAAGTGATCATCTTTCTGAAGAGCAGATATTTTATCAATCAATGACGTCGTAATGATAAAACTGGTGATTATTACATTCTTTCTACTCAGCGCATCAGCCACAACATTGACTTTCCCTGGAGTGTACAAAATCTCAAAATCGTACGCCGCAAGAAATTCTAGCCAACGCTGCTGCCTTAGATTCAAGTCTTTCTGAGTGAACAGATATTTCAATGACTGATGGTCTGTATACAGTTCGAATTTCTCACCCAAAAGGTAGTGCCTCCAGATTTTCAAAGCGAATATGATGGCTAACAACTCAAGATCATGAGTAACGTAGTTTTTCTCATGCGGTTTCAGCTGACGGCTAGCATAAGCAATCACTTGACCTCTTTGCATTAACACTGCACCAAGGCCTTCTCTAGATGCGTCAGTCCAGACCTTCAAGTCCTCATTGCCACCTATTATTGTTAACACTAGAGCAGTCGTCAGTTTTAATTTCAGCTTCTGGAAAGCTTCCTCACATTCTGAAGTCCAATTAAATCTCGAATGTTTCTTAGTCAGTTTCATTAAGAAACTAGATGTCTTCACGAAATCCTTAATGAATTTTCGATAATAACTGGCTAACCCGAGAAAAAGTCTAACTTCTGTGGGTGTACGAGGCTGTTTCCAATTCTGAATAGCAGTGATTTTACTGGGATCCACTGAAATTCCTTGCTTTGACACTACGTGGCCAAGAAATTTGTCTTCTTCTTGCCAGAATATACATTTGGAAAACTTTGCTTTCAACACATTCTTTCTGAGAATTTCTAACACTTGTTCCAAATGTTTTTCGTGCTCGCTTTCTGACTTAGAAAAGATAAGGATATCATCAATGAAAACCAGAACAAATTTATTCAATACTCCTCTGAATACTCGGTTCATTAGATCGACGAAATAGGCTGGAGCATTACATAAGCCGAACGTCATTACTAACCACTCGTAGAATAGGTCTGGACCTCTGAATACTGTCAAAGGAACACACTCCTAGGCGATACGAAGCTGATGGAAACCTGTAGCTAGGTCCATTCGAGAAGATACTTGTGCGCCATTTAATCGATCCAACAAATCATCAATCTGCGGCAATGGATATTTGTTTTTCAGCGTCTGCTTATTCAAGTCACGATAGTCTACACATAATCTGAGAGTACCGTCTGACATCGGGACAAATACCACTGTTGCTCCCCAATCAGAGAAACTAGGTCTGATCAGACCCTTCCATACTAGCTGCCGAGTTTGATTATCTAACTCGTCTTTCTCTTTCAAGGTCATTCTTCGAATATCGTGAACTATTGGCCTTGCATTTGGAACTTAAGCGATCTTGAAATCAATTTCTCTCTGCGGAGGTAAGCTAACAACTTCTTCGAACACATCCGCATAGTTCTTGACAACTGGTATATTTTCAATGTCGACCGGAATATTCTCCGAGACAACAGGAACAGGTTCTATCTGAGCAGGAGATACATCTAAGGCTGCCCAGAAGTCTTTCCTATTAGAATTCGGTCCTTCGCATGGAATGGATATATATTCCCCGTACTTTGTTTTTTCCCTGACAACCCTCTTGGCGCATTTAACTTCGGCTTCATATTGGGTTAACCAGTCCAATCCCAAAATGAGATCGAATTCGGTAAAATTCACAACGATCGCGATAGTGGGGAACCGATAACGAGAAAAAGAAACAGGAACTCCACAAACCCAACTAAGATCGAGGGAACCCCCGACCGGATTATGAACCATCATGGGTTCTTTGAGCTTCTTCAAATTCAATTCCATTTTCTTAACTGCATTCTTCGCAACAAAGCTTCGTGACGCACCTGTATCAAACAGTACTTTAACTGGAATATCTTTGACAGTAAGCGTGCCTTCTAAAAAATTTGGCCTTTCCTGACTAGACGAGGATGCAGGAACTTCTGCCACCTCATTTACCTATTCTACTACAGATTTCTTTAGGAGACGGCAATCCTGCTTTACGTGTCCAACCTGCTGGCAAAGATTGCACTTTCTAACTTCTTGATCCTTGTTCTTGGATTTATCTTCCTTATTCTTTCGCTTGTTCGAAGATATACAATTTCTCATCGAATGCCCTTGCTGATTACACTTTAAACATATGCATGCTTTAACCTTTTTCTGATCGACTCTAGGCTTTTTTCTGAACTCAGACTTCGTGCTGGCCTCAGGCTGTGTCCTCGCCTCTGGGCTATCAGTTTCGTATTTTTTTTTGCTTCTAGAACTGACTTTCTCTTCGTCTCGCAACATACCTTTCCTATCAAGATCCTCATACTGGTAGGCCATGTATATCATTTCATAAAAAGGAAGCTTCACATGCCCAATTACTTTATTCTGGTATTTTCTTTGAAGACCATTAATAAACCTCAGATTCTTCATCTTTGGCTTTTGAATTAGATGAGGGGCAAAATGAGAAAGTTCATTGAATCTCTTATGATATTCTGGGATATCCATATCCCCTTGTATCAAATAGTAGAATTCATCATATAACCTCTCAGTTGCTTCTGGAGGAGTAAATTTTTCACTGAAAAGCTCTTTGAATCTATCCCAGGTGATATCACCTTCTGGATTATCTTTAATAATTGAATCCCACCAGAACAAAGCTTCGTCTTTGAGTGCCCAAGATGCTAGTAATCTTTTCTGGTCATCCCTCAGCTTTAAACCTTCAAAGATTTTCTCAGCGGAACGAATCCAAGCTTGTGTTTTAGCAATAGATTCTTCGCCCAAGAATAGTGCCCCACCCAGATTTCTATATTTCATAAATAGAGCTTCTATACCTGGGTCTGCATTACTTCTTCTGTTTCTGGCACTCATTTTCAAGTACTTCTGCAAATAGCAGACCAAGTGTCAGGCCAACAGAAAAGATATTATAAAGCATAGAGACATATACTTGAATGTAAATGTGTCTATCGAGGTGTATTTCATTCTGTTATACTCATACTAGGATATTGCTGATCCTATCTGTAATGAGTTACTCATCCTAGAACACTACTGGTTCTATTTCTGACGAGTTCGTTAATATGTTATATTCCAGCTCTAAGCTTAACCAAAGCTCTGATACCACGTTTGTGACGACCCCAAACCCCGATGAGACGGTGCAAGGGTAATCTTTGGAATATAACGCATAAACAGATAACAACATAACAGAAATAAATAAATAAATACACCAGATAATGTACAACAGAACACACTAGATAAATATAATCATCAGAGTTACACAGTATATAGGATCATACTTAGTACAAAATACAGTTCAGCTATACATAAAAGGTCTACAACGGAAAAGAAAACATAATATGTACAGCAGGAGCTGAACAGCATAAAAAGAGATAAATGATAGAATCCATCTTCAGCTCCAGCTATCCAGAAATAGCCTGCTAAAACCTGAATACAAGGCTGCCCGTGTAGAAAAAGGAGCACCCGAGTTTGCAAGTGAAACAAACTACGAGTCAGTCATGGGACTGGTATGAGAAATCTACTTAACACATTTTCAAATATGGCTAATCACAGGACCACACCACTTTCGCGGAACGGGTTTACTCCATTGGATTGCCAGTGCTTTAAAACAAATAAATCTTTTAAACATCGCAATGCTTTTTATAAAAATGAAGCCATTATAAGACTCAGTTCCCATCACACAATGCAACACAAACCGAAGGATAGAGTTTTACCTTATAATGGCCAAAATATGCTTGATACGAGGAAAACACATCATTTGAAATGTAAATTTTATCGTTTAATTCTTAATCAGACTCCAACCGTAAACTAGTAAGAGAACGATTCCCTAAGTATTAACCCCGAAGGCCGAAACCAACATCAGACCAATACCCAGGAAACCATCCGTCCTAGCTCGTTTCCAGTTAGTTTCTAATTTTAGATACAATCCTAAATATCAATCATAGACGGCATGGGTACCATATATCATGTCGCCATATATATACAATTAAAACCGCATGATGTCATATTTGGAAATTGGATTTCCGTCATGAACCGAGGACAGGGATCGTCCTCACCGCTTCAAGACAATCTAGCCTACTATGTCTCAGGAACAGCCACAACTGCCCCTTGGATCGTTAGGGCCGGTCCACCGATGTGGATTAAAATGCCTGAATACTGCGTTTCCCCACCCTTTGGGGCGCAAATGAGCCAACGAATGACTCCATTGGCTTCACATAGTCACCGATATATCCGAGGCGCCTCGCAATAGCAACAACCACATAGGTGAAAATAATATAAATGTCAGCCATTTTAAGCACTGACACCACCTCTAGCTAGAAAGAAACGCATGTCCTCCCTGAAGTCCTCTCCCGTTTCTGGTCCATACCGGGGTGTGAGGCTTGCGAATTTACGTTATACACAAAGCTATGCCACACAGGCATTGCTTCGATCATCAACTACAAAGCTCTGCTTTTCAACAAAAGCTTTGATCATTGCATCTCAGCATGCCACACAGGCAATTCACGCCATGCAACTGACATCTATCAATCACACAGAATGAAATCCAATGTCAGACACACAGTCCATTTACAAGTCCGTTCTGGGTCTGAACGAAACCGGAGGATCTTTATTCCTCGCATATCCGTACAATCAACATGTACGTCCGAACGGCTACTACTTAAACCCCTTCTAGGTAGCTACTCCTATCATGAGCATCAGTAGCACCCCTCCATTCGACGTGAAGATCATCGGTCTTGCATCGTCTTCATATCTTCGACTTTCGATCGTCGATCAATTATTTGAAATGAGAATTAACTCGGCCTTTTCAAATAATTCACGTATATTTAGAATTTCAAATCAATTCATTTCAATGGTTAAATTATTCGATATCACTAATTTTGTTCTTTAGTGTAATTTTCACGCCAAACACATTCAACCATCAAATATCACATAAACCGAGAAAATTCAGTTTATTTCCATTCCATATCGTTTATAATATTTTATCACGATTTATCGCTATTTTTATTTATTTAAAAATAGCCAATTCATTCAAACGACGCTTCAGGCCATAATGCAGCCGTGGCATTGTTTTTCTCCAGATTTGGTTTACACATATCTGAAAATCTAACCGTTGGATCTTCACAAATTTTATATCATGAGAAAGATCTTTTCAAAACGAATCCAACGGTTCCAGTTTCGAGAAAATCCGACGGCGGATCTCCCGCACTAATCGTTTGAAGTTATGATTTCAAAATATGAACTGCAGCGCCGTTATTCGATTTAATTTAATTATATTTATATATATATAAATATAATAGATTCTGGCGCTGTTTTTCTTCAAATTTGAATTAAACCTTCCAGACAATCCAACCGTTGGATCTTTACGAAGTTGGTGCCGTTGGAAAGATAATTCCAAGGCGAACCCAACGGTTGTGGTTTCGGTAAAATCCGACGGTCGGATCTCCCGCACTAATCGTTTGAAATCACAGTTTCAAAACACGAACTGCAACATCGTTATTCGATTATTTTTAATTATATATATATACATATACATATATATATATATATATATATATATATATATATATAATCCTCTTCGATTTCAAAACCTTATCCATTTCATACATTTGATAAAAATGATGTTTTTATCCAACAAACATTTATTTCAACACTTCACTATTTTTAACAATTCATATATATAATAAAAATGTGATTTTTATTGTAAAACGATTTATTTCAAAACACGACTATTTTATATAGTTCATATAGATGATAAAAATATGATTTTTATTATAAAACAATTTATTTCAATACACGACTATTTTATATAGTTCATATAGATGATAAAAATATGATTTTTATTATAAAACAATTTATTTCAAAACACGACTATTTTATATAGTTCATATAAATGATAAAAATGTGATTTTTATTATAAAACAATTTATTTCAAAACACGACTATTTTATATAGTTCATATAGATGATAAAAATATGATTTTTATTATAAAACAATTTATTTAAAACAAAAATACTATTTAACACATGAATTTCTATTCAACGAATGAATTTCCATTCGATACATGAATTCGGTTTCAACATATGAAATTAATTTCAACAAATGAAAATAATTCTAACACATGAATATTTCAGAAAATTTCGGCAGCATAACGGCAGGGTAGTTAAAACCGGGACCGTCCCTAGTACGGCTCCTCGCTCTACCTTAAAACCTCGCGGTTTTTGACAAAGGGGATTTCATGCATCTAATTCGCACGCAGGCGAGCATGTTTTCTTTCATTTCCACAACCTATTCTAATTTTGTTTTCAACCACAAATGGGTATTTTTCAACCACAGTCAATCATTCTCAACCACAAACAATTCTATCGACCATTCACATTATTCACCAAATTTCACATCAACCAAATAATCCAAACAATATCACAACCAATAAATATCGTCCATGGTCTGTGGACGAGGGGAGTGTGTATATATATATATATATATATATATATATATATATATTCATATATAAATATATTTCAATTCACTTCAATCCATTTCAACACACATATAATTTTTACAACGCATATATAACTTATACATCGAACATACAACTTATACAACGCTTATACATGAGGTGTACAACACTTATATAACTCATACATCGACTATATAATTTATACTACATTGTTTTCCATATCGTTTATAAAATAGATATCTCACATTGGGTTCCACTCCACCAAAAAATAGCAGAAGGCTCAGAAAAGTACACGGTCTCTTCTAAAATGCAGAAGGCGTCCACACGAGTTTGTTGTCTCTTGTTTCACTGGATTTCGACAAGAAACGAAAAAGATATGATTTTATAAAGGTTGCGGACTTTCTTAAATTAATTAACAAAGGAATAAAATAATAAAAAAATCTTCTTCCTCCTTCAAACTCTTGGCCGCATTCAAAACTGGTCTTCAAATCTAGGGCCTGATTTGGCGAGCAAAACTCGACGCCTGCTGATGATCGGAGGCTTCCACCGCATGCTCCACCGTGACAGCTACCACTGGCCTCAACAACGGCAAACTCGGAGGTCCTTCTGGCATTGAAAACGATGATGAGCGGCGGCCTTTTGGAGTAGCAATTCGAGCACTACACGAAACGAGAGCTCATCAAACCCGTATTGATTTGGAGCTGATTCAAATCTCTACAAAATTTGCTGAAGGACCATAGTTTAATTCGAAATGTTTTGAGGGAATTTTTGTGTTCTTCTCTGGAACAAAATTGACCGTGGAATTGTGTTGGGCGGCGGAAATTAGGGTTAAAGAGAGAGAATCTGATTGGTCGGGGGGGGTTTATATTAAATTTATAATTTATTTAAAATCCGAAAATACCCCTTGTCACATACGAACTCCAATCCAAACCTAACGACTGTCGCCCCTAACTAAATACCCCCATCCTGAACACAATGGGATATGTTTCGTAGGCCCATTCGACTGTTTCAGTAAGTTTCTCTTCAAATTAAAATATAAAACATTCAATATTTGATTTGAACGTACATTTCAGTTTGCCGGGGCCACATACTGATTCTAAAAATTCCAGAAAAATAAATCTATCTATGTTTTGATGATACGGTCCCAACAAAACTATTTTCGTCGAATTCCGAGACCGTTTTAAAAATGGCCCTTTTCTAGTCGATCAAATTTAATAGGAATCGACCAAACACATTTTTCTTTGCCACGCTCACATACTAGCTTCAAAAATTATGAAATTTAAAATCTAGCAATAACTTCACATCCCGGATCCAACAAAAGTGGTTTCGTCGAATTCCGAGGTCGTTTGCAAAATGTCTATTTTCAAGGGCGATATATTCTCTATAGCGACCTTTCTGAAAATTCATTTGGCCATAACTTTTGACACCCGCTACGAAACTTCGATTTTTCAGATTCGTTAGAAAGATATTCACTAACAGATTTAAATATTTTTGGTTTCACTAAAATCCGTTTTATTTTGCACCCGGTACAGTCAGTTAAAGTTTGAATTGAAATTTTGAAACTGCCGCGCCATTTCAGGCCATGTTTATAATTCAAATTAATTATATTCGTTTTCAAACATCGATTCAAACATACTTTTCGTCGTTATTATTTAAAATATTTATTTTAAATATTTAAAATTCACTAAAATAGCCAATTTAAATTGGTTCAGATTTTCCGGGTTGTTACAGGAAATAGGCTTGCTTAGAGCTACCGAATTGGTATTAGAATCTTCCCATCTTGGCCTTTTTTGGTTTCCACCTTGATTGAATCTTCCACTTAGGGGCTTTTTCCCGAAGCTCGGCCTTCCTCCTTCCCATCGAGGCCCAAACTTCTTCTTGGTAAAGTACAATTCATCCATGCAAATGAATTTGTCAGCTTGAAAATGCAAGTCTTGCAAATCTTTGCAGTCATGAATGTATTAATCCTTCCAGAAGGGGTGTTCTCAATTAACCCCTAATGCACGACAATTAGCTTATCACGGTCATTCATGTCCTTTGCATTATTTGCTTCCACATTGAACCTTTTTAAGTAATCTCCGAGGCACTCCCCTTGCCTTTGCTTGATGTTGGAAATGACTATGTAATCAACTATTGGATCTTTGCAGATGCAAAACTGTGTGGAAAATTCGTAGGCAAACTGCTTCCACGAGTAGATGGTATTTTCTCTGTACTGACGGTACCACTTAAATGCTGCTCCCTAGAAGGCCACTGGAAAAAATCTACGTCTAACGACCTTGAAGCATTATAGAGATCCATTTGGTGACGAAAGTCGTTAGATGATTATCAGGGTCAGTCGTTCCAAGGTACTTGATAGGTGGAACCTTCACCCTAGATGGTATTATAATACTCATGACCTCGTCGGTGAAAGGAGCTAACCTTTCGTTGTCATTAACCATGCCATCCTGAGTTCTTTTCCCTTTTCTTCGCAACAAATCTTTGACAGTCTTTCTAGCAATATCTTTGAGATATGACTCTATATTATCATAATTCTCCCTTTTAGGATCATAGCCTTTAGATGTAGAGCTTTCAGGTTGCTCCTATTCACATTGATTTCCTTGATGATTTATCCCTGTTAAATGGGATATTTTCTTCTTAGAGGAAGCTACCTTAAGCCTTTGTTTTTTTTAGATTGTTGTATGGGAGCCTTTCTCTTTGGAGACTGATTCACATCCCTCTGACTAGAGCGTGCAGTTAAAGCGCTTAGCGGATCCAATGTCGCGGAGGTTCAAAAAGTCATAGCGGGGATAAAGTGAGGAAATAGCAGGATATAGCGGATGACTCTAAAATAACATATATAGCTCCTTTAAAATGTTTTTATGAATATATAAATGATAAGTAAGTGAAAAAATAACACTTTATTTAAATTTAGTTAGTATATTTTTAATTTTAAATACAAATATGTGCAAATATCGACAAATAAACAATAACTTTCGTTTAAATTAATTAAATTCAATAGCATATAAGGGTATTTCTGTTTCTAGAAGTAGATATTAAAAAATTCAATTAAAAAAACTAAATTAACCATTTTTTAATGCATAAATTTCAATTTGGGTTCATTTCTTTCATCAAAGATATTGCGGGAATAACTGAATATAGCGGAAATAACGGGATATATCAGGAATAGCGGAATATAGCGGGGCTTAAAGCAGAGAGGCTATATCAGAGGCTATTTGAGGAAAAGCGTAGCAGTGGTAGTGTGCTAAAGGATATAGCGGGGTTATAGCGGAGCATTAACTGCACAGGGCTAGACTTAGTGACTTTTGAAGACTTCTGCGCTTGATTAACATCTATTTGAGCTTGCATCCCTTGGACTTACTGTAACAACCCGGGATTTTGGACCCTGAAAATCGACATAAAACGCGATGTCAACTATTCAGACATCGGAAATACCTGATCATTAATAGAAAGAAGTTAGAGGGTGAGAAATAGAAATAAAGAAAATTAGAATAGAAGAAGAGGAGCACAACAGAACAGAATCAGGGTAACTCGAATCTCACAATGAAACGAATAAAATATATTATATAACATATCTTTGGAAATACAACTTGTAACAGTATATACATACCATTATCACATAACATCACAGCGGAGATAAACTCTACATATATCTGGTGTTGAAGCCTCTTGCTCCAATCTCCTCCAAGTATATTTGTAAAATCGTGGCTACTTGACTGCCCGTACAAATTTGGGCACCCAAGAGTTTAGGAAAAAAACAAACAAAATAAACTTTGGATCAGTCATGGTACTGTGTGAGTAAACTCCAACCATTTGGTTTAACTTTTAAAAATCCTTCTCTAATCGTAAGACCGATCCACACATAAATTCGGATGGTTTTTACCTTACGATAACCCAAAACATTTTTTGAAAATCATATCTATTCTGATATTATAATAATGTTAATATAAATAAATATCAATCTAGCAGAACGCTTGCATCTCACGCTCTACATATACAGTATACAATTAAAAACCGTTGGCTCTTATTGGGTAATGAATTTCCAACTATGACAAGGTATGGAACCACCTTCCGATCAGTGTACTCTAGAGGGGATACACTGGAGTTCAACAAGAACATCTCGAAACTCATCCACACATGACCGACCATTAATTTCGCTTGAATGTTCTAAATATATTTTCACCTTACGGTTGGTATACCAACATAACTGTTCCCAGGAGATACAGAAATGAAAAGAAGTAACAAATATGAATATTCTCTAGATGGTGACAATACACTCTAATGGGAACGACCCATTTAGCCATGCCACCTGCCCGATGTTTATCATTTCTCGGTTGATGAAGCTTGAGGTCATAACATATCTTTGACAGATCACATTATCCTTTACTTGGAATGCCACATCGTCATACCCGCCAAATTACAAATTGATTTCCCTAAAATACCACGAGTATAAAGCTAAGCGAAACGAATTTCTCCATCACCAAACGTTAGTACATTCGAAGAGATCAACTTACACGATCTATTAGATATACTCTATCAGACATTCGTCCATTCAAGTTGCCCGGGGTCTGGACAAACAAAAGGCACTATTCTGTAAATCCATCTTAGGAAATTTCTACCTAGGATTGCTGGATTAGCCCTTGCATAAACTCCATCTTCAATTATCTTCATCAAATTTGATTCGCAATGCTAATGCCCATACGGAGTGGTTTTCAGATGATAAACCTGATCCCGGTCTCTCCGTATCGACAACAAAAAAATGGTCAAAAGCTTGGATAGTTGGTGATTTGACTATCAAAGTAAAACAACCATACAACAATGATCTTATTTCCAAATGGAAATTTTATCAATCAATCATTAATCAAAACTAATCCCCTTTAATTTTACTTATCAATAATCATTTCATTTCCCAATTTCCCTTCCATGTCTTTTTACCCAATATTTTCTCCAACTCACTTATCCTCTCATGATTCCTTGGAAAACGTTTCCATCTATTTAAACCATTTATTTTCTATATCTCAGAAAATATTTCTTATTTACATTGGAAAAAATATTTCCATAGATTCACAAAATTCGTATTTTCTATATTTAGAAAATATACGTTATTAACATTGGAAAATATTTCCATTTCTTATTCACGCATTACTGTTATTCCACATCCATCAGTTCCCAACCGTAAACTAGTAAGAGAACAACTCTCTGAGTATCAACCCCGAAGGCCGAGACCAACATCAGATCGATACTCCGGAAACCATTCAACTTAACTAATCTCCAGTCAGTTTCTAATTATCTTAACTTGATTTCTTAATTTCCTATCAAATCATTTCTTACACAACTCTTGGATTCAGTTTATGAATTCACCTCTTTTACGAAAAATCTCGGTTTTATAATCCTCGTTTCCAAAATATTAAACTTTAAAATATAACTTTGATTCTTTATATTAAATAAATAAATAATATTTAATTAATAAATTAAATAAATAATCTTGATCTAAAAACGAAAAGTAAATATTACTTTCTCGGATTTGATATAATCGAATTTCAACTTATAACTCCCTTACGGATAATCTATATTCGATTAACTTCCGAACCTTGAAATAAACTCACTGTTTTAGGTTAACTCAATTCTAAATTCACTTTTGAATCTATCACTTCCAATATTTCCCAGTTTCCTTTTATAACTAGTTAAATCTGCAAAATATTTGTTTTTGAATCATTATTCATTTTAAAACATGAATATTATTCTTCCACAGAAACCTAGACTTGTTCTAATCAAATCAAATCTTGATTTTTATTTATAAAGACTATTACTGTTTAAAACCTCATCTATCAAGTTATTTTACAAATTCACTTTCATATTTCATTGTATCAACTCTATTTATAAATCAGCTTCTTGATAATTATATATCAAATTTATAACTAAACCCCGATTACATATTCAATCTTAAATTTCTGGTTTCAAATCAAATATTAACTCTTTTATCAAATTCCAAATTATATAATATATATAATTTCTATAATTAAATTATTTATATAACATTTAACATTGTCGAATTCTAGTCATAAATCATTATGTATTTATATCCATCCCATTTTCATTTCGAACATCGAAATACTTCCACTGCTTTCTTTTGAAAACTATTTCCAATTCCCTTTTTAGTTTTTCTTTCATTTATATTTCAAATTTATTTAATAATAATTATTTCATATTATTTTTAAAACATTGTTTATACATCAAATTACTTGTTTTTAATTAAAACAAGTTATTATACTCTAGTCCATTTGAAATTCGATGTAACGACCCGAAATTTCTGAACCAATTTTAAAATTTTATTTTAACTATTTTAATGGATTTTGGGAATTTAAAATGATTTATTTTAAATAATAACGACTAATTTTTTTTATTTTAAATCGAAGTTAGAACGTATAAATTTATTTTCATTATAAAAGGAGTTTGAAATGGTGCGGTAGTTTGAAAATTCGATTTTAAATTTCAAAAGAATGTACAGAATTCAAAATAAATCGAATTCCAGTAAAACCAAAAAAATTTGAATCTGTTTAATTATATCTTTATAAGGAATGTGAAAAACTGAGATTTCATGATATAAATTGAAAGTTATGGCCAGTTTAAAATTCATAATAGTCGATGTGGAAATTATATATATTTTAAATAGGGTCCGTTTGGCACAGGTCCCTATTAAGTTTTAAAATTAGGCTCACATCCGGTCTAACTTTTCATGTAAATTAGGTCCTTATTTTTTGAAAAATCATCAAAAAAATTTAAAAAATTTTAAAAACATTATTAAATAAAACACGTACACGCCAAAAAATTCAGGTGGAAAAACAATCAAAAACCACATCAAAACCCAAAATAACACAAAAACAGCGAAACAACAGGTTGTTGCATCAAAAGATGCACCTATTCGTACATAGTTGCATACATTCATGCTTATATTTCAGTGTTGCGTCTAACTGTAGTATAAATGCATACATGTATGCAGCTAAACAGCATTATACGCATCCTTTTATTCATATATTCAAATTTAGCCTGTTTTTTCAAACATTCGCCGTTTTCAGACATTGTTGCGCACATTTATGCTCTTATACAGAATACATGCATACATTCATGTGCATATTCAGAAGCCTTTAGCCCCTTTGAATTTGTTGCACATATGCATGCATATATACAAAACAGTTGCATTCATGTATGCAACTATTCGTAATACATGAATCTCAGTTCAACTTTGTATGCATACATGTATGCAGTTATTTGCTAATAGTTGCATAAATTGGTTCAAATTTTCAACAGAAAACGATGAAAGAATATATGCATACATGTATGCTACTATAGCCAATAGTTGCACAGAAGTATGAAACTTTTTTTCCGTAGACTCCTGGGGATGTTTCCAGAATTTAGATTTTTTTTTTAACCTCAAAGCACATTTTTTTGGGTCAAAAAAGGCAAAAGACGTAAATGGACACAAAATAGGAGGAAGGAAGCGAAAAAGTTTGGGCGACAGCTAAAAAGTGGGACCGGGTTTACATGTAAACATTAGGAGGGACATGCGCTATATTTCAAAAGATAATAAGGACGTGCAACGAATTTCTATTTTTAAATAATATATAGCCCTTAAAAGTAGCCATTTTGCAAACGACCTCCGTTTTCGACAAAACCACTTTTGTTGGATTCAGAATTTCAAATTACTTCTAGGTTTCAAATTTCATAATTTTTGGAATTAATACGTGAGCACAGTTAATGTGTTTGGCAATTTCAATTTAAATTGGATTGACCAGAAAATGGCCATTTTCAAATGGTCACCAAATTCAACGAAATTAGTTTTGTTAGGACCATATCATCAAAACATAGCTAGATTTATTTTTCTGTAATTTTTGGTGTTAGTATATGGCCCTGATAAATTAAAATGTACATTTAAACTCAATTATACTGATTTATATTTTAATTTTGATGAAAATTGATCGAAACAATCGAATTGGCTTACGGAACATATCCCAATGTGTTAGGAATGGGGATATTTAGCTAGAAACGACAGTCGTTGGGTTCAATTTGGAGTTTGTGACATTAAACTAGTATTTTTGGAATTAAAATAATATATATATCCTCTATTTTCTCCATAAAAACCCTAATTCAAAATGGGCCGCCGTCTCTCAAAATCAAGGGCGGAAATCGCTCTAAATTTCTCATCCTAATTTCTACCAATCCGGTGCGTTTCAATCCGAAGTTATTAAACAAACATCAAAGTACTAAGTGAGATCTACAAATCTATATAAGTTTGATGAATTTTGTTTGCATGTGGAAGCAGAAATCGAGCTCGATAGCTTCGATTTTCATGTGGGTTTCTGGCGCCGTACAGTGGTGCGAGCCACAAGCTGTGCCTAGCATGGGGAGAGCAATTGGAGGACGACGTCGTAATGGCAATGGATAGGGGTCTGGTCGACCTGTGGTGGAGCGACGGGAGCGTTTTTGGATGATGGAATGGGTTACAGCGGATATTGATGAGGAAGAAAAGGATAAAGCAATGTTTAACTTAAATTTAATTAATGAGGGTAATTAAAATATTAATTATATTTTGATTAAAATAATTATGTAATGAAATGTAATAAAAATCATATCTTTGTCATACGAGGTCCAAATCCGACGAAATCAGTTGCGTTGCAATCGTCTCAACGTGATCTACATTTCAGAACAGACCGGGACGGAAATAGAAGCAAATGCAAATGTTGATTAAATTATGTATCGGCTTTAATATGATTAAAATAATCATTATTTAATGATTCTGAAACCAATCAAAGTGAGAACTCCTTCTCACTAAATTATATTTTATCTGTTATTGTATTCATGTATAAAAATATATAGAATGGCAAGTGTAGATTTTTATCAGTTTTAATCATTATAAATTGTATACGGTGCCTCTTAGCTCACCTCCCTCGTCCACAGACCATGGATGATTTAATTGACTTATTTTTTGTTGATTGTGATGCTGAAATGTTTAAAATATTAAAAATAATTTAATATTATTATGTCGTAGTTGAAATTAAATTATAAATATCTATTTATAATTTAAACAGTGAAAATTGGCTAATTAGAAAAGTAATTCAAACCGAATTAGAATTGATTAAATTTGTTAACCAATAATTTACTTAAATAAACTGTTGTTGTATGAAAACCCCACGCGGGTTCGGGAATAATAATTTATTCACATCTTCCCTCAATTTAATTATATGTCAATCGATGGATCGACAGACTGTGTAACACCCCGAATTTTTAACGACATTAAAGAGAATAAATTAAATAATAATTAATTTAATATTCAGAATTAGAGGAAATGGACTGCACCATTGCGTCTGTCTCAAAATTCTGGTCAAGATAGACATTTAGTTTGCGTAAAACGGACACTGTATGAAGAAGTTATTAGGGTTTTAAGTTTGTATACGCGTAGAAGAATTATATATATACGCATGAGTCAAAGGTGAGTCAGAGATGAGTCAGAATTTTATCCAGAATGAGTCAAATTCGAAAATTCATCAGAGCGGCAAAATTCCCGCTCTAGGGGGTCGAGCCCCCTAGAGGGGTGTCGACCTAGGGGTCGACCCACCCACAGGTGTGTTGACACCACTAGGGCTGACTTGACACTAGATTTTAGGGGGTCTGGCAGCTATATATATGTGTTATATTCTCCTATTTTCTTCGTTGGAAATCATGGAGGCCATATGCTGCCGGGGTGCAAACTGAGACAGAATCGTTTTCTACAACAACATACTTTGCAAATCAAATTCAGAAATTCTAGATAAGTTCTTTCTCAATTCTATAAGCCTAACGCTGTGAGTTTCTAGTTGTTTTTAGTTTTAGATAAATAAAAGTAAATTGTGGAAGACTGTGAATTGGATATGTTGTAAAGTATGATTATGTGCTTGTGTTAAATCCTATACTGTGTCATGATAGATCTATTTCCCTAGATCTAATACAATTGTGGTTGTTCCATTATAGTGCCTATGTGGATCTTGACTTGTAACTATATTATGGTGAATGTATATCTATTAAATTGGACAGTTGTAACATTGGCTAGATCTAGTTCCTTATGTAAATCACCTTTCACCTGTCATACTGTGATCAATCTAAATATGTTGTAAATTTGACATGTGAAGCCATTTTTAGATCTAAACATGTTGCTATGTCACCCTAACTATGCTAGATCTAAATAGTTGGAGACCTAAAGGGTTAATTTAGATCTCATTATGTTTGCTTTTGCATCATAGTTGCCACAATCAGTTTTATGTCCACCTTGTTATGATGTAATTACATGTCCACTCACCTTGTTATCATGCTAGTTGATGTGTATGCCAAGATATGTTGAAACTATCACCTTTGTTATATTCCCTTTTCATTGTTGTGACTAGGCTACTTTATAGCCTAGATGTTGCCAAAATACGTGCGAATACGTTAGTTAGGAAACGGGGGAAAAGGGGTTTATAATTGGCATAATTTATGTAATATTAGACATATAATTCAATAGGGAAACATAGAAATAATCACCTATAATGACATAGGTAGATTTGAATAAAAATGGAATGTTTAGAAATTACAATTAGGAACGGTAATTGTACTTATGACAAGAGGTTAGGTTGCATTAGTAGTGGAAGTCTGCCCGGACCCGACCGACATATCCAGCATCCACTAATGTTGAACCTAATGTGGGAGGTCTAAGTACGTAAAAAACGAATCGGGATATGACACGAGGTTAGGCCCAACTGTGGAATAAGTCTGCCTGGACCCGACCGGCAAATCCAGCATCCACATGTTGTAGGCCTAACGTGGGAGGTCTAGCCTATTATAAAACCATAAATGGACATGGTAAAGAATTGGACCACTTAACCTAATTTAATCGATAATGATTGTATGATTATGAACTTAAGTTAGGGTTAAGTAAAATTGGATGGGTAGTGGGTGGGTTAAGTAAATTAGAGGGGGTGGGTAATATTTACATATAGGCCCACGAACTTAACCCAACAAAGTTATGTAATTAAAGACACCCTTTCGGGCAAGCATAACTGATATAGGGCTATGTAATTAAACACACATAAGGGTATACATAGTCAGTGAAAAACCTAGTGGGGATACAATACAAAGGTGAGAGCTTGTATCATATTGGGTGGGACCCATTTCAGTCAGTAATCCGGAGTAGGTATCAAATAAAGAACTCCGTACTTGCCGGAGAAGGGGCACGCTTACTGATTGATTATAAGAAATCCAAAGGAGACGGACGGTGTGGGCGGCACAAACCGACCGGGCCATGTGCGTTCATGAACCGGGCAGAAGGGGATAAGACGACCGTGACACCAGTAGATATGGTTGTGCACATCTTGGAAATAAAGAGTTGCCACTTTAGGGAGTGATACCTCCTACTGTGGGTCCAGCACAGGATATCTACGGGGTAGGGAGCCGATCGATTAGGGTAGTGGTTAGGGTACATTTGGACGTATGCCCTAAGCCTACCAACTTATAGTGGTAGGGATCATCTCATTTCAGTTATACTAGTAATAGTGTAGAGTAATCATTAGCGATGGACATACATTTTATCTTGCTTACCTTGTCACACCTTCCATTTACGTAGTGATCTCTCTTATCCACTTTATATACCTATCATGTTACTTTTATTTAATGGCTAAAAGTAACTAGACTCGCTAGACTTTATGTTTGACCCTTTTGTCTCTCCATCTTTCTTCCGTCCCCCCCCCCCAGGTTCTCATGGAGGAAACACTCAGGCTTAGTCAGGACTCAGACATCATCTTGCTAGGAGCTACTTCTGAGGTATGGCTCAAGTTCTTGTCTCTACTATGACTTAACTCTTTTAATTGGGGAATTATGCTTTTTATTTACTTATGTACTCAGATAGTGCAAGACAGAAGTTATTTTATTGTAATGGTTTTTGTGACTTATTGAATTGTGGACTACGGTATTATGATTTATGTTTGAAATAAAAATTTTAAATTTCTGTTGTTGTCTTATTTATATCTATCTTGTAATTATTCTGTGTCTGTTTACCAATAGCGCTTCATGAAACTTAATTCATTCCCTTAGTGAGTGACATTAACGGACGTGGGGTGTCACAGACTATGATAAGCGTTATTTAATTATTTAATGCTTATACAGTAGTAAATTTCACTCTGGATGTGAATTGGCTGTTTAATAGTTGTTTATCACTATTTTTGAATATATGTGATGTACGAAATCCATATAAACAAAATTATATGGTAATTGATTGAGTCGCATTCCGATACAGAAAATAATGTATATTTTTAAAACTATGAATATTTTAAAATAATATTCAGTAAAGAATTAAAATGTGATTTTGGTTTCCGATTTTGGATGGACACGAAAATTTTGGAATATATGAAGCCGAGTAAGTAGATACGTCATTTTAACCTGAACGAGTGTATCGATCGATTTTATTTACTTTATAATGAATACGAAAAGGAAATAGATCTTAAAATCAGGTATTTTGAAAATATTATCATTTTAATATTATAATGATATAGAATATTCAATTTTGATTTAAAATTGAAAATGAAGTTGAAATCATTTTTAAATGAATTTATAAACGATTAAAAAATACATTTTAAATGGAATTCGATGATATATATAGATTATATATATACATATATATTTAATGGCCTGGATAGAACGCGCCACGCAGCGACTATTCGCGAATTTCGACCGTTAACTTCAAATTAATGTAATGGGAGATCCGACCGTCGGATTCTCCTAAAACCGGAACCATTGGGTTCGTATCGAAAAGAGCTTTCCAATGAATATAAGAGATTTGAAATCTAACGGTTAAATTTGGAAATATGTCTAAATTAATTTCAAAAAAGGTCGCTATGGATGCAGTTCGGTGGCCGTTATTGGAAACCGACTGTAAGGGCCTAAATAAAATTATTAAAAATATGAGAAATTATGTAAAATCATAATAAATGATTTGGAAAGATTTTGGCTGAAAAATTCCAAGTTTGAAAAGACAAATTTTTTTTTATCGAAATGAACTAGTTATTGACTAGAATAATAATCCAATGTTTATAAATAAATAAATTGGATTTGAAATAGTTCTAATATGACTATAATTTTCCAACATACGAATTGGAATGGAAATAATCTTCGGAATATTTCGCTATTGGATTCCGTGATTATATGGATATTGTTAAGGAATTTGGAAGATATAAATATCGTTATTCCCAATACGATATTTGTTGGTTTCAGAATTTGATATTGAATATAAGCCTATAAAATTTCTATTCAGAGCCTTGTATTTAATATCAAATAGGATTTTGGGTTTGTCGTGAATGGTGTCTTTAATAACATTATTCTTAAACCCAGTTGAGAAAAGAATAAATTATTTAATTAAGATTTAGAGAAGTTTACCAATTAATTAAGGTTTAATTGAAATTGAATTGAAATTGAATTGAAATTGGATTTTTGGGTTTATCGTGAACAATGTTTTAAATAACATTTGTTCTTTAACCCAATTAACAGTGAAGATATGATTTGGAATTTATAAATCTTTTTATTAAGATTTAATGGAAATTTTCCAAAGTAAAGTTTTCCAACTTAATACATTAAATTGGAATTGAATGGAATTCGATTTGATAATAATCGAGATGAGCTTCTGTGAAGGAAGACCATTACTATATATGGAATTTAAAAGGCTTTGCCGCTATTCCATTTATATTATTAGTCTGATACAGGAATTTATATCGATTATATATTGATCTGTTTTCCGTGAAGATTTCATTTTTATGGAAGATGATTTGGGTTTATCGTGAACTGTGTTTTAAAGGACATTGGTTCTTTAACCCAAGTAAAGACAAGTTTTATTTCTTGAAATTTTGATAATCATTAAGCAATGATTTTTTAGATTAAAACCGAACTAGATTTTTAATGAACCTTTAATTAGATTGAAATGGGAATGGGTAATTAAATTTACCAAATTCAAGAAATGTTTCGAGATGGAGTACCACCAGTTTTACTCCAGGCGATAGGTAAACCTTCAATTAGATTTGAGCGCGAAATGGTAAGTAAATTTACCGAGAACACCATGGGTGTTAGATATGGAGTACTACCAGTTTTGCTCCATGGGATGAATAGGTTGGGATTGAGATTAATAAATAAATGATTACTTTGGTAAAAGTTTGCTAATCCCGACTAATTGATAAACCTTAATTTGGTTTAGAATTGTTAAAGGATAAAATAAAATCTTTCGAATTAATATCAAACGGAAAATTAAAGAATAAATTTGAAGGAATTTATCCTTGATAAAATTAATGGGAACCTTTCGCTAATGATGTAAATATTTGAATAAAAGAATATTCTGAATTGGAATGGGGTTTATGATGTGTTTTTATAGCATTTGATTATTGACTATAAAATACACGAGTTATTCGGAAAGACCGGGTTTATTCTATTCTGAATAATGAATACGACGACTAAAAGTCGATGATGAAGACGGTGGTTGAAGACCTATAACACCCCGTATTTTCTGTGAATGTTAAAGTAACGAATTAAAGAATACTTAATTTTTAAAATGGAAATTAAGGGAAACAGGTTACACCTTTGCGTTCATCTTGGAATTCTACTTGGGATAGAGTCCGAGTTTGCGTAAATCGGGCAACGTATGAAGAAGTTGTAAGCTGTAGAAGTTTGTACACGCGCAAGGAAGTATATATATGTACACAAAATCATCTCCCGAACCAAAATAAGTCAAAGACGAGTGAGCGGGAAAGATCCCGCTCAAATGGTGTCGACCCCTCTTAAGGGGGGTCGACATAGGTGTCGACCCCCCTTAAGGGGTGTAGACATAGGTGTCGACCCCCCTTAAGGGGGTAGCCATAGGTGTCGACCCCCCTTAAGGGGGGTAGACCCCTTCCGAGATCCAGTTCCTGTTACGATTTCTCAAGTTCTAAGCTAATGTGGCCTTCTCTGATTGGCCCAGTGGCGAATTCTGATGTATTAGGGCTTATGTGTCATACTGTGATTGGCTGAATGACACATCTCATTGGTTTGGATGGCTCTGATTGCTCCTAGACTAATCTAAAGGCTAGAATTAATCCTAGACTTCTATATAATCAACTCAAACCCTAAACCTAATACACATAAACACATTTTATGAAGCCGTCATGCTGTCTCTCTCTAAATAAGCGTAGCCTCCATCTTCTTCAAACTAGAATATCTTCTTCAACTAGAAATCAATTAGAAGAACATCAATAGTCTACATCAAAGGAATAGCTTAACAAATTCAGAAATCAGATTCCTGAATACAAGAACAGTTCTTTTTCTGTAAGTTCGGTTATATTTCATATTTAAATATATAAAGTCATGACTTGAAATAAATCGAATCTAGAATTGTGCCTAATTGTGATTCTGATTCATGTTTATCCTTATGACAAGTCTGAAATTAACTATGCCTATGAGACTATTGTGATTTGTACAATTGAACCTATCATATTGTATATTAATTTGGTGATGCTTTTATGTTAAGTTATGTACATGTTCATAAACTAAGTCATGTTCATATATGCTTATATGTTTAGATCTACATGCTTGCTTTTATGTTACGTTATGTACATGTTCATAAACTAAGTCATGTTCATATATGCTTACATGTTTAGATCCAAGTTAATACATATGTTTAAGATCTATGTAAATTCCTATTCATATGCTCAAGATCTATGTTAATTGGATCTAACTAAAGTACAAGTTCACATTGATATGCTTGATTTAGTTTGTATTGTTCATGAAAAATTTGTATTACACATGCTTAGTTAGATTCATATTATTTTTTGCTGTTGGAATGCTACATGTTCCTTTCTTTTCCCTTTTGTTTATTAGTTAGGATAATTTGCGAGCCAAACATTCTATGTAAATAATACGAACGAATAACATGGGGAAACGTTGGGGTAAAATATTAAATTTACATGCTAATGGCATAGATTGGCTCATAATCATGTAAATGATCAATAGCATGAAATGGTATAATTTGTATACCATTAATTATGAACATAATTTAAATAGTAAATGTGACATGACAACACTTGTGGATAATTTACATATAAACTTGACATAAATGACGAATATGTAAATTAAATAAAGGATGAACATGCCTAACCCGAGTTTAGATTGAGTTGTGGTGTAAAACTGCCCGGAACCGCCCGGCACATCCAGTAACCGCAACAACACCTATCTAATGTGAGAGGTTAGTGCATCATGCCCAAGAAAACCCCGAGGTTAGATTGAGTTATGGTGTAAAATTGCCCGGAAACGCCCAACACATCCAGTAACCGCAACAGCACAGATCTAATGTGAGAGGTTGGTGCATTAATAAATCAATTGATTCTAATGAACATGACATGTTAAGAATGGTAGGGTTAAGTTAACTAAGGCAACACTTAACCAGTACAACATGTTAATTAAACAAATTGTAGGGTTAAGTTAACTAAGGCAACACTTAACCGATATAACATGATGTATGGTAGAGTTAAGTAACACAAGAAGGCAACACTTAACCGATATAACATGATGAATGGTAGGTAAAGTAACACAAGAAGGCAACACTTAACCGATATAACATGATGTATGGTAGGGTTAAGGAACACAAGAAGGCAATACTTAACCGATATATAACATGATGTATGGTAGGGTTAAGTAACACAAGAAGGCAACACTTAATCGATATAACATGATGTATGGTAGGGTTAAGTAACACAAGAAGGCAACACTTAACCAATATATAATACAATGTTTGGTAGGGTTAAGTAACATAAGAAGGCAACACTTAACCAATATATATAACATGATGTATGATAGTGTTATGTAACACAAAAGGGCAAAACTTAACCAATATAACATAATGAATGAGTGGGGTTAAGTTAATAGAAAACACTTAACCAATACAACATGATGTGTGGGTGGGTTAAGTTAATATGAATGGATAACAATTAACCAATATTACATGAACGAAGCGGATAGGGTTAAGGCAAGCTTAACCAATAATACGTATTGACTTGATCAGTGGGAGGGTCAAGTACGTCTCGTGTAGGTGGGTAATATTAGTATATATATAGGCCCACAAACTTTACCGTTAAACAAACATGCTTGAATTGGTGGGAGGGTTAAGTACATCTTGTGTAGGTGAGTAATATTTGTATATATATGCCCACAAACTTAACCAGTAGGAAACGCTAGTAACAAGGACCCATTTCAGTAGTAACCGACATAGATGTATCATGGTACCCTGAACTAGGCAAGGTGGGGCACGATTACTGGGTTGATTATAAGCGGTCAAAATAGTGGCAGGGGTACGTCAGTGTAGGTTCCGACGGTTTACGGGCGTGCACGTACTCTGGAGTGGGAAAAACAGGCACTGGGTACCATAGTTATGCATCTTGAATCGTGTCGGGTTGCTATCATAAGGATTGATACACCTTATGGTGGGACCAGCACAGGGTATCTACACGCAAGAGAGGGCCGATTGACACAGACACAAGGAACATTAATACAAGTAGGGAGCCAATCGATAGGGTAGTAAGGGTACATCTAACATCTTCGTGGCAATTAGGCTGATTGAGGTAAGATCCTCCTACTAGACGTACACCTGAAGGCTACCACAATTGCGGGGATTGGGATCACGTTGTAATATTATCATTTTATACAGATTACTAGTTGGGACACTAGTTAGGCGGTGTAGAGATATAGAAATCAGGATAACATGGTAGTAGCGAAGCAGAGAAAGAGTAGAAGCGCATTTAGTTTACCTTGCCTTATCTTGTCTTAAGTTATCTTGTTTTATGGTATTATCCTAATTTCAGTTTATTCATGTCATGATCCTTTATCTTGTTTTAATGCTGAAAAATCACTGGACTTACCAGACTTATGTCTGACCTGTTTTCTTTCGTATTCTTTTCTTCCGTTTCCCCCCAAGTAGTCAGGGAAGGAATAGCTCAGCTTAGTTTGGACCATTTCTCTTTCCAAGATTGGAGATTCTGTGATGTATGGCTTGGAACCTCTTATTTTTTGCCATAGCTATGATTGCACTTTAATTTGGGGACATATGCTACTTTGCTATGTTTTATGCTTCTTCTACACTTGGAAGTTTTTGAATCAAGACAGAAGTTTCATGTAATACTTTTCAGTATGATTGAGTCAATTGTCATAAAAGCTTGACTGAACTACGTTGCTTATAAAATGACTTTATTTTCCGCTGCTTTATTTGTCTTACTTGTCATTTATCTGCATCTCTTACCTATAACGCTTCACTGAAGTTAATGCATTCCCTATGTGAGTGACATTGATGAACATGGGGTGTTTTACTTGGTATCAGAGCTGAAGGTTACTAGATCAGATAAAAGATTTGAAAAATTATTTTCAAAACGGTTTTAAAAGATGCATTTTCTAAAGAAAAGTTTTGTTTTAAAGGAATATTCCCCAAAGCCATATGCATTATCTTTTGATCCTCTGTTTGAATCCTTGTTTTCCTTCTTTACTGAGTCTCCGGGACTCCTGGCTTTCTGGGAGGTAACCTCAACGCGGCATGGTTCCGTAGGCTTGATGAGACTACGACACCTGTCAAAGGGCAAAGAAATGCCCAACTTCCATATATAGCTGCAGTAGTTTCACCTGCGGCTAATTTTCTTTCAAGCTTTGTAGGGTTTTCCATGCGATGGAGGAAGCTTTCAAGAGACTTGTCGACAAGTTACACAAAGATGGCAAAGATGAGAATAAGGGAGTTTGGATAAGGAACACAACCCAAGGATGAGAAACTCATGGATATGGACTTGGTTCACGTAGGAGGAAAGACTAGAAAAATCTAAGGCAAGAGGAAGTGTCATTATTATGGTATAATGGGTCAAATAATTAAGGACAAGGGCAAGAACAAAGGACATGATTTTCAGGAGGGTAAGTGCATGCTCTCACCGCCAACGTACCTGAGAGAGAGGTAGTAGAGTTTCTGTCGAAAAAGTCTAGTTTTTCTTTTTGATCATCCTGTTAGTACTCTTTTTAATTTTAGCGCTTCACATTCGTTTATATTTGTTTCCATAGTTGAGTCTCTGCACCTTAGTGCTTGTATAGTAGAAGATCCCATTATTGTCTCAAATCCAATTGGTGGTTCAGCTCATTTGTCTTTGATTTGTAAGGATTTGAGAATAGTTATATTAAGTATTGAGTCTAAGTGTAATGCTTATGTTTTTGGTTTCATGGGCTATGAGTTGATTCTAGGCATGGATTGGTTAGCTAGTAAATGTGAAAGGAGGGTAGTTAGACTTTCGACTTGCCTCGGGAATACCCTCGAGATTTCATGCGATCCTAAGGGATCAGTCTGTCTTATCTACCTAGAATCACTTGATGCATCTATCGACGATTTGCGATCCGTTGGAGTAGTCCATGAGTACGCAGATGTTTTTGATTAGGTTAGGGGTTTGTCCCCTAAAACGCGAGATAGACTTCCGCATATATCTAGTTGACAATGCAAAGCCAGTTGCATTACCTGTATGACACATGAATCAAAGGGAAAGGAAGGGCTCGGTAAAAAAGTAAAAGAGTTACTTGAAAAAGGGTTCATAAGGCGAAGTATTTCTGAATGGGGTGCTCCAGTTGTTTTCGTTACAAAGGCAGATGGTTCACTTCGCTTGTGCATAGATGATATTTTGGAATGAGGAAGAACATGCTTTGCATCTAAGGGAAGTCTCGGATACCCTCCAAGCGCACCAACTTAAGGCGAAGTTCTCCAAAAATGCCATTTTTGGAGAGAAGAAGTAAGGTTTCTTGGACATGTGGTGTCCAAAGGAGGAATAGCAGTAGATCCCACAAAAGTAGTTGCGATGCAGAACTGGAAGGTCCCAAGGAATGTAACAGAAATAAGAAGCTTTCTTGGACTAGCGGGCTAATATAGGAAGTTCATTAAGGACTTTGCGAAGGTATTAGCCCCACTTACAAGATTGATGAAGAATAATTTAACCTTTCTCGGGATATTGGTTGTGATATCGCTTTCCAACAATTGAAGAGGGCTCTTACAACGACCCCAGTTTTGACTTTTACCTTACGGTAGTAAAAGGCTTATGGTATACACAGATGCATGCGACACAGGACAAGGCGCCATTTTGATGTAAGGGTAAGGTTGTAGCGAATGCCTTAAGAAGAAAAAGGTTGACTTCAAGTCCTCTTTATGTGAAAAGGAAAAGCTCAGAATACATATCAAACCTTGATTTTAAAACCTTCGGCTAAGTTAGTAGTCGGCATCGCTAGGTGTAAGACCTACACTTTTGAATTAAATAGGTACTTCACAAAGAAAAGACTTTCAGATAGCTAATGGAATGGATAAATTAAGTAGAGAAGAGACCTCTAGTCACCTTAATAAATAAGCTTGCAATAAGCCATGAGTACGCAGTTATGGTTGAGCACCGCTTATCGTCCTCTGGCAAAAAGGGTGAATAGGATTTTGGAAGACCTTTTGAGGAAATGTTAGCATGACACGGCAGAAGTTGTAGTGCCAAGTATACTATAAGAAGAAAAGGTGTAACGAGAGGCGACAGTGAAATGAGTTCCAATGCATATTCTGGAAACAGAAATTAAGAAGTTACGCAATCGTGAAGTTAAGACAGTCAGAGCAATATGGAGTGAAGCTCAAGAAGATGCGACTTAGAAGACTGAAGACTAGATGCGTGCATCATACCCTTTTTGTAGGTATATTCTTGATCTCTCTTTTTCTGTAAAGTTTATTTGCATGCTAGTCTTTATCTTTTAAGTATATCCTCTCGATCCTATCTTCGATCCTTAGGTAGAAACCAATGGATGTAAACATGTTATGATTGATGGTTGCAAGTGGCTGCTAGTGGTTGCTCGTGGATGCATACACACACACACACTAGGTACTAGATCGGCTCAGTCACTTTCATATTGCATATGCACATATGTGTATATATATGGATTGAAACTTGATGTGTTATCATATGGATGTTGCATTTGTATGAATGATTGAGCACTCATGTAGAAGTTATAAAGTACGATTAGGAATAATTTCATACATGATGGACTCATAGCACTGACATTATTTGTATTAAGGAGGTCAACTGAATCAGTAGACCGTCTGATTTTGCATTAGATAAGGGCATGTGCACACACTATGCATATGATCATGAAAGCATTAGAAATATTTTTAAGGATAATGGATGCCTGTGATTGATGGTTGAGTAGATGGATGTTGAATGTTAGGATACATTCTTCTTAACTTAGAGATTTCGGGGAGGAAATCCTTTAAAGAAGGGGAGAATGTAACACCCCGTATTTTCTGCGAATGTTAAAGTAATGAATTAAAGAATACTTAATTTTAAAAGTGGAAATTAAGGGAAGCGGGTTATGCCATTGCATTCGTCTTGGAATTCTGGTTGGGATAGAGTCCGAGTTTGCGTAAATTGGACAACGTATGAAGAAGTTATAAGCCGGGTAGACCCCCTTCCGAGATCCAGTTCCTATGACGATTTCTGTAGTTCTGAGCTAATGTGGCCTTCTCTGATTGGCCCGTTGACGAATTCTGATGCATTAGGGCTTATGTGTCGTACTGTGATTGGCTGAGTGACACATCTCTTTGGTTTTGGATGGCTCTGATTACTCCTAGACTGATCTAAAGGCTAGAATTAATCCTAGACTTCTATATAATCAACTCAAACCCTAAACCTAATACAATTAAACACACTCTAGGAAGCTGTCATGCTGTCTCTCTCTGAACTAGCATGGCCTCCATCTTCTTAAAACTACAATATCTTCTTCAACTAGAAATCAATTAGAAGAACATCAATAGTCTACATCAAAGGAATAGCTTAACAAATTCAAAAATCATATTCCTGTATACAAGAACTGTTCTTTTTATGTAAGTTCGGTTATATTTTAGATTTAAATATATAAAAGTCATGACTTGAAATAAATCGAATCTAGAACTGTGCCTAATTGTGATTCTGATTCATGTTTATCCTTATGACAAGTCTGAAATTAACTATGCCTATGAGACTATTGTGATTTGTACAGTTGAACCTATCATATTGTATATTAATTTGGTGATGCTTTTATGTTATGTTATGTACATGTTCATAAACTAAGTCATGTTCATATATGCTTATATATTTAGATCTACATGCTTGCTTTTATGTTATGTTATGTACATGTTCATAAACTAAGTCATGTTCATATATGCTTGCATGTTTAGATCCAAGTTAATACATATGTTTAAGATCTATGTAAATTCCTATTCATATGCTTAAGATCTATGTTAATTGGATCTACCTCAAGTACAAGTTCACATTGATATGCTTGATTTAGTTTGTATTGTTCATTAAAAATTTGTATTACACATGCTTAGTTAGATTCATATTATTTTGTGTTGTTGGAATGCTACATGTTCCTTTCTTTTCCCTTTTGTTTATTAGTTAGGATAATTTGCGAGCCAAACATTCTATGTAAATAATACGAACGAATAACATGGGGAAACGTTGGGGTAAAATATTAAATTTACATGTTAATGGCATAGATTGGCTCATAATCATGTAAACGATTAATAGCATGAAATGGTATAATTTGTATACCATTAATTATGAACATAATTTAAATAGTAAATGTGACATGACAACACTTGTGGATAATTTACATATAAACTTGACATAAATGACAAAAATGTAAATTAAATAAAAGATGAACATGCCAAACCTGAGGTTAGATTGAGTTGTGGTGTAAAACTGCCTGGACCCGCCAGGCACATCCAGTAACCGCAACAACACCTATCTAATGTGAGAGGTTAGTGCATCATGCCCGAGAAAAACCCGATGTTAGATTGAGTTGTGGTGCAAAACTGTCCGGAACCGCCCGACACATCCAGTAACAGCAACAACACAGATCTAATGTGAGAGGTTGGTGCATTAATAAATCAATTAATGATAATGAACATGACATGTTAAGAATGGTAGGGTTAAGTTAACTAAGGCAACACTTAACCAGTACAACATGTTAATTGAACAAATGGTAGGGTTAAGTTAACTAAGGCAATACTTAAGCGAAATAACATGATGTATGGTAGGGTTAAGTAACACAAGAAGGCAACACTTAACCGATATAACATGATGTATGGTAGGGTTAAGTAATACAAGAAGGCAACACTTAACCGATATAACATGATGTATGGTAGGGTTTAGTAACACAAGAAGGCAACACTTAACCAATATATAATACGATGTATGGTAGGGTTAAGTAACAAAAGAAGGCAACACTTAACCAATATATATAACATGATGTATGATAGGGTTAAGTAACACAGGAGGGCAACACTTAACCAATATAACATAATGAATGAGTGGGGTTAAGTTAATAGAAAACACTTAACCAATACAACATGATGTGTGGGTGGGTTAAGTTAACATTAATGGACAACAATTAACCAATATTACATGAACGAAGTGGATAGGGTTAAGGCAAGCTTAACCAATAATACGTATTGACTTGATCAGTGGGAGGGTTAAGTACATCTCGTGTAGGTGGGTAATATTAGTATATATAGGCCCACAAACTTAACCGTTAAAAAAACATGCTTGAATCGGTGGGAGGGTTAAGTACATCCCATATAGGTGGGTAATATTTGTATATATAGGCCCACAAACTTAACTAGTAGGAAACCCTAGTAACGAGTACCCATTTCAGCAGTAACCCACATAGATGTATCATGGTACCCTGAACTAGGCAGGGTGGGGCACGATTACTGGGCTGATTATAAGCGGTCAAAATAGCGGCAGGGGGTACGTCAGTGTAGGTTCCGACGGTTTACGGGCATGCACGTACTCTGGAGTGGGAAAAAGCAGGGACTAGGTACCAGTAGTAACACACTATACATCTTGAATCGTGTCGGGTTGCTATCATAAGGATCGATACACCTTATGGTGGGACCAGCATAGGGTATCTACACGCAAGAGAGGGCCGATTGACACAGACACATGGAACATTAATACAATTAAGGAGCTAATCGATAGGGTAGTAAGGGTACATCTAATATCTTCGTGGCAATTAGGCTGATTGAGGTAAGATCCTCCTACTAGATGTACACCAGAAGGCTACCACAATTGCGGGGATTGGGATCACGTTGTAATATTATCATTTTATACAGATTACTAGTTGGGACACTAGTTAGGCGGTGCAGAGATATAGAAATCAGGATAACAGGGTAATAGCGAAGCAGAGAAAGAGTAGAAGCGCATTCAGTTTACCTTGCCTTATCTTGTCTTAAGTTATCTTGTTTTATGGTATTGTCCTGTTTTTAGTTTATTCATGTCATGATCCTTTATCGTGTTTACATGCTGAAAAATCACTGGACTTACCAGACTTATTTCTGACCTGTCTTCTTTCGTCTTCTTTTCTTCCGTTTCCGCCCAGGTAGTCAGGGAGGGAATAGCTCAGCTTAATTTGGACCATTTCTCTTTCCAAGCTTGGAGATTCTGTGATGTACGGCTTCGAACCTCTTATCTTTGGCCATGGCTGTGATTGCACTTTAATTTGGGGACTTATGCTACCTTGCTATGTTTTATGCTACTTATATACTTGGAAGTTTTTGAATCAAGACAGAAGTTTTATGTATTACTTTTCAGTATGATTGAGTCAATTGTTGTAAAAGCTTGACCGAACTACATTGCTTATAAAATGACTTTATTTTCCGCTGCTTTATTTGCCTGTCTTGTAATTTATCTGCAATTCTTACATATAATGCTTCACTGAAGTTAATGCATTCCCTTTATGAGTGACATTAATGAACGTGGGGTGTTTCACTTGGTATCAGAGCTGAAGGTTACTAGATCAGATAAAAGATTTGAAAAAATATTTTTAGAACGGTTTTAAATGAAGCATTTTCTAAAGAAAAGTTTTTTTTTAAAGGCATGTTCCCCAAAGCCATATGAATTATCTTTTGATCCTCTGTTTGAATCCTTGTTTTCCTTCTTTACTGAGTCTCCGGGGCTCCTGGCTTTCTGGGAGGTAACCTCAACGCGGCATGGTTCCGTAGGCTTGATGAGACTACGGCACCTGTCAAAGGGCGAAGAAATGCCCAACTTCCATATATAGCCGCAGTAGTTTCACCTACGGCTAATTTTATTTCAAGCTTTGTAGGATTTTCCGTGCGATGGAGCCATCTTTTAAAGAACTTGTCAACAAGTTACACAGAGATGGCAAAGATGAGAATAAGGGAGTTTGGCTAAGGAACACAACCCAAGGATGAGAAACTCATGGATATGGACTTGGTTCACGTAGGAGGAAAGAATAGAAAAATATAAGGCAAGAGGAAGTGTCATTATTATGGTATAACGGGTCAAATAATTAAGGACAAGGGCAAGAACAAAGGACAGGATTTTCAGGAGGGCAAGTGCATGCTCTCACCGCCAGCGTACCTGAGAGAGAGGTAGTAGAGTTTCTGTCGAAAAAGTCTAGTTTTTTCTTTTTGATCATCCTGTTAGTACTCTTTTTGATTTTAGCGCTTCACATTTGTTTATATCTATTTCCATAATTGAGTCTCTGCACCTTAGTGCTTGTATAGTAGAAGATCCCATTATTGTCTCAAATCCAATTGGTGGTTCGGCTCATTTGTCTTTGGTTTGTAAGGATTTGAGAATAGTTATATTAAGTATTGAGTCTAAGTGTAATGCTTATGTTTTTGGTTTCATGGGCTATGAGTTGATTCTAGGCATGGATTGGTTAGCTAGTGATTGTGAAAGGAGGGTAGTTAGACTTTCGACTTGCCTCGGGAATACCCTCGAGATTTCATGGGATCCTAAGGGATCAGTCTATCTTATCTACCTAGAATCACTTGATGCATCTATCGACAATTTGCGATCCGTTGGAGTAGTCCATGAGTATGAAAATGTTTTTGATTAGGTTAGGGGTTTGTCCCCTAAAACGCGAGATAGACTTCCGCATATATCTAGTTGACAATGCAAAGCCAGTTGCATTACCTGTATGACACATGAATCAAAGGGAAAGGAAGGGCTCAGTAAACAAGTAAAAGAGTTACTTGAAAAAGGGTTCATAAGGCGAAGTATTTCTGAATGGGGTGCTCCAGTCGTTTTCTTTAAAAAGGCGGGTGGTTCACTTTGCTTGTGCATAAATGATATTTTGGAATGAGGAAGAACATGCTTTGCATCTAAGGGAAGTCTCGGATACCCTCCAAGCGCATAAACTTAAGGCAAAGTTTTCCAAAAATGCCATTTTTGGAGAGAAGAAGTAAGGTTTCTTGGACATGTGGTGTCCAAAGAAGGGATAGCAGTAGATCCCGCAAAAGTAGTTGCGGTGCAGGACTGGAAGGTCCCAAGGAATGCAACATACGTAAGAAGCTTTCTTGGACTAGCGGGCTAATACAGGAAGTTCATTAAGGACTTTGCGAAGGTATTAACCCAAATTACAAGATTGACGAGGAAGAATCTAACCTTTGCTCCGGATATTGGTTGTGATATCGATTTCCAACAATCGAAGAGGGCTGTTACAACGGCCCTAGTTTTGACTTTTACCTTATGGTAGTAAAAGGCTTACGGTATACACGGATGCATGCGGCACGGGACAAGGAGCCATTTTGATGTAAGGGTAAGGTCGTACCGGATGCCTTAAGAAGAAAAAGGTTGAGTTCAAGTCTTCTTTATGTGAAAAGGAAAAGTTCAGAATACATATCAAACCTTGATTTTAAAACCTTCGTTTAAGTTAGTAGTCGGCATCGTTAGGAGTAAGACCTACGCTTTTGAATTAAATAGGGACTTCACAATGAAAAGACTCTCAGATAGCTGGCGCAATGGATAAATTAAGTAGAGAAGAGACCTCTAGTCACCTTAATAAATAAGCTTGACAGAAGCCAAGAGTACGTAGTTATGTTTGAGCACCGCTTATCGTCCTCTGGAGAAAGGGTGAATAGGATTTTGGAAGACCTTTTGAGGAAATGTTAGTATGACACGGCAGAAGTTGTAGTGCCAAGTGTACTATAAGAAGAAAAGGTGGAACGAGAGACGACAGTGAAATGAGTTCCAAAGCATATTCTGGAAACAGAAATTAAGAAGCTACGCAATCGTGAAGTTAAGACAGTCAGAGCAATATGGAGTGAAGCTCAAGAAGATGCGACTTAGAAGACTGAAGACTAGATATGTTTATCATACCCTTTTTGAGGGTATATCCTTGATCTCTCTTTTTCTGTAAAGTTTATTTGCATGCTAGTCTTTATCTTTTAAGTTATCCTCTCGATCCTATCCTCGATCCTTAGGTAGAAACCAATGGATGTAAACATGTATTTGAAACATGTAATGATTGACGGTTGCAAGTGGTTGCTAGTGGTTGCTCATGGATGCATATACACACACACTAGGTACTAGATCGGCTCAGTCACTTTCATATTGCATATGCATATATGTGTATATATATGGATTGAAACTTGATGTGTTATCATATGGATGTTGCATTTGTATGAATGATTAAGAACTCATGTAGAAGTTATAAAGTACGATTAGGAATAATTGCATACATGATGGACTCATAGCACTGACATAATTTGTATTAAGGAGGTCAACTGAATCAGTAGACCGCCTGATTTTTCATTAGATAAGGGCATGTACACACACTATGCATATGATCACGAAAGCATTAGAAATGTTTTTAAGGATAATGGATGCCTATGATTGATGGTTGAGTAGATGGATGCTGAATGTTAGGATACATTCTTCTTAACTTAGAGATTTCGGGGACGAAATCCTTTAAAGGAGGGGAGAATGTAACATCTCGTATTTTCTGTGAATGTTAAATTAACGAATTAAAGAATACTTAATTTCAAAAGTGGAAATAAATGGAAGCTGGTTACGCCATTGTATTTGTCTCGGAATTCTGCTTGGGATAGAGTCCGAATTTGCGTAAATCGGACAACGTATGAAGAAGTTACAAGCCGTTGAAGTTTGTATACGCGCAAGGAACTATATATATATACACAAAAACATATCCAAAACCAAAATAAATCAAATATGAGTGAGCGGGAAAGATCCCGCTCAAATGGTGTCGACCCCCTTTAAGGGGGGTAGACATAGGTGTCGACCCCCCTTAAGGGGGGTAGACCACTTCTGGGATCCAGTTCCTATGACGATTTTTGTAGTTCTGAGCTGATGTGGCCCTCTCTGATTAGCCCGGTGACGAATTCTGATGTATTAGGGCTTATGTGTTGTACTGTGATTGGCTGAGTGACACATCTTATAACAACCCGAACTTCCCCGGTAAGGAAGGCGCGGATTGAGATGAGAACAACACACATCGGAACGCAAACGGAAGAACATTTCATTGTTTATTGCAACAATTCCATCAGAATACAAGAATATACAGAGTATGAATGAATAAAATACATTCGATAAATATCAGAGATTACAATAAATTACATAGCAGCGGAAAAAGAATACAAAACACAACTAAAAGTGATACACGGATACAGAGCATTCCGAGCATCGTTCCAGCTGTAAACCAGGATCCTGTGAATATAAATCTGCAAAACCAAAACTACTAGTTGCCCGTGTGGAAAATAGGGGCACCCAAAGTTTAGGTTAAAACAATAAACTCCAGGTCAGTCATGTGACTGGTGTGAGAACTAAAACAGTTATTAATCTTTGTTTTAAAAGAGAGCAATTCAAGGGACCGCGCCGTATAACACGGAACGGGTTTCCTCCCAAGAACACTAGTGCATATAACAAAACAGCGCAATGCTTTTTAGAAAAATGAAGCTATTATAAGACCCAGGTCCCATCACACAATGCAATGCAAGCCGGAGAATAGGGTTTTCCCTTATAATAGCCAAACATGCTTGGTACGTTTAAAACAAATCATTTGATACTATAATAAGTGTATAGTGTCAAAACAATTTCAATCATAAATATCAATCATAGACGACATGGGTACCATATATCATGTCGCCATACTAGTTCTACAGTTAAAACCGCAATATCACATATTGGAAATTGGATTTCCGTCATGAGTCGAGGCAAGGGGTAAGCTCCTCCCCGATTCGAGACACTCTAGCAAATGCCTCGGGACCACACACAGCGATCCCTTGGATCCTCCAAGGCCGGTCCTCTCTTACTTTTGAGAATTGGCAATTCCTGAACACACGTTTCCCAGTCCTATAGGACCTATATCCGAGGCGCCTCGTATCCAACAACCACATAGGCGAAAAGTATATAAATGTCAGCCAGTTTAAGCACTGACACCACCCCTAGCTAGAAAGAAACGTCGTGCACTCCTTGGGTCCTTATCCCGTTTTTGACTCATACCGAGGTGTGAGGCTCGCGAATTCACGTTATACACAAAGCTGCGCCACACAGGCCGTGCTTTGATCATCAACCACAAGACTTTGCTTTTCAACAGAAGCCTTGATCAATTGCCACTTACGCGTGCCACACTGGCAATTCACTCCATGCGACTGATGTCCATCGATATACAACCTCTGAGCTCGTACGTCTCAGAGAAGGGCGTTAAGCAAGAGAATAAATTCTCCGTCGCCAAACAGATGTATATTTGATAGAGATCAATCAACACAGAATAAAATCCAATGTCAGACACACAGTCCATTTACAAGTTCGTTCTGGGTCTGAATGAAACCGGAGGCACTTTCCTCGCATATCCATCGATCTCCAAGTACGTCTGGACGATCACCAACTGATTCCCTCATCTTGGGTGTACAGCCCAATCAAGATCATCAGTAATCACCCAAACGATGTGAAGACTTCCGGTCTTCAACCACCGTCTTCATCTTCGACATCTCGTCGAATCGGTTATTCAGAATGGGTATAAACCCGGCCTTTCTGAATAACCCGCGTACATAATAAACACGTGTTACACAAACACCTCATACGCCTCATTCCAATTCAGAATAATATTTTATTCACATTTTCACACCATTAGGGAATAGGTTCCCATTAATTTTATCCAAGATAAATTCTTCTAAATTTATTCTTTAATCTTCCTTTGGATATCATTTCAAACCGTATTATGGTTTTTCAAACTAGTCGGGATTAGCGAACCACACCGAAGTAATTATTTATTTTATTTCCCAATCCCAACCTATATATGCCATGGAGCAAAACTGGTAATACTCCATATCTAACACCACGGTGTTATCGGTAAAATTAACTACCACTTCACGTTCAAATCTAATTAAAGATTTAACTATCGCTTTGGAGCAAAACTAGTGATACTACATTCTCGATCACTTTTCAGATTTGATAGGTTAAATTATCAATTCACATTTCAATGTAATTAAAGATTCATTAAAACTCCACTTAGTTTTAATCTTTACAAAAATCAATATCCTTTCTTTACTGGGTTAAAGAACCAATGTCATCTAAAACACTGTTCACGATAAACCCAAAATTACATTCAAATTCAAATCCAATTAAATATTATTTAATTGATACACTTCATTAAATCTAAATAGAAAGATTTAATCTTTTCCTCTATTGGGCTTAAGAATCGGTGTTAATGAAGACACCATCCACGACAAACCCAAATCACGTTTGATATTAAATACAAGGCTTTGAATAGAAAATATACCGGCTTATATTCAATATCAAATTCTGAAACCAACAAATATCGTATTGGAAATAACGATATAAAATATATCTTTCAAATTCCCACAACAATATCTGTATAATCACGAAATCCAACATCGAAAAATTCCGAAGATAATTTTGATTCAAATCCATCCCAATTCACGTATTGGAAATTCTGATTATTTTTAAAAACACCTTCAAATTCAATTTATTTATTTCAAAAATAAATTAATTTTAATTCTAGTTCAAAACTAGTTCATTTCGATAAAAATCTATTTTTATCTTTTCAAATGTGGAATTTTCACCCCAGTTCTTCAAAAACTATTTAAAATGATTTTACACAAATTATAGATATTTTTAATAATTTTATCAAAGCCCGTACAGTCGATTTCCATCAACGGCCATCGAACTGCACTTACAGCGACCTTTTTCAAATTTGATTTGGACATAATTCCAAATCCAACCGTTAGATTTCAAATTTCTAATATTCATTGGAAAGATCTTTTCGATACGAACCCAACGGTTTCGGTTTCAGGAGAATCCGACTGTCGGATCTCCCGTAATGTCAATTCGAAGTCAATGGTCAAAATTCGCGAACTGCCGCAGCGCGGCGCGTTCTATTCAGGCCATTTAATATATATATGTATATATATATATACATTTCGTCGATTTCAATTCAAAACGTATTTATAATTCGTTTTAAATTTGTTTTCAAAACGATTTCAACTTCATATTCAATTTCGAATCGAAATTGAATATTCCACATCATTGATATACAAATGATAATATTTTCAAAACGTTATAATTTGAAATCACTTCCCTTTTTATATTCATTATATAAACGAATAAAATCGATATAAATATCGCTCACGTCAAAATGGCGCATCTCTAATCAACACGGCTTTATATATTTCAATAAATTCGTTATTCTATTCAACAAATGAATATTTATTCTATTCAACACATGAATCTACATTTCTTTCAACAAATGAATATTCTCAACACATGAGCACTGTCAACACATGACTATTTTTGTTATTTAAAATATTTTATAAAATTATGGTATCTATCGTTTGATTTTCAAATCAGACTCCAACTGTAAAGTAGTAAGAGAATGATTCCCTAAATATTAACGCCGAAAGCCGAAACCAATATCAGATCAATACCCAGGAAACCACTCATCTTATCTATTTTCCAGTTAGTTTCTAATCTTTAAATATGATAAAGATGTAAATTTTATGGTTAAAATATTTCTTTCAACACATGATAATTTTCAACACATGACTATTTATTCTATTCAACACATGAATATATTTTATTCTATTCTTTATTTTCCCAATTGGAATGAGGCCCAATCAATTACCATACAATGTTAATTATATGGATTCCATACAACACATGTATATAATCACAACAATAAATAATCAATCCTCATCCAAAGTGCACCACACTGTATAAGCATAAAATATAGATATCTAACGCTCGCACAGTCTGTCAATCAATCGATCGACATACAACTAATCAATCGGGATGAGTGGACTTCAAATATCATCCCAACACCCGTGTGGGGTTTCAAATCAACAAACACATATTTTTATTCACACACACACATTAAAAATAATATTTTTAACGATAAAATATTTTTAACTATATAAATATTTTATTTCACATCACACAATCAATTTTCAAAACACATCAGACAATCAAACATACAAGCCATCCATGGTCTGTGGATGACGGGTGTCGGGTGCTACTAAGCACCGTCTGCATCCTAGTATATATTTTAACTAGAAAAACAAGATTTAAAGTGAGGAGTTCTCACCCAAGCTAAACCAAACGCCACGACTCTTCATTTGTAGAAATCTTCGTCGTGCTCACCTTTTTTCACTTTCGTTGTCCGTAGCCACTACATATATAAAATCACATTTTTATATTGTTGCTATGCATATAAAAATTCTATTTTTACATCGCTATTATATAGATAAAAATTCTATTTTTACATCGATGTTCATATAATAAAGATTATATTTTTATCACTCTATTCTCTATATAAAGATTTCGCCTTTTCAAATATAAAGATTTCGCCTTTTCATATATAAAGCTTTCGCCTTTTTATTTATAAAGATTTCGCTTTTTTTTATTTCATCACTATAAAAATCACATTCTTATTTCAATATATATATATAATAAAAATCAAATTTTTATTTCGCCACATATATAAAGATAATATTTTTATATTCTTTATTATATAGAAATTTTATTTTCAATACACTACTTATATAAAAATAGTATTTTTATATCTTCCATTATATAAAGGTCATATTTTTAATACTCTACCTAAGTAAAAATCATATTTTTAATATGCCACTAGTATAAAAATCATATTTTTAACCTTTCTGTAATATAAAAATCACAATTTTTATTTTGCAAAATCATTCCTTTTGTTTATATAAAAATCAAATCCTCACTATATTCAAAATCTAAATTTTAATATATTCAAAATCGAATCGTTACCATATTCAAGATCGAATATTTATATTATTAAAATATAAACTTTCCTAACATAAAAATATAAACTTTCTTATTATATAAAAATCTAACTTTTAAATAAATAAAAATCCTATCTTTGATGATTAAAAATCCTAACTTTGATGATTAAAAAAAAATCATTTCTATCATACATAAAATTCAGTTTTACTACAATAATAAATAAAATCAGTTTTATTCCAAGAAATAAATAAAACAATGAAAGGAAATAAAACTCACATTTTTAATAGGAGGAGGGGGAGTTTTCACGTCGGGTGTTGTCTTCGAGGAAGGGGGGGCTGTCAGGATCGGAGGTGGCGGCGTCGGGGTCGAGGAGAGGGCGGTGGCTGTGGGGCACGGCATCGGTGGTCCAGGGTTTCGATTAGGGGGAAGCTAGGGTTCCAGGGGCGCGGTTTTTCGATTGAGCGGAGACGGATGGGATGGAGGAGAAGGAGGCGCGAGGAGCGGGGGAGGCTGGCGGTCTATCGTCGGAGGGGCGACGAAGTCCTGGGGGGGCACGATTCTCTTTTGTTTTTTTGTTTTTTTTCTGAAACCGACGGGTAAAGGATTGGGAGGGAGTTGACTGAGTAGAAGAAAAGGATGTGGGGAGTTTTATATAATTTATATATATTATTTTAATTCAACAAAGTAACTTTTATTTTCGACCTCTAAACGAGACCCACCGCCTGTCGTTCATAGCTAATTACCCCCATTCCGAACACAATGGGATATGTATCGTAAGTTGATTTGATCGTTTCGATCAGTTTTCGTCAAAATCAGAATATAACTCTATATATTGAATTTGAACGCACATTTCAATTTACCGGGGCTACATACTAACTCGAAAAATTCCAAAAAAATATTTTCTAGCTTCGTATCGACGATACGGTCCTAACAAAACTAGTTTCGTCAAATTCTGAGACCGTTTGAAAAATGGCCATTTTCCAGTTGATTAAAATCAACTGAAACTGGTCAAATGCATTTTCCTTTGCCACGCTCACATATTGAATCGAAAAATTATGAAATTTGAAACCTAGCAATAACTAGACATCGCAGATCCAACAAAAGTGGTTTCGTCGAAATCCGAGGTCGTTTGCAAAATGGTTATTTTTAAAGGCCGAAATTCCATAGCGACTATCCTGAAATTTCAACTGGGCATATCTTTTGATCCCCGCTATGAAATTTCAATTTTTCGAATTCGTTGGAAAGATATTCTCAATTAGATTCAAATATTTTTGGTTTTGCTAAAATCCGGTTTATTTTGCACCCGGTACATTCATTTGAAGTTTGAAATCGAATTATCGAACTACCACGCCATTTTCAATTCCTTTTATATATATAAATAAATATTTATATTCTAACGACGACGTATATAAATATATACGTTCTAATTCCATTCAAAATTAATTTCTTGTCGATATTATTTAAAATAATCATTTTAAAATAATTCATAATTTGCTAAATTCGCCAAAATAAATTTTTTAAACTGGCTCGCATTTCCGGGTTGTTACATTCTCCCCCACTTAAAACTTTTTGTCCCCGAAAAGGAACGAAGCCGAAAGTTGTTTAACTAATCAACTCAACCTTCATTGTTTTGATTATGGCTTAAGTTCTTCAACTTTTCAGTTTCTAAGAATTTTTCAAAATTTTGGCTAACACCCTAAATTTTCGAAAAATTTCTCCATAACCTTCCCTGCACCGGGGACTTCGTGATATTTCATATAGCCTCCCATGGCCTTCTTCAACTCAAAAGAAAAAGAAAAAGCCAAGCGGCTCATAAAATCATCATCACCCAAACAAAACAGTAAATTATGGTAAACATGTACCTATTTGTCGGGCAAACAATTTTATTCTTCTGCTCTAGCCTCTTTGCTATGACCTGTTCAATGTAAGTACATGTATATGCAAGCAAATGCGACCAATTTTCAATACAATTCAATATTTGATTCTATTAGGCGTAATGGTTCAAAATTTCAAACAAATAGACAAACAACACAACCATCAATCAATTAGTGAATTAACGTTTCAAATTCATAATCTTGATACATATACAGAAAATCATGTTTTTGATGCCAATTCACAACAAATAATCTTAAGTAAATTTTGGTTCTCACACCAGTCTAATGGAAATATATAGATATAACACCTTCGAAACACGAAAATAAATATTGATAACGCTGCAGCATTATCAGAATCATCCCCGGGCAACTAGAGTGTAATTCTATATCTATCCAGTATATTAGAACTTCGAATATATGTTCATGACGCGTATACGCGAAATCTTTATATACTCGATCGTCCAAATTCAAAATAAATAAATATTCAAATACGTAAAATCTAGTTTAAACTTTCAAAACAAAATTTGTTTTCATTTGAAAAATATACTCTTCAAACTCGTTCTAGGATACTACTGATTCTATCTCTAACGAGTAACTCTAATTGGATATTACTAATCCAATATCTGATGAATTCTTTCGTATGGTTCTAATGTGTCTTTTTCTCGAGCTCTGTAAACCAAAGCTCTGATACCACTCTATAACGACCCGAACTTCCCCGGTAAGGAAGGCGCGGATTGATATGAGAACAACACACATCGGAACGCAAACGGAAGAACATTTCATTGTTTATTACAACAATTCCATCAGAATACAAGAATATACAGAGTATGAATGAATAAAATACATTCGATAAATATCAGAGATTACAATAAATTACATAGCAGCGGAAAAACAATACAAAACACAACTGAAAGTGATACACGGATACAGAGCTTTCCGAGCATCGTTCCAGCTGTAAACCAAGATCCTGTGAATATAAATCTGCAAAACCAAAACTACTAGCTGCCCGTGTGGAAAATAGGGGCACCCAGAGTTTAGGTTAAAACAATAAACTCCAGGTCAATCATGTGACTAGTGTGTGATATACACGTAAATGTGTATATTTTATCCGCATATTTATCTTATTTTATCTTTTAAATAATTGATATTGTGCATTTATAGTTGTGTTTACAGATTATTTTTTATGAATGGATTAACGCACTTAATTGTTGAAAAGCTTGAAGAATTTGTGCGAGAAGAGTGTTGAATTTTAAAGCTGGATTAAAGCTTGAAGACCTGAAGAAAAGTTGCCATTCAATCGCCTTCTGTTGCATATTTCAAAGACAAGATTCAATGCTTTTCCATAACGATCGCTTGGAGTTGTTATTCATTCTCAAGTCAATTGGAGTTGAAGCCCGCAACCTATTTTCCATGACATCTGCATGCATTCACATTGGTCTAGTTGTTAATTGGGCTAAGTTATTTGTCCCATATCATGTAATTTGCAAGGCTTCTCATTCATGCGCTGCACGCGTTCACACTGAGCTACTTGATTAATGTGTTATTTTGAAAAAGGGGTTTTTGTCCCACATTGTGGAATTTGCCAAGTAGCCTTGGCCAATACAACTATAAATACCTTGTATCTTATTCATGTAAAAACACACTTAGTTTTATTCTGTAATCCTTTGCTTGGAATAAAACTCTTCTTTCTCTCTTCTATTTAGTTTTTATTTGCATTTTATTTATGTTCATGTCTGTTATTTTCTTTTTATTTTCTTTTCTTTTAGCTATGTCTAGATAATCCTCTTTGATTAGGGGGTGACGACGCTAATAGATATGATTCAATATGAATCACATAGCCAAAAGATTAGAACTTCATGTATGTAGATCTAGATTTGAACTAAGGGTTAGATCTGAACCTTCATACCCTGTGTCGTTTAAGAGTTGTGCTCCTTCACAGGGTATATTCGAGTTCGATCTAACACTTATCAGATTTAGATTTAATATTTAGGGTTTTAGAAATAAAATAGTGAATCTGTCCTGATAGCCTATGGTTGTTTAAGAGCTGAACTCCTGCATAGGCTATACTTGTTGTTATTTACATATTTGTTTCTAGAAACCTAATTATAGTTGATTCATGTTTGTGACAGAAACATGAATTAGATCTGTATTTATTCGATTGGCTATTGATGAATATTAATCTAATCTATGTCATTATCCCCTAATTGCTTTCTCTTATTGTTAAAACTCTCTTTTTGTTTATTTTCTGTGTTTGCAACCAATCAAAATTCTGAATAACTTGATTGGATTTATTAATTAAAATAATTTTGGTCCCAGAGTTCGACACCCTCTACAACAATCCTTGTTGTTTAGGAAAGCCGAACGGAATTTACAGTTGTTTACAATTGTTTAATTTGTTCGCAAACAAATTTTGGCGCCGTTGCCGGGGATCAAAATTATTTTTATTTTTAAATCCTTCGAGTTATTTTTTTTCCATTTATTTTCTTCTTTTTCCATAAAAAAAAACTCACAAAAATATTTTATTTTCTAATTTGTTTTAGTTTTATTTTTATTTTATTCCTTTTGTTGTCTTTTATATATAGCAGAAAATTCTTGATTGGTTTGATTTGGTGTTAGTCAATGATACCGTAATCTTCCAATTAAGAGAAAAAACAAAAAAAAAAGTTGCCAATTTTTCTTTTAAATTTCTTTCCTCTTTTACATATTTTTCTGTCGTAAAAAAAAATGCCATATTTGTTTTGATTTCTTTCCTATTTCTTTTCACTTTTCTTCCTTCTATTTACAATTTTTTTATTTATATATAAAAAAAAACCTTTTTGTAATTTTATATCCCCAATCTCCGATCTCTCTTATAATTCTTCCTTTTTTATTCATTTCCTTTTACACCTGATTTCACCAATTCAAATTGCCAAAATTGTGTTCGATTTCTTGCCATCTATTTTCTCAAATTTCTTTCCCATTATTTTTCTTAGATTTCCTTTTTTTAAAAAAAATTCTTTCCAAACTCTCATATTTCATTCTCTTACAATAAAAAAATATAAAATAAAATTTCTTGCCCTTTTTTGTGCAATTTTTGTTCTTTTTGTTTCCCTTTTTTCTCATTTACTTCTTTCCGATTTTTCTTCTACACAATCTCTTCTCTCTCTTCTATTTTGACAACAATAAAAAAAATTGCATTTTTTTATTTATTTCTTTCCACTTTTATTTGCATCTTGCCTCCTCCTTTCAACATTTCCATATAAAAAATTTCAACTTTTCTAACAATTCCTTTCTTTTAATTCTTTTCTTTCAAATTTCTTTCCACCTTTCCACACCTCTACTTTTACAACAATTCTAATTAAAAAAAAAACTTGCAAATTTAGTTTGATCTCTTTCCTTTTCTACTTTCTTTTCTATTCATTACCATTCTTTCTTCATTTATTTCCTTCCCTTTCTTTCATTAATTTCGTTCCAACTTTTTCCAATTTCTTTCCCCTCTTTTCCGTTATTTCTTTCCAAATTTTTCTACTATCTCTTTCTATTTTTCAGCAATTCTCTATAAAAGAAAAAAAATGCTTTTATTACAATTCCTTTCCTTTCTTTTCTTTAATTTCTTTCCAAACTTCTCTACTTTCCAATATTCCTTGTATAAATACATTCCTTTTCCCAAAATAAAAAAAAATCCTTTTTCAATTCTTTCCAATTTTCTTTCTTCTGTCTACATATACCCATCCTCTTCAACCTCTTCATCACAAACAATAGTCACCACAACCACTTCTCAAATCAATACCCCATCCTCTTCCTTTGTTTTTTTTTCTTCTCATAATTTATAGTTCTCCTTGTTCCCTTTAAAAAAAAATCCTTTTCTCTTCTTTGAATTTTGTAAGTTGGTTCTAGCTTTCTTTTCCCAAATCCTTTTTTTTTAAAAAAAATTTGTTTTCTTTGTTTGTTATATATTTTCTTTTGTTTCTTAAAAAAAAAGGAAGAAAGAGATTTCATCTCTTTGTTTAATTTTTTTTTTATTAGCCTTAGTTTTATTTTGTTTTTGTTTTAGTGCCATTTTAGTTTTCCTTCCAAAAAAAAGTCAAAAAAGAGAAAGAGAGAACTCAAACAAAGGCCAAAGCAGAAAGAATTCAAGGCTCAAGCAAACAAATCAAGGAATCGAAGTCAAGCAAAGAAATCAATTCAAAGGCCAACGAGAAGTGAAGAGTTCAGCCAAGTGATTTGCAAACAGATTTGATTGGAGCGGTTGCACACCAAGTGGGGTGTGAACGCGCTAGCGCTACTCAACTGCACTCGACGGACTGCCGATCGAGGTGAGATTTTTCTAAACTCTACAGGGACTGCTGCTGCAAATAAAAAAATAGACATTGCTTGTAAAAATCTTCTGCAGGGGCAGCGGCTTGCTTGTACAATCTTTTAATTTCTGCAATTCTTATTTCTGCATCTGTGTTCATTCTGTTAAGGGCAATACCCCAATTCACATAAGGTGAGGGATTTCATCACCCTTTCCTTAGCCCACAAACTGCATTCATCATAGAATCTGACTAATAATAACGGTTAGACATTGGACCTAAGGGAGTCACGGGCTCATATAGGGCTTAATTGTATTGTGATAGTTGATTTATTTGGAACGAATTATTTCTTGGTGTCTAGACTACGGCAGAGAAATAACCGTTTATAAATATTATGGTGATTTGTAAATATTATATCGGTTGTTACTCTGAAGGTACTTAAACCTTCGGCTGCATTGCTAGGGTGATTCCTGGTGCACCAATAACTCTTGTCCGTTAACTGGCTGAGAAATCTTTTGGTCTAAGTAATCAAACGTGTCACTATATAATTTTGAGTTAGGAGCTATCAAGGACAGAAAATTTCATTGTAGCTAATTTCTGTGTGTGATTGTTTTGTGTATAAAAAAAATTCAAAATTCCTCAAAAACAAAAAAAAATTGAAAAACAAATAATTTTTTTTCCTCTCTTTTAAATCTCACTAGTCTGTAGGTCGTACTCTTCTAAAAAAAAAGGAATAAAGAATAAAGAAATGATTGGGTGCACATTGTTAACTACCAAAAAGCTCATTCAAACTTTTTGTCCAAAAGTACGAGTTCACCAACTTGGGTTCAAGAGCATCCTCTGGTCGGTCCAGGCTGAAGCTAATCTGGTTGGTCGTTCCATCAAGCACACAGAAGCTCAGGTCGTGCACCGCCTCTACAACGCGGTCGTTCATTGCAGATTTGGTCGAGCATCCTGTTCATTTAAGCCTGATCGGTTCGGATTGGCATCAGCGGAGGGTCGTTCTCATCAGCTTCGGATCGTTCTTTCTCACATCAGAGCGTCTGGTCGGTTCAGGCACCTCAACATATCTGATCGATCCCTCTTTCCAGAAGCCTGCTCCGTCTTAATATTGGAAGATTCCTGGTCGATCCTCCCATTGCAGAAGCCTCCTGGTCGTCCCTTTAGTCTCTGGTCGGTCCATACTCCATATAAAAAAGGAGTGTAAAACCGACCAGCCTAAAAAGGAGTGTAAAACCGACCAGCATAAAGGAGTGTAAAACCGACCAGCATAAAGAAGGAGTGTAAAACCGACCAGCCTAAAAAGGAGTGTAAAACCGACCAGCCTAAAAAGGAGTGTAAAACCGACCAGCATAAAGAAGGAGTGTAAAACCGACCAGCATAAAGAATGAGTGTAAAACCGACCAGCATAAAGAACGAGTGTACCGACCAGATAAAAACGAGTGTACGGACCAGATAAAAATGAGTGTACTGACCAACCACCAGATAAAAACGAGTGTATGGACCAGATAAAAACGAGTGTATGGACCAGATAAAAACGAGTGTACTGGCCAGCATGTAAAAAAGGAGTGACAGTTTTGTAAATACGACAAATCCGACCAATCGCCAACCTAGCGCCAACTTTACACTCTAAATTACAAGTGTGCCACTACCCTTCAATTCCAACTATAAATACCCCCCATAATTCACATGAAAGGGGGAGGAGGGGACTACCCCGAAGGGCTGCAAAAATCATTGCTCCAAGCTATCTTCAAGCTTCATCCATGGCTTCCATAGCTTCATCCTTCATTCATCATTAAATTCCTACAAAATTCTACCTCAAAGGAGAGGAGCATTCATTCTTTAGAGGAGCATTCATTCTTTAGAGGAGCATTCATTCTTTCAAGGAGCATTCATTCTCTAAAGGAGCATTCATTCTTTCAATCATAAAGCAAGCAAAAAGAGGGATATGAATGTAATGAGAGATTCTATGCATGTTGTAGAAAGAGATATCATAATGAAAATGCTTGGAAAGTGGATGTAGATTCATCTCGAATCGAACCACTATAAAAATTCTCTTGTCTTTACTTTGTATTTTTACTTTTGTGAATCGCGGCCTCATATACAAATTCTAAAGGTTTTCTAACGCCCCGCCTTTGAAAAGGTGACGTGCTTTCCAAGCATCTCGCCTCTGATTTGGTAACGTGTTCAGAAACACCTCTTTGGTTGTTATACCAATTTTTGGTGTAAACAATTAGGCGCCCACCGTGGGGCCGTGATCACATCTTCAAGCTCAATCACCCGTCCAGAGTTGGAATCCCTGGAGAAGCTCTCTTCGAAGTTCGGATCTATAACCGAAATGATGGCGAAATCCAAAAAGGCGAATAGCAAATCCGTTGGAGGAGCCGAAGGTATCGCCAACAACGAAGCTACACCTCAAACTAATCTTCTGGAGGTTGGCCAAAATTCCATAAGCGGAGCTGGTGTCACAAAAGGCGAGCTAGATGTTGTGGTTGCCAACATAAACCAACGAATTGATGCCGCTTCCAAAGCTATGATGGATAAATTGGATGCCAACCTCGGAGTTCGCCCTAATCCTACTCTTCAAAGGGCTCAAGTCAATCTCGATGAGAAGGAAGGTTCTTCCGCTTCCGACCGAAATCTTAATAATGGCATGGAAGATGCTGAAGGCCGAGAACATGACGATAATGGAGCCAAGGTTGTGGACGCCAATCCATGTGCTAACAATCATTCTGCCCGATATACTCGAAATGTTGTTAGTCCCGCAAGGGCACTTCCTACATCCTTAAACCGTGTTGACTTGCTAAGGCAAAGATCCGGTAAAGGGATCGAAGTTGGTGCCGCGGAACAACGCAACGCTGAAGAGTGTATTGCAGGAATGATTGAGCAGGCTATGAAAAAGAACCAAGCTTGCAAGGATGACGAGAGGGACTGGGACTTCTCTCCAAGTCGAACTCCATTCACCGAGAGGGTCCTGCAAGCGGAGTGTCCAAAGAAGTTCACTCCTCCCACTTTACCTCCATACAATGGTCTTACTGATCCCAATTATTTCTTGTTCAAGTATGAGTGGGGCATGACCGCAGCTAAAGCTACCGACGGGATGAGATGCACTTACTTTCCTCTTTACTTGGAAGGAGCTGCCTCACTATGGTTCACCAAGCTGCAACCAGAATCCATTGATCAATTCTCGGATCTGACCAAAAAGTTCAAGGAGCAATTTCGCTTATATGCTGTTAAGGCTAAGGATGCTATAACTCTCTCATCGATGAAACAAAATCCCGGAGAAACAGTCAAAGCATTTCTTAGTCGCTTTAATGTTGCTCTTTCCGAAGTACGAAATGCGGAGCCTCGCATAATCCTCATGTCGCTTCTCAGCGCAATAGATGCAAATAGTGAATTTGGCAAATGGATTAAAATGAAAGAGCCAACCACGCTTGATAAATTTTACAAGAAAGCGGAAGAATACATGAGGATAGACAAAGATCCTTCAGTTGACCCAAGTAATACTACAGAGGATAAAAGGAGTGATAATGCCCACAAACCTCAGTGGCAAAAACGATTCAATGATGGGAATGGGAACAAAGCTAACAAGAAATCTCGCCTCCCCGATCTTCCCGAATTGACTCCTTTGAATGACTCTATTGTAAACATCTTCTTGGCCACGAAGGATACCGAAGATTATCCAGAACCTCGCCCGATAAAGATGAATGACCATTTGCTCAAATCTGGGAAGTACTGTATTTACCACAAGCAGTCTGGCCACGACACCAATGATTGTAGACAACTAAAGTTGTTATTTGAAGAACTAATCAAGAAAGGTCATCTGCAACAGTACATAAAAAGCCCTCAAGCTACAACATCTCAAGGGCAGGGAGCTGCTCAAAATGATTCAAGGCCAATAATCAACTGACAACCACTGTCATTCTTAATGGGCCAAGAATAAGCGATCATCATCGCTCTCCTTTTACTTACCATTTTATTGCTTTACTTTCACCTTCTGTTACATTTGAAATTTCATGTAAACAGTTTGTAATAATTGCTAAGTAAAGCATTGAACTATAGTCATGTAACCAAAAGCATATATGCTTAGTCGAATTCCTTGCTTACAATGTTATGAACAATTCAGAGTTCGAACTTTGCTAAGGAATGATTTCTCATTACAGGTCATCCAATAAATGCTTGATTTCCTCAACAATCTGATGAAATATGGCGACCCCCAATGATTCCAAATTTCATAGTGCAAAAATATTAGTGCAACGATGAAGGGCACATCATGGAACATGAGCAAGGGAGACTGCCAAAAGTCAGATGGAAAAAATTCAACAAGCACAAAGTGTAACCTCATAGAGGTCCAGCTCCTTCAGTCGGGAGGCGAAACACTCATAACAATGAGTGGAAAACCCAAGACCTCTCCGGGGGCACTAAACGGGGGCACTAAACCCAAGACCTCTCCGGGGGCACTAAACCCAAGACCTCTCCGGGGGCAAATAAACAAAGTCCTCCCATAGTGAGGCAAAACAAAGTCCTCCCATAGTGAGGCGAGACAAAGTCCTCCCATAGTGAGGCAAAACAAAGTCCCTCCATAGCAAGGGTCAAAGACCTCCCATAACAGAGGCAAAATAAAAACCCCAACCTTCAAAGGTTCATGGAGGTCCAGGCTCCTTCAGTCGGGATGTGAGCACTTATGACGATAAGTGACTTTAGCCGATGACTGATGCCCGCTCCATGGATCAACACCTTTACCATAAAATCTCACGGAGGTCCAGGCTCCTTCAGTCGGGATGCGAGCACTTATGACGATAAGTGAATGCAGCCGATGACTGATGCCCGCTCCGTGAATCAATATAACCTTCACCCAATGGTTTGCGGGAATCCGTACGCGCAGAACGAAGCACGGGAGCTTGCTAAGGCGAGACGAAGTGTGGGAGTTTGTAGCGCGGAGCAATGCAACCCTCACTTAAAAGTCGCTCAAATTCGCAATACGAAACAATGCGACAATCTACAAATCCTTTCCATAGAAAAAGTTATCTCTCCAAAGCAGAGATCAAAGATACAATGGCTTCTCCAAGTAGAAAGTCCCAAATTTATCAATCATATTCAAAATCGAATACCATGTTTATGCAAATAATGCTTAACAAATCATAACTGTTAAGTGAAGCAGTTCTGCATAGATATGACATTCAATTTATTATACATTATTCATTAATGATTAACTAATCTGTTATTGATGTGGACGATCAATAACAACGTATAAGTCCAAAACCGTGCAAGTGCTTGTTTTCATTACAGAACAGGTGCTATGGAACATATAAGTCCAGTCAAAACGTTCAAACTTGAAGCGTATGGAATCAATAAGTCAAAGCAGGATTTGCCATAGCAAGTAAAAAGCTACGACTGAATTCCAACGTGGACCATGAAAGCAACGTTCTTTTCGAAGCCCGCATTTCTCGCAAGCAAAAAATACAAGCTTCGAGGGGCAAATGTTAACTACCAAAAAGCTCATTCAAACTTTTTGTCCAAAAGTACGAGTTCACCAACTTGGGTTCAAGAGCATCCTCTGGTCGGTCCAGGCTGAAGCTAATCTGGTTGGTCGTTCCATCAAGCACACAGAAGCTCAGGTCGTGCACCGCCTCTGCAACGCGGTCGTTCATTGCAGATTTGGTCGAGCATCCTGTTCATTTAAGCCTGATCGGTTCGGATTGGCATCAGCGGAGGGTCGATCTCATCAGCTTCGGATCGTTCTTTCTCACATCAGAGCGTCTGGTCGGTTCAGGCACCTCAACATATCTGATCGGTCCCGCTTTCCAGAAGCCTGCTCCGTCTTAATATTGGAAGATTCCTGGTCGATCCTCCCATTGCAGAAGCCTCCTGGTCGTCCCTTTAGTCTCTGGTCGGTCCATACTCCATATAAAAAAGGAGTGTAAAACCGACCAGCCTAAAAAGGAGTGTAAAACCGACCAGCATAAAGAAGGAGTGTAAAACCGACCAGCATAAAGAAGGAGTGTAAAACCGACCAGCCTAAAAAGGAGTGTAAAACCGACCAGCCTAAAAAGGAGTGTAAAACCGACCAGCATAAAGAAGGAGTGTAAAACCGACCAGCATAAAGAAGGAGTGTAAAACCGACCAGCATAAAGAACGAGTGTACCGACCAGATAAAAACGAGTGTACCGACCAGATAAAAACGAGTGTACTGACCAACCACCAGATAAAAACGAGTGTATGGACCAGATAAAAACGAGTGTACTGGCCAGCATGTAAAAAAGGAGTGGCAGTTTTGTAAATACGACAAATCCAACCAATCGCCAACCTAGCGCCAACTTTACAGTCTAAATTACAAGTGTGCCACTACCCTTCAATTCCAACTATAAATACCCCCCATAATTCACATGAAAGGGGGAGGAGGGGACTACCCCGAAGGGCTGCAAAAATCATTGCTCCAAGCTATCTTCAAGCTTCATCCATGGCTTCCATAGCTTCATCCTTCATTCATCATTAAATTCCTACAAAATTCTACCTCAAAGGAGAGGAGCATTCATTTTTTTTAAGGAGCATTCATTCTTTAGAGGAGCATTCATTCTTTCAAGGAGCATTCATTCTCTAAAGGAGCATTCATTCTTTCAATCATAAAGCAAGCAAAAAGAGGGATATGAATGTAATGAGAGATTCTATGCATGTTGTAGAAAGAGATATCATAATGAAAATGCTTGGAAAGTGGATGTAGATTCATTTCGAATCGAAGCACTCTAAAAATTCTCTTGTCTTTACTTTGTATTTTTACTTTTGTGAATCGCGGCCTCATATACAAATTCTAAAGGTTTTCTAACGCCTCGCCTTTGAAAAGGTGACGTGCTTTCCAAGCATCTCGCCTCTGATTTGGTAACGTGTTCAGAAACACCTCTTTGGTTGTTATACCAATTTTTGGTGTAAACACACATTGTCGATGTGTAGAACTTTGGTTGATACCACGCTCTTAACCTTCAAGACAATTACAGTGTTATCAAGGAATTACGATTCAGCTTGAAAAATTTTATTCATTTTTGCACTAATTATGGGATGGACAATTTGGGGCTAAACCATTATTATTGAAGCTAGGTGAAATCCTTGGAATGTGAAAGACCTTAAATATATTATTTGATTAATCCACAAGGCGCTTTGGATTTTGTGGGTAGTATCCGCTGAAAATCCTCACGAGACAACACTCGTCCTATTAGGGACACCTAGGGGTTTAACGGCTTGTTGCAAACGCTAAATGCAATCGTGTTTCCTACGAAAGTGTGACATATCAAAGTTTAGTTTATTCGAGGATAAATAAAAAGATAAGTGTGGGGGTATTTGATATACACGTAAATGTGTATATTTTATCCGCATATTTATCTTATTTTATCTTTTAAATAATTGATATTGTGCATTTATAGTTGTGTTTACATATTATTTTTGATGAATGGATTAACGCACTTAATTGTTGAAAAGCTTGAAGAATTTGTGCGAGAAGAGTGTTGAATTTTAAAGCTGGATTAAAGCTTGAAGACCTGAAGAAAAGTTGCTATTCAATCGCCTTCTGCTGCATATTTCAAAGACAAGATTCAATGCTTTTCCATAACGATCACTTGGAGTTGTTATTCATTCTCAAGTCAATTGGAGTTGAAGCCCGCAACCTATTTTACATGACATCTGCATGCATTCACATTGGTCTAGTTGCTAATTGGGCTAAGTTATTTGTCCCATATCATGTAATTTGCAAGGCTTCTCATTCATGCGCTGCACGCGTTCGCACTGAGCTACTTGATTAATGTGTTATTTTGAAAAAGGGGTTTTTGTCCCACATTGTGGAATTTGCCAAGTAGCCTTAGCCAATACAACTATAAATACCTTGTATCTTATTCATGTAAAAACACACTTAGTTTTATTCTGTAATCCTTTGCTTGGAATAAAACTCTTCTTTCTCTATTCTATTTAGTTTTTATTTGCATTTTATTTATGTTCATGTCTTTTATTTTATTTTCTTTTAGCTATGTCTAGCTAATCCTCTTTGATTAGGGGGTGATGACGCTAATAGATATGATTCAATATGAATCACATAGCCAAAAGATTAGAACTTCATGTATGTAGATCTATATTTGAACTAAGGGTTAGATCTGAACCTTCATACCCTGTGTCGTTTAAGAGCTGTGCTCCTTCACAGGGTATATTCGAGTTCGATCTAACACTTATCAGATTTAGATATAATATTTAGGGTTTTAGAAATAAAATAGTGAATCTGTCCTGATAGCCTATGGTTGTTTAAGAGCTGAGCTCCTGCATAGGCTATACTTGTTATTTACATATTTGTTTCTAGAAACCTAATTATAGTTGATTCATGTTTGTGACAGAAACTTGAATTAGATTTGTATTTATTCGATTGGCTATTGATGAATATTAATCTATGTCATTATCCCCTAATTGCTTTCTCTTATTGTTAAAACTCTCTTTTTGTTTATTTTCTGTGTTTGCAACCAATCAAAATTCTGAATAACTTGATTGGATTTATTAATTAAAATATTTTTGGTCCCAGAGTTCGACACCCTCTACAACAATCCTTGTTGTTTAGGAAAGCCGAACGGATTTTACAGTTGTTTACAATTGTTTAATTTGTTCGCAAACAATGTGAGAACTAAAACAGTTATTAATCTTTGTTTTAAAAGAGAGCAATTCTAGGGACCACGCCGTATAACACGGAACGGGTTTCCTCCCAAGAACACTAGTGCATATAACAAAACAGCGCAATGCTTTTTAGAAAAATGAAGCTATTATAAGACCCAGGTCCCATCACACAATGCAATGCAAGCCGGAGAATAGGGATTTACCTTATAATAGCCAAACATGCTTGGTACGTTTAAAACAAATCATTTGATACTATAATAAGTGTATAGTGTCAAAACAATTTCAATCATAAATATCAATCATAGACGACATGGGTACCATATATCATGTCACCATACTAGTTCTACAATTAAAACCGCAATATCACGTATTGGAAATTGGATTTCCGTCATGAGTCGAGGCAAGGGGCAAGCTCCTCCCCGATTCAAGACACTCTAGCAAATGCCTCGGGACCACACACAGCGATCCCTTGGATCCTCCAAGGTCGGTCCTCTCTTACTTTTGAGAATTGGCAATTCCTGAACACACGTTTCCCAGTCCTATAGGACCTATATCCGAGGCGCCTCGTATCCAACAACCACACAGGTGAAAAGTATATAAATGTCAGCCAGTTTAAGCTCTGACACCACCCCTAGCTAGAAAGAAACGTCGTGCACTCCTTGGGTCCTTATCCCGTTTTTGACTCATACCGAGGTGTGAGGCTCGCGAATTCACGTTATACACAAAGCTGCGCCACACAGGCCGTGCTTTGATCATCAACCACAAGACTTTGCTTTTCAATAGAAGCCTTGATCAATTGCCACTTACGCGTGCCACACTGGCAATTCACTCCATGCGACTGGTGTCCATCGATATACAACCTCTGAGCTCGTACGTCTCAGAGAAGGGCGTTAAGCAAGATAATAAATTCTCCGTCGCCAAACAGATGTATATTTAATAGAGATCAATCAACACAGAATAAAATCCAATGTCAGACACACAGTCCATTTACAAGTTCGTTCTGGGTCTGAATGAAACCGGAGGCACTTTCCTCGCATATCCATCGATCTCCAAGTACGTCTGGATGATCACCAACTGATTCCCTCATCTTGGGTGTACAGCCCAATCAAGATCATCAGTAATCACCCAAACGATGTGAAGACTTCCGGTCTTCAACCACCGTCTTCATCTTCGACATCTCGTCGAATCGGTTATTCAGAATGGGTATAAACCCGGCCTTTCTGAATAACCCGCGTACATAATAAACACGTGTTACACAAACACCTCATACGCCTCATTCCAATTCAGAATAATATTTTATTCACATTTTCACACCATTAGGGAATAGGTTCCCATTAATTTTATCCAAGATAAATTCTTCTAAATTTATTCTTTAATCTTCCTTTGGATATCATTTCAAACCGTATTATGGTTTTTCAAACTAGTCGGGATTAGCAAACCACACCGAAGTAATTATTTATTTTATTTCCCAATCCCAACCTATATATCCCATGGAGCAAAACTGGTAATACTCCATATCTAACACCACGGTGTTATCGGTAAAATTAACTACCACTTCACGTTCAAATCTAATTAAAGATTTAACTATCGCTTTGGAGCAAAACTAGTGATACTACATTCTCGATCACTTTTCAGATTTGATAGGTTAAATTATCAATTCACATTTCAATGTAATTAAAGATTCATTAAAACTCCACTTAGTTTTAATCTTTACAAAAATCAATATCCTTTCTTTACTGGGTTAAAGAACCAATGTCATCTAAAACACTGTTCACGATAAACCCAAAATTACATTCAAATTCAAATCCAATTAAATATTATTTAATTGATACACTTCATTAAATCTAAATAGAAAGATTTAATCTTTTCCTCTATTGGGCTTAAGAATCGGTGTTAATGAAGACACCATCCACGACAAACCCAAATCACGTTTGATATTAAATACAAGGCTTTGAATAGAAAATATACCGGCTTATATTCAATATCAAATTCTGAAACCAACAAATATCGTATTGGAAATAACGATATAAAATATATCATTCAAATTCCCACAACAATATCTGTATAATCACGAAATCCAACATCGAAAAATTCCGAAGATAATTTTGATTCAAATCCATCCCAATTCACGTATTGGAAATTCTGATTATTTTTAAAACCACCTTCAAATTCAATTTATTTATTTCAAAAATAAATTGATTTTAATTCTAGTTCAAAACTAGTTCATTTCGATAAAAATCTATTTTTATCTTTTCAAATGTGGAATTTTCACCCCAGTTCTTCAAAAACTATTTCTTATGATTTTACACAAATTATAGATATTTTTAATAATTTTATCAAAGCCCGTACAGTCGATTTCCATCAACGGCCATCGAACTGCACTTATAACGACCTTTTTCAAATTTGATTTGGACATAATTCCAAATCCAACCGTTAGATTTCAAATTTCTAATATTCATTGGAAAGATCTTTTCGATACGAACCCAACGGTTTTGGTTTCAGGAGAATCCGACTGTCGGATCTCCCGTAATGTCAATTCGAAGTCAATGGTCAAAATTCGCGAACTGCCGCAGCGCGACGCGTTCTATTCAGGCCATTTAATATATAATATATATATATATTATATATTTCGTCGATTTCAATTCAAAACGTATTTATAATTCGTTTTAAATTTGTTTTCAAAACGATTTCAACTTCATATTCAATTTCGAATCGAAATTGAATATTCCACATCATCGATATACAAATGATAATATTTTCAAAACTTTATAATTTGAAATCACTTCCCTTTTTATATTCATTATATAAACGAATAAAATCGATATAAATATCGCTCACGTCAAAATGGCGCATCTCTAATCAACACGGCTTTATATATTTCAATAAATTCATTATTCTATTCAACAAATGAATATTTATTCTATTCAACACATGAATCTACATTTCATTCAACACATGAATATTCTCAACACATGAGCACTGTCAACACATGACTATTTTTGTTATTTAAAATATTTTATAAAATTATGGTATCTATCTTTTGATTTTCAAATCAGACTCCAACTGTAAAGTAGTAAGAGAATGATTCCCTAAATATTAACGCCGAAGGACGAAACCAATATCAGATCAATACCCAGGAAACCATTCATCTTATCTATTTTCCAGTTAGTTTCTAATCTTTAAATATGATAAATGTTGGCTAGCTTTTTGACCAAGCCACCAAGGTTCACACACAAGAAGAAAGTATGAGATTTCGCTCCTCAAGTTCACAGAAGATCGGATAGTCCGTGCGGATCGCCCCCATTCGGATCGCACCATCGGATCGCTGAAGCGGGTCGCGACCCGATCCCCCTTTTGCCATCACGAACCGATCCGATCCCCGAAGGCGTGGCGAAGCTGCTGACCAAGTCTACCTCGATCCGCATATGACGGATCACGAGACACCTGTCCACAACGGCTAATTTGACTGACTCTTCATCAAGCCACGATCCGATCCGATATTCTCGGGATCTGCGCCACGTGTGACCGTGATCCGCCTGATAGAATCATCTATAAATAGCCCAGAGATTGGCATTTTTGGGGATCTTTTGGCAGTTTTGAGTGTTGATTCCACCATTGCTATCATACCACTATTTCTTGTCAATTATACCTCGAGATTATTGAGAGAAATCACAATTGTAAGAGGGAGATTGAGTGAAACTGTTGATTGTACTAGCATTCAAAGTATAATCAATAATATATAAAGTGGACATAGGCTCGTTAACGCCGAACCACCATAAATCATGTGTGTTTCTTCATTTTTCTCTATTCTCTACATATAATTCTCTGCATATTATAACGATTTGGGTGTTAGGTCCAAATTTTGATCTAACATTTTGGTGCTTTCACTGAGAATTGAACTCAGGATATTGGATTGTTTCTCCGTTGTTTGGATATTCAAGTCCGAAGAAAACAGTCCTGAAACCTCACTGTTCAGACTTTTGAAGATTTCAACGATACCTGATATCATGGCTGGAAAGAAGTCTAAGGAAGTACGAGCTTCACAGGCGAATGAGGCTGCGAATGAAGCGATTAAAGAGAGCGTGCATGAACAGTTCAATGAAGGACCATCGGATCGCGGAACGGAGATGGCGAACTGAACCGTGGAGGACGACGCGAACCGAACAGTTTAAGGGGTCGTCACCAGGTCCCACGATAACACCATGAATCCCCCTCCTAATGTTACCACGATCCGATCCCAGGAGGGCATTGCGAGCCACCGACACCGATCCACCACGATCCGAAGTGATGACCGGATTACAACTCGACCTGGAAAGGAGCCTATAGCTCGCTCTTCCCGTCCTGGTCCCTTTGTTCGACCTGGCTCAAGCTCTCTGCGCATAAGGGAAAATGTTGATGATCGGTATGACCCCTCTGCTCCAGTTACTGAAGGAGATCTCTCTCGCTTCGTTGAAATGTGGGATAGGCTGTTTGACGAAATAACTGCTCAAAGGCAGGAAAGCTCCATGCTGCGACGGAATTTGACTGCTATGGATAGACGTCTGGATGATCTTGTAAGGCAAAGAACGCCTCCTCCAGTCCGTCCGCTCACCCCAGAGTTCTCTTCTTCATCGGAGGAATCGCCAAGACCTCCGCGGCGACTGTATGAGCGGGCTGAAAACATAGAACAGCTCTGATTTGGAACCTTGCCATCACGGGAGGAAGAGACACTTGGTGAAGGACCCTCAAACCGCAACTTGAACAATCTAGCAACGACTCCCAGAGCGCGAGTTGTTGATAGTCCTGTCGAGAATAGACCACCTCAGCCCCTTCGCTGTACAAATGATCATGGTAGCAGGGGGCAACGAAGCCCTATCCGAGCTCCAGATTTCATGGCTATTCCCAGAAGAGAGGTTGGAGACCCCCGCAGAGCGGGAAGTGTTGATCCCGAGCCTATAGTAACCGCTGCAAATCTTGGGCCAATGGTTAGACAAATCCTAGCAGATAGCCACGGACAAAGGAATGAGGATTGGGGGATTGATCGCAGCCACACCCCTTTTACCGATGACATTCTAGATGTAACATTCCCGAGGCGCTTCAACATGCCTCAGATGAACCGTTACGCGTGTAGATCTGATCCAATCCAACATCTAATGAGATATTCTTGGTCAATGACCGCCGCTGTAGCTTCCGATGCTGTAAAGTGCAAAGCATTCCCTATATTCCTGGAGGATGTAGCGTTATTATGGTTTACTCGCTTACCAGCAAGATCAATTTCCAGTTTCAGGGAATTAAGTGAAAAGTTCGTAGAACAGTTCCGCATTTATGCACAAAGGTCGAAAAGTGTGATTGACCTGTTCCTTGTCAAACAACGACCAGGTGAGAGCTTGAGGGTGTATCTGGATCTTTTCAACCTAGCCGCCACTGAAGTCAAGGATCCCCATGAGTCGACTGTTGTGGCAACCCTAATTGATGGGGTAGATAAAGATACTGAATTTGGGAGATACCTGGCTGGCAAACCACCTCATACTAGAGAACTGTTTTACGAGAAAGCAAACGTACGCTTACGTCAGGAGGAAGTATATGCTAACTGGAAGATGAAAATGGTAAATAAGGAGGAAATCCAAAGTAATGTTGCCATCAAGCAAACCGGAGACAACTCGGGAAAGGTTGAAGTCAACGTTGGGAACCGAAGCCAGGGCGGCGGCCGCCAGTCAGGAAACAATGGTAACAAAAGTAATGGCAATAATCGGAAGATAAATCGGGGGAACGATTCCCAGAGAAGGACCCGTCCCAGGTCTTTCGAAAGTTATACGCCAATAAATGATACTTTAGAGAATATATTCATTGGCTCGTACAACGTTCTCCAACGTAAAAGGCCTCCTCCAAGAGATTCGACGGAGAAAGAACGTGAGACGGGGAAGTTGTCTCTTCCATCAGACTTACGGCCACTCTACAAATGAATTTCGTCATCTGAGAGACGTAGTTGAGAGGTTGCTCCGAGAAGGGAAGTTGGATGAGTACCGGGTGACTCCTAGAGACAGGGGGCAAGCTATTCAGACCCCGAACCAAAACCAGAATCAACCTACTGCCAGGCCAACTGTCCAGCAAAAAGGAAAGGATCTTGTTATCAATACCATAATCGGAGGGCTTCACCTAGCCGGGCATAGTTTCAAGGAGATGGACCAGTACGTAAACGCAGCAAAGCATCATCTTAAGGAAGGAGAGTGTAGCAACCCTGAGGACAATGTCCTAGTAAAACAACAAAAGATGATGTCAGATGACGTCATTTTCCGCAACCGAGAGAGTATTGGAGTCCATGCTCCGACCGAAGATCCATTTGTAATCACAGTTCCTATTGGCCCGGCCACTGTCCATAAAGTTTTAGTGGATAATGGGAGTTCAGTCAACATTCTATTCAAAAAGACGTTTGATTTAATGAACCTTGAATTGAAAGATTTAAAGCCATGTGAAGGATGGATCCGTGGATTTAACGGGGCTTCAACTGCTCCAATGGGATATGTAGAGCTGCCGGTAACACTTGGGGAAGGAGAACACCAGAGAGTGAGAATTCTTCCCTTCGTGGTTTTGGATATTGAATCGCCTTATAATGCCTTCTTGGGCCGACTGGCCCTAGCAAAGTTTAGAGCTCGTATAGCCCCCTGGTGCTTGTTATTGAAGTTTCCTACGGAAGCTGGTGTTGGCATAGTCAGAGGAGATCAGGTTGCTGCACGTGCATGTTACATTGCAGAGCTAAAGCTACTCCGTAAAGGAAAAGATATAGAGACTAAAGACGCTTCTTCCCCCACAAGGGAGGATACGTCATAGCAATTAAAGAGAATGACTATAGGTGAGTCGCCCAGAGAACTGCCCGAGGATATAGATCCCAGAGAGGACGAAGAGACTGGGGGCAGAATGGTGGATCCCAACGAAACGACTGTGGATGTACCAATCGATGATAGCGACCCAGAGAAGGTCCTGAAGATTGGATCCAGTTCGAGCTAAAGAACTGACGGATTTCCTGAAAGGTAACTTGGATGTATTTGCTTGGACCCACGCGGACATGTGTGGGATATCTCCATCAATCATGAGCCATTCATTGAGCATTAACCCAAAGCATCCCCCTGTAAAACAAAAAAGGCAAATGCTGGGCCCAGAGAGGTCCGCAGCCTTGAAAGAAGAAGTTGAAAAGTTAAGAAGTAATGGATTCATCAGAGACTCAACCTACCCAGATTGGATTTCAAATCCAGTTTTGGTAAAGAAGGCCAATGGGAAGTGGCGTACGTGTATTGATTTTTCGGATTTGAATAAAGCCTGCCCAAAAGATAGCTTTCCGTTACCCAGAATTGATCAGTTGGTAGATTCAACGGCAGGGCATGAGCTTCTCTCTTTCATGGATGCTTATTCAGGATATAACCAAATTCCTATGCATGTTCCAGATCAAGAACACACTAGCTTCATTACTGATCTGGGATTATACTGCTACGTGGTAATGCCTTTTGGTTTGAAGAACGCAGGCGCTACATATCAACGGTTAGTGAACAGAATGTTCTATAACCAGATTGGGAAAACGATGGAGGTGTACGTTGACGACATGTTGGTTAAGTCCAGACAATCGTCCGATCACACTACAAACTTGGCAGAGATGTTTGGTATTCTTCGAAAGTATGGGATGAAACTCAACCCAACGAAATGCTCATTTGGGGTTGCATCCGGGAAATTCTTGAGATTCATTGTCAGCTCGCGCGGGATCGAAATTAATCCAGACCAGATTGTAGCAATCAGAGACATCCAGGAGCCAAGACAAATCAAAGATGTGCAGAGCCTTGCGGGGAAAGTAGCAGCATTAAGCAGATTCATCTCTAGAGCGACAGACAAATACATTCCGTTCTTTGAATTGATAAAGCGAGGAAAACGCAATTTTAAGTGGACTCCTGATTGCATTGAAGCATTTCAGAGCCTGCTGAATCATCTGGAGAGACCCCCGATACTGTCTAAGCCGGTGGATCACGAGGATTTATTCGTGTACTTAGCAGTGTCGTCCCACGCGATCAGCTCAGCGTTAGTGAGAGAGGAAGACAAGGTTCAGAGGCCAGTGTACTACGTGAGCAAGAAATTGACGGCAGCTGAGCAGAATTATCCAAGGATAGAAAAGCTGGCATATAGTTTGTTAATTGCATCTAGAAAGCTTCGACATTATTTCCAAGCTCATCCCATCACCGTGTCCACTGATCATCCGCTCAAGCAAGTTCTACAGAGACCAGAAGCTTCTGGAAGGCTGCTCAAGTGGAACATTGAACTGAGTCAATTTGATTTGAATTTTCAGCCCCGACGATCGATACGGGGGCAAGTGCTGGCAGATTTCATAGCAGAATTTACTGTCTCGGAGGACGACATGGTAAACGAAGAGGCTGACCCACCAAAGTTACTTCTCGATCCTAGTGCATGGAAATTGTATATTGATGGTGCTAGGAATGATAAACGATCCGGTGCCGGAGTGGTGCTTGAAACTCCCGAAAAGCGACTGATATCCTATGCTATCCGATTGGAATTTCATGCCACCAACAACGACACCGAATATGAAGCCCTGGTAGCTGGGCTAAAGATCGCAAAGGAGTTATAGATCACAAAGCTGGACATATTTTGTGATTCCAAGTTGGTTGTAAATCAGGTCACTGGAACGTTCCAAGCTAAAAGCCCAAGATTGATTTCGTATTTGGAGAAAGTAAAGGAGTTGCTGATAGGTTTTGATCACTACAGTATCTCTCATATTCCGCGATCAGAGAACCAACAGGCAGATAAATTAGCCAAGATGGCTAGTTCCGACGATCCTGAAGAGATCGGGCTAGCCCCAGTTGAAGTGCTTCGGTTCCCTAGTATAGATCAGATGGAAATTGATCTGGTACTAGAAACTAAGCCGGAAAGGGAGTCATGGATGACCCCTCTAAAGAATTTCCTGATGAATGGAACGCTTCCGACCAAGAAGAGTGAGAGGCGTAAAGTAATTCGTAAAGCTTCCCGATATGTTCTGCAAGGCGAAGTCCTGTATAGACAGGGATTTTCGATGCCTCTTCTTCGGTGTATAGCCCATGACGACATCAAACGTGTACTGCAGGAAGTGCACGAAGGTGAATGTGGCGATCACACTGGAGGGCAAACTCTGGCAAAAAAGGTGTTGCGGTATGGTTATTTCTGGCCTACCATAAACAAAGACGCGACAAAGTACGCGCGACGTTGTGATACTTGCCAAAGATTTTCAAGGATTCCCAGGGCACCACCTGGTCAGTTAAAAACAATGACAAGTCCGTGGCCTTTCGCTATGTGGGGAATTGATATCATTGGAACCCTCCCTATAGCAAAAGGCGGAGCAAAGTTCGCCATTGTAGCTGTAGACTACTTCACCAAATGGGTTGAGTCCGAACCGTTGACTGCAATTACAACCAAGCGAGTGATCAATTTCGTTGTTAGGAACATTATTTGCCGGTTCGGGATTCCGAAGATCGTCGTAACTGACAATGGAACCCAATTTGACAGCAGCGAATTCAGGAACTTCTGCCAGAAATACCACATCGAGAAACGGTACACCTCTGTGGCATATCCGCAGTCGAACGGACAGGTTGAAGCGGCGAATAAAGTGATCAAGTCCATTCTAAAGAGAAGATTGAAGCGGGCCAAAGCTATGTGGGTCGATGAGTTACCCTTGGCATTATGGGCCTACAGGACGGCATATAAATCGGCAACAGGCCATACCCCCTTCTCCCTTGCTTTTGGAGCAGAGGCAGTCATCCCGGTTGAGCTAAAAGTACCATCTCACCGAGTTACTTATTACGATCCAATGATTAATAACGAGTTGCTCCTTGAATCCCTAGATTCAATAGAAGAGAAGAGGGATGAAGCAGACTTGCGTGCCTTGAGACACAAGCAACAGGTCGCTCGATACTACAACAAAAAGGTTCAAGCCCGAACCTTTGAACCCGGAGACTTGGTTCTGAAGCGTGTCTTTCCGCCCCCGAATCATATGGGTGCGAAGTGGGAAGGACCGTACTCCATTCTACGAAGGCTTGATAATGGAACCTTCAAGCTAGCTACAGTGGATGGAGAAGAAATCCCCAGAGTGTGGAATGCCCAACATTTGCGGCCTTATCTGACATAAAGATGTCGGATTTATTATTTTGTTTCATAGGACCATGTAAAAGGCACGACTTGCCTAGAATAGTCCAATTTTTTTGAGCAAAAGATTATAAAGTGGACATAGGTCACGATTTGACCGAACCACTATAAAAATACCGTGTGTCGTTTACCTTTATTGCACTATTATTTATCCGCTTTTCTATCTTTATGAAATTTGCTGTAAACTATGCGGCAATCACTGGAACATGTGACTCCAGGTGCCTTCCATCAGAATGGAGAGCAATCCGCAGCTAGAACTTTGAAGGTACAATAGAGTGAATCACATCATTGACAGAACTCTAACCTGGGCGACCGCCGGGAGAGTATAAAAGCGTCCATGATTGAGTGCTGAGAAAGAACTCTTATCCTGCTAAAGGATTGGGGAGCGACTGAACAGCTGGGTTCGAACTCTAACCTGGGCGACCGCCGGGAGAGTATAAAAGCGTCCATGATTGAGCGCTGAGAAAGAACTCTTACCCCGCTGAAGGATCGGGGAGCGACTGAACAATTGAGTTCGAACTCTAACCTGGGCGACCGCCAGGAGAGTATAAAAGCGCCTGTGATTAAGCGCTGAGAAGGGTGCTGGAGACTCAGCGCCCCCAGAATTTCTGCCCCGCTGAAGGATCGGTGAGCAGATCATGATGCGAGTTCGAACTCTAACCCGCTAACGGATCGGGAGAGTATAAAGGTACCAGAGATTTGGCGCCGCAAGGACTATTACCCCACTAAAAGAAATCCAAGTCCCTCGTATTCAGAAATAGGGGGCAACGTGTACCTTGATGTAGTATATATATGTATATACGTGTACCTTGATGCAGTACATAAATTTTTAAACTGTTTTCTGCAACTTGAATAATTTGTAGCATAATTTTAGCTTGGTTATAGCCAAATGACTTGTGACTAAATATGAAGAGTTTATTGACTGCAGGTACACGATGACGCAAAAGAAATAAACTTTCATTCATAAACTACAAACCTACAAGATAAAGAGGAACCTAAACAAAAGTGAGGGCCATTCTCACAATTACATTTCATGGCCAGTGGAAAGCCAAAAAATCCTAAGGACAAAATACGAATCGATATCTGCATCCTACTTATGCTGGGGGGGAAGGGGCTATGTAGGCTTCTTGCTCTTTTTCTGCTTCCCCGACTCCTCCTTATCAACATCCGAACGATCACCTTTTTTCCTCTTCCTCTTATCAACAAGAGGCTCCGGCGAAGAACTAGAGGATTGAGAGGCTAGTTGTGAAGTTATTGATCGGGAGGAAAATCTTACGACCAACCCAGTTTTGGGGTCGATCTCGGAAATAGGGGGCACATATACTAGATCCTGTCCCCCTTTCATAAGGAGCAACTGCTCCTCCTCTTCGGCCTATTGTTTAGCCAAGGTTTCCTCATCAACGCCTCTGCTTTCTTTGGTAATAGCGACTTCCTCTTCATCGCCGTCGTGGCGCCCGTCCATGTCTCTCAAAGCCTCGATGGGTTCAGCATCTAGGGGGACATCGGCACCAACACTTGGCAGGATGTCAATCTTCTCTGCCTCTGCCTTCTTTTCAGCATCCTTATCAACTGGCCCGCCACCTGTATCATGAGAAACAAATGTTATTTTGGGAGAGAATGTGGTTTGCTCAGTTGATTGTCCGACAAGACGATGACAAGTGACAATTGCTTTGGCAAGTTGCGGAGAAAATATAAAGATACCTTCCGCCGATCCTCCATCCAAGCTAGCAGCAGAACCCCCGACAGCTGGAGGAGTTCGACCCAGAGGAATCAATGGATAGTCTGGATTGTATTCCTCAATTTCGGAGGCCTTGGGCTCTGCAGCTGAGCTCGGGCGTTCTTCCATTTTATCTTTGCCCTTCGCCTGAGTTTTCTCTTTATCAATTTCTTCTTGGAGTAGGCGTCTGCCTTTCTCTAAATCCTCAGGTTCATTATCCCTAAGAATGGTCCACATCAACTCATTCTCATCAATCTCATCAACTCCTAATCGCTGTTTCTCGCTCTGGACGATTGCGTCCCATATGTTGGCTAGAGTGACAAGGTAGTCTGGGATCCAGGAGATGTTACGGGTCTTGATGACCTGGCCAAGGAAGTCGAACAACATTTCTTCAAATCCTTCGATATCCTTCTCTCTCTCGAGGAGCTTTTCATTAGAAACAGTAGCCATTTCAATGGCACTTTCCACATTATTTTCAGCAAGAATAGCGCGCTTCTCTGCACGCGCAAGTTGATCATTCAGAATCGCCCTCTCTTTTTCGGCCAAAGCTAAGCTATCTTTCAAGCTTGCCTTTTCTTTTTCCCAAGCAGCTTTTTCGGCCTCGAAATGATCCTGTGCTGTTTTCAGTTCGGTGTTGGCCATCCTGAGATCTTCCACCTCTTTCTTCAATAACGCTCGCTCTTTGCTGTTAGAATCGAGCTCATTATGAAAACGTTGCCTGGCCTCCTCCAGCTCTGTTTTGTAATTTTTAGCATCTCATTGAGCCAAGGCAAGAAAAGATTATGCATCTTCTAAGTCCTTCTCCATTTTTACCCTGGCCCTTTCATTGTTATCTATCTTCACTTTGGACCTATGCGCTTCCATCTCAAGCGTTCGGATGACGTCTGAAAGATTGACAGCATATTTCTTCATCGCCTCATACTGCTTGGCTACATGGCGAACGTGTCCGATGACTTCAGTATCCCAATTCCTAGGGACTGGTTCCAAGGTTGGAACGAACATCATCCTTTCGAAGAAGATATCGGGGAATTGTTCTCGTAATTTTTCCAGCTTGGCCTGAGTCTCAGGACCATGGATATAGTCTCGTGACCCGGGGGCACTCAAACTTTGTTGGCTGGATGGGACAATGTCAATTTTCTCCTTCTCAGAATCCTTGTTTGGATCCTTGCTTTTATCCTTGGGCTCGTGGTGCTTTTTGGATGATCTGCTGTGAGAGGGTGCACTCTTCGGAGGGGTTAAGTCTTTGGGAAGTTGTTTTCCCCCTGTAGGCAGCACCGGATGACTGGGAGGCTTTCAAGAGGTTTGTTTTGATGGAGATCTGGACTGTGAAGAAGTAGGCTTGTGAGAATCCCGGGACCAATGACTGTCTCCCCCTCGGTTGCTGCTACGAGCACGCTCAGGATTTGGATGAAGACTAGGTGTGCCTTCACGAAGAGTGCGATAGAAATAAGATCGTTTGCGAGACATCTTTCCTGCAAAAGAAACCAGTACATATTAAAACCTTGAATGCTATTGGTATAAAAGTGTGGGGTCAGACAGTGCATGTGATTTGTGCATCCCATATAATTCCCCCTAACAGACCAGGGCCCGAAGTCAGGCTCATCTGGGTAGTCTCTCGTTCTCCAACTGGAACAGTTGTTTCCTCAGAAATAGGGAAAAGTGGCTCCTCTTCGAAGTCTTCCTGTGTATATACATCATCAGGTAAAGGAATCTTGCTCAGTTCTTTAAATAACTGCTCCTCTGTTAAATCATCGGGAGCGGCAGGTTCAACCGGTAGAGAGGCCCTTGAGGGGAAACCCCCCGGAGAGACTGGGATTTCCTTAGACTCGTCAGCACGAGCCTCATCTCCTTTATATACATTTAGGTCTTCGTCGTCCTGGATAATTATCGGCGAAGGACTCTTACGAAATTTAGTTGTTTCTGTTGCCTGTGACGTTCCTTCTCCCTCGGTCGGAGGCACATATTTGTAAGGTTTGCCACCCGCACCAAGTCCAAACCTTATATCCAGAAGGCGGTGCTTGTGAAGATTCTCGTCAGTAATACATTTCTTGATCTTTAGGAAGTCGGATTTGCTTTTCAGAAGAAGGGATAGTCGATTACTGTACACCGAGCCTTCCGTCTTTGGAAAGGTGTGATCTGCATGGGGAAAAGTAGCATGTTAACGCTTCGATTTCTTAAACAGGTTATTTATTCAAAGGTTGAAGATTTACTTGATTTAAGCCATCTTCTTGAACACCCGGCCTGTCTCTTTATATAGAACCAATCGGCCTTGGGATCCCCTATGTTGCTGTACCAGTCAGACAAGACCTTCCTATTCGCTACCGATTCGAAGAAAGAAAAATTTGGGGTTGCCGTGGAGCGATGCTTGAAAAGGTAATAAAATTTCAAATCTTTAAACGTGAGCTCAGTTTGCAGGATTTCCGCATATGCGATGTATAGAGTGTATAGGGCTGCGTAGGCATTGGGATGAAGCTGCATTGGAGCAATACCCAATCGTTTTAGGGTCTCAATGACGATTGGAGGAAACGGAGGAATAGCGCCTACCCAGAACATGAGTCGGCTAATTTTCATGTACCCCTCCGGAGCCAGATGAGGTCTATCTTCGCTACCAGGTGTCCTCACATCATCCCAGGGGATCCCGTGTCTCAAGCAAATTCTCTTAAGCTTTATGTCATCAAGTTTGGAAGCTAAAGAGTCAGTGAATTTCTATATTTCTATTGCACCAGGAATCTCGTCGGGAGCTTGGTCGTCTACTTCGGACTCCTCATCAAGCGAGGTACTCTCGGACGGATCCGATTCCGTTTCTGCCTCATATTCAGATCCAGAATCCTCACACTCTGGATTAATTGGAAGAACCTCGGGGTTGTGGTGCTCGTACACCTCGGGATCCGTCTCTGTATCAGATCTTGAAGGGGAACGGTTATCCGACATTACTGTTTAGGCGAGTAAACATGAGAAATAAGAATTTAATTACCCATACCCCCGTGTGTGCAAGTGCCAGTGTGTGCTTGTGCGTGCATTAAAGAAAAGTACGAAGGTCAACAAAATCATTGAGATATTGGTCGATTGTTCGATGATAGGTTATGCACTTGTTCAGTCCAAAAAGTTCGTCTCAAAGGCTCTAACCTAACTGTCCATCGATATATCAGGTTTGAGTTGCAATGTTAATTTAACAAGTATATTACATCACTCGGATCGCATAGAAGGGATCGGGTTGCGGTGCATAGTCAGATCGTGAGGTGAACATGGGCTCGCAACGAAGCTGCCAGATAGTGGAAGAGCCTCGGGTCGCGAAACTGGAGCGGATCGCAAAGACTACTCACGATCTGTTCCCTCCTCCTATGAATTACAGTTTTGCAGCAATCCGACCCGTCGTTTGACTTAAATATCAGCTACACACCAGCGTCTCCACGACCCGAACCAGTACCTCACCACCACGATCCGATCCGCTTCCCCTCCTTCGCCACGATCCGACCTAAACCTCTCTTTCCTTCCCTTCCTCTTCTCCTTCCTCTCTTTTCCTTCTCCCTCGATGAACGCAAGTGATTAAACCCATCAGCCATGGCATCCTGCCATCTTCCAGAACAACGAACATCGCGAAATTTCGTCGTCTCCCCCCTCAAATCATTAAATAACTCAAGAAAACAGGAAATAGGGGTGTAAGAGTACATCACTAGCTTGATTACCTTTCAGAAAATGACGAAAAGCAGTTGGGAAATTGGAAAATTAAAAGGGCTAGGGTTTTGTTTCAGAAAATTGGCGGCGAAAGAAGAAGGAAGGAAGGGAGGAGATGGGTTCGATTTATATAGATCAGGAGGCGACCGTTAAAATTCCAGTTCTTGTCTTATTCGAACCAACGAAATAGGCAGGTTGTGAACGAAAGCCCATAACGCTTAGAAGCCCGCTTCGACCCACGGATCGTCTCGTGACAGAGGTTGGCCCACCTTACTTAAAGCCTACACGAAAGTCGGAACGAGACGAGCATCTCGCATCACTGGACCGTGACAAAGGACTCACCCCCCGGATCGTGATGAAATGGTACGAGTTGAACCATCAGACGACGAACAGAAAGGAAAAATTCGAGATAAAAAAAATTCCATAAATAGAAATTATCCGATAAACAGAGAAATGATTGAAGATTTATCCGATGTTTATACAAATCAAAGGGACACAACTTTCTGAAGCAACACGACATTTCAGACAGATGCGACCATCGGCTTGCACCGTTTTATGAAAAGATATCTTTGCAATTTCGAAGCATGTTCCATCCTCGATAAAACATACTTCGAGGGGGCAAAATGTTGGCTAGCTTTTTGACCAAGCCACCAAGGTTCACACACAAGAAGAAAGTATGAGATTTCGCTCCTCAAGTTCACAGAAGATCGGATAGTCCGTGCGGATCGCCTCCATTCAGATCGCACCATCGGATCGTTGAAGAGGGTCGCGACCCGATGCCTTCTTTGCCATCACGAACCGATCTGATCCCCGAAGGCGTGGCGAAGCTGCTGACCAAGTCTACCTCGATCCGCGTATGACGGATCACGAGACACCTGTCCACAACGGCTAATTTGACTGACTCTTCATCAAGCCACGATCCGATCCGATATTCTCGGGATCTGCGCCACGTGTGACCACGATCCGCCTGACAGAATCAGCTATAAATAACCCAGAGATTGGCATTTTTAGGGATCTTTAGGCAGTTTTGAGTGTTGATTCCACCATTGCTGTCATACCACGATTTCTTATCAATTATACCTCGAGATTATTGAGAGAAATCACAATTGTAAGAGGGAGATTGAGTGAAACTGTTGATTGTACAAGTATTCAAAGTATAATCAATAATATATAAAGTGGACGTAGGCTTGTTAACGCCGAACCACTATAAATCCTGTGTGTTTCTTCATTTTTCTCTATTCTCTACATATAATTCTCTGCATATTATAACGATTTGGGTGTTAGGTCCAAATTTTGATCTAACAATAAAGATGTAAATTTTATTGTTAAAATATTTCTTTCAACACATAATAATTTTCAACACATGACTATTTATTCTATTCAACACATGAATATATTTTATTCGTTTCTTTATTTTCCCAATTGGAATGAGGCCCAATCAATTACCATATAATGTTAATTATATGGATTCCATACAACACATGTATATAATCACAACAATAAATAATCAATCCTCATCCAAAGTGCACCACACTGTATAAGCATCAAATATAGATATCTAACGCTCACACAGTCTGTCAATCAATCGATCGACATACAACTAATCAATCGGGATGAGTGGACTTCAAATATCATCCCAACATCCATGTGGGGTTTCAAATCAACAAACACATATTTTTATTCATACACACACGTTAAAAATAATATTTTTAATGATAAAATATTTTTAACTATATAAGTATTTTATTTCACATCACACAATCAATTTTCAAAACACATCAGACAATCAAACATACAAGCCATCCATGGTCTGTGGATGACGGGTGTCGGGTGCTACTAAGCACCGTCTGCATCCTAGTATATATTTTAACTAGAAAAACAAGATTTAAAGTAAGGAGTTCTCACCCAAGCTATACCAAACGCCACGACTCTTCATTTGTAGAAATCTTCGTCGTGCTCGCCTTTTGTCACTTTCGTTGTTCGTAGCCACTACATATATAAAAATCACATTTTTATATTGTTGCTATGTATATAAAAATTCTATTTTTACATTGCTATTATATAGATAAAAATTCTATTTTTACATCGATGTTCATATAATAAAGATTATATTTTTATCACGCTATTCTCTATATAAAGATTTCGCCTTTTCAAATATAAAGATTTCGCCTTTTCATATATAAAGCTTTCGCCTTTTTATTTATAAAGATTTCGCTTTTTTTTATTTCATCACTATAAAAATCACATTCTTATTTCAATATATATATAATAAAAATCAGATTTTTATTTCGCCACATATATAAAGATAATATTTTTATATTCTTTATTATATAGAAATTTTATTTTCCATACACTACTTATTTTATAGTATTTTTATATCTTCCATTATATAAAGGTCATATTTTTAATACTCTACCTAAGTAAAAATCATATTTTTAATATGCCACTAGTATAAAAATCATATTTTTAACCTTTCTATAATATAAAAATCACAATTTTTATTTTGCAAAATCATTCCTTTTGTTTATATAAAAATCAAATCCTCACTATATTCAAAATCAAATTTTTAATATATTCAAAATCGAATCTTTACCATATTCAAGATCGAATATTTTTATTATTAAAATATAAACTTTCCTAACATAAAAATATAAACTTTCTTATTATATAAAAATCTAACTTTTAAATAAATAAAAATCCTATCTTTGATGATTAAAAATCCTAACTTTGATGATTAAAAAAAAGAAATAAAATTCATTTCTATCATACATAAAATTCAGTTTTACTACAATAATAAATAAATAAATAAATAAATAAATAAATAAAATCAGTTTTATTCCAAGAAATAAATAAAACAATGAAAGGAAATAAAACTCACATTTTTAATAGGAGGAGGGGGAGTTTTCACGTCGGGTGCTGTCTTCGAGGAGGGAGGGGGGCTGTCAGGATCGGAGGTGGCGGCGTCGGGATCGAGGAGAGGGCGGTGGCTGTGGGGCACGGCATCGGTGGTCCAGGGTTTCGATTAGGGGGAAGCTAGGGTTCCAGGGGCACGGTTTTTCGATTGAGCGGAGACGGATGGGATGGAGGAGAGGAGAAGGAGGCGCGAGGAGAGGGGGAGGCTAGCGGCCTATCGTCGGAGGCGCGACGAGGTCTGGGAGGGGGGGCGCGATTCTCTTTTGTTTTTTTTATTTCTGAAACCGACGGGTAAAGGATTGGGAGGGAGTTGACTGAGTAGAAGAAAAGGATGTGGGGAGTTTTATATAATTTATATATTTTATTTTAATTCAATAAAGTAACTTTTATTTTCGACCTCTAAACGAGACCCACCGCCTGTCGTCCATAGCTAATTACCCCCATTCCGAACACAATGGGATATGTATCGTAAGCTGATTTGATCGTTTCGATCAGTTTTCGTCAAAATCAAAATATACCTCTATATATTGAATTTGAACGCACATTTCAATTTACCGGGGCTACATACTAACTCGAAAAATTCCAGAAAAATATTTTCTAGCTTCGTATCGACGATACGGTCCTAACAAAACTAGTTTCGTCAAATTCTGAGACCGTTTGAAAAATGGCCATTTTCCAGTTAATTAAAATCAACTGAAACTGGTCAAATGCGTTTTCCTTTGCCACGCTCACATATTGAATCGAAAAATTATGAAATTTGAAACCTAGCAATAACTAGACATCGCAGATCCAACAAATGTGGTTTCGTCGAAATCCGAGGTCGTTTGCAAAATGGCTATTTTTAAAGGCCGAAATTCCATTGCGACTATCCTGAAATTTCAACTGGGCATATCTTTTGATCCCCGCTATGAAATTTCAATTTTTTGGATTCGTTGGAAAGATATTCTCAATTAGATTCAAATATTTTTGGTTTTGCTAAAATCCGGTTTATTTTGCACCCGGTACATTCATTTGAAGTTTGAAATCGAATTATCGAACTACCGCGCAATAAATATTTATATTCTAACGACGACGTATATAAATATATACGTTCTAATTCCATTCAAAATAAATTTCTCGTCGATATTATTTAAAATAATCATTTTAAAATAATTCATAATTCGCTAAATTCGCCAAAATAAAAAATTTAAACTAGCTCGCATTTCCGGGTTGTTACACATCTCTTTTGTTTGGATGGCTCTGATTACTCCTAGACTGATCTAAAGGCTAGAATTAATCCTAGACTTCTATATAATCAACTCAAACCCTAAACCTAACACACATAAACACATTCTATGAAGCCGTCATGCTGTCTCTCTCTGAACTAGCGTAGCCTCCATCTTCTTAAAACTAGAATATCTTCTTCAACTGGAAATCAATTAGAAGAATATCAATAGTCTAAATCAAAGGAATAGCTTAACAAATTCAGAAATCAGATTCCTGAATACAAGAATTGTTCTTTTTCTGTAATTTCAATTATATTTCAGATTTAAATATATAAAAGTCATGACTTGAAATAAATTGAATCTAGAACTGTGCCTAATTTTGATTCTGGTTCATGTTTAACCTTATGACAAGTCTGAAATTAATTATGCCTATAAGACTATTGTGATTTGTACAATTGAACCTATCATATTGTATATCAATTTGGTGATGCTTTTATGTTATGTTATGTTATGTACATGTTCATAAACTAAGTCATGTTCATATATGCTTATATGTTTAGATCTACATGCTTGCTTTTATGTTATGTTATGTACATGTTCATAAACTAAGTCATGTTCATATATGCTTACATGTTTAGATCCAAGTTAATACATATGTTTAAGATCTATGTAAATTCCTATTCATATGCTTAAGATCTATGTTAATTGGATCTAACTCAAGTACAAGTTCACATTGATATGCTTGATTTAGTTTGTAGTGTTCATGAAAAAATTGTGTTACACATGCTTAGTTAGATTCATATTATTTTGTGTTGTTGGAATGCCACATGTTCCTTCTCTTTTGTTTATGAGTTAGGCCAATTTATGAGCCTAACGTTCTATGTAAATAATGCGAACGAATAACGGGGGAAAACGCTGGGGTAAAATATTAAATTTACATGCTAATGAAATAGATTGGCTCATAATCATGTAATTGATTAATAGCATGAAATGGTATAATTTGTATACCATTAATTATGAACATAATTTAAATAGTAAATGTGACATGACAACACTTGTGGATAATTTACATATAAACTTGACATAAATGACGAATATGTAAATTAAATAAAGGATGAACATGCCTAACCCGAGGTTAGATTGAGTTATGGTGTAAAACTGCCCGGAACCGCCCGACACATCCAGTAACCACAACAACACCTATCTACTGTGAGAGGTTAGTGCATCATGCCCAAGAAAAACCCGAGGTTAGATTGAGTTGTGGTGTAAAACTGCCCGGAATTGCTCGGCACATCCAGTAACTGCAACAACACAGATCTAATGTGAGAGGTTGGTGCATTAATAAATCAATTAATGCAAATGAACAGGGCATGTTAAGAATGGTAGGGTTAAGTTAACTAAGGCAACACTTAACCAGTACAACATGTTAATTAAATAAAGGTAGGGTTAAGTTAACTAAGGCAACACTTAACCGATATAACATAATGTATGGTTGGGTTAAGTAACACAAGAAGGCAACACTTAACCGATATAACATGATGTATGGTAGGGTTAAGTAACACAAGAAGGCAACACTTAACCAATATATAACATGATGTATGGTAGGGTTAAGTAACAAAAGAAGGCAACACTTAACCGATATAACATGATGTATCATAGGGTTAAGTAACACAAGAAGGCAACACTTAAACCAATATATAACATGATGTATGGTAGGGTTAATTAACACAAGAAGGCAACACTTAACCAATATATATAACATGATGTATGATAGGGTTAAGTAACACAAGAGGGCAACAGTTAACCAATATAACATGATGAACAAGTGGGGTTAAGTTAATAGAAAACACTTAACCAATACAACATGATGTGTGGGTGGGTTAAGTTAACATGAATGGACAACATTTAACCAATATTACATGAACGAAGCGGATAGGGTTAAGGCAAGCTTAACCAGTAATACGTATTGACTTGATCAGTGGGAGGGTTAAGTACATCTCGAGTAGGTGGGTAATATTAGTATATATAGGCTCACAAACATAACCGTTAAATAAACATGCTTGAATCGGTGTGTAATACCCCACCTCCGCTAGGGTCACTCACAAAGGGAATGCACTAGCATTGGTGGAGCATTATCTAGGTAAACATACACAGAAATATTACAAGACAGAACATATAAAACAGCGGAAGGAAAACCAAACTTCATTTCTTTAAAATCTAGCAAGGTCTAAAGACTTTTACATCAAAATTCCATTAAATCCATTACATCGAAATCTGTCTTGCAATAGTAAAGTAGCATAAATCCATTGTCATAAATCATTCCCCAAGTAAAATAGTAAAGCAGCCATAGCCAAGAAAGGTCCAAGCCATATATGATGATCTTGAAGCAGAAAGAAGTCCAAACTAAGTAGTAGTGTTTTCCTCCCTGAGAACCGGGGGGGAAACGGAAGAAAAAAAGAGGCAAAAGAAAACGGGTCAGTAATAAAGACTGGTAAGTACTAGTGACTTTCAGCATAGAAACAAGTAAAGATAACATGACATGTATAAACTGAAAGTAAACATAAGGATGATGACAAGATAGGTAAGTTAAACTAAGATGACAAGATAAACTATACTAACCAGATAAACTACGGTAACAAGATAAACTATGCTATCCAGATAAACTACGATAACAAGATAAACTATGCAAACCAGATAACCTATGTATAGCATCGCATGTTTAACATTCTCTGCACCAACTGTACTAGTACCCCAACCCGTATCATCCTTTCCATGTATATGTACAGTCCCTTGCCGTACATCGTACGGGTTTCATCACGTATTTCTATACTACTTCAATGTAGTGCCACCATTCTTGAAATCGTTCGGACTGCCACCCTTGTTCTGGCTAGGTTTCCTTATCACGAACTATTGCGTGTTCAACTAGGATTTATGCCACCTAGGACCACTAGGGATTATGCTACCTATTGAACATTTTCTAGATTCGATTAGGGTTTATGCCACCTAGGACCACTAGGGATTATGCTACCTATTGAACGTTTTCTATATTCGATTAGGGTTTATGCCACCTAGGACCACTAGGGATTATGCTACCTAATGAACAACACCCTTTTTCCACGTAACGATCTATTAATCGATCGGCTCCCTACAAGTCCTAGCTCGTTCATGTGTCTGAGTCATACGGCCCAATCACAAAATATAGTCACCTGTGCTAGGTCCGTCCTAGGGTGTATCAAGCCCTAGAGTGCCAACCACCGACACGAATCAAGCACGCATAGTGTAAACCTACCGGTGCCCAATGCCTACTTTTTCAACTCCGGACTACGTGCACGACCATAGTCCGCCTGAACCTACAATGGCGCACCAACTCAACCGTCGTTCTGGTCGCTTACAATCAGCCCAGTAATCGTGCCCCACCCTGCCTAGTTCCAGGGTACCGTGATACATCTAGTGGGTTACTGCTGAAAAGGACCGCGTAACTAGGGTTTACGTCCAGTAGGTTAAGTGTTGTCATTTAAATTCGAGACTTAACCCGCCTACGTGTCATGTCAAATTGGCTAAGTGTTGTCGTTCAAGTTCATGACTTAGCCCTACGAATCATGTGTCAAGTTGGTTAAGTATATTCAAGCGGTTCATGACTTAACCCTATCAAATCATTGTGTCAAATTGGTTAAGTATATTCAAGCGGTTCATGACTTAACCCTATCAAATTATCGTGTCAAATTGGTTAAGTATATTCAAGCGGTTCATGACTTAACCCAATCAAATTATCGTGTCAAATTGGTTAAGTATATTCAAGCGGTTCATGACTTAACCCTATCAAATCATCGTGTCAAATTGGTTAAGTATATTCAAGCGGTTCATGACTTAACCCTATCAAATCATCGTGTCAAATTGGTTAAGTATATTCAAGCGGTTCATGACTTAACCCTATCATGTGGCATTAATTCATTAATGCACCCCAACCTCTCACATCAGACCTGTTGTTGTGGTCACTGGATATGCCGGGCGGTTCCGGGAAGAATTACACCACAACTCAGTCTGACCTCGGGTTTTCAAGTGCGATATGACCAACAACCCACATTGGATCCTATTGTTGGCAGTAACTGGATTTGTCGGGCGGTTCCGGGCAGAATTACACTGCAAACTCAACCCAACCTCGAGTTGGCCATTTTCAAGTTCATTGTAAGTGTCATGTCCATGTTCAAGTTTCATGTCAAGTTTCATGGTGAGTTTCTTGTCCATATCCCGGTTCAGGTTATAACAGCGTTCATGTTTCAAGTTTTTCCTTTTTATCAAGTTCATAATTCATGTTCATAACCAATTCATGTTTTGCCTATTCTACCCAAATCGTATTCCCATCGCATGTAAACGTGAATCGATCCGTACTACAAATAAATCCAAATCTCAGAATAAAGGGAATAACATCAAAACTATGATAGGCAAGAGGGACGAGCATAAAGTGATAAAAGGGGTTACAAGACTAACATGACATAACTTGAGATAATTGGTTACAACTTCACTGGCATATAGGATTTCAAATCCAGCAAGATAAGGCGATAGTCATGGTAAACACTGACATAAAAGATTAGGCATGCAAAAGCAAGCCAAATACAAGGATAATGGATCCAATGGTTTTGGTGTACATAATAGCGAATAAGCAAGTCACACCCTAGGTATGTGATCCAACAAAATGCCAATTCGGTGCACAACATGGTTTTCAACTATAGTATTACGGGCATTAGCAATCAACTATAATAGTCTTAGGCAATTAACCCCTGTAGTCATAGGTAGAAATCTCATAGTTATGAATCATAAGCGACTCATCACAATAATCATGGATAATTATCAAAAATAGTTCGAGGCAAATTGTCATAGGCAATTAATAATAATAGTTTCAAAGTCATGGTCATAGATAATAGCCTTATGTTCATAATCATAGGTAATAATTCTCAGTCAAGAGTCATAGGTGATTAGCCACAATTGTCCTCGTCATAGTCATAGGCATAGTCTTATGTTCTTAGTCATAGGCATAGACATAGTCTTATGCTCACAGTCATAGGCATAGTCTTATGTTCTTAGTCATAGGCATAGGCATAGTCTTATGTTCATCGTCACAGTCATAGGCATAGGCAAAACCTTATGTCCACAGTCATAGGCATATTAAGGTTATAGACATGAAAGAATTTGATTTAGAACATGAATAGGCCCCAAATAGAAATATTTCCACAAGTCAAGATCCAAGAATTTATGTTACAATCTAGCGTTTGAATAATAAACTAGGTCCAACAACATGAATGGGCATGATTCAATCGATAAGAAATAACCCAAAATCATAGATTCAAGAAGAGACAAGAACGGATCTAAATAGATAATCAAGCTTAGGTTCAATTTCATTTCATTCCATGTCCATATTAAATTTAACAAGTTTAAATCTCAAAGTAATTAGAACTTACAGATCGTGGTCTAAGAAATTGAGATGCAGAAGTTGAATCTAGAAACTAGTCGTCGATTAGTTGATTCGATGGATTCTGATTTGATAGCAGAAGCAAGCCCCCAATTTATAATTCCTAGCCGTAGTCTTCAAGAATTAGTCTTCGTGTTTTACTTTAATTTATTTATTTGTTTTTCTCAGAGGCAGCATAAGGACAGAAAGAATTGGTGTCGAGAGAATGAGGCTAGGGGCTGTTTATATAGGTTTAGAGTCACGAATGTGGTCCAGAAATCGGTCTAGATACGCAGAAATGAACTCAGCCTTGGATCTGGAAATTCGGGGCAGGTCGACCCCCAGGTCGACTACCAAGTCGACCTGGTCAGGGGGAGGTCGACTACCTAGTCGACCACCCAGTCGACCTGGGTCCTGGGCGGGAAATTTCCCGTCCAGCCCGCTTCTGGGTTTGAATTCGAATTTCGAATTCGAATTTCTTGCTGTTTTGGTTTCTGAAAATTCCTGAAACTTTGGAGGGTCATATCTCCCTCATACGGAATCCGTTTTTCGAAAACTCGGACTCGTTTCCATGCAGAATTTCGAGACGAACGCAATGGCACAACCCATTTCCCTTGATTCTTATTTTAAAATTTAATTCTGCCTTGATTTATGGTTTTAACATGTTATTAAAATACGAGTTGTTACATTCTCCCCTCCTTAAAGGGTTTCGTCCCGGAAATCTCTAAGTTAGGAAGAATGTATCCTACCATCCAACCATTCATCTACTCAACCATCATTCGCAAGCAACCATTGTCCTTAAAAGATTTCTAATGTTGTATAAATATATGCAGAAAACGTGTGTATATGTACTTATCTAATGCAAAAGATCAGGCGGTTACTGATTCAGTAGACCTCCTTAATGCAAAATATGTTAGTGTAATGAGTCCAACATGTATGCAAATTCCTAACATACTTTATAATCTCTACATGAGTGCACAAACATTCATTCATATGCAACATCCAAATGATATCATATCAAGTTTCCATCCATGTACAAGTATAAGCACTCATGCATAAGCAATATGAAAATGTGACTGAGCCGATCTAGTGCCTAATGTGTGTTATGCAACCACGAGCAACCACTTGCAACCATTTGCAAACATCAACCATAACATGTTTCAAATACATGTTTACATCCATAGGGTTCTACCTAAGGTTCTCAAGATAGGATCGAGGAGATAGAAGCAAGTAAAAACTTTGTGCCCATTAGGCAATGTCAAAACTGGAAATCTACGTCACACATATACTGATTAGGGAAAAAAACTCCCCTAAACACCAACCCAAAACCAATATATATGATTCTAGGAAACCCAACGGACACCTTCAAACCCCAACATATATCACAACCAGATGAGTCATACTCCTTATGGGGTTTGCAATGGAAATAAGATTGAGAATATGACCGAGAGGATATACATAAAAGATAGCATGCAAGTAAGCTCTACAGGAAAAGAGGGATCAAGGATATACTCTCAAAAAGAGATATGATGCACGTATCTAGTCTTCAATCTTCTAAGTCGCATTTCCTTGAGCTTAACTCCATTGTGCTTTGTCCGCCTTTAACTTCATAATTTCGTGGCTTCTTAATTCTTGTTTCCAAAATATGAGTTGGAACTCATTTCACTGTTGCCTCTCGTCCCACTTTCACTTATCCTCCTTCTAGTATACTCGGCTCAAACATAACTGCGTACTCATGGTTTCATGCAAGCTCTCCAAAATTCACTAGTGAATCCTGGATCTCGTTTACTCACTATAGGGTATTCCACGCAGAAGAATTATCTCCTGCAAATAAGCAGATGTCAGCCATGTTGCCAAATGTACTTACTAAGGTGATTTCCTATAACTCATACCTAAGCGAAATGAACCATCCACCTTAGTGGCGAACACTACTCGAGATCAACAAATGTATCAAGAGGTTCTAGGTAACTAAGCATGGCAGAATCCTCAGGGTTACACTAGACTTCGAGGGTATTACCACGGCAAGTCAAGAGTATAACTACCCTTTTTTCATACTCAAGAATGGCACCAGTACTGGATAACCATTCCATCCCTAGAATCGACCCGTAGCCCAAAAACATAAGCCTTGCTTAGCATAGACATTCTCAAATCCAAACAAGTCATGAATAAATGAGCTGATTCCCCAATAGGATTTGAGAAGGAAAAAAAAGGAATCCTCTACTATGCTAGTACTAAGGTGCAGAGACTCAACTATCGAACCAGAAATAAAAAGGATGCGATGTATCATAATCAAAAAGGGTACGGACAGGATAGAAAGATAAACTAGGCTTTCCTACAGAAACATTTCTACCTTCTTGTTCTGAGCCTCATTCGCCTTAACCACCCTTATCCCCTTTTATTTAACGTGTTAACAAGTCTCTCGAGAACTACCTCTATCGCACAGCAATCCTTCAAAGCTAGAAATAAGGTTAGTCGCAGATGGAACTAATGTGACTACAGATGTAGGAAAGAAAGGAAAAAGGGATTCAAACAAGGAAACAAAGGATAATGCTAATGGCCTTTGGGGAATAGCCTTTAAAAATAAAACTTTTCTTGAAAAAAAATGCTTCTTTGTAAATGGTTTTGAAAATAATTTCAAAAGGTTTTAAAAACTTTTGCCCAGTCCGGTAACCATCTGCTCTGATACCAAATGTAATACCCCACCTCCGCTAGGGTCACTCACAAAGGGAATGCACTAGCTTTGGTGGAGCATTATCTAGGTAAACATACACAGAAATATTACAAGACAGAACATATAAAACAGCGGAAGGAAAACCAAACTTCATTTCTTTAAAATCTAGTAAGGTCTAAAGCCTTTTACATCAAAATGCCATTAAATCCATTACGTCGAAATCTGTCTTGCAATAGTAAAGAAGCCTAAAACCATAGTCATAAATCATTCCCCAAGTAAAACAGTAAAGCAGCCATAGCCAAGAAAGGTCCAAGCCATATATGATGATCTTGAAGCAGAAAGAAGTCCAAACTAAGTAGTAGTGTTTTCCTCCCTGAGAACCTAGGGGGAACGGAAGAAAAAAAGAGGCGAAAGAAAACGGGTCAGTCATAAAGACTGGTAAGTCCTAGTGACTTTCAGCATAGAAACAAGTAAAGATAACATGACATGTATAAACTGAAAGTAAACATAAGGATGATGACAAGATAGGCAAATTAAACTAAGATGACAAGATAAACTATACTAACCAGATAAACTACGGTAACAAGATAAACTATGCTAACCAGATAAACTACGGTAACAAGGTAAACTATGCAAACCAGATAAACTACGTATAGGATCGCATGTTTAACATTCTCTGCACCAACTGTACTAGTACCCCAACCCGTCTCATCCTTTCCATGTATATGTACAGTCCCTTGCCGTATATCGTACGAGTTTCATCACGTATTTCTATACTACTTCAACGTAGTGCCACTATTCTTGAAATCGTTTGGACTACCACCCTTGTTCTGGCTAGGTTTCCTTATCATGAACTATCGCGTGTTCAACTAGGATTTATGCTACCTAGGACCACTAGGGATTATGCTACCTATTGAACGTTTTCTAGATTCGATTAGGGTTTATGCCACCTAGGACCACTAGGGATTATGCTACCTATTGAACGTTTTCTAGATTCGATTAGGGTTTATGCCACCTAGGACCACTAGGGATTATGCTACCTAACGAACAACACCCTCTTTCCACGTAACGATCTATTAATCGATCGGCTCCCTACAAGTCCTAGCTCGTTCATGGGTCTGTGTCATACGGCCCAATCACGAAATGTAGTCACATGTGCTAGGTCCACCCTAGGGTGTATCAAGCCCTAGAGTGCCAACCACCGACACGAATCAAGCACGCACAATGTAAACCTACCGGTGCCCAATGCCAACTTTTTCAACTCCGGACTACGTGCACGACCATAGTCCGCCTGAACCCACAATGGCGCACCAACTCAGCCGTCGTTCTGGTCGCTTACAATCTGCCCAGTAATCTTGCCCCACCCTGCCTAGTTCCAAGGTACCGTGATACATCTAGTGGGTTACTGCTGAAAAGGACCGCGTAACTAGGGTTTCCGTCTAGTAGGTTAAGTGTTGTCATTTAAATTCGAGACTTAACCCGCCTACGTGTCATGTCAAATTGGCTAAGTGTTGTCGTTCAAGTTCATGACTTAGCCCTACGAATCATGTGTCAAGTTGGTTATGTATATTCAAGCGGTTCATGACTTAACCCTATCAAATCATTGTGTCAAATTGGTTAAGTATATTCAAGCGGTTCATGACTTAACCCTATCAAATTATCGTGTCAAATTGGTTAAGTATATTCAAGCGGTTCATGACTTAACCCTATCAAATTATCATGTCAAATTGGTTAAGTATATTCAAGCGGTTCATGACTTAACCCTATCAAATCATCATGTCAAATTGGTTAAGTATATTCAAGTGGTTCATGACTTAACCCTATCAAATCATCGTGTCAAATTGGTTAAGTATATTCAAGCGGTTCATGACTTAACCCTATCATGTGGCATTAATTCATTAATGCACCCCAACCTCTCACATCAGACCTGTTGTTGTGGTCACTGGATATGCCGGGCGGTTCCGGGCAGAATTACACCACAACTCAGTCTGACCTCGGGTTTTCAAGTGCGATATGACCAACTACCCACATTGGATCCTATTGTTTGCAGTAACTGGATTTGTCGGGTGGTTCCGGGCAGAATTACACTGCAAACTCAACCCAACCTCGAGTTGGCCATTTTCAAGTTCATTCTAAGTGTCATGTCCATGTTCAAGTTTCATGTCAAGTTCGTGTTGAGTTTCATAGCGGGTTTCATGTCCATATCCAGGTTCAGGTTATAACAGCGTTCATGTTTCAAGTTTTACCTTTTTATCAAGTTCATAATTCATGTTCAGAACCAATTCATGTTCTGCGTATTCTACCCAAATCGTATTCCCATCGCACGTACCCGTGAATCGATCCATACTACAAATAAATCCAAATCTCAGAATAAAGGGAATAACATCAAAACTATGATAGGCAAGAGGGACGAGCATAAAGCGATAAAAGGGGTTACAAGACTAACATGACATAACTTGAGATAATTGGTTACAACTTCACTGGCATATAGGATTTCAAATCCAGCAAGATAAGGCGATAGTCATGGTAAACACTGACATAAAAGATTAGGCATGCAAAAGCAAGCCAAATACAAGGATAATGGATCCAATGGTTTTGGTGTACATAATAGCGAATAAGCAAGTCACACCCAAGGTATGCGATCCAACAAAATGCCAATTCGATGCACAACATGGTTTTCAACTATAGTATTATGGGCATGAACAATCAACTATAATAGTCTTAGGCAATTAACCCCAGTAGTCATAGGTAGAAATCTCATAGTTATGAATCATAAGCGACTCATCACAATAATCATGGATAATTATCAAAAATAGTTCGAGGAAAATAGTCATAGGTAATTAACAGTAATAGTTTCAAAGTCATGGTCATAGATAATAGCCTTATGTTCATAATCACAGGTAATAATTCTCGTAGTCAAGAGTCATAGGTGATTAGCCACAATTGTCCTCGTCATAGTCATAGGCATAGTCTTATGTTCTTAGTCATAGGCATAGTCTTATGCTCACAATCATAGGCATAGTCTTATGTTCTTAGTCATAGGCATAGTCTTATGTTCATCGTCATAGTCATAGGCATAGGCAAAATCTTATGTCCACAGTCATAGGCATATTAAGGTTATAGACATGAAAGAATTTGATTTACAACATGAATAGGCCCCAAATAGAAATATTTCCACAAATCAAGTTCCAAGAATTTATGTTACAATCTAGCGTTTGAATAATAAACTAGGTCCAAACATGAATGGGCATGATTCAATCGATAAGAAATAACCCAAAATCATAGATTCAAGAAGAGACAAGAACGGATCTAAATAGATAATCAAGCTTAGGTCCAATTTCGTTTCATTCCATGTCCATATTAAATTTAACAAGTTTAAATCTCAAAGTAACTAGAACTTACAGATCGTGGTCTAAGAAATTGAGATGCATAAGTTGAATCTAGAAACTAGTCGTCGATTGGTTAATTCGATGGATTCTGATTTGATAGCAGAAGCAAGCCCCCATTATGCAATTCCTAGCCGTAGTCTTCAAGAATTAGTCTTCGTGTTTTACTTTAATTTATTTATTTATTTTTCTCAGAGGCAGCATAAGGACAGAAAGAATTGGTGTTGATAGAATGAGGCTAGGGCCTGTTTATATAGGTTTAGAGTCACGAATTTGGTCCAGAAATTGGTCTAGATACGCAGAAATGAACTCAGCCTTGGATCTGGAAATTCGGGGCAGGTCGACCCCTAGGTCGACTACTCAGTCGACCTGGTCAGGGGGAGGTCGACTACCCTGTCGACCACCCAGTCGACCTAGGTCCTGGGCGGGAAATTTCCCGCCAAGCCCGCTTCTGGGTTCGAATTCGAATTTCAAGCTGTTTTGGTTTTTGAAAATTCCTGAAACTTTGGAGGGTCATATCTCCATCATACGGAATCCGTTTTTCGGAAACTCGAACTCGTTTCCACGTAGAATTTCAAGACGAACGCAATGGCACAACCCGTTTCCCTTGATTCTTATTTTAAAATTTAATTATGCCTTGATTTATGGTTTCAACATGTTATTAAAATACGGGTTGTTACACGGTGGGAGGGTTAAGTACATCTCGTGTAGATGGGTAATATTTGTATATATAGGCCACAAACTTAACCAGTAGGATACCCTAGTAACGGGGACACATTTCAGTAGTAACCCACATAGATGTATCATGGTACCCTGAACTAGGCAGGGTGGGGCACGATTACTGGGCTGATTATAAGTGGTCAAAATAGCGGTAGGAGGTACGTCAGTGTAGGTTCCGACGGTTTACGGGCGTGCACGTACTCCGGAGTGGGAAAACGCAGGCACTGGGTACTAGTAGTTACACACTGCGCATCTTGAATCGTGTCGGGTTGCTATCATAAGGATTGGTACACCTTATGGTGGGACCAGCACAGGATATCTACATGCAAGAGAGGGCCGATTAACACAGACACATGGAACATTAATACAGGTAAGGAGCCGATCGATAGGGTAGTAAGGGTACATCTAACATCTTCGTGGCAATTAGGATGATTGAGGTAAGATCCTCCTACTAGATGTACACCTGAAGGCTACCATAATTGTGGGGATTGGGATCACATTGTAATATTATCATTTTATACAGATTACTAGTTGGGACACTAGTTAGGCGGTGCAGAGATATAGAAATCAGGATAACAGGGTAGTAGCAAAGCATAGAAAGAGTAGAAGCGCATTTAGTTTACCTTGCCTTATCTTGTCTTAAGTTATCTTGTTTTATGGTATTGTCCTAATTTCAGTTTATTCATGTCATGATCCTTTATCTTGTTTTAATGCTGAAAAGTCACTGGACTTACCAGACTTGTGTCTGACCCGTCTTCTTTCGTCTTCTTTTCTTCTGTTTCCCCCCAAGTAGTCAGGGAAGGAATAGCTCAGCTTGGTTTGGATCGTTTCTCTTTCCAAGCTTGGAGATTCTGTGATGTATGGCTTGGAACCTCTTATTTTTGGCCATGGCTATGATTGCACTTTAATTTGGGGACATATGCTACTTTGCTATGTTTTATGCTTCTTATATACTTGGAAGTTTTTGAATCAAGACAGAAGTTTTATGTAATACTTTTCAGTATGATTGAGTCAATTGTTGTAAAAGCTCGACTGAACTACGTTGCTTATAAAATGACTTTATTTTCCGCTGCTTTATTTGTCTGTCTTGTAATTTATCTGCATCTCTTACCTATAATGCTTCACTGAAGTTAATGCATTCCTTTTGTGAGTGACATTAATGAACGTGGTGTGTTTCAAGACCGGAGGTCTTCACATCGTTTGGATGATTACTGATGTCTTGATTGGGTTGTACACCCAAGACAAGCTAATAAGTGGTGATCGACCAGACGTACTTGGAGATCGACCGGATATGAAAGGACCTCTCTCCAGTATTGGACATATGGAGCGAGGAATAAGGTGCCTCCGGTTTCGTTCAGACCCAGAACGGACTTGTAAATGGATGGTGTGTCTGACATTGTATTCCTTTGTACTGTATTTGTTGATCTCTGCTAAATATACATCTGTTTGGTGGCGGAGAATTTATTCTCTTACTTAACACCATTCTCCGAGACGTACGAGCTTAGATGTTATATATTGGTGGAAATCAGTGGTACGGTATGGATTGACAATGTGACATGCTAAGATGCAAATGATTAAGGCTTTTGTTGAAAAGCAAAGTCTTGTGGTTGATGATCAAAGCACGACTTTAAATATCATAGCTTTGTGTATAGCGTTAATTCGCGAGCCTCACAATCGGTATGAGTCAAAAACGGGATTTTGACTGCAAGGAATGCCCGACGTTTCTTTCTAGCTAGGAGTGGTGTCATGGTATAGAGCCCAGACATTTTTACTTATGTGGATGATGGAATGAGGTGCCTCGGATACTAAGTCCCTAGTGGCTCAGAGATAGGTCCGATAGGACCGGGAAACGTGTGTTCAAGAATAACCAATCCACTAAAGTAAATGTGGACCGCCCCTGAAGATCCAAGGGTTCGCCAGCGTCTGAATCCTAAGGAATTTACTAGAGTGTCTTGAATCGGGAAGAGCCATCCCTTGCCTCGACTCATAGATGGAATCCAATTTGCAATACGCGACTTTTCAGTTTTAATTGTAGAACTAGGATGGCAACATAGTAGGACGGGGTACTATGCCGTATATGATTGATACATTTATGTTTGAAGTTGTTTTGACACTACACATTTATAGTAATATCAAAATGATTTGTTTTAAACGTGCCAAGCATGTTTGACTATTATAAGGGAAAACTCTATCCTCCGGCTTGTGTTGCGTTGTGTGATGGGACCTGAGTCTTATAATAACTTCATTTTTCAAAAAGCATAGCGTCGTTTTATTTTAAACTGAGATTCATGTGGAGTAAACCCGTTCCATGTCATACGGCGTGGTCCCATGATTTCCCAACTTTTAAAGTAAAGATTTAATAACTGTTTTAGTTCTTACACCAGTCCCATGACTGACTCAGAGTTTATTGTTTCTACCTGTTAAAACCGAGAATCGATTTCAACACCAAAGGTGCAAATGTGCAAATGTGCACTTCACCAATTTGGTAAGATTAGAGTATGGAACCGTGTAATCACAAAACGAAAAGCATAAAATGAAGACATAGGATTTTTTATAGTAGTTCGAATCAGAATGAATCTACGTCCAGTTTGAGAATGATTCAGTTATCAAATTTACATTTACAATGCATGAACATTCTCTCTTTACAATCATCATTAATCTCTCAATCTCCTCTCTTTGATCTAATAGAAATGGTGGGAGAAACTGGCGAGATCCTTCTAGTTTGGTAAACGGTAGAATGGATCTAGAGTTCTTTGAGCACTTGATCGGATTTCCATAATTCCATGATGAATTCGAAGTTAGATCTTGATTAGAGATGGTTGGAGATGATTAAATCACTTAGAAATGATTGAGAATAAGGTTGGACAGCCCTTTGGGGTCATAAAGTTCGGTTCTCATTAAAGTAGGGTTGGACCTCTATTTATAGGTGTGAAGCAAATGAGGAGAATAGCCAAAATATATGGTGTAGGGAACCGGTCAGTCTGGAATTTATTTACAGAAATGCCACTGGGTACAGCTGGCAACAGCTGGAAAAGGGTACCGGTCGATCTTGCTTTTTAGACAATGGTCAGCTATAGAATCACTCACCGTTTAGCCATTCTGGGCAACCGATCGGTTGTACATTATTCTTTGCAAATAGAATGACCGTTCGCCCCTGGAAAATTTGTACCGTTCGGTCCCTTTATTTTAATACTGAGCGATCCCTAAGTGAAAATGCTGCTTCCTGTTATGCTTACAGAACCGATCACGTGCAAGAGTGGGCTGCCAATCACATTCCTTAGTGCACGATGACAGCTGGCATTTAAACTACATTATATTTATCCTCTGGAATAATGTACGTATACACATTTGTGCCGACCGAACACATATCAGTTATATAGTTTTATACCCTTTCATATATTTATTTTGTGAATGGCAGTGCATGCATTGCTATGAATCCTTTACGTGGAACCGAATCAATGTTACCAATGCCCAACTTTGTTTACATGGTTTTATCCATGATTTACACTTACATTCAACATGTTATTATATTGGCTGATGCAAGATTCACGCTCCATAAGTGTAGTTTCCCATATGTTAAGTATGCCCATGCCAATTGATATGCTCATATTACTTCATCCTTGTCATATATTTATGTTTGTATATGAAGGATCTATATGCTGTGCTAACATGTCTTGTGCAGTAGAGCCATGCAATGTTTCACCGCTCCTCCCAGTGTGCTGTTTATTTAATGTTGACCCGTGAAATGTATTTACGTGTTGATACTTGTTACATGCTGATCCATATCACATTATATATGCTCAACACGTTGGTGTCATGACATTTGATCCATGCGCCTTGCATTAACATATTAAGGAACGATCCAAGTTGCTCACTTATAGACTGTGTTATACATGATTATTGAACATGCCTGTTGCATGACTCATAAGTAGTGCACATCCATGATTATTTTCTGGGTCCATGTACGACTTGTTCAAGCTTTTAACTGGACTTTGTTCTTTTCATATTACCATATTGGTCTTCGGAGTAGCATGTACATTCACATTTTTGTACAGTTCTACATGCCTAGTTTTTGACCGATCGGTATGCTCTGTCCATGACCAATCGGTACGCTAATATATTACTGACCGACCGACTGTCCAGCAATGACTTTGCAAACCGATCCGCAGACTATTAACCGATCGACTTAATATTACGATGCACAGTTGATCGCTTCACTGGTCACTTGTCGTATCTGTTTCTAAGCCGCGTTTATAATGGGGTTAACATTTACCCCTCGAAGCTTGTATTTTTTGCTTGTGAGAAATGCGGGCTTCAAAACGAACATTGATGTTGATATACTTTGCGTTGTGATCTTGTCGTAGCTTTTTGTTTGCGATAGCAAACCATGCTATGAACTCATATGGTCCATGACACCTGCCTTGTAATTAAGACAAGCAATTGCACGGTTATGGACTTATACTTTGTTATTGATCGTCCACCTCAATAGCAGATTAGTTTAATCATTAAAAATGTCTTACAATGGATTTTGTTTCGAACTGAATAAAGTGTTTGTATAGGATTGTTTTACTCAATGGTTTAAAACTCATTGGCTGCACAAATACGATATTCAAATTCGAATTCGCATTATAACCTAAAATCGACTAAAGCCGATTGTGGATTTCAAACGTTATCATTTTAATGACTTATATGGTGGTATATGACATTTCTCATTTGAGTAATGTGTTTCTATGATTCATTTTCTGTTCCTCCTTCGAGAAGCCTTAATACTCGTGCCCCTTCTTAAGAGGTCGTTATTAGTCTTCTCTACGCAAAGTACTTTGAATTTCATGCCATGGCTTGGGCTAGAATTGGACATTTGTCATATTTGAGAAGGCCAGACATTACACAAGTGATTGGTTGAATCCGAACTTTGTTTACAATCCAATTTGGTTAATTAAGTCATTGGAGACTTTCTCCGCTCAATTATACTGATTAATCCAAGCATCGGTAACTTAAGAGGGAATGCCCTTAGAAAGAATTTCGGTTAAGACCCAATGTTTGTCGCGATCGGATCAGGTGCTTCCTGATACTAACGATCAACCGGGCGCCCCAGAGAGGAATTTGGTTAGAACCCCAATGTTTATCGTTATCGCATCAGGTACTTCCTGATTTTGATGATCAATTGGGTGCCTACGGAGAGGACTTTGGTTAGAACCCCATTGTTTGTCATTATCACATCAGGCACTTCCTGATTCTGACGATTAATTGGGTGCCCTCGGAGCGGACTTTGGTTAGAACCCCAATGTTTGTCGTTATCGCATCAGGTACTTCCTGATTCTGATGTTCAATTGGGTTCCCCCGGAGAGGACTTTGGTTAGAACCCCAATGTTTGTCGTTATCGCATTAGGTACTTCCTGATTCTAACGATCAATTGGGTGCCCCCAGAGAGGACTTTGTTAGTGCCCCAATGTTTGTCGTTATCGCATCAGGTACTTCCTGATTCTGACGATTAATTGGGTGCCCCCGGAGAGGACATTGTTTAGAATCCCAATGTTGGTCGTTATCGCATCAAGTACTTCCTGATTCTGAAGATCAATTGGGTGCCCCCGGAGAGGACTTTGGTTAGAACCCCAATGTTTGTCGTTGTCGCATCAGGTACTTCCTGGTTTTGACGATCAATTGGGTGCGCCTGGAGAGGACTTTGGTTAGTGCCCCAATGTTTATCGTTATCGCATCAGGTACTTCCTGATTTTGACTATCAATTGGGTGCCCCCGATGAGGACTTTGGTTAGAACCCCGATGTTTGTCGTTATCGCATCAGGTACTTCTTGATTCTGACAATCGATTGGGTGCCCCCGAAGAGGACTTTGGTTAGTGCCCCAATGTTTGTTGTTATCGCATCAGGTACTTCCTGATTCTGACGATCAATTGGGTGCCCCAGGAGAGGACTTTGGATAGAATCCCAATTTTTTTCATTATCGCATTAGGTACTTCCTGATTCTGACGATTAATTGGGTGCCTCCCGGAGAGGACTTTGGTTAGAACTCCAATGTTTGTCATTATCACATCAGGTACTTTCTGATTCTGACGATCAATTGGGTGCCCCCCGGAGAGGACTTTGGTTAGTGCCCCAATGTTTGTCGTTATCGCATCAGGTACTTCCTGATTCTGACGATCAATCGAGTGCCCCCGGAGAGGACTTTGGTTAGAACCCCAATGTTTGTCATTATCACATTAGGTACTTCCTGATTTTGACGATCAATTGGGTGCCCTAGGAGAGGACTTTGGTTAGTGTTAGTCCTTCCAGCATGTTTTCCGATCCTTCCAGCCTGATGTTGGTACTTCCAACATCAAGTTTTCGGTCCTTCAGACTTGGTGTTGTTCCTTCTAGCGTGTTTGCTGGTCCTTCCGGCATGTTGTTGGTACTTCCAACATCAGGTTTGCCGGTCCTTCCGACTTGGTGCTGGTCCTTCCAGCGTGTTTGCCGGTCCTTCAGGCCTAATGCTGGTTATTCCAACTCTGGGTTGGCTCTAATTCCCTTGTTGGTCGCTTGACTTGGCGGGCTATTTCGGATTGGGAACCAAAGCTTTGAAACTCTCGCTTAGGGAAGTGTCCTTTCGATGAGAGTTAACACTTTTGTTTGTTTGTCGTGGCACTTGTTCATTGCTTAAATCTTTGTGACTCCTCCCATTCACTTCTTAGGGCAGTGCTTTTCTGTTTTTGCATTTTGTCATGTTGGTATTTACAGCCTTTGGCACTTGAGTTAGTGTTGTTGGGGTCACTATGCTTTATCAGATTCTGAAGGAATAGGCGCTCGACAGATAGCCTGCAATATGAAATCATCTTTTAAGCAAGTTTTTATTTGACTTATAATTTTGCAAACTAGAAATTCATTCAAATAGATATGCTCTTAGTCATAGAGCTAATGTAACACCCCGAATTTCAATTAACACTAATAGTTAGTAATTAAAGTTTAATTAATCTCAGGTGGGAGAACCAGGGGAAACGGGCTGCGTCATTGCGTTCGTCTCGGAAAAATACGCGAAATAGAGTCCGAGTTTTCGAAAATCGGAGTCCGTATGGCCCAGTTATGGCCCGATGAAGTTTGCAGAAAATTTGAAACTAAAAACAGATTTATAATTTAAAATTCAGATTTTAAAATAGAGCAGGCGGGGCCAGGCGGGAAGGTTCCCGCCCTACCCATGTCGACAGGGCTGTCGACAGGCCTGTCGACAGGGGTGTCGACTTGCCTGTCGACTTGCCTGTCGACAGGGGGGGTGACGCCCAGTGAAACTGGGTGCACCAGTTTGGGTTCTTGGGCTGGCTTGGTGGGCTAGTTCTGGAAGCTTCTTGGATCTGACGGATCTGATGGTCCTAAATTAATCTAGGGTTAATCTAAGGGTCTAAAATGCAACCTAATCCTATAAATAACACCCTAACCCTACCCTAATTCATTCATAATTAAACCTTGTAATTAAACTATGGCAAAATGCAACTTGATCATGGCCTCCACAAATCAATGAAGAGGGTTGCATGCTAATCTCTCTCTAATCAACCTCTAATTCCTTCTTAGCATCTTAATCTTCTTCATTTGGTGTGCAAAATTGCTAGTAGTGAGTTTCTATCACTTTGATGATCTTTTGGTAAACTAAGTAGATGAGATGTGATGAGATTTATGGTTTTATATGTGGGTTAATGAGCTTTGAATCATATGATATGATGTTAGCATTAATCTTATGTTTATGCATGTTGAGTATGTAAGTTTATGCAAGTTTAATATGATGTATGTTATGTTTGCATGATGCTAAATATGCAAGTTGTGGGCTATGTAATCATATGCATGTTATGCAAGTTCATGGTGATATGCTATGCAAGTTACATGTATGTAAATATGCAAGTTACATGTATGTAAATATGCAAGTTACATGTTTGTTAATATGCGAGTTACATGTTTGTTAATATGCAAGTTACATGTATGTAAATATGCAAGTTACATGTTTGTTAATATGCAAGTTACATGTTTGTTAATATGCAAGTTACATGTATGTAAATATGCAAGTTACATGTTTGTTAATATGCAAGTTCATGATGACACATTATGCAAGTCTATGAGTTAATATGCAAGTTTGTTATGCAAGTGAATATGTAAGTTATGTGACATATTATATGCAAGTTATGTGACATGTTATGCAAGTGCATATGCAAGTTATGTGTTTGTTAATATGCAAGATGGCACCTTTGAAACATGTTCATTCATATGCAAGTTGACACCTTTTATATGTGTTATATCATGAGAGCGAAATTACGTGGGAACGAGGGGGTAATTAAATGCATAGGTTAATAAGATTGTGTGAAATTAATATAATTATGCATAACATAAACTAAATGAACATAGTATGGGAATTTGCCTATTTAGTTAGGTGTACCCATACTATGTGTTGGGAATTTACCTATTGAGTTAGGTCTACCCCATGGGAATTTACCTATTAAGTTAGGTCTACCCATGTTAAGAAAACTTGATTAATTAGGGATAATTAATATAAAATTATGAGGGTGATTAATTAGGTGTAATTAATTGACTAAGACACGAGGTTGGACTCAGTTGTAGCGTAAAACTGCCCGGACCCAACCGGCTTAACCAGTTGCTACAAATGTTAGCCCAATGTGAGAGGTCTTAGGCACAAACTAAATACGTAATTAATGTAAAGACACGAGGTTAGACTCTGTTATGACATAAGGCTGCCCGGACCCAACCGGCTTAACCAGCGGTCATAAAAGACAGTCTAATGTGAGAGGTCTTTACAAAGGTTACGTTCTTAATTAATTAATTAAGAAACACTTAACCACATTAGCATGTAGAGGGACATGAGGGGTTAAGTGGGTGCCTTGGGTGGCATGAGAAAATCTAGTGGTTGCCTTGGGTGGCAATAGAAAATACGATTAGAATACTTAACCGAAATGAAACATGTAATTAAAACATGATTAAAGGGTTAAGTGGGATATACTAGAAAAAGGGACAAGCTTAGGTGGGTAGCTTGTGGAGGCCCATTTCAACCAGTAACCCATACGTATCTTTGTGGGCTCGACCCATGTCGAGGACGGGACACGCATACTAGGCTTGACTGTAAGAGGCAAACGGGTTAGCGGTGGCAACGCAAGTCCAACGGGCTTCATATGCGTGAGTGGGCCCGGGCTGGTAGGTAAGCCGTTGTTGCATCGTGTAGATATAAGCCGTGCACCGTTAGTTTTATCAGGTTGCCACATTGGGGAATGATACATCCCACGGTGGGGCCAGCACGGGTATCTACGTTAGGGAGCCGATCGAATGGGGAGTAGTGTGTACACCTAGTGGATTGTAGGTCCCCGTGGCGCCTACTTGGTCACCTAGGGGTACGCAAGTACTATTTAGGAAATTTTATAAGTCCTTGGGTGGGATCAACCTTTATGTTAGAAACGACTGGTGTGGTGCAGTTTAGTAATTTACCTTAGGGAGGGTAGATGCGTCTTTATCCTTTATCTTAGTTCAGTTGACTGCTTAGGGTACCCATTCATCCCTATATGTTACCGTATATCAGTTCATGTCTTCTCTGGTTGCTTTAACGATTGTATTGTTAAAGTTATAGGACTCGCTCAGACTTATGTCTGACCCCGTTGTTTTTATCTTTTTCCCAACCCTCAGGTCCTGTGGTGGATCCTAGCAGTAGTGGAGCTTGATCGGATTGCTGTTCCAGTCTTGAGGAGCTTGGATAGATGTAAAGCTCCAGTTATCCTGTTATCTTTCCTTTTGTTTTGGCTATTGTATGAGAGTGGGATTATGTACTTCTTTATTTTGATGGATATTGCACTTAACTTTTACTGTGGTTTTATGATGTAACCAGACATGTTTTATTTCCGCTGTTATGAGATGATGTTTTAAAATTTCAAGTACTATTTATATCTGTCTTGGTGTAATTTTTCTGTTCTATATTCACTAAAATACTCCACCGATGCTATGGCATTCCCTTAGTGAGTGACCATAGCGGGTGTGGGGTGTTACACGTGGTATCAGAGCTTAAGGTTACCGGAACAGATAAATTTTTTGAGAAAAACTATTTTCTAAGGGTATTTTCGAAGAGAGTATTTTCAAAAGCATGTCTTCTAAGAGAAAAAGTTTTTGAAAAAGAAAAGCATAATCCCCAATAGCCATATCTTTATCTTTCGGAATCTCCTTTTTGAATCTTTCCTCTTTCGTTTCAGCATGGCTGAAGATCTTAACATCCCGGAGGGTTTAGTTATACCACTATGGTATAGGAGGTTGCAAGAGGCTAGGGCCGCGGCTGCGGGTCCAGCCAATGCTACTACACCAGAGACAACCGCTCCTCCTCCTCATCCTAGAGTGGATAATTTTGCTAAGGTTTGCAAGGAGTTCAAGGCTATAGGAGGGAAACCTTTTCTAGGTTCAGAGACTTTCGTAGAGGCTAGAGATTGGCTTAAGGAAGTGGAAGAGTTGCTAGATATCTTTGAAGTGGAAGAAGGAAAGAAAGTCAAGTTGGCGGCTTGGTTAATGAAGGGAGAGGCCTCATTCTGGTGGGAGGTCACTAATGGAGAACGCCCGGTTGACTCTTGGGCAGATTTTAAGCAAAGGTTTGGGGCTAAGTTTCTCTCAAGGGCGGAAGAGAATCTGTTTATGGAGAAGTTCTTGAATTTGAAGCAAGGGAATCTCACGGTGAAAGAATATGTCAACAAATTCAATCAATTAGCAAGGTTTGGCATAGAGTTGGTGAATACATCGGAGAAGAAGGCTTTGAGGTTCGTTAGGGGCTTGAACGAACCATTGCAAGGAATAGCTATGACTCACATTCCTATGGGGGCCACTTTTGAGAAGCTTGTCTACATGGCACTTATGCATGAGGATGATAAGAATTCTAAGGCACCAGAGAAAAAGGGGGATCAGAAGAAACCGCAACAACAACAACAAGGCAAGAGCGGAAAAGGCAATGGTGACAAAAAGAAGACGAAGAAGAAGTGCTTCAATTGTGGAACACCAGGACACCTCAGTAAGGATTGTCGCAAAAAGAAGAAGACCGGTTGCTTTCATTGTGGTGAAGCAGGGCATCTTGTGAAAAACTGCCCAAAGAAGGGGCAGAAGACGGGGTCTACCTCAGGAGGTCAGGTGCAAGCTCTTATAGCACCACCTCAGTCAGGGGGGCAAGTTCAGGTTCTCTCAGTTCCACCGATTCAGCAGAGAGGTAGAACTATTTCCGTTGAAAGTCTGGTTTTTCTGTTTGATCATCCAGTTCGTACTTTATTTGACTCTGGCGCATCGCATTCTTTTATCTCATCATCGTTAGTTGAGTCACTGCACTTAGACACCAGTCTAGTTGATGATCCCTTGGTTGTTTCAAACCCAATTGGGGGCTCTATATATCTGTCTATGATATGTTTGGGTTTGAAGATTTCTATACTTAGCGTTGAGTTTAGATGTGATGCTTTTGTATTGGGCTTCACGGGCTATGGGCTGATTTTGGGCATGGACTGGTTATCCAGTAATGGTGCCGTTCTTGATTGCGAAAGGAGAGTTGTTAGGCTCATGACCCGCTTGGGTAACACTCTCGAGATCTCTTGTAATCCCAGGGATTCTGTTATGCTAAGTTATCTTGAATCGCTTGAAGCTTCGGTCGAGAGTTTGCAATCTGTTAGAGTAGTCCGGGAATATCCGGATGTGTTTGAGGAGGTGAGGGGCTTACCTCCGAAGCGGGAGATTGATTTCCGAATTTATTTGGTGGATAATGCCAAACCAGTGTCTTTGCCAGTGCGCCACATGGCTCCTCGTGAGAGAAGAGAACTTCATAAGCAAGTAGGGGAGTTGCTTGAGAAGGGGTTCATAAGGCGAAGTATATCGGAGTGGGGAGCTCCAGTAGTGTTTGCCACGAAGGCGGATGGGTCCCTCAGACTTTGTGTGGATTATAGAGAACTTAATAAGCTCACGAAGAAGAATAGACACCCATTACCGAGAATAGATGATCTCTTTGATCAGTTGGTTGGCGCCTCAGTATTTTCACAAATGGATTTAGCTACAGGGTTTCATCAGTTAAGAGTGGCGGAGGACAGTATAGAAAAGACTGCTTTCCGGACTCCGGATGGTTTTTATGAGTGGCTAGTGATGCCATTTGGGTTGACAAACGCCCCTGCATACTTTGTTGATCTCATGAGTAGAGTGTTCAGAGAGTATCTGAATAAGTTTGTAGTAGTTTTTGTGGATGACATCTTGGTCTTTTCCAAAAGTGAAGAAGAGCATGCCTTACATCTCAAGGAAGTGTTGGAGACTCTTCGAGCACATAGTCTTAAAGCTAAATTCTCTAAGTGTCATTTTTGGAGAAGAGAAGTGCGATTCTTAGGGCATGTGGTCTCTAAGGAAGGGATAGCTGTGGATCCCGCAAAGATAGTATCTATCCAGGATTGGAAAGTTCCTAGAAATGCTACCGAAGTAAGAAGTTTCTTGGGGTTGGCAGGATATTATAGGAAGTTCATCAAAGACTTCGCGAAGATATCAGCCCCATTAACCCGCTTGACGAAGAAGAATCTGGTTTTCTTATGGGACGTAGATTGTGATGATGCTTTCCAACGGTTAAAGAGAGCTTTGACCACCGCTCCAGTTTTAGTACTCCCAGATGGGAGTAAGCCGTTTGTTGTTTATACCGATGCTTGTGGAACAGGATTAGGCGCAGTCTTGATGCAGGAGGGAAGGGTAATAGCCTATGGAGGAAGACAATTGAGAGTGCATGAGAAGAATTACCCTACCCATGATCTAGAGTTGGCCGCGATTGTTTTCGCACTTAAGTCTTGGCGCCATTATCTTCTTGGTGAGAGATTCGAGTTGTTCACCGACCATAAATCGTTGAAGTACTTATTCTCTCAGAAGGATTTAAACTTAAGACAGCAAAGGTGGATGGAGTTCTTAGCATCCTATGATTTCGAGATAGCGTATACTCCTGGCAAGGGTACCGTGGTGGCAGACGCCTTAAGTAGAAAAAGGCTATCTTTGAGTCCATTGTTCGTGGAACGACGAAGCTTGGAGTTTCTTTCTTTGTTTGACTTCAGACCTTCTGTTGATTTTGTACCTGGTTTGTTGGCATCCTTGGAGGTTAGACCTACTCTTTTGAGACGGATTGGCGAGGCTCAGCGAGACGACCCACAGTTGGTTGAGTTGGTAGAGAAGCTTATGAGGGGGGAATCGTCCAGCCATTTGGGTAGATACACCATAGATGATAAGGGATGGTTGCATAGAGACGGTAGACTTTGTGTACCGCAAGATGAGGGTTTGAAGAAGGCTATTTTGGATGATGCACATCGTTCAAGAATGACTATTCATCCCGGTGGAGACAAAATGTACCAAGACATGAAGAGAGTTTTCTTCTGGGCCGGTATGAAGAAAGATGTGGCCGAGTATGTGGCTAGATGCTTAGTATGCCAACAAGTTAAAGCGGAGCAAAGGAAACCCGGTGGGTTGCTACACCCATTGGAAGTTCCGCAATGGAAGTGGGATAGTGTCTCGATGGATTTCATCGATGGGTTACCGAGATCGAGGAAGGGCAATACGGGGATTTGGGTTGTGGTAGACAGACTTACCAAAAGTGCCCATTTTATACCTGTGAAGAGTAAGAGGACCGCTCCATGGCTTGCTTCGGTCTATGTGAAAGAGATTGTTAGATTGCATGGCGTGCCATCCAGCATTGTGAGTGATCGAGATCCTATCTTTACTAGTGAGTTTTGGAGAAGTTTGCAAGAGGCGGTAGGGACTCAGTTGTGTTTGAGCACCGCATATCATCCTCAGACGGACGGTCAGACCGAGAGGGTGAACCGTATCTTAGAAGATCTCTTGAGGCTTTGTATCTTGGATTTTGGAGGTACATGGGAAGAACATCTTCCTTTGGTGGAGTTCGCATATAATAACAGCTTTCAGTCCAGTATTGGTATGGCTCCTTTCGAAGCTCTTTATGGAAGGCCTTGTCGATCTCCTACATGTTGGTGGGAATCTACGGATAAGATCTTGCTTGGGCCAGATATGGTTAGAGAGACTTCAGAGAAGATTGATTTGATTCGAAGAAGGATGAAGGCAACACAAGATAGACAGAAATCTTATGCGGATCGGAGAAGGACGGAACTTGAGTTTGAGGTTGGGGATATGGTTTTTGTCAAAGTATCTCCATTGAGAAATGTGGTTCGCTTTGGGTCCGTTGGGAAGTTAGCACCGAGATTTGTTGGGCCGTTTCCTATTAAGGAAAGGATTGGACGGATGGCATATAGGGTGGAGTTGCCCGACAGACTTAGTGGTGTTCATGATGTATTCCATGTATCACATCTGAGGAAGTGCTTACATGAGACCGCAGAGGTGGTAGAGCCGAGCTTGCTTAGAGATGTAGAGGTAGAGCGTAACGCGACGATTCGACGAGCTCCTACTCGCATCCTTGGGTCAGAGACTAGGAAGTTGAGGAACAGGGAAGTTCAGCTAGTTAAAGTGCAATGGGGAGATGACGAAAGCAATGCTACTTGGGAGACGGAAGCGAAGATGCGTTCTTTGTATCCATTTCTTTTTGAGAGTATGTCTTTTAACTTCTCCTTTATTGCTTGTCTAGTACTTATCTTATCTTTAGTATGTCCTCTCGTTAGTACTACTTGACCTTTAGATAGGGTAAGCCTATGGTTGAAACATGTGTTTGAAACATGTTATGATTGATGGATGCATGTGGATGAAATTGGTTGCTAGTGGTTGCTCGTGGATGCATATATACACACATTAGGCACTAGATCGGCTCAGACACTTCATGTTGCATATTGCATAAATGGATGTGGTAGTTAGAATTGATGGATGTATCATGGCTGTGTTATCATATGGATGATGCATTTTTGTGTATGGTTGTGCACGCATGTAGAAATCTGTATGTGTCAATAGGGTTTCGCATACATATTGGATGCATGGCACTATCATGGTTTGCATTAAGGAGGTCGACTGAATCAGTAGACCGCCTGATTTTGCATTAGTATACGGACATATACACACACTTTCCGCATATGTTCATATATCATTAGAAGTTTCTAAGGATAATGGTTGCTTGTGGTTGATGGTTTAGTAGATGGTTGTTTGGTTGGTAGGATACGTTCTTCTTAACTTAGAGATTTCGAGGACGAAATCCTTTAAGTAGGGGAGAATGTAACACCCCGAATTTCAATTAACACTAATAGTTAGTAATTAAAGTTTAATTAATCTCAGGTGGGAGAACCAGGGGAAACGGGCTGCGTCATTGCGTTCGTCTCGGAAAAATACGCGAAATAGAGTCCGAGTTTTCGAAAATCGGAGTCCGTATGGCCCAGTTATGGCCCGATGAAGTTTGCAGAAAATTTGAAACTAAAAACAGATTTATAATTTAAAATTCAGATTTTAAAATAGAGCAGGCGGGGCCAGGCGGGAAGGTTCCCGCCCTACCCATGTCGACAGGGCTGTCGACAGGCCTGTCGACAGGGGTGTCGACTTGCCTGTCGACTTGCCTGTCGACAGGGGGGGTGACGCCCAGTGAAACTGGGTGCACCAGTTTGGGTTCTTGGGCTGGCTTGGTGGGCTAGTTCTGGAAGCTTCTTGGATCTGACGGATCTGATGGTCCTAAATTAATCTAGGGTTAATCTAAGGGTCTAAAATGCAACCTAATCCTATAAATAACACCCTAACCCTACCCTAATTCATTCATAATTAAACCTTGTAATTAAACTATGGCAAAATGCAACTTGATCATGGCCTCCACAAATCAATGAAGAGGGTTGCATGCTAATCTCTCTCTAATCAACCTCTAATTCCTTCTTAGCATCTTAATCTTCTTCATTTGGTGTGCAAAATTGCTAGTAGTGAGTTTCTATCACTTTGATGATCTTTTGGTAAACTAATTAGATGAGATGTGATGAGATTTATGGTTTTGTATGTGGGTTAATGAGCTTTGAATCATATGATATGATGTTAGCATTAATCTTATGTTTATGCATGTTGAGTATGTAAGTTTATGCAAGTTTAATATGATGTATGTTATGTTTGCATGATGCTAAATATGCAAGTTGTGGGCTATGTAATCATATGCATGTTATGCAAGTTCATGGTGATATGCTATGCAAGTTACATGTATGTAAATATGCAAGTTACATGTATGTAAATATGCAAGTTACATGTTTGTTAATATGCAAGTTACATGTTTGTTAATATGCAAGTTACATGTATGTAAATATGCAAGTTACATGTTTGTTAATATGCAAGTTACATGTTTGTTAATATGCAAGTTACATGTATGTAAATATGCAAGTTACATGTTTGTTAATATGCAAGTTCATGATGACACATTATGCAAGTCTATGAGTTAATATGCAAGTTTGTTATGCAAGTGAATATGTAAGTTATGTGACATATTATATGCAAGTTATGTGACATGTTATGCAAGTGCATATGCAAGTTATGTGTTTGTTAATATGCAAGATGGCACCTTTGAAACATGTTCATTCATATGCAAGTTGACACCTTTTATATGTGTTATATCATGAGAGCGAAATTACGTGGGAACGAGGGGGTAATTAAATGCATAGGTTAATAAGATTGTGTGAAATTAATATAATTATGCATAACATAAACTAAATGAACATAGTATGGGAATTTGCCTATTTAGTTAGGTGTACCCATACTATGTGTTGGGAATTTACCTATTGAGTTAGGTCTACCCCATGGGAATTTACCTATTAAGTTAGGTCTACCCATGTTAAGAAAACTTGATTAATTAGGGATAATTAATATAAAATTATGAGGGTGATTAATTAGGTGTAATTAATTGACTAAGACACGAGGTTGGACTCAGTTGTAGCGTAAAACTGCCCGGACCCAACCGGCTTAACCAGTTGCTACAAATGTTAGCCCAATGTGAGAGGTCTTAGGCACAAACTAAATACGTAATTAATGTAAAGACACGAGGTTAGACTCTGTTATGACATAAGGCTGCCCGGACCCAACCGGCTTAACCAGCGGTCATAAAAGACAGTCTAATGTGAGAGGTCTTTACAAAGGTTACGTTCTTAATTAATTAATTAAGAAACACTTAACCACATTAGCATGTAGAGGGACATGAGGGGTTAAGTGGGTGCCTTGGGTGGCATGAGAAAATCTAGTGGTTGCCTTGGGTGGCAATAGAAAATACGATTAGAATACTTAACCGAAATGAAACATGTAATTAAAACATGATTAAAGGGTTAAGTGGGATATACTAGAAAAAGGGACAAGCTTAGGTGGGTAACTTGTGGAGGCCCATTTCAACCAGTAACCCATACGTATCTTTGTGGGCTCGACCCATGTCGAGGACGGGACACGCATACTGGGCTTGACTGTAAGAGGCAAACGGGTTAGCGGTGGCAACGCAAGTCCAACGGGCTTCATATGCGTGAGTGGGCCCGGGCTGGTAGGTAAGTCGTTGTTGCATCGTGTAGATATAAGCCGTGCACCGTTAGTTTTATCAGGTTGCCACATTGGGGAATGATACATCCCACGGTGGGGCCAGCACGGGTATCTACGTTAGGGAGCCGATCGAATGGGGAGTAGTGTGTACACCTAGTGGATTGTAGGGCCCCGTGGCGCCTACTTGGTCACCTAGGGGTACGCAAGTACTATTTAGGAAATTTTATAAGTCCTTGGGTGGGATCAACCTTTATGTTAGAAACGACTGGTGTGGTGCAGTTTAGTAATTTACCTTAGGGAGGGTAGATGCGTCTTTATCCTTTATCTTAGTTCAGTTGACTGCTTAGGGTACCCATTCATCCCTATATGTTACCGTATATCAGTTCATGTCTTCTCTGGTTGCTTTAACGATTGTATTGTTAAAGTTATAGGACTCGCTCAGACTTATGTCTGACCCCGTTGTTTTTATCTTTTTCCCAACCCTCAGGTCCTGTGGTGGATCCTAGCAGTAGTGGAGCTTGATCGGATTGCTGTTCCAGTCTTGAGGAGCTTGGATAGATGTAAAGCTCCAGTTATCCTGTTATCTTTCCTTTTGTTTTGGCTATTGTATGAGAGTGGGATTATGTACTTCTTTATTTTGATGGATATTGCACTTAACTTTTACTGTGGTTTTATGATGTAACCAGACATGTTTTATTTCCGCTGTTATGAGATGATGTTTTAAAATTTCAAGTACTATTTATATCTGTCTTGGTGTAATTTTTCTGTTCTATATTCACTAAAATACTCCACCGATGCTATGGCATTCCCTTAGTGAGTGACCATAGCGGGTGTGGGGTGTTACAGCTAATGTTCAGTGCATCACTTTGTAGATTATTACAGACTGTTTACAAGAAGTTTCGAATATGACAGAAAGTAAAACATGAAGTAAAGCGTGAACTAAAGCAGGAAATAGAGCATGAAGTAAAGTGGTGGCGATGTTGATCGCTTATTCTGAGCCATTGAAACTGAAGCATAATCAATGGCCTTTAGTTGATGATCAGCCTTGGCATGGTCTGAACAAAAGCTTCGTTGCTTGTTGCCCCTTGGCCTTGGAGAACCGGAACAACGTTTGAGGATTGTGGATTTTTCATATATTGTTGCAGACGGTTCTTCCTAATCATCTCTTCGATCAGCGATTTCAGATGCCTACACTCATTGGTGTTGTGACCTGGCTGATTATGAAATCGGCAGAACTTCCTAGAGCTTGCTTGATTGTCATTTACTTTCTGAGGTTTAGGTATGGGATAATCTTCGGTGTCTTTAGTTGCAACAAAGATGTTTTCTGGAGTGTCATTTAAAGGTGTTAGCTCTGAAGGGTTGAAAAAGCGAGGCTTCTTGCCGTCTTGATTTTCTTTCCCGTCGCTTCCTCTTTTCTGACCTTCGGCATTTTTTTGATTGTATTGAGTAGCAGCATTTTTGGGAGCTTCAAGAGGTTGGTTTGAATCAACGATCCGAAGAGGTGCAGGATTATTATCTAATCTCATGTACTCCTCAGCCTTTTTATAGAATTTCTCAAGTGTACTTGGTTCTTTCATTTTAATCCATTTACCAAATTTTTTATTCTCATCTATGACGCTGATTAGAGACATTAAAATCATGCAGGGCTCAAGATTTCCTACTGTTGTATATAACGTAGTTGTATACACAATTATATGATTTTTGTTTGATGATAACAACCAAATAAATATTATTTTAATGTGTTTGTTACTGTAATGTACTATATTTACATCACAGGTAGGAATATAATATTTACATTTAAATAAAATACGACTACACAGAAATTCAAATATTCACAGTATTTTATTTAAATAGAATATTTTACTTCAATATCTAAACGGTACAAAGTTTACAACTCCACTATTTGTACACATTCACAGATATTACACATGATATTGTACTTGTATATAAACTTAGTACGTTAGACAAGTTTGTTTGAACATAATAAAATAATATTTTATTTCAAACAAATTTGTTTAATACAAACATCAGTACAATTCTGTTGTTACACAACTCCTCACTATAACACTCTGTCTATACATCTCATATATATACAATTCATATATACAATTCCATTTACACAGATTCGTATACATTTACACAGACACACTGACACTCTTCTTATTTTCAGTCTTCTATCTTCATAGTCCTTCATCAGTCCAGTCTTCATACCTGTCATATATAGAAACACACACACACACACACACAGAGTATCTAGAACAGAAATAGTTTCTAAATTCTAGCAGATATAATTTTTATATTTTTATTTGCCTCAGAATTTTGGTGTGTTTCTCATCGTTTTTCTGACTCGATCTGATTAATCTGACTGTGTCTAGACAGCTTGTGATATTCACAGTGGTACACTGTAAATACCACAAGGCAGACAACACACACACACACACACACACACACACACATATATATATATATATATATATCTCAATGCAGGGACAGGGAAACTCAGTCTGATGGCTGCATATACACACGTGTATAAATATACACGTGTGCACTGCCTCGACAATCAGTGTGAAACTGAGGAGTAGCCACGTGGACCATCTCGACTCAGCGCACACATGAAAACAACTTAATGCAAAGACAACACAGCTCAAATAAATTGGTCGAGCATCAATGAACAAGTATGTGTACATGGAATGCAGCAAGAACATGTCTGACATGGTGCAAGGAATTGTGCCATGATATAAAAACAGCAGCAACAAATAGACAAGAAGTGGTGCATGGTCAACATTTAACATGATGGTTCGAATGCAAACAGCAACATACAAGGAGGATGCAAGCTAAAGTGCTAATGCAAATGGACATGAAATGGGTCAACTCACACACACTTTCAAACATGCAGGTGGATACAACAAAGCTTCGAGTGTGCGGCAAATGATAGTGGCATGACACAAAGCATGAATGTGATACATATGGATCTTGAGTCATGGTCAAGCAAGCTAAACAGCAAAACAACTCAATGAAAAGTCAACAACAAAATCAAATGGACACAGTAACTATGTGTTGCAATACAATAGTGGATACAAGATGCACAAGAAAGGGGTGTTTTTCAATGTCACAACAGTATATGGTGAAGGGGATGCAAGAGCAATAGTGTAGTGCAGCACTGACATGTGCATGTTAGTATGATGGAGCATGGGTGATGTACCCATATGCAAACTCATGTATACAAAAAGTTATAAGCACAAGATAAAGTACATAACAAGCATGGTTACATGCATGTCAAACTCAGGGATATGTGAACATGCAAACATATACACATGTTGTTCAACCCAGATTTTCAAGTGACAAAAAGAAGATATGTATTCAACACAGCATGAAGCAGTAACTTTTATGGCAGGTACAAGAAACAAATGTGCAGTCAACAATTTCTGTACATGGATAGATAAGCAATGCAGTAACATGAGATCAGCATGATGTATGAACACCAAACAGGATGGACTCATATGGTACAAGTATAAATGTGTATCATAACTTCTCAATATACAATGTGGACACTCAACAATTATGGAAAGGAATCAGGCCACAAATATCAAGTAGCAATCACACAAGTTTTTAATCTTACAAATTTGAAGATTGTCTTTTCTGGAAACAAATATATTTGGTTTCAAAATGAATTTCCAGAAATCATGCACAAGTCAAAATGGGAAATTAAGTTTTTGTAAATTTCATGAAATGTTCATGCAAATTTATAAAGCCTAAGAAAATCATACCAAATAAGTTTTTAAATTTACAGTGGTCCAGTTATTCACACAAGGGAATTAATCATGGCTCGAATTCAATCTCGCAAAATCAAGTGTTTTGTTTAAGGTGTATTTGTTTTTCAGAAAACATGCAAGGAGGTAATATGTTTCCAGAAATTACCAATTCATAAAAGCCGATTTTATCAAGGATAGTAAAAGAGGAAATTGCATGCAATCAGTTCAAATTCATGTATGGCAAAACAAGTGTGGATTCATTGAAGTTCAAAATCAGGTCTGAATTCATCCACATCAATCACGCAATCTAGTTCAAAGCAAAAGAAAAATTCATTCATGCCGAAAATCAAAAGAGGGAAACACGAGAAAAATCAGGCCAAGCCACGTATGTGAAATCAGAGACATTAGGGTTCGATTCTATACCCTATAATATACCATATCATCACTGGCAAGAAAAATTGAAAATCAACCCAATAATTCAGAGCAAAAATCAAATCAAATTCAGAGAACTTACAAAAGATTTTCGACCGAAACTCAAGACAGTCATTCGATCGAGAGCATCATCAACGTCTTCAAGCTTTGGAGAATCAATTTCCAGAATAACATCAACAATCGATCAATTTTTCAGCCGCCATTTTCATTTCTCAGAGGAAAAGAGAACGGGCTAAACCAAATGACAAAGTGGTCAGCTATGTTTTTAACAATGGGGATAACCCTTTATTCTTTAATCCCCTCTTGTTTTATTGTGTTTAGGGTTTTCTTTTAATTGTTTTTCAATTTGAGTTGTACATCGTCTAAATAGTTTTCTAGGTCTATAAAATCTAGGAGGGAATCAGTTAGGGATTAACTGACTGTTTACTAGTGTCTATGAAACTAGGGGAAAATCTGGTTTAGTGGATATAGACCCGTCTAGGGTTAGAATAAGAGCAGGGTTTGCGAGTGTACATGGTCTTGTATGTGGGATCTGTTCTATCACCTAGTAGAAATCTTAGGAATGCAGCAGTAGGCAGGGTATTGCCGAAGCTGGGTATATCTGTGTGTGATTTATTTTCTGCATTTCTGTTTCTGCTATATTCTGTGATCTGTTTATTACTATATATCCCGTTAGATTTTTAATTCAGTTAAAAACTATGATAAACCCTATTCAACCCCCTAGGGTTAATCTAGATCCAACACCCGGATACATCATAATTAAATCTCTTGAGGAAAGCCTAGACAGATTCTCTTGGATTCTGCCTTATTGATGTAAGAGAAATGACGTCCTTAGCCTTCGTAGCCAGTAATCTAAACTGGTCTTTGAATTTCAGAGTCAAATCATCAAATCGGTCAACGGATTTGGGCAGGAGTCTTGTGAACCATAACAATGTGACACTTTCTAGATAGATAGAGAAGCATAAGCATTTGATCTCGTCTGTTGCCTTGGCTGCATTCATGTGCCACTCGTACTTGTATAGGAAGTGATTCGTATCAGAAGTCCCATTGTACGGAGGCAGAGTAGGGTGAGTGAACTTTTTAGGGAATTCAGCTTTACGGATCCTCTTTGTGAATGGATTTTTACCGAGGGAGAAGTCCCATTCCCTTTCGCTATCCTTACAAGGCATGTTGTCTTTAATGATTTGCTTTACCATATCCATGATGTATTCCTTCGAGTTGTGTTGTTCCGGAGAGCGGACTTCGATCTCTTTTCCGGATGCTCATCGTGGCGAGCGATCGCGTTTAGAGGATCTAGGTCTTTTACTTCCACTATGGCAAGGTGCTCCCTTGACGGGATTTGCAACTCGTCGGTTATTTTGATCGGAATGGTTTATAACTTCCAACTTCGAGTCTTCAATATTAGCATTGCTTTTGCCAATAAATCCTTTCAAGTTGTCATTATGAGGATCGGAGGCTGATGAATTTGCATTCTCTTTGAGGTTGACTGGAGGAGCAGAATTTGCTTGAGCGTTTAGGAGAGCGCTCACTTTATCCATCACAGCTTGATTAACATCCACAAGAGTTTTTTTAGCATCGATTAAAGCTTTGTTGGAAGCGTCCATGCATTGACTCAAGTTAGCAACGACGATATCTAAATCGGCTTTAATCACTCCGGCTGCAGATATTGAATTTTCTCCAATTTTGAAGCGGTTGGTGAGTGGAGTAGTCTCGTTGTTAGTAACATTATCCTTTTCTTCACCGGCTTTACTTGCGGTCTTGTTTGATTTAGCCATGAACTTTGACTTGTAGAATTTATGATAGGAGTAGATTTAGAATTCCAAGGCAAGGCTCTTGAGCTTGAATGAAGTGAGAAAGGAGATGCGAACGCGGCCCCAAGGTGGGCGCCAAATGTTAAAACAGAGAATCGATTTCAACATCAAAGGTGCAAATGTGCACTTCACCAATTCCGTAAGAATAGAGTATGGAACCGCATAATCACAAAACAAAAAGCATAAAATGAAGACAAAGGAATTTTTATAGTGGTTCAATTCAAAATGAATCTACGTCCACTTAGAGAATGATTCCACTATCACATTTATATTTACAATGCATGAACATTCTCTCTTTACAATCATTACTAATCTCATCTCTTTGATCTAATAGAAATGGTGGGAGAAATTGGCGAGATCCTTCAAGTATGGTAAATGGTAGAATGGATCTAGAGTTTTTTGAGCACTTGATCGAATTTCCATAATTCTATGAAGAATTCGAAGCTAAATCTTGATTAGAGATGGTTGAAGATGATCAAATCACTTAGAAATAATTGAGAATAAGGTTGGACAGCCCTTCGGGGTCATAAAATTCGGTTCCCATTAAAGTGGGGTGTGACCTCTATTTATAGGTGTGGAGCAAATGAGGAGAATGGCTAAAACATATGGTGCAGGGAACCGGTTAGTCTGGACCTTATTTACAGAAATGCCACTGGGTATAGCAGGAAAGGGGTACTGGTCAGTCTTACTTTTTAGACACCGCCGGCTATAGATTCACTCACCGTTCAGCCATTTTGGACAACCGAACGGTTGTACTTTATTCTATGCAAATAGAATGACCGTTCGCCCCTGGAAAACTTGTACCGTTCGGTCCCTTTATTTTAATACTGAGCGATCCCTAAGTGAAAACGCTGCTTCTTGTTATGCTTACAGAACCGATCACGTGCAAGAGTGGACTGCCAATCACATTCCTTAGTGCACGATGACAGCTGGCATTTGAACTACATTATATTTATTCTCTGGATTGATGTACGTATACACATTTGTGCCAACCAAACACATATAGTTGCTTTCTACCGATAAGTTATATAGTTTAATACCCTTTCATACTTTGTTTTCTGAATAGCAGTGCATGCGTTGCTATGAATCCTTTATGTGGAACCGAATTAATGTTACCGATGCCCAACTTTGTTTGCACGGTTTTATCCATGATTTACCCTTACATTCAACATGCTATTATATTGGCTGATGCAAGATTCACACTCCATAAGTGTAGTTTCCCATATGTTAAGTATGCCCATGCCAATTGATATGCTCATATTACTTCAGCCTTGTCATATATTTATGTTTGTATATGAAGGATCTATATGCTGTGCTGACGTGTCTTGTGTAGTAGATCCATGCAATGTTTCACCGCTCCTCCCAATGTGTTGTTTATATAATGTTGATCTGTGAAATGTATTTACGTGTTGATACTTATTCCATGTTGACCCATATCACATTATATATGCTCAACACGTTGGTGTCATGACATTTGATCCATGCACCTTGCATTAAAATTTTAAGGAATGATCCAAGTTGCTTACTTACAAACTGTGTTATACATGATTATTGAGCATGCCCGTTGCGTGATTCAAAAGCAGTGCACGTCCATGATTTATTTGCCAGGTCCATGTACAACTTGTTCAAGCTTTTAACTGGACTTTGTTCTTTTCATATTATCATATTGGTCTACGGAGTAGCATGTACGTTCACATTTTTGTACGGTTCTACGCGCCTAGTTTTTGACCGATCGGTATGCTTTGTCCATGACCGATCAGTACGCTAATATATTACAGACCGACCGACCGTCCAGCAATGACTTTGCAAACCGATCCGTAGACCATTAACCGATCGACTTAATATTACGACACGCAGTTGATCGCTTCACTGGTCAATTGTCGTATCTACTTCTAAACCGCGTTTATAACGGGGTTAACACTACCTAAATTCTGGGTGCCCATATTTTCCACACGGGCAGCTAGTAGTTTTGGATTTGCAGATACTTCTTTTCATAGGATCTTGGATTACAGCTAGATCTATATTCGGAAAGCTTTGTATCCGTATATCTCTTTCAGTTGTGTCAGTTGTTATTTTCGGCTAGGCATTGTACTCATGTATTATTTTCCACTGCTATGCAAATTCTTAATCTATGGTTTTGTATTTCCTATTTTACAATGTATATTCATACTCTTGAATATTCTTGTACTCTGATGTAAACTGTTGTAATAACAATGAAATGTTCTATTGTTTGTGTCTGATGCGTCGTGTTCTCAACTCAATCTGGGCTTTCCCGTACTCGGGGAAGTTTGGGTCGTTTCATTCGATTTCTATTTTTAAAATAGAAATTTCTTTTTAAAACCCCAATTTCTTTTCTAATTAATTCGAATAAATTTCACATTATTTAAATAACAATTATTTCAGGTCAATGTTGTTTAACATCCCAAAATACAAAATAATCAACACTAGATTATTTGTCACATCATACAATGCAATATATCAAAAACAACAATATAATTGTTGGGGAATCCAATTGGATCCCTCCAACCTATTTTCCTACATCCATAGATGTTAATCAACATAAATAACACAATTTAATATCAATATGAAACCATTAAATCAGTATTTAACCAACGACTTCATATATATAGTTATCAACCAATTTATTTATAAATCTTCCAAATAACCATCACACACGGCATTCAATCATTTAAATAACGTTTATAAAATTATAAAACTAGACAGAGTTAGTAAGTTTACTCACCTTGGTTGCTAATTGTTAAATAACGATTAACGGTCGAAGATTTGAATCAGACGTTTAATTTTGCCACAAATTCAAACAAGCTCCAAATAGATCTGAATCAGCTTCATAGCGTAGTCTGCAATCCTACGATTCCATAGTGACAAACCGTCCGAAATTCTGACGTCGTATGGACGAGATATTAAATTAACAGGTTAGTACGCTATTTTATTTAACTAAAACTTAAATTGATTTTAATCTGGCCTTACCAGATTTTAATATCGGTCTACGTAAATTCGATATGCATCCACCGTCTCACCTTCTTATATAAAACCATAAGTTGCTGCCCATTATAAACCATTCACGTGTGCCCAGAATTCATCATTCTCTTTTTCTCTATTTTTTCTTAAATATATATTGGGCAGACCCCAAAACATTTGGCCCACTTTCACCAATGATCCCCCGCGCATTGTACTGTTCTTCATCAAATACATACCCCGACTTCGTTATTTCTGGAAGCCAAAGTACCGTGCTTCTTATTCTCCCATGAACACGCACTGTCTTGCCTATTTAAATCTCTGGTATTTGCTCCATTAACTTTTTCTTTTCTGGGCTAAATTACTTCAGCCCATTACCCAATAACAAACCCACGCCTGTTTGCAACTTTCTTCCCCAACGTGTTACCTTTGCAACTCCTCTCCAATAGAACTTTGAACCGACCCTTTCGATTTATTTTTATTTGAACATTCGAAACTCCCCCCCCCCCCCCCCCCACGCTCCATTGTTTTGCATGAAACAACTACTGTTTCTAAACTCCATTCAGAACTCCATGTATTCCTAATGCCACCATTTGAATACCATTTTCTCCCTCTTTCGTTTCCTGGAAACCAACTTTGCGCACAGACCGTGTACGTGACACCACAAAACAACATCCGAACCACATATTTCAGTTTTTTCCTCTATCACGTTCTCTCCATACGTAGGCTTCAATAATAATCCTCATCATCTTCGTTCCACACAACTTCCAATTTCAAACGCATAGCTCCAGAATTATGTATGTCTCCCATTTCGTGACTTAACTCCCTCGTTCCTCCCCACCTGAGGGATTTCAACCCGTTCATACCTGTTCCTCTTCATTTCCAGAACTCGCTAAAACACAGCAGCGAAACCATCTGTCGTTAACACCTCATCATCCCGATCCCCCCACCTGTTTGTCATCCAACTCCTGACCTGCCTAGTATCTCGACTCTCGCTGCGATGAACCCTTCTCAACAACACTCTCATGTCATGGTCGCAACTCATGTTTTGACTTCAACAATTCCATGATCGCAAATAATCCATGTTGTTGAGGCTTCTGAGCAATTTCCGAATTGCCAGAGTATAAACAAATATTACACATTAACAAATATCAGAGATTACAATAAATTACATAGCATAATACAATACACAACTAGAAGGAGATATACGGATACAAAGCTTTCCGGATATCGTTCCAGCTGTAAACCAGGATCCTGTGAATATAAATTTGCAAAACCAAAACTACTAGCTGCCCGTATCAAAATAAGGGCACCCAGAGTTTAGGTTAAAACAATAAACTCCAGGTCAGTCATGGGACTGGTGTGAGAACTAAAACAGTTATTAATCTTTATTTTTAAAGTTGGGTAAATCAAGGGACCATGCCGTTAACGCGGAACGGGTTTCCTCCCAAGAATACCAGTGCATAAAACAACAGCGCAATGCTAAATAAAGAAAAATGAAGCTATTATAAGACCCAGGTCCTATCACACAATGCAACGCAAGCCGGGGGATAGGGTTTTTACCTTATAATAGCCAAGAATACTTGATACGTTTAAAAGAAATCATTTGATACTATTATAAGTGTATAGTGTATAAAACAACTTCAAATCATAAGTATCAATCATAGGCGGCATGAATGCCCCATACCACTATGTCGCCATATATAGGTTATACAATCAAAATCGCAAAGTCACGTATTTGGAAATTGGGTTTCCATCTATGAACCGAGGCCAGGGATCATCCTCTACCGATTCGAGACAATCTAGCCCATGTCTCAGGACCCAGACTCAGGTGGGCCTTGGATCGTCAGGGTCGGTCCACCGATGTGGATTATTATGCCTGAACAATACGTCTCTCCGCCCTTTGGGGCGTAAATGAGCCAACGAATGGCTCCATCGGACCCGGATCGTCCGATCTAACCGAGGCGCCTCGCAACAGCAACAACCACACAGGTGAAAAGTATATAAATGTCAGGGCTGGTAGGTCACTGACACAACCCTAGCTAGAAAGAGACGCATGTCCTCCCTGAGGTCCTCTCCCGTTTTTGGTTCACAAACGGGGTGTGAGGCTCGCGAATTCACGTTACACAAAGCTATGCCACACAGGCTGTGCTTTGTTCATCACCACAAGACTTTGCTTTTCAACAGAAGCCTCGATCAATTGCCACTTAGGCATGCCACACAGGCAATTCACTCCATGCGTTTGATATCCATCAATATATAACCCCTGATCTCGTACGTCTCAGAGAAGGGCGTTAAGCAAAAGAATAAATTCTCCGCCGCCAAACAGATATATATTTAATAGAGATCAATCACACGGACTAAAATCCAATGTCAGACACACAGTCCATTTACAAGTCCGTTCTGGGTCTGAACGAAACCGGAGGCACCTAGTACCCCGCATATCCATCGATCCCAAATACGTCTGGACGATCACCAACTGTTTCCATCTTCTTGGGTGTACAACCCAATCAAGATCATCAGTAATCACCCAAACGACGTGAAGACTTCCGGTCTTCAACCATCGTCTTCATCTTCGACTTATCGTCGTATCAGTTATTCAGAATGGGATAAACCCGGTCATCCCGAATAACTCGCGTATATTTTAAATAAGTGTTACACAAACACAACACACGCCTCATTCCAATTCATCAGTCACTAACCGTAAATTAATCAAGAGAATAATTCCCCAAATATTAACCCCGAAGGCCGAAACCAACATCAGATCAATATCCAGAAAACCATTCTGCTTAGCTAACCGACAGTTAGTTTCTAAATTTCACATTCATAGGGAAAGGTTCCCATTAATTTTATCCAAGATAAATTCCTTGAATTTATTCTCTAATCTTCTTTTGAATTTCGATTCAACTAATCGGGATTAACGAACCTTACCGAAGTAATCATTTGTTTTAATCTCCCAATCCCAACCTATTCATCCCATAAAGTAAAACTGGTAATACTTCATATCTAACACCACGGTGTTATCGGTAAATTCAATTACCATTTCACGTTTTAAATCTAATTAAAGATTTAACTATCGCCTGGAGCAAAACTGGTGATACTCCATTCTAACACCTTTTCAATCTAATTAAAGATTCATTAAAACTCCACTTAGTTTTAATCGTTAACTGGGTTAAAGAATCAGTGTCATTTAAAACACGGTTCACGATAAACCCAAAATCGCATTCCATTAATTATCGGGTTAAAGAACAAGTGTTATTTAAAACACCGTTCACGATAAACCCAAAAATCAATTCCAATTCAATTCCAATTAAATATCACTTAATTGGTTCACTTCATTAAATCTAAATAAATAGATTTAATCTTCTCTCAACTGGGTTCAAGAACAGTGTTAGTCAAGACACCATTCACGACAAACCCAAATCACATTTGATATTAAATACAAGGCTCTGAATAGAAAATATATCGGCTTATATTCAATATCAAATTCTACAACCAACAGATATCGTATTTGAAATGACGATATATATATCTATATCTTTCAAATTTCCATAACAACATCTGTATAATCACGAAGTCCAACATCGAAATATTCCGAAGACAATTTCGATTCGAATCCATTCCAATGCAATCATTGGAAATTTTGGTTATTTTTAAAACCCTTTTTAAATTCAATTTATTTATTTAAAAATAAATAGAATTATAATTCTAGTTCAAAACTAGTTCATTTCGATAAAAATCTATTTTTATCTTTTCAAATATGGAGTTTTTCATCCTAATTCTTTCTAAATCACTTCTTATGATTTTACACAAGTTATTACTATTTTTAATAAATTTATCAAGGCCCGTACAGTCGATTTCCATCAACGGCCATCGAACTACACTTATAACGACCTTTTCCAAATTTGATTTGGACATAATTCCAAATCCAACCGTTAGATTTCTAATAATCGTTAGAAAGCTCTTTTCGATACGAACCCAACGGTTCCGGTTTCAGGAGAATCCGACGGTCGGATCTCCCGTAATATCCGTTCGAAGTCAATGGTCGAAATTCGCGAACTACCGCGGCGCGTTCTATTCAGGCCATTATATTATATATATAATATATATAATATATACTTCGTCGATTTCAATTCAAAACGTGCTTTATAAATCGTTTTAAATTCATTTTCAAAACGGTTCTAACTTCATATTCAATTTCAAATCAAAATTGAATATTCCAATATAAATTCGTTTTAAATTCTTTTCAAATCGATTTCAATTCGAATTCGTTTATATTCAATTTCAGTTCGAATTCATTTATATTCAATTTCAATTCGAATTCATTTATATTCAATTTCAGTTCGAATTCATTTATATTCAATTTCAATTCGAATTCATTTATATTCAATTTCAATTCGAATTCGTTTATATTCAAAAAAAATCATATTTTGAAATCACTTTCGATATTCATTTTAAAATGAATAAAATCGATATAAATATCGTTCACGTCAAAATGGCGTCAATCTAACCAACACGGCTTCATATGTTTCTATTTTCAAATATTCTATTTCGAATATTTCTATTTCAAATATTTCCTTTTCGAATATTTTTATTTCAAATATTTCTATTTCAAATATTTCTATTTCAAATATTTCCTTTTTCAAATATTTCCTTTTTCAAATATTTCCTTTTCGAATATTTTTATTTCAAATTTTTCTATTTCAAATATTTCGTTCAACACATGACTAATCTCAACGGGTGAGTACTGTCAACACATGAACCTTTATTTTATATTGATAAAGATGTAAATTTTATTATTAAAATATTTCGTTCAACACATGACTAATCTCAACGGATGAGTACAGTCAACACATGAACCTTTATTTTATAATATTCTTTATCTTCTAAATTGGAATGAGGCCCAATCAATCACCATATAAAATTAATTATATGGATTCCATTCAACACATGTATATAATAGCAATGATAAATAATCAACCATCATCCAAAGTGCACTACACTGTATAAGCATCAAATATAGATATCTAACGCTTGTAACAGCCTGTCAATCCATCGATCGACATATTTAATCAATCAGGATGAGTGAACTTCATATTTCATCCCAACATCCGTGTGGGGTTTCAAACAATCAAACGCATATTTTATTTATGCAGTTGGGCGATGTGTAAAATTTATCGACCCAATCAATATCAGTCAAATTAGTGTATATAAACAAATCGGCCGATTTGTTTATAAATTTTCGTTTATTCATATTCACGTTAAAAATTATATTTTTAACGATAAAACATTTTATTTTAACATATGAATTTCTATTCAGTTCATTCTTTAAATAAATGATATTTTTATTTTCTAACTTATTTTAGAAAATTTCGGCGGCATAACGGCACGATACTAGAAACGGGACGAGGCCAAGCCTTATCCCCGGTCTAGTGAAGGCCCACGCCATTCACACATCAATCAAATCCATTCCATTTCACCAAACAATTCAAACCAAATAATCTAACCAATTTCTGCAATCAAACAAACAAGTCCATGGTCTGTGGACGATTGTGTCGGGTGCTACTAAGCACCGTCTGCATCCTAGTATATATATATAACTAGAAAAAGAAATTAAAGAGTGAGAAGTTCTCACCGATAGCTATCCCAACTTCACGACACTTCATTTAGAGAAATCTTCGCCGTTCTCGCCTTTCGTCACTTTCGTTGCCCATAGCCACTACATATGTAAAAATCACATTTTTACCTCGCTATTCGATACATAAAAATCGAATTTTTACTTTGCTATTCAATATATAAAAATCGAATTTTTACTTCGCTATTCAATATATAAAAATCGAATTTTTACTTTGCTATTCAATATATAAAAATCGAATTTTTACTTTGTTATTCAATATATAAAAATCGAATTTTTACTATGTTATTCAATATATAAATACAATATTTTTATATTCTCTATTATATAAAAATCATATTTTTAATACTTCTACTTTATAAAAATTATATTTTTTTATTTCACATATGATAAAAATCATATTTTTATTATCTCCTTACTATAAAAATCATATTTTTATTCTATTAAAAAATAAAAAATACGATATTTTCATATTTAAAAATACGAACTTTCTATTTCTAAAAATCAGTTTTCTATTCTATGTTATATATATATAAAAATCAGTTTCAGTTTTTTTTTTATCAGCAAAACAAATCAGTTTTTACCACTAAAACAAATCAGTTTTTTCACCAATAAAAGAAATAATATAAGAGAAAAAGGAAGAACTTACAGCTAACAGTGAAAGAGGGGAGGGGTCGCAGTGGTCAGGGCGTCGCAGATCGAGGGATTGGCGTGAGGTGGAGGTGGCAGGCGGGGGCGCGTTCGGATGGGGCTTCGACTTTGGGGAGGTCGACTGGGTTCGCGGTTTCATAGGAAAGGGGCGCGAGGCTAGAGGGAAGAGGAGGGCGGCGCTTGCGGGGAGGTCGACGAGGCCGATTGGCCGGCGGTGGTGGCGACAAGGCCTGAGGCGGCGGCTCGAGTTCGACGCGTTTTTTTTTTCTGAATTGAAAATGAATCGGGGGGGTTTAACTAAAAGGGAAAGAGAAAAAAAGAAAAAGGGGGGGGTATTATAAAATTATTTAATTTATTCTACATAAAGTTGCTTTTTCATTTTACCTCTAAATTGACCCAACGACAGTCGCCCCTAGGGTAATACCCTCATTCCGAACACAATGGGATATGTTACGAAGGCCAATTCGATCGTTACGATCAGTTCCCGTTGAATTTTCATTTAAATCATTATACTGAATTTTAAACGTACATTTCAAATTACCGGGGTCACATACTAACTCGAAAAATTACAGAAAAATATTTTCTAGCTTCGTATCGACGATACGGTCCTAACAAAACTAGTTTCTTCGAATTCTGAGATCATTGGAAAAAATGTCCATTTTCCAGTTGATTAAAATCAACTGAAACTGGTCAAACGCGTTTTCCTTTGCCACGCTCACATATTGATTCGAAAAATTATGAAATTTGAAACCTAGCAATAATTTGATATCACGGACCCAACAAAAGTGGTTTCGTCGAATTCCGAGGTCGTCTGCAAAATGGCTATTTTTAAGGGCCTGAATTCCATAGCGACTATTCAGAATTTTCAACTGGACATATCTTTTGATTCCCGCTATGAAATTTCGATTTTTCGGATTCGTTGGAAATATATTCTCAATTAGATCCTATTATTTTTGGTTTCGCTAAAATCCGCTTTATTTTGCACCCGGTACGTTCAATTGAAGTTTGAAATCGAATTATCGAACTACCGCGCCATTTTCAATTCCTTTTATAATTATATATAATTATTTACATTCTAACGACGATCTATATAAATATATACGTTTGAATTATATTCAAAAGAAATTTTCTCGTCGATATTATTTAAAATAATTCATTTTAAATGTTCAAAATTCGCTAAAATTGCCAAAATAAAAATTTTAAACTGGCCCAGATTTTCGGGTTGTTACAATTCCCCTTTAAATCTTAATAAAAGATTTATAAATTCAAAATTATATTTTCACTGTTAATTGGGTTAAAGAACAAGTGTCGTTTAAAACACAGTTCACAATAAACCCAATTTACATTTCATTTTATTCCAATTATTAAATATAATTGAAAATTTCTAAAATCTTAATTAAAATCTTATTTAAGACGCCATTCACGACAAACCAAAATACAATTTATTTTATTTCCAAATAAATATTAATTAATTGGAAAACTCCATTAAATCTTGATTACAGATTTATTCAATTTCTTTATTAAAATAATGTTTTCAAAATATTAGATTTTGGAAATTACTACTTTTTAATCTATTTATTATAAAATGAATAAAAAAGATCGATAAACCCATTCGGGTTAAAATGGCGCTTCAACTTATAATGAGCTAAATAGTCCAATTCATTACTATGTCCATTTATGGTTTGTAATGGGCTAGACCTCCCACATTAGGCCTACAACTTGCGGATGCTGGACATGTCGGTCGGGTCCGGGCAGACTTATCCCACAAGTTGGGCTTAACCTCGTGTCATAGCCCGCTTCGTATTTGTGCACTTAGACCTCTCACGTTAGGTTCAACATCAGTGGCTGCTGGATATGCCGGTCGGGTCCGGGCAGACTTCCACCACAAATGCAACCTAACCTCATGTCAAAAGTGCAATTATAATTTTTAATTGTAATTATTCCACTGAAAAATATTCATTATTTTTAAACTATTCTTTATATAAAAATGTTCTTTATTTCAAAATATTATTCTATTAAAAATATTCTGAATTGGAACGCGACTCAATCAATTACCATATAAATTCAGTCATATGGATTTCATACATTGCAATGTATATAACAGTAATGATAACTAATCATTAAACAAACTATTCACATCCAGAGTGAAATTATAACTATGTGAGCATTAAAATAAATGAACAATGCTCATCACAGACTGTCAATCCACCGATTGACAATCAATTAAATATTGGGACTACTGTATGTCAAATATCATCCCAACACCCGTGTGGGGTTTTCAAGCAACAACAGTTCATCTAAATAAATCATTGGTTAATGAGTTAACCAATTTTCACTATTTAAATTATAAATAGATATTTATAATTAAATTCCAACTATCATATTAACATTAACATTATAATGAAAATGTTTTAATCTAGACCCAAATCATATTTTAACTTATGATCAATTTTCTAATAAAATATTATTCTTATTTCAACATGGCATTTCTAATCAAATGACATTTTCAATTCTAACATAAATGACATTTCAAATCTAACATAAATGACATTTCAATTCTAACATAAATGACATTTTATATTAACATGACAATTCTAATAAACGACATTTTTATTTTATAGCATGATCCTAAACAAAAGTGTTTTTTTTATCTTAACATGTCATTTCTAATAAAAATGACATTTTTATTCTAGCTTCACATTTCTAACAAAAATGGCATTTTTAATCTAATATAACATTTTAACTAAAATGACAATTGTATTCAAATGAAATCTTTTACAATAAAATGTGATTTTTATTCTAATGCAACCTTTTACAACAAAATATGATTTTATTTCTAATGCAACATTTTGATAACAAAATGTGGTTTCATTTCTAATGCAACATTTTTATAACAAAATGTTATTTCTTTTATAATGCAACATTTTATACTAAAAATATTTTTTTTTCTAATGTAACATTTATAATAAGAGGTGCCATTTCTATTCTGATATAACATTTTATATGGGAGATTTTATTGAATCATTTTCATAGCTTTCTGGCCATTAAAACTTGAAGGTGGCGGCTGAGAGCTTAGATTAGGGTTTCCGATTTTTGTCCTATTTATAATATTATATTATTATATATTTTTTCAATTTTCAGAAAAGCCCGTTTATTCCTACCAACCCCAAATCCAGCCCAACGAGAGTTGACCCTAGCTAAATACCCCCCTTTCGGACACAACGGATTAGGTCCCATCAGCCCATTTGATCGTCTCAGCCCACTTTTCTTTATTTTAAAATATAAATCATTTATTTATTTAATTTGATCGTACAACTTAATTTACCGGGGCCACATACTAACTCTAAAAATTACAAAAAAAATATTTCTAGTTATGTTTTGACGATACGGTCCTAACAAAACTAATTTCGTCGAATTTGGAGACCGTTTGAAAAATGGCCATTTTCTGGTCGATCCAATTTGACTGAAATTGACAAAACACGTTTTCTTTTGCCATGCTCACATATTAATTCGGAAAATTATGAAATTTGAAACCGAGCAATAATTTGACACCGGTTCCAACAAAAGTGGTTTCGTCGAAAACGGAGGTCGTTTGTAAAATGGCTATTTTTAATATTAAAATATATATATATTCTATAGCGACTATTCTGAATTTTAAACTGGACATAACTTTTAACTCCCCCTATGAAATTTCAATTTTTCGGATTCGTTGGAAAGATATTTTTAAATAGATTCTAATATTTTTGGTTTCACTAAAATCAGATTTATTTTGAATCCTGTACAGTTAGTCAAAGTTCGAATTCAAATATTTAAACTACCGCGCTATTTCTAACTCCCTTTATAATTAAATTAAAGTTTTTCGTTCTAACTTCGACTTAAATAAATTTTTAATCGTTGTTATTTAAAATAAATTATTTTAAATATTAAAAATCCATTAAAATTTCTAAAATAAAAATTTTAAATTGGTTCGGAATTTCCAGGTTGTTTTAATCTCCTCCACTTAAAATCCTTTCGTCCTCGAAAAGGAAAGAAGTTAAAAGTTATTTAGTTAACTAACTCAACTTTCATTATTTTTATTGGTTTTAATAATTTTATTAGTTGAAATAATAATCACAAAACACAACCATCAATCAATTAGTTGATTAGCTTTTTAAATATATAACTTTTATATATTCAAAAATCATATTTTCTAAAATCGAGTTATATATATAATCACAGATAAGTTAATTATAAACTTTTCACTTTCAACTCGTTCTAGGGCATTACTAACCCCATCTCTAACGAGTATCCCATTCTAGGATGCTACTGATCCTATGTCTAATGAGTATTCTTTTATAGGATATTACTAATCCTACCTCTGATGAGTCTTTTGTTCAGTTCTAACGAGTTGTACCCCAAATATTTGAGCAAACCAGAGCTCTGATACCAATTGTAACGATACGGATTTCGCCCGACCAGATCGATCGCTAAATTGACCAAGACCGTTCAAATCCCGCATATGTTAACTTTGGGCATACAACACATCAAAACAAATAACATAAGACTTTTATAAACATTATAATAATGTTACATGAGAGTATAGAATATCAGAGTACATCGAATATAATACAACGGAAGAAAAATATTCAACAAACTTAATACAATGCAGCGGAAGACTATCAATGCTCTGGACACAGCTTTAAGCTTCGATCCAAAATCCTGCTTAAGAAATAAATATCTGCAAAAGAAGCTACTCGACTGCCCGTATGGAAAAGAGGGCACCCGAGTTTGCAAGTGAAACAAACTACAGGTCAGTCATGGGAGTGGTATGAGAAATCAACTTAACTTATCTAATAATGAGGCTAATCACAGGATCATGCCGCTAACGCGAAACATGTTTACTCCATTGGATTGCCATTGCATAAATAAAGTAAATCGTTTTAAAACAACGCAATGCTTTTTAGAAAAATGAGACCATTATAAAACTCAAGTCCCATCACACAATGCAACGCAAACCGGAGGATAGAGTTTTACCTTATAATGGTCAAAAATGCTTGATACGATAAAACGGATTTGATATTACTATTAGTGTATATATATTTCAAAAACATTTCAATCATAATGTATCAATCATAGACGACATAGCTACTATATACTATGTCGCCATACTAGTTATACAATCAAAACCGTATGGTGTTGTATTGGAAGTTAGGTTTCCATCATAAACCAAGGCAAGAGATAGTCTTTACCAAATTCGAGACAATCTAGCCCATGTCTCAGGACACAGACTCAGGTGAGCCCTTAGGAGCGCCAGGGCCGGTCCATAAATATGTTAGTGGATTAGTTATGCCTGAACAATGCGTCTCCCCGCCCTATGGGGCATAAATAGAGCCACTATAGACTGGAATAACCGAGGCGCCTTGCAATCCATCATCCACATAAGTAAAAATGTCAAGCCTTGTAAGAACCCTGACACCACTTCGAGCAAGAAAGAAATGCATGTCCTCCCTAGAGTCCTTCTCCCGTTTCTGGTTCATACCGGGGTGTGAGGCTCGCGAAGTATCGCTACACAAAGCTATACTTAATAAAGCTGTGCTTTGATCATCAACCACAAGGCTCTGATTTTCAACAAAAGCCTTGATCAATTGCATTTTAGCATTCCACATTATCAATCCTGAGCATGCCACATTATCAATCCATACCATGCCATTGATTTCTACCAATATATAACCTCTAAGCTCGTATGTCTTAGAGAAGGGTCTTATGTGAAAGAATAAATTCTCCGCCACCAAACAGATATATATTTAGCAGAGATCAATGAATATGGTATAAAGGAATACAACGTCAGACATACCATCCATTTACAAGTCCGTTCTGGGTCTGAATGAAACCGGAGACACCTTATTCCTCGTTCCATATGTCCAATACAGGGGTGAGGTGCTCGCATATCCGATCGATCTCCAAGTACGTCTGTACGATCACCACTTATTACCTTGTCTTGGGATGCCTTCAATCAAGACATCAGTAATCATCCAAACGATGTGAAGACCTCCGGTCTTCAACCACCGTCTTCATCTTCAACTTTTAATCATCGTAAAAATTATTCAGAATGGGTTAAACCCGGTCTTTCCGAATAACTCGCGTTTTTTATAAAAAATCAAGTGCTATGAAAACACATCATACGCCACATTCCAACTCAAAATATTCTTTTAATAAAATATTCACATTAATAGGGAAAGGTTCCCATTAATTTTATCAAAGATAAATTCTTTAGATTTATTCTTTGATCTTCTATTTTAAAGATTCATTAAAACTCCAATTCGGTTTTAATATCAAAAATCATTATTTAATGATTATTCAACTTTAAGAAATAAATCTTGTCTTTAACTGGGCTAAAGAACAAATGTCGTTTAAAAACATTGTTCACGATAAACCCCAAAATCATCTTCCATTAAATATGGAATTTTCACCGAAATCAAATCAAAATATAATCGATATAAATTTCTGTATCAGACTAATAATATAAATGGAATAACGGCAAAGCCCTTTAAATTCCACATATAGTAACAGTCTTCTTTTACAAAAGCTCATCACGATTATTATTAAATCGAATTCTATTCAATTCCAATTTAATATATTAAATTGGAAAACTTTACTTTTGGAAAATTCCCCTTTAAATCTTAATAAAAGATTTATAAATTCCTAATTATATTTTCACTGTTAATTGGGTTAAAGAACAAGTATCGTTTAAAACACAGTCGACAATAAACCCAATTTACATTTCATTTTAGTCCAATTATTAAATATAATTGAAAAACTCTAAAATCTTAATTAAAATCTTATTTAAGACACCATTCACGACAAACCAAAATCCAATTTATTTTATTTCCAAATAAATATTAATTAATTGGAAAACTCCATTAAATCTTGATTACATATTTATTCTATTTCTTTATTAAAATAATGTTTTCAAAATGTTAGATTTTGGAAATTACTACTTTTTATTCTATTTATTATAAAATGAATAAAAACGATCGGTAAACCCGTTTGGGTTAAAATGACATTTCAACTTATAATAGGCTAAATAGTCCAATTCATTACCATGTCCATTTATGGTTTATAATGGGCTAGACCTCCCACATTAGGCCTACAACTTGCGGATGCTGGATATGCCGGTCGGGTCCGGGCAGACTTATCCCACAAGTTGGGTTTAACCTCGTGTCATAGCCCGCTTCGTATTTGCGCACTTAGACCTCTCACATTATGTTCAACATTAGTGGCTGCTGGATATGCCGGTCGGGTCCGAGCAGACTTCCACCATAAATGCAACCTAACCTCATGTCAAAAGTGCAATTACAATTTTTAATTGTAATTATTCCACTGAAAAAATTCTTTATTTTTAAACTATTCTTTATACAAAAATGTTCTTTATTTCAAAATATTATTCTATTAAAAATATTCTGAATCGGAATGCGACTCAATCAATTACCATATAAATTCGGTCGTATGGATTTCATACATTGCGTATGTATATAACAGTAATGATAACTAATCATTAAACAAACTATTCACATCCAGAGTGAAATTATAACTGTGTGAGTATTAAAATAAATGAATAACACTCATCATAGACTGTCAATCCACCGATTGACAATCAATTAAATATTGGGACTAGTGTATGTCAAATATCATCCCAACACCCGTGTGGGGTTTTCAAGCAACAACAGTTCATCTAAATAAATCTTTGGTTAATGAATTAACCAATTTTCACTGCTTAAATTATAAATAGATATTTATAATTAAATTTCAACTATCAAATTAACATTAACATTATAATGAAAATGTTTTAATCTAGCCCCAAATCATATTTTAACTTATGATCAATTTTCTAATAAAATATTATTCTTATTTCAACATGGCATTTCTAATAAAATGACATTTTCAATTCTAATATAAATGACATTTCAAATCTAACATAAATGACATTTCAAATCTAACATAAATGACATTTCAATTCTAACATAAATGACATTTTATATTAACATGACAATTCTAATAAATGCATTGCATGATCCTAAACAAAAATGTTATTTTTATCTTAACATGTCATTTCTAATAAAAATGACATTTTTATTCTAACTTCACATTTCTAACAAAAATGACATTTTTAATCTAATATAACATTTTAACTAAAATGACAATTGTATTCAAATGAAACCTTTTACAATAAAATGTGATTTTTATTCTAATGCAACCTTTTACAACAAAATATGATTTTATATCTAATGCAACATTTTGATAACAAAATGTGGTTTCATTTCTAATGCAACATTTTTATAACAAAATGTTATTTCTTTTATAATGCAACATTTTATACTAAAAATGTTATTTTTTTTCCTAATGTAACATTTATAACAGGAGGTGCCATTTCTATTCTGATATAACATTTTATACAGTATGTTGTTATTATCTAATATCACATTCCTAATGTGATGACATTTAATTCTAAATAAACATTTTTAGTAAAAATGATCTTTTATTCTAAATAAACATTTTTAACAAAATGACATTTTTATTCTAATTAAACATGTTTAACAAAATTGACATTTTTATTCTAATGTATCATTTCTAACTAAAGTGACATGTTTTATCTAAAATGATAATTATAACTAACATGACATTTTATAATTAACATGATAATTGTAACTAACATGACATTATATAACTAAAATGATATTGTAACTAACATGACATTTTATAACTAAAATGATGTCATAATTCTAATTAAAGAAAATTTTATTTAACATGTTATTATTCTAAATAAAGACAATTTTATTTTTTCGATTCTAATTTAAAAAAAATGACAATTTTAGATAATTCTGTCTTGTCTATTCTAATTTCAACAAAAATGTAAGTTTTGTTTCAACTCCTTTATTTCAACAAATATGATAATTTTATTTCAACAAATATGATAATTTTGGTTTCAACTCTTTTATTTTAACAAATCTGATAATTTTGGTTTCAACTCTTTTATTTCAACAAATATGATAATTTTGATTCTAATGTACATTTTCTAAAATAAATGACATATTCTAAATAAAGGACATATTTAAAATAAAGGACATATTAAATTCACAAAATATGTTTTAATCTAAATGACATATTTATGACAAATATGTGTTTTAATCTGAATGATATTTTTGTGTAACATAGCATTTCTAAACAAAGAGATGTTTTTAAATCTAACATAACATTTCTTAACAAAAAATGTTATTTAATCTAATATGCCATTTCTTAACAAAAAGGTTGTTTTAATCTTTTTAACAAAAATGTTATTTTAATCCTTCTTAACAAAAATGTTATTTTAATCTAATGTCACATTTCTAATTTAAATGATGTTTCATATTAACATGATATTTCTAAATAAAATGACATTTCTAATCAACATGTTATTTTTAAATAAAATGACATTTCATTTCTAACTAAAAATGACGTTTTATATTCTAACTAAAATAACATTTTTATATTAACATCACATTTCTAATAAAATGACTGTTTTATTTTAATGTAGCATTATCTAACAAATTGATATTTTTATCCTAATGTAACGAATTGACATTTTTATATATTTGAACATAACATGATCTAATGTAACAAACTGACATTTTTAGTTAACTTAACATTTTTTATACTTCTAGTGAAAAATAAAGAAAGAAGTATTTATTTTGTATAACATGTTCAACATTTCTAATGTCAAATGAAAAGAGGCATTTATTTGCATACATGTCATCTACTTTTCTAATGACAAAACAAAGAGAGTATTTTGTCTACATACATGTTTATAATTCTAATGACCAAATGAAATAACTATTCTAACTTTGTACTCAAATTCAATGTTAACTTTGACAAATAAAAATGAATACTTTTATTTGACAATAATTTAATGTTAAATTTGACAACTAAAATGACTATTTCTATTTATATACAAATTCAATGTTAACATAACAAATAAGAATGATATTTTTATAACAATTCTAGTTTGACATAAAAACGATGTTTTTATATGGCAGATCCTTTTTCAACATAAAGACGATGTTTTTATATGGCAAGTTTTTATTCAACACAAAAACGATGTTTTTATATGGTAATTTCTATTCAACGCAAAAACGATGTTTTTATATGGCAATTTTTATTTCATCACAGTAGTCCACCAAATCAACAGATTAACATATCAGCATCAATCAATAAAATCACATAATGTAAGAATCTGTAAACACGATAATAATTAATTGATTATAATTATTTTAAAAGAAATCTCACATTGATATTTATCTGAATTTCCAATGGTCTCCATTTCAGATCTGGTTTGTTATGGATTGTAGATTTCGATTCAAGGATTCCAACGCACCGAAAATCATTCAGTTTGGTTTCTATATGAGAGAGTTATAGAGTTTTAAACTTTAATTATATAATTGGATAATTAAATTAATTAAAAATTCCAATCCTACCCTAAACCTTATCTTCCCGTAGCCTTCCAATATTCGAACCCATCAGCTCCTCTTCTTCCCGAGACCCGCATCGCCGCTAGTGACGATCGGAGTCCGATCTATCACCTCCATGTCGAAGCCGCTCGACTCTCCTTTCGTCGCCCTCGGTCCCGCCATGTTCGGTGGCCCCCTGACTCCAGAACCCGCGATCGAAGGCGGCACCTTCCTGCTCCAAACCTGCCACCACCGGCGATTATATACGATCATCACCTTAAGGATAGATGAGTAGGGGATGCTCTTCAATATTGTCTTCAGGGAGATGTGATTTTATTCATTAGATTGGGAGATTTTATTGAATCATTTTCATAGCTTTTTCGCCATAAAAACTTGAAGGTAGCGGCTGAGAGCATAGATTAGGGTTTCCGATTTTTGTCCTATTTATAATATTATATTATTATATTTTTTTTCAATTTTCAGAAAAGTTCGTTTATTCCTACCAACCCCAAATCTAGCCCAACGAGAGTTGCCCCTATCTAAATACCTCCCTTCCGGACATAATGGATTAGGTCCCGTCAGCCCGTTTGATCGTCTTAGCCCATTTTCTTTATTTTAAAATATAAATCATTTATTTATTTAATTTGATCGTACAACTTAATTTACTGGGGCCACATACTAACTCTAAAAATTACAGAAAAATTATTTCTAGTTATATTTTGATGATACGGTCCTAACAAAACTAATTTCGTCGAACTTGGAGTCCGTTTGAAAAATGTCCATTTTCTGGTCGATCCAATTTGACTGAAATTGACAAAACACGTTTTCTTTTGTCACACTCACATATTAATTCGAAAAATTATGAAAATTGAAACTTAGCAATAATTTGACATTCTGGTTCCAACAAAAGTGGTTTCATCGAAAATGGAGGTCGTATGTAAAATGGCTATTTTTAATATTAAAATATATATATATATTCTATAGCGACTATTCTGAATTTTAAACTGGACATAACTTTTCAATCCTGCAATGAAATTTCAATTTTTCGGATTCGTTGGAAAGATATTTTTAAATAGATTCTAATATTTTTGGTTTCACTAAAATCCGATTTATTTTGAATTTTGTACAGTCAGTCAAAGTTCGAATTCAAAATTTTAAACTACCGCGCTATTTCTAACTCCCTTTATAATTAAATTACAAAATTTCGTTCTAACTTCAATTTAGATAAATTTTTAATTGTTATTATTTTAAATAAATTATTTTAAATATTAAAAATCCATTAAAATTTCTAAAATAAATTTTTTAAATTGGTTCAGAATTTCCGAGTTGTTACATATTGTCACCTTACAGTTGGTATACCAACATAACCGTTCCCAGGAGATACAGAAATGAAAAGAAGTAACAAATATGAATATTATCTAGATGGTGACAACACACCCTAATGGGAGCGACCCACTTAGTAATGTTGCCTGCCTGATTTGAATCATTTCTCGGTTGATGAAGCTTGAGGTCATAACGTATCTTTGACAGATCACACCTTCCTTTACTTGGAATGCCACATCGTCATACCCGCCAAATCACAAATTGATTTCCCTAAAAATACCTCGGGTATAAAGCTAAGAGAAATGAATTTCTCCATCACCAAATGAAAGTACATTTGAAGAGATCAACTTACGCGATCTATTAGATATACTCTTTCAGACATTCGTCCATTCAAGTTTCCCTGGGTCTGGACAAACCAAAGGCACTATTATGAAAATCCATCTTAGGCAATTTCTACCTAGGATTGCCAGAACAGCCCTTGCATAAACTCTGTCTTCAATTATCTACATCAAAATTTGATTCTCAATGCTGATGCCCATACGGAGTGGTTTTTAGATGATAAATCTGATCCTGGTCTCTCTGCATCGACAATGGAAAATGGTCAAAAACTTTGATAGCTGGTGATTTAACTATCAAAGGAAAACATCCATACAACAATCTTATTTCCAAATGGAAATTTTATCAATCAATCATCAATCAACACTAATCCCCTTTAATTTTACTTATCAATAATCGTTTCATTTCCCAATTCCCCTTGGGTATCTTTTTACCCAATATTTTCTCCAACTCACTTATCCTTTCATGATTCCTTGGATAACGTTTCAAACTATTTAAACAATTTATCTTCTATATCTCAGAAAATATTTCTTATTTACATTGGAAAAAATATTTCCATATATTCACAAAATTCGTAATTTCTATATACAGAAAATATATGTTATTAACATTGGAAAATATTTCTTATTCACGCATTACTATTATTCCACATCCATCAGTTCCTAATCGTAAACTAGCAAGAGAACAACTCCCTGTTCGCTACAACGGAATTTCTATCGAATTAGAAAACCGTCGCACGAATTATCGAAATAACCGCAAGTGCACGGCATACTATTGTAATACGTAGTGAGTGCGAGTCGATCCACAGGGAAAGACGTGATTTCAATTTTATTCAATCGAATTAAACCAAACTTTGAATTGTTCTAATAAAAACTATGAAACTAGAAACTAAGTTAAGAGCTAAATATGAAATTAGAGAGTAATTTAGAGGTAAATCCACTCTCACATTTATGTAAGTTGTCAAACATACAATGTATGATCTCAACAAGTGATATAAATGCAATATTTACACCACTTATGATTCTCATGAAAATGAAACTAAAGCAAAACTATTCTAAGTATGGTCTATGAACTATTGGCTAGAACTATAGACCATCAAATTTTGTTCATACTTTCATTTCAAAATCAATAATCACTTAGAAAATATTGATGTAACTTGTGTTTATATTGAATAAGCATAGATCATTTGCAAATGCAACATGACCTATCAAACCCATATGTATAAACTCACATCAATATTCACTAACATGAAGCACATATTAAAGATCACAAATCATACACATGTTGAACTTACACAAAGTTAGAGAGCATCATTACCCCTAAATCAAGGGATTAGCCACTCATATGTGTTGTAATATCAACACATGTAAGTTTCAACATTAGTAAATTAAGCAAAATGAAAGAAAAACTAAGTAAAACAAGAAGAGAACTAAACTAAGAACATAAAGTAAATCTAAGCTATGAGCATGAAAGTAAATCTAAGCTATGAACATGAATGTAAAGAGCATAGAAATTAAATCACATTAAAGCAAAGAAGTTACATAAAGAAAATGGCTAAGTAGCCATTAAAATAAAAGAGAGCTATGAATTAACTAAACTACTAAAGGATAAAAGAGAGGGGATAAATGAACATAAAGGGGGTATATATACAAGATCACAAACCCTAAAACCCTAATCACTCATAATGGGAAATCCCCAAAATGGCCCTTCATGAAGCTTCTAATCCTCTCTTAGCCACTAATGAGTCATGTAGGATGCATGAGGCCTTTTGTCTCATTCAATTAGTCTTTAATAAGAAGCTCAAGAGAAAGAGGTTAATTTGAGAGGTGGGGTCCTCCATGATCATGTATGAGAATTATTTCCTCTTCATTCCTTTGTATGCATGCATTTGTGCTCCAAATCTTCATGTGTATGCATTATTTGTGCTCCAAAATTCCTACTAGAGACAATAACAAAGAACAAGTAAATGCAATCACAAAATAAAACATGCATAAGTGATCAATTTTTCCCAAAATGAGTGATGATTTTGAAAATATTTAAAATATGGTTTAATCGTATAAAACACCCAAAAATGTTCATTTATTTATTTAACAAGAATAAATATGTGAATATAAATGTGCAATTTTACGTGCACATCACTCCCTGAGTATCAACCACGAAGGCCGAGACCAACATTAGATCGATACTCCAGAAACCTTTCAACTTAACTAATCTTCGGTCGGTTTATAATTATCTTAACTTGATTTTTTAGTTTCCTATCAAATCATTTCTTATGCAACTCTTGGATTCAATTTATGAATTCACCTCTTTTACAAAAAATCTCGATTATGACGATAGCATTATAATCCACGTTTTCAAAATATTCAACTTTAAAATATAACTTTGATTCTTTACGTTAAATAAATAAATAAATAATCTTCATCTAAAAAAATGGAAAGTAAATATTACTTTCCCGGATTTGATATAATCGAACTTCAACTTATAACTCCCTTACAAATAATCTATATTCGATTAACTTCCGAACCTTGAAATAAACTCACTGCTTCAGGTTTACTCAATTCTAAATTCACATTTGAATCTATCACTTCCAATATTTCCCAATTTTCTTTTATAAATAGTTAAATCTGCAAAACGTTTGTTTTTAAATCATTATTCATTTTAAAACATGAATATTATTCCTCCATAGAAAACTAGACTTGTTCTAATCAAATCAAATCTTGATTTTTATTTATAAAGACTATTACGGTTTAAAACCTCATCTATCAAGTTATTTTACAAATTCACTTTCATATTTCATTTTATTAACTCCATTTATAAATAAGCTTTTTGATAATTATATATCAAATTTATAACTAAATCCCGATTACATATTCGATCTTAAATTTCTGGTTTCACATCAAATATTAACTCTCTTATCAAATTCCAAATTATATAATATATATAATTTCTATAATTAAATTATTTATATAACATTTGACATTGTTGAATTCTAGTCATAAATCATTATGGATTTATATCCATCCCATTTTCATTTCGAACGTCGAAATACTTCCACTGCTTTCTTTTGAAAACTATTCCCAATTCCCTTTATAGTTTTTCTTGCGTTTATATTTCAAATTTATTTAATAATAATTATTTCATATTATTTTTAAAACATGGTTTATACATCAAATTACTTGTTTTTAATTAAGATAAAGTTATTATACTCTAGTCCATTTGAAATTCGGTTTCTATTTTTAAAATAGAAATTCCTTTTTAAAACCACAATTTCTTTTCTAATTAATTCGAATAAATTTCTTCGTATTTAAATAATAATTATTTCAATTCAATGTTGTTTAACATCCCAAAATACACAATAATCAACATCAGATTATTTATCACATCATATAATGCGATATATGAACGACAGCAATATAATTGTTGAGGAATCCAGTTGGATCCCTCCAACCTGTTTCCCTACATCCATAGATGTTAATTAACATAAATAACACAATTTCATATCAATATGAAACTATTAAATCAGTATTTAACCAACGACTTCATATATATAGTTATCAACCAATTTATTTGTAAATCATCCAAACAACCACCACACATGGCATTCAATCATCTAAATAACGTTTATAAAATTATAAAACTGGACAGAGTTAGTCAGTTTACTCACCTTGGTCGTTAATCGTTAAATAACGATTAACGGTCGATGATTCGAATCAGACGTTTAATTCTGCCATAAATTCAAACAAAGTCCAAATAGTTCTAAATCAACTTCATAGCGTAGTCTGTGGTCCTATGATTCCAATGTTACAACGTCCGAAATTCTGGCGTCGTATGGACGAGATATTAAATTAGCAGGTTAATACGCTATTTTATTTAACTAAAACTTAAATTAATTTTATTCTGGCCTTAACAAATTTTAATATCGATCCACGTAAATTCGATATACATCCACCGTCTCACCTTCTCATATAAAACCATAAGCTGCTACCCATTATAAAACATTCACGTGTGCCCAGAATTCATCATTGTCTTTTTCTTCATTTTTTTTAAATATATGTTAGGCTGACCCCAAAACATTCGGCCCACTTTCACCAATGATCCCTCGTGCACTGTACTATTCTTCTTTATCAAATTACATACCCCGGCTTCATTATTTCCTGAAGCCAAAGTATCGTGCTTCTTGTTCCCCCATGAACACGCACTGCCTTGCCTATTTAAATCTCCGGTATTTGCTCCATTAACTTTTTTTCTTTTCTGGGCAAAACTACTTCAGCCCATTACCCAATAACAAACCCACGCCCATTTGCAACTTTCTTCCCTAATGTGTTACCTTTGCAACTCTTCTCCAGTAGAACTTTGAACCAACCCTTTTGATTTATTTTTATTTGAACATTCAAAACTCCCCCCTCCCCCCCCACACGCTCCATTGTTTTGCACGAAATATCTACTGTTTCTAAACTCCATTCAGAACTCGATGTATTCTCAGTGCCACCATTTGAATACCATTTTCTACCTCTTTCGTTTCCTGGAAACCAACTCTGTGCACAGACAGTGTATGTGACACCACAAAACAACATCCGAACCATACATTGTCAATTTTTTCCTCCATCACGTTCTCTCCATACGATGTCTTTAGCAATAATCCTCCTTCCTCATCTTCATTCCACACAACTTCCATTTTCAAACGCGTGGTTCCACAATTATGTATGTCTCCCATTTCGTGACTTAAACACGACGTTCCTCCCCACCCAAAGGATTTCAACCCGTTCATACTCGTTCCTCTTCATTTTCCAAACTTGCTAAAACACAGCAGCGAAACCATCTGTCGTTAACACCTCGTCATCTCGATTCCCCCCACCTTTTTGCCATCCAACTCCCGACCTGCCTAGTATCTCCACTCTCGCTGCGATGAACCCTGCTCAACACCACTCTCATGTCATGGTCGCGGCTCATGTTTTGACTTCAATAATTCCATGATCGCAAATAACCCATGTTGTTGAGGCTTCTGAGCCATTTTCGAATTTCCTGATGCCTTGCGTGAAAAATGGAGGAATCAAAACTTGTTTCTGATTTTTCTATATATATTATAATATATATTCGAAGCTATAAAATGCAGGATTTCTGAAGAGGAAGAGAGAAATGTATCCTGTATTTATAAGTGAAGATTTACTTTGCAACCAAGGAATAGCCTTATACTATGTACCTCCTTCACCCTAGGTTTGCAAAAATTTGTTTAAGTTGATAAGCCTTTACATAGCTTTGTGGTAGACGAGACAGGGTAGGCTTCCTATTTCTTGGCGATAAAGACTTAGATACTTGTCTATAGTGCAGGATATTGTTTAGAGTATATTGGTTGACTTATGTTCCAGTTATTGTTTTGTTTTATCCTGACATTTTGTATTGATCTAGTTACTCTAATATCAACTTCACTTTGGTATGCTCTGCATATACTTTTTACCTCCCTATATCTCGAAACTAATTTGTCATTGTTTTCAGTTACCTTATTTTCAAAAAGAATAAACATGCCTGCAATACGTGAATTTCCCTAGCTATGCAGATTAAAATAGTGAGTTTTTTTCTTTCTAAAAGTATAATCGTTATTAGTAATGGGATAAACAAATTTCATTGCGTAACAAACTGGCAATTTTACATTACTACACTTAACCTTGCTAATGACCTATTTGACAGTAGGTAACGTATTAATATTTTACTGGATTTCATTGCATCAAATTTCATCATTTTACATACCACTATAGACAAAAATAAAAATATGATCGTCTCAAGTGGTGTTCCCCGATCCCAAAAATATAATAATATAGACAGGTTAGCTTATTCTGTGAAACCCCAAAACCCTAATTTATGGTGCAAAGCACGTCAAAAAAAGTTGTTTATTTTACGAATTTAAAATTATAGAAAAACTCTATAAATTAAAATAAGTATACATCTCAAAAAATTTGTCCAAATTCGAAACCAATATTTAATTATATTAAATAATTCGTTATGGCTTATAAACGGCTCCATAACGACTATTTAAAAATTTGATTTGCACTTAACTTATAATCTATAATACGAAATCCCCATTTTTCTTTTCCATTAGAAAAATACAGTTTAATAGATTCTAATGTTTCTTATTTCAAAGATATCCGGTTTATAGCGAATCACGTATATTCATTTGAAGTTCAAATCGTCGAATTACGAACTACCACGGCGTTACGAGCTCGTTTTAAATTATATTATAATTATAACGTTCAAATGTCATTTGAATAATATATTCGTTATTATAACTCGAATATAAACAAAAATAAATATTGTATATTATCCAAATTACACAATACTGCATTTTAACCATCTTCATGCATTTCAAATTAAATCTATTATCCTATTTATTATATATTAATTAAATATTTGAAATATTTGAATTTAAACCATTTAAATTACCAAACACCATATTAAAATAATTAAATAAATAAATTATTAAATCGTAGAAAATCCGAGACATTACAATTTGCTTCTCTATAGCCATGATTTAACTGTATTTTCCACCATGGAATTTGGGTTCAGTGGCTGCACAGGGTTGGAGGTTGTCGTTTCTTCGTTGTTGTTCAGATTGAGCGTTAGATCCATGTTTCCTGCAAGGGTTGCATTAGGAGTTGGCTCCTTGTTTCGATCCTCCAATCTTTTTGATTTCATTTTCCCCTGGCATGGAGGAATATATTTACCAAATTAATTTTTGATAAGGGAAATACGAAGGCGGAGGTCCAAACCCTCCTTCTATCACCGAAATGTTAACGATATTTTTTGTCAACACCCGGGCTAGAATAAACAATGCATATGTTCAAAAGTTTGATGCTGGAATGGTCCAAAGGTTATTGAAATGCAGTCTTGAATTGTAACGACTCGCTATTTTTACCGTCTCGAATCGATAATTAAATCGACTCCAGACGCTCAAAACGGCGAATCGTTATTGCTTACAAGGTTTAAATGGAATAACACACAGAATCACAAACACAGAAAAATAACATCAGAAATTTTTATACAAAAATATCAGAGTTTTACAAAATTGGATTTATACAGCGGAAGAATTCATAAATACAATACATGATTTAGATAAAATAAAAGTTACAGTTTGGTCGAGCGTGCGCGTATGCGTCTTCACGTTACTCTCCAGCTTGCAAGCTGAATCTTTGAATCTGAAACACTTAGGACCTGACCCGAGCGTTCCATGCAAAACATAAAACACCCGAGTCAGGATTAAACTTATTTCAAGTCAGCAAACTTCGATAAACACATAATATAATTACTTTAATCCCAACTATTTATTTACATATTTGAGCATCAACTACCAAAGTAAATACACATCAAAATGGATAAAAAAAAATATTATGAATCAAACAATCGAATGGTTGACTATGGAAGCGGGCACACGGCAGTGTTCATATATTCGACCATACATGTGTATGCAAAAAAAACAAGGCAGTAAGTATGGAGACCAGCGTTCAAATCATGAGCAAGTGCCAGGACAGCAAATGCAACTCTACACGATTCAAGTTATAAATGTTTCATTTGGCATAACATAGGTATAGAAATTTAGTTTAATATAACTTTGTAGTCTTTGCATGTGTAACAACCCGGAAAATCTGAACCAATTTAAAATTTTTATTTTGGCAATTTTAATGAATTTTGAATATTTAAAATAAATTATTTTAAATAATAATAACGAGAAATTTATTTTGATAGAATTAGAACGTATATATTTATATGAATCGAAGTTAGAATATAAATATTTATTTCAATTATAAAAAGGAATTGGAAATGACGCGGTAGTTCGAAAATTCGATTTCAAATTTCAAATGAATGTACAGGATTCAAAATAAACCGGATTTTAGCGAAACCAAAAATATTAGAATTTATATGGGAATATCTTTCCAATGAATCCGAAAAATTGAAATTTCATAGCGGGATAAAAAGTTATGCCCAGTTGAAATTTCAGAATAGTCGCTATGGAAAATATAGCCCTTAGAAATGGAAATTTTGCAAACGACCTCCGTTTTCGATGAAACCACTTTTTTTGGATCTGGGATGTCAAATTATTGCTAGATTCAAATTTTCATAATTTTTGGGATCAATATGTGAGCGTGGCAAAGGAAAACGTGTTTTTACAGTTTCAATCAATTTGGATCGACTAGAAAATGGTCATTTTTCAAACGGTTTCCAAATTTGATGAAATTAGTTTTGTTAGGACCGTATCGTCAAAACAAAGCTAGATTTATTTTTCTGGAATTTTTGGGGTCCGTATGTGGCTCCGGTAAATTGAAATGTGCGTTCAAAATCAATATATAGATTTATATTTTGATTTTAGCGAAAACCGATCGAAATAGCCAAACTGGCTTACGATACATATCCCATTATGTTCGGAATGGGGGTAATTAGTTGGGGACGACAGTCGTTGGGTTCGATTTTGAGTTCGAATGAAAAGTTAACTTTTTGGAGGGTTTAAATTAAATAATATATATATATATATACTCTCTCTACCTCACTCTCTCTCTCTCTTCTATTTTCTTTTAGAATGAAGAAAAAATCCCGCTGCCCTTGCCCTAGCCCCGCAGCCCCCTAGCGCGGACCCCCCCCTCCCCACCTTCTCTCGCCGCGAGCCGCCGGTGATGCACAGCCGCCTCCGGCTCCCCCTTCTCCTTCTGATGATCCTCCGCCCTCTCCCCCTCTTATACCACCAAAGAAAAATCGCCCCAAGCTCCACCAATCCGCCGCCATCCGACCAGCGCCACTTCCCCCAGGCTCCCCTGACCCTGCCGCCTCCTCTGGACCCCACCACTACCAGCCCTGCCCCCTCCACGAATAAAAAACCCAATTTTTACTATTTTCAGAGTTGCAAATAACCCCCTGGACTGCAGCACCCTTCGGCGCACCACCACCGCCCCCCTTTCTGACTGTGGGCCCTCCTTCCTCTCCATTCATCATTGTGAGCTTTTATTTTGGTTTTGTTATTTATTCATAGCGTTAAAAATTTAATTTTTACATATATAGCGAAGTGATAAAAATCCAATTTTTATATGCATAGATTGGAAATAAAAACACGATTTTTATATGTATGAATTTGAAGTAAAAATATAATTTTTATATACATGGAATGGCAATAAAGATTCGACTTTTATGTATATGAAATAGCGATAAAGGTTTGATTTTTATATATAAGTTGTAGCGAAATAAAAATATGATTTTTATATTATAGAGATAATAAAAATATGATTTTTATATTACAAAAACAATAAAAATATGATTTTTAGCGAAGTAAAAATATAATTTTTAGCGTTGAAATAAAAATGTGATTTTTACTATGAACAACGGGAAAAGATCGCATTGGAATTTTGAACAAATCTGAACCGTTCAAAAATAAAGAATGGTGGAGTGGATCCCAAAGGTGATAACTCCTCACTTTTATTTTATTTTCTAGTTAAAAATATATACTAAGATGCAGATGGTGCTTAGCAACACCCGACACCCGTCGTCCACAAACCATGGACGGCTTGTTTGTTTGTTTGAATGTGTTGTAAAAATTGATTATGTGATGTGGAACGGAAATAAATATTTTATAGTTAAAAATATAATTTCTAACGTTGATATGAATAAAATAAATATTTATAAACAAATCAGACGATTTGTTTATGTACTCACATTTGACTGATATTGATTGGGATGATAAATTTTACACATCGCCCAACTACACAAATAAAATTCATTATTTGTTGATCGAAACCCCACACGGGTATTGGGGTGATATAGGACATACACTAGTCCCAATAATTAGCTGTATGTCGATCGATTGATTGACAGGCTGTTGTAAGCGTTAAATATTTATATTTGATGCTTATGCAGTGTAGAATGCACTTTGGATGATGGTTGAATGTGTTTGATTGTTGTCGTATACATGTGTGTATGAAATCCATATAAATAACATTATATGGTACTTGACTGTGTCTGATTCGAGTTCAGAAAGAATGAATATTTTAAAATAACGATTATTTTAAAATAATGAATATTTTAAAATAATATTCAGTAAAAGATCAAGATCAAAATCAAATTTTGATGTCCAAATTGGGATGGACACTAATATATTTAAATATATAAAGCCGTGTTGATTAGATTGACGCCATTTCGACGTGAACGATATTTATATCGATTTTATTCATTTCTATAGTGAATATCGAAAAGGAAATGATTTTGAAATCTAATATTTTGAAAATACTATTATTTATATATCGATGATATGGAATATTCAATTTTGATTTGAAATTGAATATGAAGTTGAAAACATTTTGAAAACGAATTTAAAACAATTTATAAAATATGTTTTAAATAGAAATCGATGAAATATATATATATAATATAATGGCCTAAATAGAACACGCCGCGCTGCGGCAGTTCGTGAATTTCGACCATTGACTTCGAATGGATATTACGGAAGATCCGACCGTCGGATTCTCCTAAAACCGGAACCGTTGGGTTCGTATCGAAATGAGCTTTCTAACAAATATTAGAGATTTAAAATCTAATGATTGGATTTGGAATTATGTCCAAATCAAATTTGGAAAAGGTCGCTGTAAGTGCAGTTCGATGACCATATATGGAAATCGACTATACGGGCCTTGATAAAAATATTAAAAATATCAATAATTTGTGTAAAATCATAACAAATGATTTCGAAAGAATTGGGATGAAAAATTCCATATTTGAAAAGATAAAAATATATTTTTATCGAAATGAACTAGTTATGAACTAGAATTATGAAATCCAACATTTTTAAATAAATAAATTGGATTTGAAATGGTTTTAAAAATAACCAGAATTTCTAGTATATGAGTTGGAATGGACTTGAATCGAAATTATCTTCGGAATATTTCGATATTAGACTCCGTGATTATACGGATATCGAGGAGGAATTTGGAAGATATATATATATCGTTATTCCAATACGGTATTTGTTGATTCCAAAATTTGATATTGAATATAAGACGATATATTTTCTATTCAGAGCCTTGTATTTGATATCAAATGTGGTTTGGGGTTGTCGTGAATGGTATATTTAATAATACTGTTCTTAGACCCAATGGAGTTAAGAAAATCAGAAACTAACTGAAGATTAGTTAAGCTGAATGGTTTCCTGGGTATTGATCTGATGTTGGTTTCGGCCTTCGGGGTTAATACTTAGGGAATTGTCCACTTGCTAATTTACGGTTAAAGGTTGATGGAATGGAATGTGATTTTGGGTTTGTCGTGAATGGTGTCTTCATTAACACTGTTCTTGAACCCAGTAGAGAAAAGATTAAATCTTTTTATTTAGATTTAATGAAATATACCAATTAATTAATATTTAATTGGAATTGAATTGAAATTGGTCTTTGGGTTTATCGTGAAAGGTGTTTTAAATAACACTTGTTCTTTAACCCAATTAACAATGGAATGAGATTTTGGGTTGTCGTGAATGGTATCTTTAATAATATTGTTCTTAGACCCAACGGAGTTAAGAAAACCAGAAACTAACTGGAGATTAGTTAAGTTGAATGGTTTCCTGAGTATTGATCTAATGTTGGTTTCGACCTTCGGGGTTAATATTTAGGAAATTGTCCACTTGCTAATTTACGGTTAAAGGCTGATGGGATAGAATGTGATTTTGGGTTTATCGTGAACCGTGTTTTAAATGACATTGGTTCTTTGACCCAGTTAAAGACAGGATATAATTTTCCAAGTTAAACAATCGTTAATATTGATTTTTGGGAAGGTTAAAACCAAGTGGAGTTTTAATGCATCTTTAGTTAGATTGAATTGATATCCAAAGGAAGATTAAAGAATAAATTTAAAGAATTTATCTTTGATAAAATTAATGGGAACCTTTCCCAAAATATATGAATATTTGGATAAAGAAATATTCTGGATTGGAATGAGGCGTATATTGTGTTTTTATAGCACTTGTTTATTATATACGCGAGTTATTCAGAAAGACCGAGTTTATCTCATTCTGAATAACTGATTCGACGATGTGTTTTTATAGCACTTGTTTTTATAGCACTTGTTTATTATATACGCGAGTATATTATGTTTTTACAGCACTTGTTTATTATAAAAATCTTATTTTTAATATGAAATAGAATTTATAAAAATGTAATTTTTATTATGAAATAGTTGTATAAAAATATGATTTTTCAGTTGTATAAAAATATAAGTTTTAGTGATATAAAAATATGATTTTTATTGTATAAAAATATAATTTTTAGTTGTATAAAAATATAATATTTAGTGATATAAAATATGATTTTTAGTTGTATAAAAATATGATTTTTAGTTGTATAAAAATATAATTTTTTGTGATATAAATATATGATTTTTAGTTGCATAAAAATTTGATTTTTAGTTGTATAAAAATATGATTTTTAGTGATGTAAAATATGATTTTTATCATATAAAGGAAGTACTTTTAGTAAGTTAAAAATATGATTTTTTTTTAACTAGTGTATGACATGAAACTATTTTTAGAAAGATAGAAATATGATTTTTAGCTTATGTATGTTATTTATAAAATAGACATGCTAGATTTCTAGAAAGATTTAAGATTGACAATCAAAGAATGGCAGAGTGGAAACCAAAGGTGAACACACCTTCTCATTCTAATTATTTTACAGTTAAATATATACTAGGATGTAGACGGGGATTAGAAGCCCCCGACACTATTTATTATACAAACCATGATTGTTTGTTTGGATTGTATTGTGGATATTTGGTTGTGTTGAAAATTGATTGTATTGTGGTGTATTGATTGGATTGATTATTGTGTATGGCACGAACCAGTATCAGGAGAAGGGTAATGCTAGACATTACTCCTATTTTAATATCGCGTCGTTATAATACCGAATTTTTTTGGAATAAATATTTATTCATTAAAAGTATCAATTTTAAGGTGTATATGAACTATATAAAATATTCATGTGTTGAATAAAATGTATGAACACTAAAATTACCATTTTTATTGAATGTATGACTATATAAAATAGCCAAGTGTTGAAATAAATATTTTATCGTTAAAAATATAACTTTTAACGTATATATGAACGACATAAAATTCTCCTGAAATGAAAATAAATATTCATTTACAAATTGGACGATTTGTTTATGTACACCCATTTAACTGACATCGATTGGGATGATAAATTTTACATATCGCCCAACTACACAAATAATATTCAGTATTTGTTGGTTGAAACCCCAAATGGGTATTGCGATGATATTTGATGTACACTAATCCCAAATGTTTTGTTGTATGTAAATCGATTGGTTGACAGACTATTGTAAGCATTAATTATTTATATTTAATGCTTATACAGTTGTGTAATGCACTCTGGATGATGGATGATTGTTTATCGTTGTAGTTGTGTACGTGTGTTGTATGAAATCCATATAAATAAATTATATGATAATTGACTGGATCTGATTCCAATTCATAAAGAACGAATATTTTAAAATAACAAATATTTTAAAATAATATTCAGTAAAGGATTAAAATGTGAATTTGATGTCCGATTTTGGATGGACACGAAAATGTTGAAATGTATGAAGCCGTGTTGATTAGATTTGCGCCATTTTAATGCGAACGATATTTATATCGATTTTATTCATTTTTATAATGAATATCGAAAAGGAAATTATTTCAAAATCAGACATTCTGAAAATATTATCATTTAAATATTGTAATGATAAAGAGTATTCAGCTTTGATTTAAAATTGAAATGAAAGTGGGAATCGTTTTAAAACGAATTTATAAATGATTTATAAAATATTTTTTAAATGGAAATTGATGAAATATATATTATATATATTTAATGGCCTGAACAGAACGCGCCGCGCCACGACCGTTCGCAAATTTCGACCATTGCCTTCGAATTGACATTACGGGAGATCCGACCGTCGGATTCTCCTAAAACCGGAACCATTTGGTTCGTATCGAAAAGAGCTTTCTAATAATATAAGAGATTTTAAATCTAATGGTTGGATTTGGAATTATGTCCAAATCAAATTTGGAAAAAGTCGTTATAGATGCAGTTTGGTGGCCGTTATTGGAAATCGACTATATGGGCCTTGAAAAAATTATTAAAAATGTTAATAATTTATGTAAAATCATAATAAATGATTTGAAAAGAATTTAGATGAACAATTCCCCATTTGTAAAGATAAAAATATATTTTTATCTAAATGACCTAGTTATTAACTAGATTTATAAAGGGTTTTAATATAGTAAAAATTAGGCTCACATCCCTAAAACATTTCAAAATACAACGCATGTCCCCCTCAAAGTTTGTTTGCAAATCTGGTCCCTAAAATGAAGGTGTCGCTCTTTTTTTTAATCCCTTCCGCCTTCTTGTACCCAGCCACTTCTGCCTTTTCCCTGTTTAGACCCAAAAAAAATGCGCCAATGACTATTTTTTTTCAGAAAATAGGAAATATTCCCAGAAGCATTCGCCAAAAAAAAAAGTTGCATACATCTGTGCAACTATGGCCAATAGTAGCATACATACATGCATATATTCATATAGTGTTTTTATGTTGAAAATCTGGACCAATATACGCGTACATGTATGCAACTATTTTCAATAGCTGTATACATGTATGCATATGAAGTTGAACTGAGATGCATGTGTTACGAATGGTTGCATACATATATGCAACTATTTGCGTATATATGCATGCATGTGTGCAATAAATTTAAAAGGGGCGACGACTTCTGAATATGCACATGAGTGCATATACGTATTCTGTACAATAGCATAAATGTATGCAACAATGTCTGGAAATGGCGAATGCTTGAAAAAACAGGTTAAATTTGAATATATGCATGAAAGGATGCGCATAATGCTATTTAGCTGCATACATGTATGCATTTATACTGCAACTGGGCGAAACGCTAAAATATAAGCATGAATGTATGCAACTATTTACGAATAGGTGCATCTTTTGATGCAAAAACCTGATGTTTCGCTGATTTTGTGTTATTTTGGGTTCTGATGTTGTTTTTGATTGTTTTAACGCATGAATTTTTCATCGTGTACGTGTTTTATTTAGTAATGAATTATCGTGATTTTTTTATATTTTTTTGATGATTTTTCGAAAAATAGGGACCTAATTTATAATAATTTTTGGACCGAACTTGAGCCTAATTTAAAACCTTAACAGGGACCTGTGCCAAAAGGACCCTTTAATATAACCAGAAATTTTCAATATATAAATTGGAATGGATTTGAATAGAAATAATCTCCGGAATATTTCGATATTGGATTCCGTGACTATACGGATATTGTGGAGGAATTTGGAAGATAAATATATATCGTTATTCCCCATATGATATGTGTTGGTTTCAGAATTTGATATTGAATGTAAGCCGATATAATTTCTGTTTAGAGCCTTATATTTAATATCAAAGTTGATTTTGGGATTGTCGTTAATGATGTCTTAAATAACACTATTCTTAAACCCCGTGTGAAAAGAATAAATCTTTTAATTAAGATTATTAGAGTTTCCAATTATATTTAGTAATTGGAATAAAATGGAATGTGAATTGGGTTTATTATGAACTGTGTTCTTAACGACATCGTTCTTTAACCCGATTAACAGTGAAATGTGATTTGGAATATATAAATCTTTTATTAAGATTTAATGGAAATTTTCCAATTTAATATATTAAATTGGAATTGAATGGAACTCGATTTCATAATAATCGAGATGTGCTTCTGTGGAGGAAGACTGTTAATATATATGGAATTTAAAAGGCTTTGCCGTTATTCCATTTATATTATTAGTCAGATACGGAAATTGATATCGATTATATATATATTGATCTGTTTTCCGTGAAGATTCCATGGTTAATGGAAGGTGATTTTGGGTTTATCGTGAACTGTGTTTTAAATGACATTAGTTCTTTAACCCAACTAAAGACAGGATTACATGTCTAACATTGTATTTCGAACTGTATTGTTGATCTCTGATAAATATATATATATATATATATGTTTGGCGGCGGAGAATTTATTCCCTTGCTTAACACCTTTCTCTGAGACGTACGAGCTTAGAGGTTATATATCGGCAGAAATCAATGGTACGGTGTAGATTGTCGATGCGGCTTGTTTGTGATTCCAAAGTTAAATAATCATTAATAATGATTATTGGGAGATTAAAACTAAGTGAAGTTTTAATGAATCTTTAATTAGATTGAAATGTGAATGTGATAATTTAAATTATCAAATTTTGGGAAATGATCGAGAATGGAGTATCACCAGTTTTACTCTAGACGATAGTTAAATGTTTAATTATATTTGAACGGGAAATGGTAATTAATTTTACCGATAACACCGTGGTGTTAGATATGGAGTATTACCAGTTTTGCTCCATGGGATGAATAGGTTGGGATTGGGATAATAAAAGAAATGATTACTTCGGTATGTTTCGATAATCCCGACTAGTTTATAAACCTTAATTTGGTTTAGAATTATGAAAAGGTAAAGGAATCTTTTGGAAATTGATATCTAAAGGAAGATTAAAGAATAAATTTAAAAGAATTTATCTTTAATAAAATTAATGGGAACTTCTCCCTAAAGATGGGAATATTTGAATAAAAGAATATTCTGAACTGGAATGAGGCGTATGATGTATTTTTAAAGCACTTGATTATTGATTATAAAATATGCGAGTTATTCAGGAAGTCCGGGTTTAGACCCATTCTGAATAACTGATTCGACGATAAGTCGACGATGAAGATAGTGGTTGAAGACCGGAGATCTTCACATTGTTTGTATGATTATTGATGTCTTGATTTGGCTGTACACCCAGGACAAGGTAATAAGTGGTGATCGTCCAAACGTACTTGGAGATCGACCGAATTTGTGAGGACCTCTCTCCTGTATTGGACATATGGGACGAGAAATAAGGTGCCTATGGTTTCGTTCAGACCCAAAATGGACTAGTAAATGGATGTGTGTATGACATTGGATTTTATTCTGTGTTGATTGATCTCTATTAAATATATATATGTTTTGTGGTAGTGAATTTATTCTCTTACTTAACACCCTTCTCTGAGACGTACGAGCTTAGAGGTTATATATTGATAGAGATCAGTTGCATGGCGTGAATTGTCAGTGTGGCATGCTGAGATGCAGATGATCAAGGCTTTTGTTGAAAAGCAGAGTCTTGTGGTTGATGATCAAAGCACAGCTTTAAATAACATAGCTTTGTGTATAGCGTTAATTCGCGAGCCTCACACCTCGGTATGAGTCAAAAACGGGATCGTGACCGTTGGGAGTGCACAACGTTTCTTTCTAGCTATAGGGTGGTGTCGTGGTATGGAGCCTAGACATTTATATATTTTTTACCTATGCGGATGATGGATAGCGAGGCGCCTTGGATATATCGGTCACTACGGGGCCGATGGATAGGTCTGATAGGACCGGGAAACGTGTGTTCAGAAATAACTAATCCACAAACGTAAGTGTGGACCGGCCCTTCCATTCACAGGGTTCACTACGGGGGATCCTGAGGTATTTGCTAGAGTGTCTCGAATCAGCGAGGAGCCATCCCTTGCCTCGACTCATAGATGGAATCCAATTTCCAATATGCGACTTTTCGGTTTTAATTGCAGAACTAGTATGGCGACATAGTAGGATGGGGTACTATGTCGTCTATGATTGATTCATTTATATTTGAAGTTGTTTTATACATTTTACACTTATAATAGTATCAAAATGATTTATTTTAAACGTACCAAGCATGCTTAGCTATTATAAGGGAAAACTCTATCCTCCGGCTTGCGTTGCATTGTTTGATGGGACCTGAGTCTTATAATAGCTACATTTTTCCAAAAAGCATTACGTTGTTTGTTTTATGCACACTGGTGTTCTTGGGAGAAAACCCATTCCATGTTATATGGCTTGGTCCCTTGATTTACTTTATTTTTAAAGTAAAGATTTAGTAACTGTTTTAGTTCTCACACCAGTCCCATGACTAACCCGAAATTTATTGTTTTAATCTAAACTCTGGGTGCCTCTATTTTTCACACGGGCAGCTAGTAGTTTTGGTTTTGCAGATTCCTATTTCCCAAGATCCTGGATTTACAGCTGGAGCTATATTCGGAAAGCTTTGTATCCGTGTATCTCTTTCAGTTGTTTCGCTGCTATGTAATGTATTTTAATCTCAGATATTTTTATGACATATATTATTTATTCATACTCTATTATATTCTTGTACTCTGATGTAATTGTTGTAATAAGCAACAAAATGTTCTATTGTTTTTGTTCTGATTTATCGTGTTCTCAACTCAATCCGGGCTTTCTCGTAAAGGCAAGTTTGGGTCGTTTTAGTATATTTTATAATGTGTTATCATCACGAGAAACTATGATATAACTTTAAGGTATTTCTTTTAATTTTACCATTGGTTAATACTATAACATGATCCGAATTTTATTCGATTACTTTAAGTAAAATTTATTCATTGATTCATATATTTGGACCATAATGGTTATGCATTAAATGTATCGTTATGGTAATATATTATATTATCTTATTATCATAATTAAATGCATTAGTTATTGTAAATTAAATAATGTATGTTAGGGTTTGGAATAAGAATAAACTTATGTATTATTATTCGATGTATTTAGCTAGTAATATCTAATGTGATGGAAGAAATAAAAAGATTAGAACCATAGCTTGGAGTTCTGCAAAGTATTTTAAAAAATAGAAGTTGTATAACTCAAAGTCTAAGACCTGAATTCTTGAATTACGAAAAGTACTTTTTAACAAAGTTTATAAGTTTGAAACCTTAATAGTTTTCCTAATTAGCAGGAATGTAAAAGCTTCTAAATTAATAGTATACAAAAAGGTTGAGAACCAAAAGTTCATCATAAACTAATAAACTTGATATACATATGCATACATATACATACATACATACATATACATATGTATGTATGTATTTATGTATGTATGTATATATGTATTATGGAACCTAAAATTCTTTAATCAATGAACTTGAAATAATTCATAAATTAAAAGCCTAAAGCTTTATTAAAACTCTATGAAATGACAACATTGTATTTCTTGAAGAAGTTAAAAGAGATAAACAAATCATCATATGGGGTAATGATGATGCATCCAAAGATTTCAAAATTTTCAAAATAAGTTGTATCTTTCTTATATATTTACACTTACATATTGTATTGAAGAATAAATTTCAACAACTTGAAGTTGTTTATATATTTTATTTGAACTAGAAGTTCAATACAATTCTAAAGTAGAGGCTTTGAATATTATTATAGGGATGACAATTAGATAAGAACCGAAAATTCAAACCGAACCGACCTGAAAAGACCCGAACCGAACCCGATGGCTCTCAGGTTGGGTCTAGGTGATGGAATATGCAATTTAGACCCGATCAAACCTGACTATATATATATATAGTGTTATTATTCAGTTGAACCTAAACCGACCCGATCAGACTCGAATCAAAACTCAGGTCGGGTCCATATTTTTGAAAGTGAAAATAAGCCACATGACCCAAAAAAGTTTGGAAATATAAACGGCCTACCCCTGTAGCTTTCCATTCAAAGTGGGTCCCTAGTTTGGGCACTTACGTGTTTATGAAGAAGAAAAATGCGCTGGTATAAGAAAAAAAATCAAAAAATCGCAAATATCCACAGAAGCATGTTGAAAAAAACATGATTTTTTTTAGCAAAGTACGCAATAAAACTCAATAATTGCATACATGTATGCAACAATTCATGCAGAGTTTATATTGAAAATATGGATGAATTATCGCATACATGTATGCAATTATTACATATTCCTGCTGATAAGTATGCAATTAAACTTGAACTACCTTGCAAGGCTTATGAATTGTTGTTGAAATGTATGCAATTATTGTGTATTTATTGTTGAATTGTATGCAACAATTTTAAAACTGATGAAGGCTTACCAATATGTGCTGATATGTATGCAGTTATTGCTTATAGTCGCTGAAATGTAAGCAACAATGCTGAAAATGTTAATAAAAAACAGGTGGGGGATGAATAATTGCATTTGCATCAGAAGATGCAATTATTGCAGTATTATTGCATACATTTCTGCAGTAATACTGCAGTTTGATGCAAAACTGCAATTGTTGCCGAAATGTATACAATAATTGCATCGTTTAATCCAATATACTACAGTTTCGTGATTTTTTTTGTTTTTTTGTTTTTGATTTGTTTTTTGGTGGTTTTAACGCATGAATTTGATGATCTTTATGTGTTTAATTTAGTTATGAATTTACGTGTTTTTTTTTGATGATTTTTCGAAAAATAGTGGTGTAATTTATAAAAAAATTAGGGGCGGATGTGATGTGAATTAAGAAACCTATTAGGGACCTAAGGCAAACTGGATGTATAGTTTAGACCTGACAAAACCCATCCTCTTAGAACTGAGACCCGTCGAGTTGGGTCCGAGTCCATTGGGTCGAATCTAATTATCACCCCCTAGTTATCATGCAGAAATTAATAGTTTGGATCTTTGTAATAATTTGTTCTAAAAATATCTAACTCAAACAAGAAAAAAATAAGCAAAATTACAATATGTTTGTAATACGTGGATGCACACACATATATATCCATATATGTAAATATTCAACTAACAACCCGAAGTGTATTATGTGCTCATCTTGTAGATTATGCATAGATATTATATAGTAATTCAAAAGTCGATTGACGTAAATATTGAATAGTGTGAAGTCATGTGTGTATACAAATGATATATATAAGTAATATAATATGAATGCATCTTATCAAATAATAAGAGAATTATCCTTCTACACTTGAAATACATCTAATGTATTTGCTAGTGATAATGTGATAACAGATCAAAAATGAGAATCCAAAGATATGTAATGTGACAATGTTTGTCAACATTGAGGGGAATGATAAAAGGATACAATATCATATTGATCATCGATGTTAAATAGTTGTTAGCATATATAATGATGCAAAATATTAAGTAACTTGAATAAATATCAATTGTATCTCTACTAGACTTTCTTCAATATAGATTTGAATCCCTAAAGAACAAAGAGGTGTAAATCATAGCTGAAATGTGGTATAGAAGTCAATTCAAAATATTTTTGGGGTAAGTCATAAAGATGTCAAATAAAAGAGGTGAGTGTTCTTGAAGGATCACTTAAGATTGCTTTAAAAGAGACCCATGATATGATTGTCAAGTAACCCTTGAAATGGTAAGTACCTAAAACATGATAAATAAAGAGATATTAATAAATCATATCGAGAACTGGCAATAAATAATCATCGATGATAAATTTGTAGGTAATAAAGCGCTTATGTTAATTAATAGATTTAAAACCTTGAATTAGGGGAGAACATTATTGATCATCATGAATCCTGTCGTAAATGAAAAATATGGACCTGTAGTCCGCAAAATATAATTAGAAACATGTACATAAAATGGCAAAAGCACATTAAAAGTACTGAAGCACAATACATTGTCAACAACATGTTACGTGCCATGAGAGTTATGTGCCATGAGAATTATACTTCCAGAGATAATTGAATTGATTAAAGCAGTAAAAGTGTTTGAAACATTTACGATACCTTGAATGTACAAATTCAAGAAGAAAGTAAATAACTTTGGTAGTGATAAAGAACGAAAATAAAACGAAATGTGGATTACAACATTCTTTCTTTAAGTATTGTTGTGTTGAAAATATTGATATAATTCATGATGAGTAGATTACTTTGTACTTTTAAGAATTGTTGTAATGAAACTCTTAAAATCAATTGAAGTGGTAGTTGTGATATGCAAAACTTATTAATATATACAAGTTTCTAAAGAATACAAATAACATTCGTGGTTATAAAGGATGCCAAGAACATAAATGATATATTACAACATTCTTCTAAGTATTATTGTAATGAAAATCTTAATATACTTCAAGATGAGTATATTACTTCTTGCTTCTTAGTGTTGTTGTAATGAAACTTGTCTTATTCATCAAATATGTATTGCAATATGCAAACTTGATTAAAGCACAAAATTATAAGCAAATGAAGTGTATTCATAAATAAATATTAGTAGCATACAAAACGTAAACAGAAGGCGCTTTAAATAAGAAATTATGCCTGAAGCATGGAAATGCACATAAAGTTAAAGAAAAGTTCATTAAGAAGTATCTATAAGAAACTTGATTATCGAAAGATGAACGCAAACTCAGATGAAATTATTATATTAGAAGACGCATTCTTATATTATTATGTACTCTTTTTTCTTAACTAAGATTTTTCACACTGGGTTTCCTTAGTATGGTTTTAATGAGACATCACATTGATCCAGAACTGTCGTATTCTATTTGACATAGTAAATTATTAAAATATGACATTCTATATTGTATTTTTTTTTCCTTCACTAAGATTTTTCATAGTAAGGTTTTAGCGAGGCAGCATTTTGATCCAGAAGTATCAAACATTTTTTTCGATGTAGTAAAGTACTATTTATGAAGACGATGCATTTTGCGTGGCTTAGATTCAATTATATTATATCAAGCATGTTAAATTCTACTAAATTTGTATTTACACATGAGCTACAAAATGATAGAGGTGAAATAAATCTAATCTTAAGAAAACTGGAAAAACTTATTCTTAAAGGCACTTCCAACATCAGCGTTTCAGAAGACGGCGTATAAAGTTGCATGCATTGGCTACATCAACATGCTATTTTAAAAACCGATCATAAATTAGGATAGCATATAAAATAATGTTATAATGCACTCATTACCTTCACTGATATCTTGGGTTTTTGTTGTAAGGTTTTAATGAGGCATTATCTTGATTTTGAAGTATCAACCCTCATTGTAACTTTATAAAACATGTTATCTAAAGATGAAATAAAATTGTACTCTTTTCCTTATTTTTATTTTTTCCCACTGGGTTTTTCATAAAAAGATTTATAGTGAGGCAATTAATCTTATCATCTTTGCATGCGCATACTCAAGAGGGAGTATCGTAATAGATTAGAATAATACGGGTGAATATGCTGAATGCCAAAGGACATTAATGTAATTTACATAGTATATAGAGTCTATAACTTGAGAGTTCATTTGTGATGTATGTACATCTGAATCAGTAGAAATAAAAAATCTCTTTCTAATATCTTATGTACTTCTAATGACTTCTTTTCTTTTATTATTTATTCTTGTTTTATTTAATAATAAAGTTAAATAAACGGAAACTAAGTATAACTTTTACATTATCACATCGTACAAGTATTTTTTGCTATATATTGGATGAGAATTTCCACAATAGCATAGTAAAACTCTAGGATACTATGCTAACAAACTATTTGATTTTACCTTTTTAGACCTTATTCTAAATAATCTTTGGTCTACATTTTAATTTATTCATATCGGTGCAATCTGAAACATTTTAATGAACTTCGACTAAATATAATTTATTTCACATAATTTACAATCAAACAAAATTTAATATAAAAATAGATGTCATAAATTGAAACGTACAGATATAAATTGATTTTCTTTTGGAGTTCATTGATTTCTCTTTGGATATATCCCAAAAAAAGTTGATATAAAGAGTTGTTCTTAACCTTGCGTTCACATGTCTATATTAGGTTTTTGTTGACCAGCTTTTTGGCAAAAGCCATCACAACTCAATTGGATTGAGACTAACTATCAAAGATTGCAGAACTATCTCTCTCTCTAAGATCAATCTTTATTTGTTCGATCAAACGGAGGTTCGACCCTAATCAACCTTGCCAAAGAAATAGACCTCCCTCATCAAACCTGGACTGAACTTCTGAGATCAAGCAGATCGATCCATCGAATCAATCCTAGATACTCGGACTGATCTTAAAATACCGAGGGGAACCTTGCGCTACAAGACAAAGTCCTATTCCCAAGGCTACAGAATCAGTCAGCTTTGACCTGCACTACTTTTCATGCACCAAATCTCGAGCACCACATATGCCACGATTCTCGAGGAGAGTTATTCCGTAGTAGGAGACCAGGTCCCGTCACTGCAATAGATAATTCGGATCGAGCGACACGTGTCTAGCTTAGGATCAGATGGTCGCCACGTAGCGTACCAATCAATCGAATTTTTTGCCTATAAACACATCATTTCCATAAATAGAAAGCAATTGGGATTCCTTCTGAAAAGTTCATGGTTAGCACTCCAAAAATAGCCCACCGTACACTTCGAATATTCTATTTTGTAACACAAGGATTTTGTGTATAAACCACTTCTTTCTCTACTTTATTCTGATCAAAGCAAGTGTAACCTATAATCGACAGTATAAACAGAGATTATAAAGTGGAGTAGGCTTGGTTGAAGCCGAACCACTATAAAAAATTTGTGTGTCCCCTGCATTTACTTGTTTTCCTTACATTCTGTGTTTGTGATTGTGTGTAGATTACGCACTTTGGTGGTTGATTGTCATTAGACCAGCTTTTCACGTCAACGCTTTGGCACGTCAAGAAGGGGATTGTGCAACCACCTTCAGCAATTTCTAAGCCTGAGGATTTGGATAGTTGCTCGTTGAAGATACAATGGTAAAGCGGAAGAAGGATGTAACATCTTCCCAGGCTCAAACTGCCGACCCATCAGACGCATCAGCAGAGGCTAGCCTGGAGGTCTCCTCTCATGAAAAACCATCCCGATATTTAACTAAGAACGAGATGGATAGAGTTCTAGCTGAACTTAAAGTACAGATGTGTAACAACCTGAAACTTCGGGCAGTAAATATTTAAATATCGAGGTTATTTAAATATTTAAAACTTGGATTTAATGGTTTTATAACCTTTATTAGATCCCTTTATAAATAATAATTAATGAGAAGAAAACATGTTGTTGAGTTTTTGTTTACAAAGATAAGTAGTTCGAAGAAATATCGATAATGTGACCGAAAACAGTTTTGTCGATAAACAGTATTTTCCTTGTAAAAAGTTGTTAGAATATCATGTGCATGTAGTAACATTAGAAGAACACATATATATATGTACTTACACATCATAAAAGTAACATACAAATGGTATATGTGTCCATATTTTAGAATATAAAAAATGGCTTAAACTGATAGGGACACGTGTCATCAAATCAACGGAACACATGTCATGTAAGTAAATAAGATAACAACACATAACTATGTTAGGTGTCTATGTGTAGAAACATCTAAAGACACCTAAGTAGGCATTCTCCTTCATCTTAAAGCATGCATGAAGATAAGGAGGATAAGTGTCCAAAAGCAAATTACTAAACTAGCCTTGAAAACTACTATATAAAGGGTGGAAAGGTTCATTCTTTTTCATGCATTTACAAACATAAAACCAAGATAAGTAAAAGAAGAGAGGTTTGGGAGAAGCCTAGAGGAAAAATAAAAGATCAAGGCACAAGTACAAGGCAAGAAAAATTATTTAAGTTCATGTATTCATTTCATATTTTTGATGAAAATTTGAGAAATTTATGAATGAATGATTGGACTTGAAATCCTGAAAACGACGTTCGGTATTTTAGGGATAACTTTTGCAATTCTTAATGAAATTTCGGCTTCTCAACCAATTTGAAAAAGATAATTCAAAGGGCTACAACTTTGTCCTTAGACATTTATATCTAATTCGGTCGTTTTCATACCTAAAAACTGGACGCAAGGTCGGGTAAAAATCAGCCCGAAATGGACACGTTAAAAATGCCTCATGATGTTTGAATTTATACACTAAATTGATAAATGATTTTGCGGGTTTCTTTTGATGATAAATAAGTAGACTAAAAAATCTTCTTACTGTAGAAAATTTGGACTGAAAATCTATTTTTATCATAGAGAAACAACGTCAAACATTTTGCCCAAAAACAGGCTAAAATCAGATTTTTGGAGCTTTTAATAGCACTCTGAAATGCTATCTTTTCTATTTATGAAGCACTGAACCAAGCAGAATCTTTTCTATAGCGCCCAGAAGTGTTGTAGTAGCTGATTTGAGTCTAAAATCATTATAAACCATCTAGAACTTGTCATAGCACTTCTGGAAGCGTTGTCTTTTCTCTGAATTGACTATAAAGTATTTTAAAACGAGTAGAACTTTTCATACATGACTGAAATGCTGTTATAGATGTTATGAGTATAAAATAATGGTAAACTATTCCAAATCCTCTCAAATTTGGAATTGAGTTTCCTTATAGTATCATAAACCAACTGATAAAATTGAGGATGTTAAATCAAAGTAGAAGTGAGTCGAAACGTGTCAAAAATTGAGAATAAGGAAGGTTGACGAATTTCGAGGAAAATAATTGATTGCTTGAGAGTGATGATAAGCATTATATGATGTTCTACGAGACTATTGCATGAAGATAACAAGGAATACTGTAAGTATATTTATCATCTAATCCATTATTATTTCATAAGCTTGTGTTTTAATTTAAAGTTGCCTATGACTTTAACATACTATGTTGTTTGCGATCTTTGCTTTGACAAGCAATCAACATATACGACTGATTATTGAGGACATTTATGATTAGTGTTTAAATGAGGTATGAATACTGTTCAATCAAGGCATGAATAGTATGTTCTTAAACAAGGTATGATTAATGCTTGAACAAGGTATAAATAGTATGTAAATGAGGTATGAATACTGTTTAATCGAGGCATGAATAATATGTAATTAAATGAGGTATGAATACTTTTCAATTGAGGCATGAATAATATGTAATTAAATGAGGTATGATTAGTGCTTTAAACGAGATATAAATTGGGTGTGTTTTTTTTTAACGAGATAATGAATGATTTTGAACTTAATTATTTCAGTTCAATCTTTGAAGATCTTTCCAAACATATATTAGAGAAATATAAAGGTGGTTTGAGAATTGGTTATGGAGGAGTTTTTGCATAATGAAGATGATTAGTATTTAAAATAAAAGATGCTTGTCTTTAGAAAGAAAGTTCTACAAGAGATATATAGATGTCTTTCGAAATAAAAGACTGGAACGTCCTAGGGTGACAGAGATGATAGTGTCTAGCCTTAGGTTTGGAAAATATAGTTTTCTGCTCTCCTTGGCTATCCCTAACTGATCTGATGGACGGGATGGTTAATTCAAAATTTAATTTGAAATTATTTGAGTTTAGAAATAATTTAGAATTTTATTTAGTATTAAAGAAAAGTAATTTAAGATTACTTTTGAGAATCTCTACATGATATAATGAGTATTTTGAAAGCAAATAATGATTTTAAATGTTTTGTAAAGAAGAACTACGTTGTCTTGATTCTTTATCTAATTTCTTACCCAATTAGATAAAGATACGTAGGCAGTCACAAGTGGTGGTGATGCAGCAGCTATATTAATAAATATTTTTAATTACTTGTTATTGCATCTTGTGTTGGTGCATCTTTTATGTGTTAACATTTATGTCATGCTAACGTGTTTATCAAGTTTGCAGGAATGAATATTGATGACCATCTCACTAAAGTCGCATAATAGTCGATTTATGGTAATTGAGTTTAATTCGTATTTGAGCCTACCTTGTGAATTAGATGAATATTTATTAAATGGAATTTATTTAAATTATATCCAGTGCATTTAGTGATGTAATTATGCAATATGATGGTAGTTGTCATTGTTTGTTTTTGGACTCATGGGTTTTTCGGCAATTTTGACCGGTCCGAAATTCCGGGGTGTCACAAGTGGTATCAGAGCTTAGGTTAGGTGCCTAAATAAAATTTCACATAAGATTAGAAAATCATCCTAAAATTTTTGAAATGAAGTTGTCTTAATTTGATAAATATAACTGGATAGGGTAAGGCACCATTCCTCTGATCAGGGTTATGAGTAATATTTATTTTGTGTGTTTAACTTTTGTTTAGTGTTTATACTAATAATATGTTGATTCATTTTCAAGCACCACATAAAGAGGTATAACGAATTTGTAAGTGCATATGATTAGTTATAAAGTAGCGAAGGAATGAAGTGGGTTATAAAGGAAGGTATGTGGTAGCATGACATCGATGCAATGGAGTGGCTTAAAAGGAATGTAGGATAACAGCGTGCCAAGGAAGGAATTAAATGAGCTTGGGCAAAGAAAGTTGAGGAAGATCAAAAAGAGTAAATTGAATACAACATTCATGCAAAACCAAGGTAATAAAATTTATTTAAATAATTATATCATTATGTAATATGATATCAGAGTTTTTTAGCACTGATGATGTTAGCATAAAGCTGCTAAAACATCTCTCAACAATCCAGTCATAACTTTTGATTCCTTGATTTAGGTTTAGTCGAAGTTAATCTCATTGGGACGCTAGATTAATTATCTAGAATACTTACATCATATACATTTTTTTGAAAGTTTGCCCTCTAAAAAAAACACTTTTGCAAACTGACTATGTGTAAAACGAGGTTGATGTCATTCAGTGCAAATGTCGTAACTAGTGCCTTATACAAAAATTTTGAGATACATCGAGTAATATGAAAAGATTGATGCAAAAAAAAGGGTTTATACTTAAGATGATTTTTGAAGTTGAGAGAGTGGATTTTCCAAAATGAAATGGTTATCCATATGGAAGTAATGATTACAGTATAAAAGTACTTTGAGAGTATACTTTGTTTAAACTTATTAAAGATTTTTATGGATTATTTCATCAGTGTTGGATACTTTCGGATGATGATGATGATGACGATGTGCGGTATAAGACAATAGATCTTGGGTAGTGCACTATTACTCTATGTGGGTATCGAGTCGAGTAGAGTACATCCTATTTGATGACGGGATGTCGGCATAAGACAATAGATCTTGGATAGTGCAACTATTACTCTATGTTGGTATCGAGCCGAGTAGAGTACATCCTATTTGATGACGGGATGCCGACCGCAATAGGATAAAATATCCTAAATTAAGTAGATTGGATCCACTTTGATGAATATGATCCTAGTTTTGACAAAAGATTCTTTTTAATAAAAAAATATTGATTAGAGTCTATTTTGAAATATTACTCTCTGGTACATTTTGATGGGCATTGTAACAAGTAGAGTACAACATAATTGATGAGTTGACTTCGATGAATATAATCATTGAATATACTATTTGAGATGTTTATTTTAAAATATTACTCTCTGGTACATTTCGATGGGTACCGCAATATGGAGAATACATCCTTACTTGATGATGATGAGTCGGATGGGATGGAGTACGACGAATCTTTGGTACATTTCGATGGTTACCACACAAGAAGAGTATGTCTTTGCTGGAAGAATTGGCATTGTAAAAGGGTGGGCTATAGAATCTATTCCAAATTGAGTATATACTCATAGGAAGGAGACTGAGTATCGATGTGGATTGCAAAGAACAAGACCCTAAATTTGAAACTATGGCGTGCCTGATCCAGTAACAGCTTGCAGGAGTGACAAAATATTAAAAGGTTCAAATTATATAATATTCAGGTATGATTTCAATTTATGAAATTGTTTTGAAAGCATAATTTCAACAAAAATTTCCAGGATACATAGAGTTTCACTCATGGAATATTTGGTTTTCTATTGATTAAATATTTCATAGAATTTCGGGGACGAAATTCCTTTTAAGGGAGAAAAAATGTAACAACCTGAAACTTCGGGCAGTAAATATTTAAATATCGAGGTTATTTACATATTTAAAACTTGGATTTAATGGTTTTATAACCTTTATTAGATCCCTTTATAAATAATAATTAATGAGAAGAAAACATGCTGAGTTTTTGTTTACAAAGATAAGTAATTCGAAGAAATATCGATAATGTGACCAAAAATAGTTTTGTCGATAAACAATATTTTCCTTGTAAAAAGTTGTTAGAATATCATGTGCATGTGGTAACATTATAAGAACATATATATATATATATATATATATATATATATATGTTCTTACATATCATATAAGTAACATACAAATGGTATATGTGTCCATATTCTAGAATATAAAAAATGTCTTAAAATGATAGGGACACGTGTCATCAAATCAACGAAACACATGTCATGTAAGTAAATAAGATAATAACACATAACTATGTTAGGTGTCTATGTGTAGAAACATCTAAAGACACCTAAGTAAGCATGTGTCTTTATCTTAAAGCATGCATGAAGATAAGGAGGACAAGTGTCCAAAAGCAAATTACCGAACTAGCCTTGAAAACTACTGTATAAAGGGTGGAAAGGTTCATTCTTTTTCATGCATTCAAAAACATAAAACCAAGATAAGTAAAAGAAGAGAGATTTGGGAGAAGCCTAGAGGATAAATAAAAGATCAAGGCAAGAAAAATTATTTAAGTTCATGTATTCATTTCATATTTTGATGAAAAGTTGAGAAATTTATGAATGAATGATTGGACTTGAAATCCTGAAAACGACGTTCGGCATTTTAGGCATAACTTTTGCAATTCATAATGAAATTTCGACTTCTCTACCAATTTGAAAATCTAATTCAAAGGGCTACAACTTTTTCCTTGGCCATTTATTTCTAATTTGGTCGTTTGCATACCTAAAAACAGGACGCACGGTCCGGTAAAAATCAGCCTGAAATGGACATGTTAAAAATGCCTCATGATGTTTGAATTTATACACTAAATTGATAAATGATTTTGCGGGTTTCTTTTAATGATAAATAAGTAGACTAAAAAAGCTTCTTACTGTAGAAAATTTGGACTGAAAATCTATTTTTATCATAGAGAAACAACGTCAAACATTTTGCCCAAAAACAGGCTAAAATCTGATTTTTCGGAACTTTGTATAGCACTCTGAAACGCTATCTTTTCTATTTATGAAGCACTGAACCAAGCAGAATCTTTTTATAGCGCCCAAAAGTGTTGTAGTAGCTGATTTGAGTCTAAAATCATTATAAACCATCTAGAACTTGTCATAGCACTTCCGGAAGCGCTGTCTTTTCTCTGAATTGACTATGAAGTATTTTAAAAGGAGCAGAACTTTTCATACATGACTGAAATGCTGTTATAGATGTTATGAGTATAAAATCATGATAAACTATTCCAAATCCTCTCAAATTTGGAATTGAGTTTCCTTATAGTATCATAAACCAACTGATAAAATTGAGGATGTTAAATCAAAGTAGAAGTGAGTCGAAACGTGTCAAAAATTGAGAACAAGAAAGGTTGACGAATTTCGATGTTTCGAGGAAAATAATTGATTACTTGGGAGTGATGATAAGCACTATGTGATGTTCTACGAGACTATTGCATGAAGATAGCAAGGAATACTGTAAGTATACTTACCATCTAATCTATTATTATTTCATAAGCTTGTGTTTTAATTTAAAGTTGTCTATGACTTTAACATACTATATTGGTTGCGATCTTTGCTTTGACAAGCAATCAACATATACGACTGAATATCGAGGACATTTATGATTAGTGTTTAAATGAGGTATGAATACTGTTCAATCAAGGCATGAATAGTATGTGCTTAAACGAGGTATGATTAATGCTTGAACAAGGTATAAATAGTATGTAAATGAGGTATGAATACTGTTTAATCGAGACATGAATAATATGTAATTAAATGAGGTATGAATACTATTCAATCGAGGCATGAATAATATGTAATTAAATGAGGTATGATTAGTGCTTTAAACGAGATATAAATTGGGTGTGTTTGTTTTTTAACGAGATAATGAATGATTTTGAACTTAACTATTTCAGTTCAATCTTTGAAGATCTTTCCAAACATATATTAGAGAAATATAAAGATGGTTTCAGAATTGGTTATGGAGGAGTTTTTGCATAATGAAGATGATTAGTATTTAAAATAAAAGATGCTTGTCTTTTGAAAGAAAGTTCTACAAGAGATATATAAATGTCTTTCAAAATAAAAGACTGGAACGTCCTAGGGTGAAAGAGAGGATAGTGTCTAGGCTTGGGTTTGGAAAATATAGTTTTCTGCTCTCCCTGGCTATCCCTAATTGATCTGATGGACGGGATAGTTAATTCAAAATTTAATTTGAAATTATCTGAGTTTAGAAATAATTTAGAATTTTATTTAATATTAAAGAAAAGTAATTTAAGATTACTTTTGAGAATCTCTACATGATATAATGAGTATTTTGAAAGCAAATAATGATTTTAAATGTTTTGTAAAGAAAAACTACGTTGGCTTGATCCTTTATTTAATTGCTTACCCAATTAGATAAAGGTACATAGGCAGTCACAAGTGGTAGTGATGCAGCTGCTATATTAATAAATATTTTTAATTACTTGTTATTGCATCTTGTGTTGGTGCATCTTTTATGTGTTATCATTTATGTCATGCTAACGTGTTTATCAAGTTTGCAGGAATGAATATCGATGACCATCTCACTAGAGTTGCATAATAGTCGATTTATGGTAATTAAGTTTAATTCGTATTTGAGCCTACCTTGTGAATTAGATGAATATTTATTAAATGGAATTTATTTAAATTATATCCAGTGCATTTAGTGATGTAATTATGCAATATGATGGTAGTTGTCATTATTATTTTTTTGGACGCATGGGTTTTTCGACAATTTTGACCGGTCCGAAATTCCGGGGCGTCACAAGATGGCACACAGGATGGACTCCTCAAAAAGCAATAGGAAATGATGAACAACTTCTTTGCTCAGATGGAAGGAAGGCCGAGCAGCCCAGCATCACTTCCTGCACCAGGCGAATCTAGGGCAACAGCTAACCTTCGGGTGGATGAAATCCAAGCTCCAAATTAGTCTACCGCTCTGCCTCCACCTGGATCAACTTCACTTCCTGATCGGTCGAATCTTAGGTCAGATCGATCGATGCAACCTCCAGATCGACTAGAGCCTAGTCCAATGCAACCTTTGGTTCGGTCCGACATATTACCGCAAATTAGACTTATGCAGCCTCTCGCTCAGCCTCCCCAGCATGCCAATCCAAGCAGGGTTGGGGGCAGCAACCCTCTGTCTATCCAAGATCACTCTACCATACCAGTTCCTAATAGGACGGAGGGTAACGCTGCTGAAAACCATTATGATATCGCCCCAATTTTGCCGAACCTCGAGCTGATAACGCCTACCCTAGTCGGTCCAATCCTACCGGCATGGATATGATTCGGCCCAACACGTGTTCCAACCAAGGGACCCAAGTCAACCCCGAACCAACAGCGAAGGCTGGGGACCACCTCCATCCATCACTAGTGAGTCGTACCAAACTGCCCCAAGAGCTCAAGGCACACTCTCACCATGTTCTAGGGCCCTCCCTGCGGTGCAGAACTAGATTCGTGGAAACGGCTTCTCGGGGATGGGAATCAGATTACCAGCATCATTAAGCGCTTCACTAGAGACGCCACTTCTTATCAAGACGTCGATAACGTCCATTGCAGTCCCTTTACGTGGGAAATCAGGAACTCCCGCAATCCACCGAACTTTAAGCTTCCAGCCTTGGAACCCTACCGTGGAAGGACAGATCCCACCATACATCTTATGCGCTACATGCGCCATATGAAAGTACTATCAGCCTCGGTTAATGTCATGGCCAGGTGCTTTCCCCTGTACTTAACCGACATCGCCGCCATGTGGTTTCGACAGCTAACAACCGAATTGATTAACAGCTGGAATATGTTGGTCACCCTCTTCATCGAACAATTCATGGTTCACATATCTCTACCCAAGAGCGTCATGTTCCTCACATCCGTCAAGAAGCAGTATGGAGAGACCCTACGCTCCTTCCTAGAAAGATTCAACACGGTTGTAGCATCAATCGATCGACCTGGACCATCGATGGTGCTCATGGCCACCATGGTCCATGTCTTGGGTATAACAGATTTCAAGATTTCCCTTACAAGGGATCCTCCCAAGAACATTGGAGATTTCTACTCGAAGGCATACAGGTTCCTTCGACAAGAGGATACTAATATCGAGATGGATAGTTTCGACATACTTGCTATAAAGGACGGACGATCATCCACTGCTAACAAAGGATAGAGGAAAGCCTCGGAAAAGAACGACAGGAATGTACGGTTCCGAAAAGAAACCAAATATGATCACTACACCGAGCTCAATTCCTTACTGCTGGATATATACCTTGATTTGCGAGGATTTCGTCCTTTTCCCAAGCCTCCCAGGAGGGAGCCAACTCAGAGAGAACATGAATCAGGAAAGCATTGCATGTTTCATGACATGGCAGGTCATGGCACCAATGATTGCAGACACTTGCGAGATCTCTTCGAAGAATGGGTTAGACATGGAGAGCTACCCGAATATGTTAAGAAATCTGCGGCATCCGCACCGCCCCTTCTACCCTCCCATACTCCTTGGAACGGGAGGGATCCAGGGTCGACCACCCGAGGCATCATCATCAACTGATCTGGATTAGATCATCCTTAATCTACTACATTTCTTAGGATATAAGGAATGTACCTCTTTTTAGAATTTTCAATAGCTACGTTGATGTATGAATGTAAAGTGGGTTAGGTTTTAACTCCCAAACATATCACATTCTCAACAATACGGCTACTCCAAAAATAAAATGGTTAGGTTGAAGTACACATGTACGGGATTAGATTGTAACCACAAGGAGTGCTCTGGATTCAACCATAAACCGATCAGGATTTGTTTTTGGTTATGTAATGAAATTTGAAATAAATAAAGTCTATTTTTAAGCATGGATTATGTTTCGTCAATGTAAGTGTCTTACTACGTTGTCGTAAAATCCTCAATCCAAACCAAAGTATAGTCGATACTCTTCCTTCCACCTTTCAGGTATTGTTGATACCCAGGCTCAAGCTTTACTTGTCAGGTTACGACAGACTCAATTCCCTTTCAAAAGGAGTATGGTTTATACTCATAATTCTGGGTATGGTTTATACCCTTCTTTTAACTTTAGGTATGGTCTATATTCCTTCTTGGTTTTCCGAGTATGGTTAATACCTCGCTTTGAACTTCTGGGTATGGATTATACCCGAACCAAACTACCAAGTATGGATTATACTTGAATGAAACAAACTACCTTGTCAGGATTTGGCAAGTAAATACTACTAAATCTCTGGGTATAGATTATACCCCTCTTTAAATCTCTGGGTATGGATTATACCCCTCTTTAAATTTGCTGGTAAATCCTTAAAATCAAAGGGTGGGTTAACTCACGAAAGAAAGAGTGAACCAGATGCTTCTTTAAAAGAAAACGCTTTGCCTTACCTATGATGATGTAAGAGTTTAACATAATTTTCAACCGAGGCTTTTTCATATGCAAAATACAGATCTTATTATCGTATATTCGAGGTGCGAAGCAAATTATTTTCTTGGGCAATTAATATACTAAATACTGAAAATCTTAGTATCCTGTCAAAGCTTTATCCTATCAAACAAAGTGCTATTAAAGATATATATCCCAATAGTAACTCCCAATTAATATACCTCCCCAATGTCCAGTATAAACATTGGTGCGTAGCGAATTATATTTCTTTTTATATATATATTAGTTGGCGTTGCCTCCATCTCAAGCTTTTCTGTAGCTGCCATGCTGGGTGCTATTATCTTAGTCATAGTTCTTACTGAATTAGCATTCGTCCAAGCTGTTCCAACAACATAGAACAAGATGAACTCACTCAGGCTTCCAGAATAACTGGGTTGTTAGTCGTCTTGTTGTCGACTTACTGACTGTGAATGGTCTTATTGATCGAGCCATCCGTCAAAGAGTGTTGCCTATAAGCCTCTATTTGAAGGCCACTCCCTAGCAGGATTTGGGGTATAGATGGTGAGCCATGCCGTTGCCAAGCAGCTACCCAGCGCTGTCCTAACTAAGCCTGGAATCAAAAAAGAAAGCAGTGCTACTTGGTTATAATAATTCTAGATTGGGAGCTGATTTCATCACCTTGCCTGATATAACCTATCAGATAACGTGTTAACTAATCGTTGAGAATATGATTTCCGATTGTCGTAGCTGTAGAGACACCACACAAGCCTAAAATAGCTCTCTCTGATAACTAGTCCTATAGTGCTAACTCTGCCGTCTTCGAGAGATAGGATCATACTTCCCAACGAATCTCTAGACACGGAGACCCAGTATATTAATTGTAGCCAATTACTTAGAAAGCATCTCAAAGCCGAGCTACGCGTGAAACGGTACTTGTCAAAGGGGAAGTGAAGCACGATATTTTTTCGCGCCCAGTATAAACATTGGCCAGTATATTAATTGCGGAGACAACCAACCCTATATTAATTGGGTCGGCTTTATATTCAATTGGCGGGCTTTCATAAATCAGTCTCTTTTATGAGTTTCACAGTAGGGCCTAGTATATTAATTGGAGCGTAGCCGGGAAGGCGACAAAAAAGCGGGTGCCTGCCTAAAACTATGAAAAATAAGGCTTTTTTAATAAGCAGTTTCATAAGCTACATTTCAATTCGATGACCGAACAACTTCAAGATACACTCTTTCTTTTGTATGATTTAAGGGGCCTATCGCTTTGATTCAAAAGTTGCTGATTCAATAGCTACGGATAAGTAAAAGCTTGCTACAGAAAGCAGTCGTCAAGCCAGATGCGGATGAAATTCGAACTGCTGCGCTTACGCTTTTTCCTTTGCGAATATACCTCCTTTGCTAAAGCAGCTAAGCGAAATCGATGCCAATTCGGCTATTTACTGATCGCCTTTTGCCTGTAATGAGGAAGCTAGCTGTGAGCTGATAGCTATTCTTCGATCTCGAAAGAGTGAAAATCCCCTATTCGCTTACCTTGAACTTTCTTCTTTCAATTTAAAGCCACAAGCCGGAAACTCAATGAAATGGGTATGAGCTTTCCCCTTGCTGCTTTCCCTGCTTTCGGACACAGATAGATAGCCTACATCTGTTCACGAATCAGGAAAGCAGGTGCTTGCGACCGGGAACTGAGTCCCGCCCCACTTTAAACTATTGAGTATGGTTAATGCCCCACTTTGGATGTCTCGGTATGGTTTATACCCTTCTTTGAATTTCCAAGTATGGCCTATACCTGAAGAACTAAGTTACCTTGTCAGGATTTGACAAGAAAACCGAATCATAATCTGAGTATGGTTTTATGCTCCTAACAAACATCTAAGCATGGCTTATGCTTTAAAGGAATCGAACGACATTGTTAGGATTTGACATGTCTATTTTATTTTAAAACACTTTGCAGGTATGGGTTAGTTCGGTGAGGTCCTAGTCTTTCTGACTCTCTTCAATTTTTATTGGCCTTAATACGATCTTTAGAGATCGTCGGTTTTCTGGTCCTCTTATAATATGGTCTGGCGTGGTCATGGCTTTCTGGATTTCTGTATTCTAGACTTCAATGAAATAGTCATCTCTGGAAAATCCATAACACATCTTTCTTTTTACCAAAAAAAGTATGCTTTGAGGGGCAAAGTGTTGACCAGTTTTTTTGCAAAAGCCGTCACAACTCAATTGGATCGAAACTAACTACCAAAGATTGTAGAACTAGCTCCCTCTCTATCTCTCTAAGATCGATCTTTATTTGGTTTGATCAAGCGGAGGTTCGACCCTAATCAATCTTGCAAAAGACATAGACCTCCTTCATCAAACTTGGACTGAACTTCTGAGATCAAGCCGATCGATCCATCAAATCAATCCTAGAACCTCGGACCGGTCTTAAAATATCGGGTCGAACCTTGCGCTACAAGACGAAGTCCTATTCCCAAGGCTCCAGAATCAGACAGCTTTGACCTGCACTACTTTTCATGCATCAAATCTTGAGCTCCGCGTATGCTACGATTCTCGAGGAGAGTTATTCCATAGTAGGAGACCAGGTCCCGCCACCTGCAGCAGATAATCCGGATCGAGCGACATGTGTCTGGCCCAGGATCAGATGGCCGCCACGTAGCGTACCAATTGATCAAAGTTTTTGCATATAAATACATCACTTCCAGAAATAGAAAGCAATTGGGATTCCTCCTGAAAAGTTCATGGTTGGCACTCCAAAAATAGCCCACCGTACACTTCGAATATTCTATTCTGTAACACAAGGATTTTGTGTATAGACCACTTCTTTCTCTACTTTCTTTCGACCAAAGCAACTGTAACATGTAATCGACAGTATAAACAGAGATTATAAAATGAATGTAAGCTTGGTTGAAGCCGGACCACTATAAAAATTTTGCGTGTCCCATGTATTTACTTGTTTTCCTTACATTCTGTGTTTGTGATTGTAGATTACACACTTTGAAGGTTGATTGTCATTAGACCAACTTTTGACGTCAACAATTCTCAAAGTGAGAAATTCGCTTTACAATATAACTATTTGTTCAATTTTGTATTTTGAAACGACCGCTACAATTATCAGTATTACATTAACTATTTCACTTTCTGTAACAATGTCGTGCGCGTAGCATTGATTCAGACTTGCGTCGCATAACGTGAATACAAATGGCGCATAATGGGATATGACAATTAATGTATTTTTCACAATAATTACTTTATAAGTTATCATGTTTATTTAACACTGATTCAAAGGCTTTGAAAAGATACATACAACTACATAAAAAGAATCATTCTTCTTTTGTAAACATTCCTCATTAATTGAACATATTCTTCTTTAACAGTAGAGAAAGAAGCATTCCTTTAATTGGAAATTTTCCTTCCGCTGCCCAGTAGTCCTCTCTCTTTCACTTCGCCAAAAAGGCACCATAATCAATGAAAAGTGAGAGTATCATGATAGATCACTATCATTGCGATTTACGGCAGTTGGATAGACAGATCATTATCCATCCTGTAGGCAGTGGCGGAACCAGAAATGCAAAAATGAAAGGGCTAAAACTTTAAAAGGGCAATACATACAAGAATTTAATGAAAATGAGCCACTTTTCTTTAAGAAGAAAAATTGGAGCAGCATCCCCTCAGGTCCATAGCTAGCTCCGCCCCTGCTTGTAGGATAATTTGTCGATTTGCTTTCTATAAAAGGTACAGTAACAGCAAGCAAGGACCAAGAAATTAAGGTATGAATTGAATTGCAGAGGTAGAAACTGAATCATGGATTACCATCATATCATTTTCATAACTATACAAGGTATCTCTAAGAAACTGCACAAGAAGTAACCTTTACAAAACAAAAACAAAAACATGTTTTATACAAGTGTAAACTATAAACCACATACCAAATACTAGAAACTAAGATACAGTAGACCACAATCATGAGAACAGTCATGATTCCACTAGAAGTTTGATCAAGTTTGAACCATACTTTCAAACTTACATTTTCTTTGCTCATTTTTACAACATACACAACACAACAGTTAGATGTTGCTGGTTATTGGCTATTACTATGAAAAAAGGACAAGGAGAAGAACACTTGCAGAGAGAATACAGCACTTGCCACATCGCTAACACCTGAGAATAAAATTGGCAGAATTTCAATAAACTGAGCAAATGCACCCAAAGAAATGATATTATCGCCATTTACCTTGCCCTTCATCTTATATTGTAGCATTCAACTTATAGGATGGTACTGATCTGAAACCCTTCTTGGTGGAAGCTTCCGAAGTATGAAGAGTACAAGAGCAGACGGAATAATTTCCACCAACTAAAACAAACAAAGATGTTACTGAAAACACATTTTTTTACTACCTGATTTTTGATTTGAGAAGAACTGATCAGCTTACTATGTAGTAGATGAAATTTAGCAAAGGATGATCAAGGATATTAACATCAGCATCCTTGTCGAATGCAGCAATAGCAACCTGATTACCATGTAAAAAGAAAAAAAGGATCACAACAGACATTTTTAAGAAGACTGATTGATGAAACATACGAATTGTTATCCAATTTCTTTTTGCACTCATAGCACTTCTTTTACACTCAAACCTCAATCCATTGACTGATGTGATAACATGTTTTAATTGCACTTTTGATGGTTTATACTTTTCAGTCTTTGCATAACTTAGGCATTTCCTTTTATAAGAGGGAGGGATGACTGGGGGGTTTGGTGTGCATGCACTTTTTTAAAAATTGGAAAGGAAAAAAAATAAAAGAGCGGGGGGGGGGGGGGGGGGGGGATAAGAGAGACTGCTAATTCTCTAATTAAAGAATGACACAGTTTATATGACCCAAAGCTGCAGCTACATTTTAAGATGAAATTGAATGCTCGAAATTTTTATTCGACGGAAAAATCCATAACTTGATTTAATTACCAGTTTGGCAATTAACCCCATTACAGGGTATTTTCAGCAGAGTGCTTACACATATACACACACACTCTCTCTCTATGAATGATACCAATGCGAGCAATAAAAAAAAAGAATTAAGTTAATTTAATCTAAAATTAGAAAACTCGAGATGAATGAAAAATATCTCACCAAAACACATCTTATTAAGAAGCATGTGCTGCATATTCCAGTCACGAAACCAACCTGTGAGACAATTGTTTCAGCAACCAAACAGATATCAAATATTGATAAATTGTTTTATTGAACAAAAAGTAGGAACAATAAAAATAAAATTGTATTCTCCTCTTGATATGATAAAAAAAAAACTGATTTCTTCCAAGGGCTGATCTATCTTTAATAGTAGTTGTAATACTTTTGGTGTCACACTTTTTTGATATAAACATGAACTCGAAAATACCCTTAATATATATATATATATATATATATATATATATATATATATATATATATATATATCATAAATCTTAATATTACTAAAATTTACACTTAAAAATCATAAGAAATTGCAACACCAAAATAAAAAAACACATGATTTTAACATTAAAAAATACATGTAAATCATTTTATTTTGAAGAGTTAAACATATAAGATTTGTAAAGAAATAACTCATGCGTGAAGCGCGTGCCGTAACGCTCGTGTATATATTCACCCTGGCTATAGCCTGAAATTAGAAAACTGGCGTAAATATACTTTAACTTTGTCTTCTTGAGGTAGTTACTAATATACTTACAAAAAATATTGACAACTAATGCAGGTAGCCCAAAGCAGTTGTACACTATTGCTTCCAGCTAGCAGGGGCGAAGGGAAAGTTGGAAATCGACAATACGCTGGGTAGGTTCACAATTTAATGTGCACGGAAAAAAAAATCTCTGCAAGTTCTTCAGACTGCTCATTACACTTAAATAGGTTCACATAAGTTACGCCAAATATTTAGATACCCAAATCATGCTACTCTTACCATATGCAGAAATCTTAGTCAAAAGTGTAATTTTTCTGGTGAGGAAACTAGCATTAGCAGCTTCATCAGATATGTAGATTTACTATTTATTAAAAAGCATGCCAACGTATTGTCAAACAGATTTTTTCTTTCTTTCTACTTATGGTAAATTCACAGCCATAACAAATTAAGCTGCCATCAACAAGGGTGGACCTTTTATTCAGGACTACAGCACGCTATGTGAGTCAGACTTATCAAATGGTAACATTAACATAACAAGATAAAACCAAAAAGGGTATTTGATTTTCAAGTACCTCGTTCAACTTTTTTTGACGACCCTTTGATTCAATAGGGAATCGTCTCAACATAAAGAATAATCTGCAGAGAAAATGATATAAATCCAAACATAGCAAAAATATAATCATACAATGTTACTGCTACCCGAACTGTAGCATTTGATAACTACCTTCCTCCATAAATCATGAATCCCAAGGCAGCAATGAACGAAACAGCTGCAAAAGATTGATAATGGTCAATAATAATTCCAACAAACGCACTAAAAAAGAATATAGTTCACCCTCAAAACAGAAATTAAAGTAAACTGGGAACTGAAATAAAGATATGTCCTGTTGGTTACAGGCTAAAAAGAGGTCGGCGATTTCCTTTGCAACTGGATTTGAGCTTACTTGTACATAAATCCAAATACAAATCTGCATAAGATAAGTAAAGGTTATAACACAATTTTGTAGGCTTGAGTTCCTGAAACTTGTGTGTGCACCTGTATGGCATATATACTCCCATTGATTATCAAGTATGATGGTCTAAGCTTATCAATCGGAAGGCTTCTAGCCTACATACATACAAAATAACATATTTTGGTTATTTAACAGATATGGGTAAAGAATAGTGCATGCTGTAAAAATGCATGGATTAAGGACCATATTTACCTGGTGATATATCTCAGCCCAGAAAAGGACAAGCAGTGTATATGTTGAGAAAAATAATAAGCCAGGAAAGTCTAGAAGAATCGTTTCAAGAACCTGATTTATTGAATAATATCAATCTTATGGAATAATATTCAGTGACAGTCAGCGAACAGACACAAACAATTACTGTAAAAGTAAACTATTTGCAAGAGTTACAGACACCCAACACGTGTTGGGTTACTCTAATTTGAGCAACAAAAGCAACACTGGGTTTGCTTCAGCGAACCCAGTGTTGCTGACATATCTGAGTATCATTATGTGTTGCCTTTGGCGATACAGTACTTTATAGATATGCTGTATATGTCATCATCATGCTCCAAAAAACCGGTTACTCTGCGCTCTATTGCACCGAGATCCATGCCTATTGGGTATTGGTGGGTGCGAGCTGGTTTTTTTAAAAAAAAGTAAAAAATATATTGTAAAATGTATTATTTTACTAAGTGTTATGACTTGGTGTTGGGTTGTGCTGCTAAAGATTCCACTTGTTTAAGCTTCAAACTATAAAAAGCATCTACACATGGGACAGCAGCATATTTAGCTCAGACAATATATTTGAAACTCCGCCTGTCTTTAAATAATCATCATCTCATCCACAATAAACAAAGAAGAGTGCCTGGTTCACGCAACACACCCAGTTTAAACAAGTTTCAAACTACATGGAGTTCTTACAAAATCCACGCTTACGATTTTCAAAAATATATAATTTACCAAATGTGGAAGTTAAAACCACTTGCAGGGTTGGGGGTAACATTCTTTCCTTAAAGTAACGTGATGTCGTTTTTATATTTATATTTGATAAACAAAATGTTAAGCACAAACTCTTCGATCGGAGTGAATTAATACGCTCATGTGATTGTTTTATAAACAGACATATATACAATTGGGCCTTGCAATCTCCACAAATCAAGACGACAGACGAGTACATTGTTCTACTCACACAGAAAAATAAGATGCAAGCACTTTTCATATTAGTAAATAACCATCATTTCAGCAAACCACTCTCACTGTGATTATGTCCAGCAGTAACATATATGTCATTACTTGCAAGGTTGTCTAAAATTTCAAGTACAGATAATAAGATTTTGAAACGACTATACCTAAGTAAACACTAATACCTAAGGACACTATTATTTCCATTAACATCTATAATTGTGAGCTGAAACTGTAGTTGGCAACTACTTCTAGGAAGAGGCCATATACAAAAAGCCAATCTAAATTTTGTCCAAATCCACAGAGTTTTGTTGACTTTTTTTCATCAGTTGCAAGAAATCACATGTTTTTGAAAAATGGAAAGAAATATAGACCATGACACATTTATGTAACAAAAACACCGGTTACCTCAGGAAGGAATTCCACCCCTGAGATGAATGACTAGTGGGACCCACTGACCCAGCGGGTTCCACAGTCGGTTTACATCAGGAGATGGATTCCATCCCTGGGATAACCAGCACAGCACTTAAAACAGAAAATATTCATTTGTTAGTCAACACTTGATCAGTAACAAAACAAGCCAAGAAAGTGTATCCATTATTCACAATACCCACGGATGAAAGTCCTTTTTTTTTTTTTTTTTTTTTTTTTGGTGTGTGTGGGAAGGGGGAGGGGGGGGGGGGGGAGTTAACTCATTGAATTTCTTTTTTGGCTGTTCATTTCATCGTGAAATATTCCAAACAAGTTGAGGTGGATATGTACTCAAAATTCTTGGCTAGTTGAATTTTTTTAGGCTATTTATTTTATTGTGAAACATTCTCAAAAAGCCAGTTTTTTAGGGGAATAATTTTACCCCCCTGGTTGTCAGATTCCTGGATTTGTCCCTAAGGATGCACAAATCTGGAAAGTTAATTACTGTTACATCCTTCAACTGATCAGTTCTCGATCAAAATGGTGAACATTAACAGACTAATGTATGGTTGAAAAAAAATAGAAGTAAAAACTGATATTTGTCGACAAACACGAGATCTGTGAGCTGAATACGACAGTCACAAGCCAGTGATAAAAAGCAGTGGAAAAAGAATTGCAACTGCATGCCATCAACACAAAATCAACATGCATGGATATATATATATATATATATATATATATATATATATATATATATATCAAATTGTTAGTACAAATGTGAGAAGCTTACTTTAGGCTTCAGAAGAAATACATTATGGTAGAACCCAAAGAGAATTGCCCGCACTACCACATTAGATCAAAAACACCAAGTTAGAATGTTATAACAGCTTCAATTCAGAATTGCATGAAAAAAGGAGGAAGAAAAATATTCCACTTACACCCATTAACAGAAAAATTCATTAAATGAAAGAGCTTCTGAGTTGTCCATCCAAATTCTGGAACCCTTAACTGAATGCGGATAAGTTGTACCTAATAACACAAGCAAGTAACATGTCACTATTTGGCTCACATAATAGCAAATCGTAACAATAATCCTGCATGCTGCACACAAATGCATGATGGTTTAAATTCTTATAAGCCCACACAAAAAAACTGAAGGATGGTACATGAGATATGTAACTCTGACCCAAAAAAAAAAAAAAAAAAATCCTACATCGACAAATTGCAAGTAATCATTAACTATTCTGTTCAAAAAACACAACTTCATAAAATATAGAACCCCACAGCATGGTTGGTTTAGTTCACATGGTATAGGTGACAAAGTTATGCACAATATATTGTTTTTTTGCAGATGTAAGCGCTATAGATGGTACCAAAGCTAGATCGTATCTTGTTCTAGAGTGTGTCTGCACATTGTTAGTGTATGTTGGTTGATGAATAATCACGTCGACAATGAGCAATATCTGAATAGATGACGTTCGAGAAAATCCCTAATCAACCAAAATTTTGGATTTTCATGATTTTAGACGCACACACGCTCTTTCCTGGTAGATGCAAACGCGAATTTAAGATCAGTACTTCACATATTGGCCACACTTACATGGCAAGGATAACCAATTGGATGAAAAATTTGTATAGTTTATGAGAAAATGTTAGTTATATATCTGTGGTTATAAGTTTTGTAGTGTCCAAATGATTCATTCAACTGCTCGCTTTATACGTACACAACACATCCTCCAAGGATGCCCAGAAATATTTGATTTGTTAAAGATGCCTTTTTTTTTTTGGACGCTATACATGATGCCCAAACAGACGTGCACTCGACCTAATGGCCTCGTGCGCAACTTGCATTCAAAGACTCGATGGTTCATTGTGCATAAATATGTATAAAGATGCTTAATTGTGCATAAATATGTATAATGTTTACTAAAATAAATTCAAGTTGAAGATAAGACAAGCCTGTTATTTGCAAAAGCGATACTTACAGATCATGGCATACAAAGCGCAAAACATTTTTAAATTTCTTCGTGCATGATGCTGAATATAGCATGTACATTTGAGATACTACTGTGCATTTATTGACAAACTTTTTTTGTAAGCACTGCTAATAATAAAACAAGATTAGCATAGTTATGCTGTGTTATTTTGATATGTTTATTCTGTATTCTGTTGTCGTTTTGTATTTTCTACGCTTATTTTGTACATTCTGATTATGTCAAACTATGCTATAATTTAAATTCAATTTGTCCAGAAATAGACGGAGTTAAATTTTGGTATGTTTGTTCTGAATTGTGTTGTTTGTTTCGTATTTTCTACGCTTATTTTGTACATTCTGATTATGTCAAACCATGCTATAATTTAAATTCAAATTGTCCAGAAGCAGACGGAGTTAACCAAGCAAAAAAAATTACCGGCATGTGAATAACTATATTAATTCGTCGTGATAACTCCCATACAAAATTTATTTTTATTCTAACAAACATGCTCAATAGTTGATAGTTTTTAACTATAATATATATGGTCAGTTTAAACTTTCACCCTCTTCTATGCATGGTAATATATTACGATCATAAAACAATCAAATACACAATCTGGTTTGATAATATCACAGAAAAAAAAATCTAGCTTATCCAGATAAATTACAACATGCGTTAGTAGTTCAAGTGTAGAAAATACAATAAATAATAATTGTGTGTGCAGCATGCAAAAAAGAATGAAAACCAATTTGAAAACACAATTTTACAATGAAAACCAATTTGAAAACATATTTGGGAAGGGGAATGCAGCAAGGAAATCCTTTATCCCCCATACATTTTGTTATTGCCGCTGAGACCTTGGTTTGTGGGATTCATTCCCTTACGATCGTTGGTCAAATTAAGCGGTTTGACATTCCTAGTGGGTGCCTTGTCATCTCTTCCCTGTCTTTCGCGGAGGATATTATGATATTCACTAACGGTCACGTCAATCTATGCGCCGTCTTATGGCATTCCTACATCTTTACGAAAAATGTTCAGAACAGCTGATCAATGCCGCGGAAAGTTGCTTCGTTGCCCCTTGTTCTTCTGATTCTCGGGAAGCTTTGCGGATCTCTTCTTTCACTGGCTTCAAGGTGGCCTGTTTCCCTCTTACCTATCTCGGTATTGAGCTTTATCAAGGACGTAAGCTCAATGCATTTTTCGAGTCTCTAACTGACAAAGCTAAGGGCAAGATCTCCATGTGGAATTCCGGGTTATTATCCCAAGCAGGTAGATTGGTCCTTGTCAAGTTTGTGCTCGATTATCTTGGGTCTAACATCTTCGCGGTCGTGACTTCCACGGCGTTTTTCTTCCGGTCATGCAAATCTTTAGCCTCGTCCTTCTTCTGGGGCAGCACAGACGACATCCGGAAACATCATTGGATTTCCTAGGATACCATCTGTCGCTCTAGAAGCGACGGAGGGTTAGGTTACGTAAGACCGAGGATGTCTGCAAGGCTTATGCCTGCAAACTCTGGGCTCGCTTCAGAGCCAACTCTTTGTGGTCGTCCGTCCTCCATGCTAAGTACAGGAGGTTACTTCCAACGGGCTTTTATGGGTCCCCATCTTATGCTAGTAAGATATGAAAACGGATGTAGTTGGTCAAGTCTATTTCCGATAGCCATGACGGGATTATGCATGGAATTGTTGTCATTTCTCTCTCGGGCCTACATGGAATTCCATTAGGACCCCACGCGGAGAAACCTAGATTTTCTTTCCATCTGGAACAAGCGCATTCCTCATAAGGTTTCTATTTTGATGTGGAAAGTTCTTCATGATGTCCTCCCATTGGATAGTAACCTTATGTGGATTGGTATTCCGCTTGCCTCTCGTTGTCGTTGCTGCCATGTCGGTTCGATAGAAGAATCATCCCATTTGCTATGGAATAAAGAGTCGGCCATGGCGACTTGGTCTTTTTTTTAGGCCTTTGATTGATGGCCAAGTGCCCTCTTCTTCTCTTATGTGCTTGCTTCGCTCCTGGTGGGCTGGCCTGGGAGCCATGGGAAGGATCTCCGATCCATTTTGTTCCGCCTTAATTTGTGCCTCATATGCTGGCACTTTTGGTGTGCTGGGAACAAGATGATCTTCGATGTTTCTCCCATGATTCATGGTTCCATCATCCAGAGTGTGGCTTCGGATATTTGTTTCGTGTTTCGAGGGAGACCTTTCACGGGTTCCCTCTCCCCTTCGTCTCTTCTTCTAGCTACTCATCTTAGTATCTCTTTGGGTTCTAGGCCTCGTTCGGGGATGGGTGATCGTTTTTTCCCTTCAGATGGCTGGCTTCGAGGGATGTTAGCTTGGCTTTCTTTGGTGGTGCTTTGCTTGGATTGTTGGGTTCCTCTAGCTTGGTTGTTGGGGCAGAAGCATGACGGTATTTGTTGGACTGGACATGTCTGTTTGGATCCTGGAGACATGAACTAGCTCTGTTCTTTTCTTGACTGGGCCCAAGTCGTGTTTTTTAAGGTCCCCTCTTACTCCTTGACCTGGTTTGGTGTGTTCTTAGATGTTGTGGGATGCTAGTCTCCTTTTTCCCTCTTTGGTTCTTTTTGCTGCATTTCTATTGTTATGTTTGTTCGTTTTTTGCCATTTTTTGAGTGGTGTGCCCAGTTTCGGTCCTCGAGGGATCGCACTATGCACCCTTCAGCTGTATTTTGTGAGCTATCGGAGAAAAGCGTTTTTTCTTCACTTTTGACATAGATAATTTCTTTGGTAAAAACGACGTACCAAAGTAAGTATGGAAACAAAATTTTGAGAAAAAGTTGTCAAAAACAAAATGATGCCTTTTTGCATTCAGATGCACCTTCTATACCATTTGGTATGTCTTTCTATGGGCGTCGTGTCATGATAACAAAAGACTTTATTTGCAATGTGCGACATGGATCACGATGTGTCTTTCATAACTATGCTTTACAAGTTTGAATTAAATGGAGTTTGCGCAATTAAAAAACATAAATTAGAGCTGAGCAAACAAGAGTCACGAAACAAGCAAGTAAACCTTTAGAGTTTAGAGTAGTCAAGTGTAAGCAACTAACAAAATTTGTATAGCTACAAATATGACTATATGAGTAAACATAAACACCGACTTGCTTATACTTATAAAACTTCAAATATAATAATAGGTAACACATAATTTGTGTGTTTTTTTGTCAATAGCTAATAAGCACTGGCGATTATACTACACATGGTAAAGATAAAAATTAATTTGAATTAACTCCTTCAAGTCACATACTATACAAGTAAAGTTAGAACGAATGTTACCCACTCCATTTCAGCTCTAAGAATATATATGTGTGTGTGTATTATTTATATATATATATATATATATATATATATATATATATATATATATATATATAGAGAGAGAGAGAGAGAGAGAGAGGAGCGCTCAATGATAATCATGTTATGTAGCCATATTATTTAATTTGGCTTGTATGGTGGAAATTATGAGGTTGCAGGGGTACTGTACTATATGGGATGTCATTGGGCACTGATTCCATTTCAATCGAGCTTCGATTTTTTGGATAGTAATATTTCACAATGGCCCTTATTTTAACTTCTTCTCTAGTCATCCAACCCCTTCACCCGTCTTACTTTGTTGCGACTCGGCAAACATCAAACAAAAGCGTCTAGTCGTCTCTAACGATGACCCCATATAGTTACTTTGGCAAGATCAACATAAGACAATATTATTCATTTGACAAACGCATCACTATGCAACAACTCTTTATATTTCCATACATAACCAAAGAATGGAAAGGATTCCTCAAGAGTCCTAGGTCCAAGAAGCACGTGATAAATACCCCCAAAGCCCAAGACTTCAGTCCAGATACAAAGTATGAAAAGGTGTCCATAACTTCTCCCCCCGGACCTATCCCCCAACCTAGAGTAGCTAGGTGCGGAAGTAAAATCAATTCTTGTTCATACATGGGTTTCTCTGGCATGAAATGAGCCACTTCAAATAGGTTCATTGCTCTGGCCCAGAATACGATTAATCCGGCATGGGCTACGTGAGTCCAAGTAGTTTACCAGATAAAATGATAAATCTGGCATTCTCTGCCCACCAAGTGAAACTGGTGGTTTCTTAGTCACGACCAGCTAAAGTTAAAGTTCCATTAAAGAGCGTTTCCACCATAGTAGTTAAGGCGCAAAGACACAAAAAGGCGCAAGGCTTGAGCCCTGAGCTTTTTTGAGCCTTGGGCTTTTTTGTGTGACTTTTGTACAAGTGTGGGTTTTTTTTTTTTGCTAGAAAAAAAACTATACTATAAAATTCTACCAAAAATGATTAATTTAGTGATACAAAACTTTGATTAGTAGGTACGAAGTCACAAATACAATTTCGGAACAAATTCAATAAATTTAATTATTTAAAACATAACTCTTTAAACTTTAAAATTAAAACATAACTCAATAAATTTTAAAACATGTCTAAATTTTAATTTTAATTTTAAAACATAACTCAGTAAACTAACTAACAAGTTTAGATTAAAGTTTAAACCTTTGAACTAATTAATTTAAATGAAAACAACTAAAATAACTGTTGTTGGTATTTGAAATACACACACATGACGGCGATGGCAGTAACAACGGAGATGGTGGCAGTTTTTTAAGGTTTGAATGCGTTAAAGCGAAAGGGAAAACCCTAAAAATTGAACAAAATTGTTCGAATTTGAAGGATGAGAGTCGGATCGGGTCCAAACAAAAATGGACTTGGCATAAAATCAATTATTTCACAAGGCGCGCTTTTTGAGCCTCAGCGCCTCGAGGAAAAGCGCCAAAGTCGCGCTTTATTTGCGCCTCAGTTAGCTGATGAGCTTCGAAGGCCAGCAAGGCGCAAAGCCTGCGCCTGAGCCTTAGGCGCGCCTTAACAACTATGGTTTCCACTGGGTAGAACTTCCACAAGGAATATAAGGTTTTCATGAGGCTGATCCTGAGTCGCCATCAAAGCAGGAATACCTTCATTTAATAAAATATTTTTGGTGTAGAAAGTCTCAAATTCAGGATCAACTCCTGGATCCAGGCTGCCTTTCTAACATAGACAAGCCATGGCACGGACCGTCGGCTAGACTACACACAAACTTTTCTCACTTAACATCCTATCTGGCCAACATCTGAACTGTATATCATTACCAGCAGTACTTAGGGTCCAAAGTTTCAGTCTGCGCTCTCTTGCATGATCTGAATGGTTATAGATATTCACATGCATTTGTACAAGGAATATTTTTCTCTAGTCATATCAGCAGGAGATTTTTGACTCAAGATCATCTAATTATTCCTTATAATAATCCTTTTGTAACAGAAACATCAAGTAATAAAATTAATAGCAATAGTGGTCACGGATCTTTGACAAGATCGAATTACTTTATCTTGTTTTATTTACTTCACTAATATTAGATATAATCCTCCTTTTCTACTCTTCAATTTACTTTTTTTCCCACGGTGTTAGCAAATTACCTTTGCTATACCACTAATCATAGTTCTGGGGTTGGCTAGAAAAATATAGTCAATGACTATATTAAATTATCATAGTTCCATAATCTATGTTTCAAACTGATTAAAATTATTTTTCAAATAGTGCATGTTCCTCACAACAGAAGACAGTTACTGGTTTCAATTTAGGAAAGATACTCGATATAAACATTTTATATTTTGTCAAACTTAAAACGGGTTTTAACGTTTCTTAACAAGAAAGTGAGATTTGTTGATCGCTATGGTCTGATATAAATTTTTCCACTGTTACTATAATTGTGTTATCACACAACTTTTAAAAAAAGATCATAGGACTTCAAAATGTTTATTTCTTATTGATTCTTGATTAAAATAACATAAAAACAAATATCTATATCCCTTAAATTTTCGGGCATGTACATGAATTGTTCATCGTGTATTTATGAATATGAAGTATATGGGTACTTGTTTTAGATATTGTAAATCCATTCTATGCTTTTCAAATTTTAACATTTCTTACAGAGATGCCAATTAATTTGTGTAATACCACATCATTGCATAATCCTAATGTGTGTAGTAGCTGATAACCAGTTTCTTAAGTGAAAATTTTGGATCCGACCCTTATTTTCAAGTTCTACACACACGCAAACCATTCTAAAAAACATGTTTTAAAATACCTGTAATTTTATTTTCAATAAACTTCCCCCCAAAAAAAAAACACTGCACATAATTGCAAGTTTTCTATGATTGAAACTTTTTATAATTTTTTAAAAAGTGCACTTTTTACTGCAAATATATGCTCCTTCTACTGCAAATATGTTCATTTTAAACCGCAAATTTTTGCATTTTGGCTGGAAATAAAATCTGGGTGCTTTTTAAAACCTTTTTTTTTTTTTTTTTTTTGGAGTGACACCTGTGCATTTTGAAACTTGAAATGGCGTTTTCAAAATTATCTTTTCTTAATGTGCACAGGCATAATAATTACTAGTACTATAAATATTAAGATTAATGTTTATTCTGGTCGTATCTGTCAAGTTCATTATATACACATATCAATATTTTCATATGACTAAACAAGGAATAAGACCAAAAACAATCTTGCCTTTTTATTTCGTCCTCAAGATAATTAAGATCGGCTTACTCCTTGGCAAATCTGCTAACCAAACTGTATGGTTGACCATTTGACTACTACTATGAATTTGTTATAATATCCCGTATAAGTTTCAAAATTCGTTTTTGCCTCTTTGATTAAATGGGTTTTGCAAGAAACCTCTATAATTACTTTCAGCGAAAATTACACTCTGTACAACAAATACCTGCAGTATACGGCGGAAATATTTGTTATACAAAACTTATAGTTACAACTAGAAATGCTATTTTAATCACAAACATTTGCAATATAGACAGCATATTTTTGCTAAACATAAATTTTGGGGTGTTTCGTTAAACCTGTTTCTGAGAAGGATCTACTGGGCATTAAGTATGAAAAAAAGGAATGGATCCTAATTTCCACCCTTATTGTTTTGAGAATTGAAATCTTAACATTTGGATGGTTACTTTCGAATACATAAACATACTGAAGCTTTTAGTCTTTCATTTACAAATGAACACATTCAGAGAAGAATTTTCGAGATTATTTAAAAAAGGGAAGCTGTAAAATTTTGACAGTTCTTTCCCACCTTTTCACTAAAATTTTCTTTGAAAATCATTTGATATGCTAACATCAACACTGTAACAAGAGGATGATTTTTATTTTTATTTTCAAATTAACTTCTTTTAATATGAAATAACTGCTACGAAACTAAAAAAAAGATGGCTTACGATTATAATACCTGTGGAATTTTACAATAGTTCACATTTGACAAAGAAGAAAACTAATTTATTTAAATTTGATTACTTAATTAGACCCATCCACTAATTCTCTTTCTTTTAGTGAGCATATTTTGGAACTTTTACCTAAAAGTGTGTTAAAAAAAAGTTGTATACATACAAGCAAGGCTGTAAAAATCGCTAGGCAGATGCTAGGCGGTAAGCATGCACTAGGGATTAATCATCAAGGCGATGATCAATCGAAGTTAGGCGTTTTTGATATATTCATGTGTTTTGGACAAAATTTTAGTATATTGCTTAGTATTAACTGACCAACAAAGGAATATCATAGATTTGGTTAAATTTGGAAGTAGTTACGGGGACAAAAACGTTTGAAACAAATAATATGATGCTTATAAGACGCATCAACCCTAAGTTGTTGCATAGATGAAGCCTAGAAACCCATTTATATGCACAGATAATGCATAAGTCTCATCCATGCGGACTATAGGACCCCTAGGCAAAAACCTAGGGCGGCAAGCCTAATCTAGCACTTAGGTGAGTCATATGTGAGAGTAGGGCTGTCAACGGATACTTTCGAATACAGATAGTGTCATATCCGTATCCACATCCGAAACTATTTTCGGATATAGGATACTCGTATCTGCGGATGCGGACGAATATCAGATAACTATCCTATGCACTAGCGACTGATAATTAATGAAACGTAAATTGAAATTTGAGGTTTAATATAATATATATTTTTAATGTCATTAATCATATAAAACTGTAAAAAATCAATAAGTATAATGATAATAAATAGTTTTGAGCAGTTAATATGCATTAAATGCATAAAACAATAATTATTAACATAAGAAAACAATAAAGTATCTTTGCTTATCATGCTATAATTTTGACAAAAACCAAACGAATATTTTTCAGATGCGGATACCTTCATAGCCGTATCTGCATCCCTTTTTTAGGATATCAGATATTTATCTGCTTTTCGGATACAGATGTAGACGGATTTCGAATTTTTCAGGTATCCATTGACAGCCCTAGGTGGGAGTTTAGAATGATTTTTACAACATTGCATGCAAGCAAATTTGGCTGTTCTGTGAGCATACATATAGTTGAACATGATGTCCATTCTAATTTAATACTTGGTTCAAGTATTCTTTACTTTATCATATGATATACTTAGTGCTTTAAGTTAATAAGGGCTTATAAGCATTTACCAAATAAAATTAGGACATAAGAAACTGTTCATTTTTGAGTTATTATCGTCTACATTGTTAGTAAAGCTATTACTTAGGAACTAACATATGTGCTTAGAAGGAACAATATCATATGCAAGTGTGCATGGTCATGGTTGATGGCATAAATATAGCAAGGAAATATATTATATTTGAAAAGATAACCTTTCAAAGGTCTAGAAAGGTCAAGGAAAAGTTTTAAACCCAATGTGCACCTATTGAAACCCAATTAATCAACGCGCAGACACAACAAGATGGTTTAAGGGATAAAACAACAAAGCAATGCAAATAGCATAAACATGTAAACAATGTTAACCACTACAAACATAACAACAAAAAATAAAATAAAATAAAGCCAATTATATTCTTCTCAGAACTGATTTGAGATAATTCTTCATTATTTGTCTATACTTCACATAGATTACCGTTAATATTTAATACATATGCCAATGTACTACAATTGAAATAGTCATGATAAACGATTTCAAATGCCCGAATCTGCATTTCGACAAGCTGGCTTGATTACGTCAGATTGATGGATGCTCCATAGCATCAAAATTGGTGTTTCAAAACGTGTATGCATAACATTTCAGAATGTTAGTGTGTTAAGTTTCAGAAAGCATGTACAAAAATGGAATATAATAGTCGAAGCGTGAATTCTGGTAAATGAACATCGAGTTGAAATGCTGAGGGATTAGTTAGAATAATTCAGTGCCACATGCCCTTTACTTCTAACTATAAATGGTTAAGCAAACTTTTTGTAATAAATTATAATGTGTATTGACTAATTAATGTTGGCAACAACGTGAAAGCGTTGATTGTTAAAACTAATACAATAGTAATAAAGAAAAGAATTATTATCGTGCCAAGGTGTTAGTGCTGTAGCTTTTTTGCTATTATCACAAAGAACAAATGTTGATTCAACCAACCTAGAAAAAAAATCTTGTGAGAGATTTTAATCATATAGGTTGGGAGTCATTTGTGTTTTTGTAAATTCGGACTCAAATACACTTGAACCAAAACACACAAATCACAATGGAAGACATGATCGAAGATAAACTTGTGAAAACCACCGATCACAATATTACCAAAACACTAAATAACCGATCCAAATAAAACCATCTCAATCACAAGCGCTTTGGAGAGAGCTTTTATTACCACAATGAGAAGGGTACAAGAGATTGATACAATGATCACTCGATATTTGAACAAGAACATGATTTGTGGATATTAGGATTGAAGAAAACTAGGTATTGATAAACTGTTGGATAAATCTTTGCTTGTTTGATTAGGAATTCTTTAACCCTTCTTTAAATCTAAAATAGCTTATATAGTAAACCCTTTTCTTGATGAATAGTCGATTTATCACTATAATCCCTCACAAATATACATTAGCAGCCCAAGCAAAATTGTCCCGCTTCAACGGCTCAAATGTTTGGCCCATTACCAGACATCTGACCCAGTAATCAAATATGCAAATTAAATATGTCAAACTTGGGTTTCAAACTACCAGATGTCGGACCCTCTTTGTCAGATGTCTGATGCCAATCTCGGATTTCAGACGCCAGACATCTGACCCCCCCCCCCCCCCCACACACACACACAAAATCAAACGTTACCAACTTCAAATCGCGATAACAAGAGCTTTCGAGCTCTGACTCGCTCGTCCTTTTTGTCGATATCAAGCTACTTTCGACTACTTAAATTTTTTATATAGTTTCGTCAAAAGTTAACACTCCATATTGATACTATACCCATCTTCATACTCCAATAAGCAACGGTACCAAACCGTCACCAACAATACCTTCTACCAAACATGCATGAACACTTTCCCAATGAGCTCTAACCGAGCTACCGCAAATTACATTCTGCCAACGAGCTCCGACAAAGTCATCATCTGTTAACAAAGTGTTGAAAGATTCTAAATTCAAAACCATTTCAGCAAAAGACAAGTACTTGAGCATAAACAAATGCTTACTAGGAAAATAGAATCGCAAACTCCTGCTATTATTATATCATTGAAAACAAATTATCCTCTTCAATTGTGCCACTTCATGGCATCTAGCAATTCAATAAGCGAATAAAGTTCAAGCAATGCTCGAACTTTTTAATCGGCAATGTTTAAGTGAATATATTCACTGCATTATCATTTATGTGCATTTTCCAAAAATATATTAATTTATCTTCACCATGCTACAAAAAATGGTGCTCTTACCTCAATGTGCTTAGTCCGTGAGCTAAAAGCCAAACTCTCTGCCAAGTGAATAACACTTCGGCTATCACATGGAGCATCTATGTTATCATGTTCAAAACAAAAATCACACAAGAATCACCTTAAATGAAGTGTTTCCTTTCTGGTCTTCGCCGTGGCTACTAACCTTGCTTCTGTAGTGGATAAAACAACTACACTTCACAATCTCAATCTCTAATTGGTGACTGTACCACCAAGTATGAAGACATGTTTCAAAACTGATTTCATCTTATCTCTATCATCGATGTAATCTGAATCACAATAATCAACCAATTTGCAACCCATTCGCATACTACCATAGAAAATAAGACCATGAGATGAAGTGCCTATAAGATATCTCAAGGTAGCATTCACAACTTTCCAATGTGGTTTTTCTCGGATTAATCATGTACTGACTAATCATCCCAACGACATTTACACATCGTGACATACATCAAACTTTCAACAGCACTCGAATGTTGTGCCTTTGACATATAAGTCTTGCTCAAAAATTTCATATGCAAAAATAAATGTGTAGTTAACGTTTTTGCATCCACCATGCTAAACCAACAAAACACTTTCCCAATGTACTTTTCTGAGTCAATTTCACTTCAAAATGATTTTGATTCCCTCAATCTTTATATCCAAGATTTTCCTTACCTTTTCAAGGTCATTTTGAATTCTGATTATAGAGCATATTTAACTTATTGGTTTCTTTCTTATTTTTAGAAGCAACGACTATGTCATCCACGGACGACAACAAATACATCCAACAATTATTTTTCAACTTCTTAAAATACGCACAAACATCTTTGATGTTTCTTTAACAAAAATCAAACATAAAATGATTTAATCTCTTATATTATATCTACGTAATTGTTTTAAACCATATAGTGGTATCTTTAACTTGCAAATAAAATTTCACCTCCCATCTATGACAAACTCATCTGGTTGCTTCATGTAGATGTCTTCATCCAAATCTTCATGCAAGAATGATGTTTTCATATTAAGTTGCTACAAGTCATGAATAACAAGTATAGCTAATAAAATCTAGATCGAAGTATGTCGCACAACTGGCGCAAGATCAGATTATACTCTTTCTTCCTTTGTGCAAACTCCTTAATCACTAGCCTAGCTTTGCATCTCCCTTGGTCATTTACTTTGTACATCCATTTGCATCCAATAACATGATTTTCTTTAGAAAGTGGAATCAAACCATAAGTTTGGTTCTTCATTAACGATTGAATCTCTTTCTCTATGACATAAATCCACTTTAAGCTATAACTCGAATATAATGACGTCATAAAAATGCATCGGCTCATCTTGGACTACATGATAAAAAATTAGGATTATCACAAAAAGCTAAGATAGTTTCAAACACAATATCAATCAAGTGACCTTATTGCATGACAACTAACCCGAGTTGCAACAGCTTCATCCAAACTCCTTTCAGTTCTACCTTAAGCCGAATCACTTTTAAAATCATGTACATCATCATTACTGCTAGAATAGCTACGTGGATTATAAGACCTATCATCAACCGCTTCCGCCTCACAAGTATCTCCAATAACTTTACTCCATAGACAAAATATGGAAATAACTTTTTTCATTTTTAACTCTTCGTGAATCAAATTCAGAACATCCGATGAACTCTCATTCTACTCAAATGAAGTCACTCATCAAAATTAATATGATGAGAATACACCACCTTCTTCGTTTTTGGATCACAAATCATATAGTCTTTCATCTCGTTCGTATAACCAAGCAAGACCCTCTTGAAAGCTCTAGGCTCAAGCTTACCATTCTCTGGATCATGCACATAAACCGCACGACAAAACACATGATTAGAACTCAAGTCAATGTCCTTTCCCTTATACACTTCCTCCAGAATTGTTACCAATAGCCAAGCAATCTGATTCATAATATGCGATGTGGCTGGTAAATCTTCAGTCTAAAATTATTTAAGCAAATCTAATGTCAATCTAAAGCATCGAGCTTTCTCAAGTAGAGTATGGTTCATTCTGTCTACAATGTCATTTGATAGCGAATCTCATGTAGTAAAATGCTTTTGAATGCCATGGTGCTTGCAAAACTCCAAGAAATCTCCAGAAATATACTCTTCGTCATTGTCAAACCTTAAAATCTTCAAAGACTTGTCACTCTCATTCTCAACAAGCTTTCCACACTTCAAACTTTGTAAATGCCTCCGACTTGGCCCTCGTTACATACTCCAATACCTTTCTAGAAAATCATCAATGAAACAAATATAATAAGGCGCTCCACCTAAAGAAGCAATTGATGTCCACTGTTTCAAATCTCGCAAATATCGCCCGATATCTCCTTCAAAATCTCGTTTTGGTCACCTTCCGAAACGAAACAAACAAATATCCTTTTAAATCTCCTTTCAAATATATCTTTCGAGATATTGCAATATCGAACGATATATATTTTGCAATATCAAATATATCGACTGATACAAAATATTGGAATATTGTCCGAGATATTAATTTTTTTGGTTAAAATTTAAATATGTGTCTGAACTAGAACAATAATAAAAAAAACTCAAATCTAGTCATGATAATCTTTTGTTATTTTACATTTTGCATGTTAAATGACTATATTGTATGTTCATATATGTTCTACAATGCTTATGATTTTCATATTCGTTTATTTTACATACATGTTACTTATGAAATTATGTATTTTATGGTCAATTTATACCAAAAAAATTAATGTTTTGAATCCTTTTAATGTTTTATGTATAACAATATTTATGTTTTAAGCACATTACAATTTAGAGTATGAATGATCTTTCGCAAAATAAAGAATAATAAATTTATTTTGCAATTCAAGTTTAAGTTACTATTTTTTTTAATAGCATTCATAAAAATCATTTTATAAAATATCATTTTTTAACATATCATGTACCTCGAGGTTGTTCCGATACGAACTTTCAGACCCGAGATGGAAATCCGAAACGAACTCCCGAGTTAGACTCATCTCATCTGAGATCTCCCCCGATACAAGATCAAATCTATAAAATTCTCAAAACGAAACGCAACTGATATCCGAGATTTAAAACCTTGTCGACGTTGATCCCCAAACATCTGAATAAACATACTCAAAAACAACTCTCGGATTATGCTTTCCTTCATCAAATGATACTTTAGTTTGTTCCCCTATGATACATCCTCGCAAAACTCAGGCTTGGTGAAGCTAACCTTATTGATCATCTTCAACTTCCGAAGAATATCCAAACTCTACCCATCAAATGTCACAACATTGTCACATCCAAACCACGGGAACTATCAATATCCACACAAATTTCACCTACTATAATCACACCTTGAAGCATATAAACTTTATGAATCCTAGCATCTTTAATCACCACAAGTGCACTCTTTGAAAGCATCAAACCATCACTATAAATAGTTATTTTACAACCTAAAAAATCCAACTTTCCCAAAGAGAAAACAATTTTACAAAGCCATGAAACATAACATGCATTAGTAAGCATTCGAACAACTTCATCAAATATTCAAATTTGCACAAAGCCAATATCTATTGACTTACACATAGCATCACTTTACATAACAATTGAATTTCTCTCTTCCACTATAAAAGAAAAACCAATTCCTATCAGATAAAATGTCACTGAATCGAGCACTCGTTCGGTATCTGAAACATCTGAAGTTACCGTTGTCAATACATTATCATCAGCCTCACCAATATCACTCTCTATTGCTATAGATGAAAATGCTACTTCATTCTTCTTATCCTTGTCCAGACGCACATTCTTCCAATGATCGGGTTTTTTACAAATAAAACACTTGTTTCTTTTCCTAGATTGTCCTCTCCAACCAGACTTTCTTGATCTAGAATGTCTTTGGTTTCCCTTCTTCTCATTCCTTTCCTTCACAAATAAACTTGACAACCACTAGCTCCATTGTTACCATTACTCAACTCATTCAGTCGATCGTGCAACTCCTCACTAAGAAGACTTATATTAACATCACTAAATGTCAAAGTATCTCAACTAGAAATCAAACTATTTGAGAAACCTGTGTAACAATCTGATAACGAACATAACAATGTCACCGCTTTTTGTTTCTCCTCAATCTTTAAATCTACCCCCTTCATCTTCATTAACAACTCATCAAAGGTATGCAAGTGCACCTAAAGTGAAGTACCCTCCTTTATCTTGTATGTGAAGAAAATTCGCAATAAGATCAAACAATTCGCAAGCAACTTCTTCATATACAACTCCTATGTGTCTCGTATATCTTTAGTGGTAGTCTTATCGCTGATATCACACTCTTCCATAGCGACTTAAAATGCACTGAATGTCCACTCTTTCACTTTCTCTCACACAACACTTGAGATACCCACCAGCAATAAATGTGTATCAAACACTACCCGACGCACATGATTCCGCTTAAGAACCGTTCCGTTTTACATTACCACTTCTCGAAATATTATTGATGTTCCACTTGTTTGTAACCAATTAAGATTAAAAAAATAGCATATAATTCACATACATACAGTGTCACACTATTTGGACCAACCATTGAGGGACTCTTCAAGACATTATCTGATTTTTGTATTTCCACAAATGTCTACCAACATTGAAGCTCTAATACCAAACGTTGTTGTAAATTTGGATTCGATACACTTAAACCCAAACTCACAAATCATAGAGTAAGATGAGATTGACGATACGTCAGCAAAAACTACCTATCACAGTATCTCAATCACCAAAATAGTAAATGATAAATTTAAATAACACCATCTCAATCACAAGGAATCTAAAAACAAGCAATAACGAGAAAATAAACCGCATACAAGATTTATAGTGGTTTCAGTAACAACTTGTTATTAAACGTCCACTTTTGAGATAACTTTTATTTCCACGGTGAAAAAAGTACAAGAGATCAATATAATGATCATTCAATATTCACTCAAGAATATGATCTGTGGAGATTAGAATCGAAGAAAACTAGATTTTGATGAACTCTTGTTTGTTTGAGTAGGAATTTTTTAAACCCTTCCTTAAACCTGAAATAACTTATAAAGTGAACCATCTTTCTTCGGCGCATACCTGATTTGCCCCTTAAAGCCCTCCACATATACACCGGTAGCCCAGGAAAACAAATTCGTTTTAGCAATTCAGACATCTAACACAGGATACCAGACGTCTGACCCAGTAACTAAATGTGCAAGCTACAGGTGCACAAACGTTTGACCCTTCTTGTCAGACATTTGGCTCCTTAATTTTTAGACTACTAGACGTCTGACCCTTCTGCTTAGACGTCTGGCACTAGCCTCGGGTTTTAGACAGACTATCGAACGTCTAACCCTCCTTGTTAGACGTCTAGCACCAGTTCTTTTCTTCCAACTGTGAGTTTATGAACTTCAAATCCTGATAACTAGAGCTCCCGAGTTCCAATTTGCACGTCGGTTTCACCGATATCAAGTTATTGTCGACCAGTTCAGTTCACCATATAGTGTAGTCAAAATTCAACGATTTGCCTCAAAAACCCATTTGACTTATCAACTCCTTTAAAAAAAAAATCTAAAGGCTGGTAATCAACATTTAATCATGGCTATCTTATAATTTATAATTTTCTTTACTTCTCATGCTTCTCTTTATATTAATTTCCTTCACTTCTATTTTTCTTTAAATACTCCGAGTCTTTTAAACATTTTATATGCGTTGTAAAGGAACTCTCTTTTCTTTATCTCCATCAAACTATATGTTCTATTACAAAAAATACAACATTTAAAAACCTATTACTGAGAGGTATTCGATTTAACAAACTCTACGCTTTGTTCTATCATGTACCGCACAGAAGAATCCAAACTATCCTTGAGAATTAAATTTCATCAAACCCTACATACAAGGAAACCCCACATAAAAGGAAACCACGAATAGAAGGGAAAACCAATAATTAAGAGCTTTGCGCATCTCGAATCGTTATGTTTTTTTAGTTTATCATATTGAAATCATTTAAGGAGTAAATTTATTTGGGTTTCAACACATTATTTACCAATGACAACAGGAGAGTCTAAAATAATAAAAGGGAAATGTATATTATCATTAAAAAACAATCTAAAAAATGTCAAGCATATACACTATGCAGCAATATTTCAGTCATCTTTAACTAGACTTATTATTTTGTAAATTCCAAAAAAAAAAAAACTATAGTATCCAATGAACTTATGCAGTATCAAGTTAACCAATGATCTAACAACTGAATTACCAAGTCACCACAACTATATCCACCCCCTTTAAACTTCATAAAGCAATGCAAATGACTAATAATTTGCTTTAATCTCTCGCTGATTAGAAATGAAATCCATGAAAAATTTCAATAAGCTAGAAACCCCATTTTTTTCGCTTCAAATAAAACAAATGCCCCCGTATTTAGTTTCTAAAGTAGACATTTACATTAATTACATAAAGCGGTATCTTACATCATTGAGCTTCAAAACGAAAAAAAATAGAATGGAATTTTGTAATTTCATTTATCATATCATAATATGATGATTCAAGGATAATAGTCCTGGTAAAAAGCAGTAAGCATGCAAATGTTATTATTATCAATTTCATCTGATTTATTTATTTTAACAGTTAGGGAATCCATTTATTAAACTATATAGAGCTCATGACTCTGTTTTATATGTTATGTACACATCTGATTCTGTAATTTATAATACATTACTTGCAGGCTTGCAGCCATAATAGCTAAACACCTATTCTGCACACTTGCTGACTTATTTGTTAGAAAATAATGGAGAGAAGTCTTCATTTCATCCTGGTTTACTTTTGGGTGCCATGTCAACACAGTGTATGTTATTAAAGAAAAAAAGGTAATCAGCTTTTCTTTTCAAAAGAAACCTAGGAGGTTGTATAACGCTTACTCTCAAACTCCGTGTTTACATGGTAGTTACAATTTTTGCTTCTCTATATGTTTTAGATTCTTATCTAACCACATGTAGTTTGAAAACTGATATAAGAAATTAAGTTACTGCACCTTCAGCCAACCACATGGCAAGTAAAATACTTACTGTCTTGTAAGCGGCTCTCCAAATCTCTACTCAAACATCAAAATAAACTTAGGCTATGTTTGATTTTATTAAGAAGTCCTTAATAAATCTTCTGATATCTAAATCAAAACAACTTTTGTTGTTTCTTAATCCAATTGTTCAGACAAGAATATTCAGAACTTTTCATTTATTCTTAGTCTGAATGTGAATGCTAGTTTGGTCACTTTATACACATATTAAAATCTACAAATACAATGTGAATTCGAATTTTAATATTATCATTTGAAAACTTATATTTTAAAAAAAAATCGAAATTTAAAAATCTCAAGTATACAATTAAAATCGTCATTTTTGAAAACTTGAAGCTACAATGATTTTTGAAAACTGTCTGCTTTTATCGGGTGTGTAGATCCGCTCTAAACAACCGTCTAGTTCAAAAAAAAAAAAAAAAAAACTGTCTGCTTTTATTAGAGACTTAAAATTTCTTAATTAAAAATCTAAAAGTGCATTGCTTTTATAAATTATAACCTCATTCATTTAAAAAATCTGCAATTAATTTTGAAAATTAAACTTTTACAAAATTAACATTTTGCAATTTTTTCTAGTATTCAAATTTCTCTTAATTCAATCTTTTGCTAACTAAAGTATTTAAAACATAAAATCCCAAAATTCTATTTTTAGTACACTTTATTTATAAACCAATTGATATAGAGGGAATTATCTTTAAAAAGTATATTAATTAATTCCAGTAATAATGTTTAGAATGGAAAAAATAAAATAAGGTTGCTTGTTTGTTTAAAATACTGAATGTTGGTTGTTTGAACACTGATTGCTGGTTGTTGAATACTTGAAATGTGTTCTCTTTGCATTCTTATAATAATTAATTTTATTGATACACACACAAGCGCGCGCACACGCACGCACGCACGCGCGTGCGCGCGCGCGCACACACACACACACACACACACACACACACATATATATATATATATATATATATATAATATTTAACAATATCATCCTCAATGTTAATATTAAGTATTCTTTTATGCAATCATAATACATATCAAACGTAGTCATTTTATCTTTTACACAATCAATTATGTCATTGTTAATTTGTTATATGCATTTTCTATGCTTCCTGATTTACAAAACAACGAGAAAATAAGCATCATAACTGTTTAAATTTATATCATAAAAGCTTTGTTTGATAGACCTTTTGATGGTTTTGATCAAAGTTATCTACCATACTATTTTCTTAGCTTGTCCAATAACTATAGGATTATCCAATAGTTTTGTTCAACTTGTCTTAATTTTTTACCTTTTTTTCATGTGCTATACATAGCTTCATTTTTTCATTAAACTCAAAAAAAAAAAAAAACATCACAAGATGTATTTTTTCAGGCTTGCTGTAATTATTTATTGTTATTAATTTTACTCTATATTCGATGTCCAGTATATTTATGTTTAACTCAAAAGTTATGCTGTAATAAATTTATACTCGTCTAATTTGCATTGCTATTAATAAGACTGCTATGCTGTCATATTTTTACTTCAAAGCATGTTCCCAAAAAAAAAAAAAAATGTACGCCTTGAACCCATGCTTTAATTCGGATGCATTTCCGATATTTTCAATAATGGCAAACTAAAAAATTGCACTATAATCAAAATTAAGTATTTGTTTTTACCATAGATTTAAAACGATTGGAAAGAAAGAAAATTTGAAGCTAAGTTTGAATTATTCATATTGATGGATGATACCAAATATAACAGAAACTGAAAGTGATAAATAAGAACAATAAATATCAAGTGTTTTAAATTTTGTTTAGACAAAGGTATTATCGAGTAAATTCTACTGGCATGCCACTTATTACATTTCGCACTCCAGCATTTCAAGAAAATAGCACATATCTGCCTTTTTTCCTTTCCCACCTCAGTTTCTTCTATCCATGTCTTCATTTAACATCTCTACTCCAGTAAAAATCAAACTCTCCCAAAAATCATATTCCACAATATACGTAAAATCAGTTAATGCTTAATCCAATGAAAACGATAAGAAATAATTAAGATGTATTACATTACACAAGGTTCAATTGTAATCCAAGTGTAGTATGCAATGGGTTTATGATCAATCCAATGTAGGTCTAAACTATGTAGCTATGAAATCCTAGTCCCATTAAAAAATACCCTAAAAACAAAGAAAAATTTATGTTCTGCTCTACTAAACCAAGGGAATTTGAAATATCTAAGAATCAATTTTAGTATCTCTTCAAAATCACCATCTTCTTAAGAAAATTTGTCACCTATATTTTAGGATAATCCTATAAAGTAAGAAAGAAAAAATATGAAAAGACAAGTTATACCAATCTAAATAGTTCAGAGGTAAAATGGTCAATTATTACATTTAAAAATTAATGGGGAGGGAACAGCAATAAATGGGGTGCTAATAGAAAGTTGTAAAGAACAATAATGCGCTGAGTGATTTTGCTGAATGGAAATTGCTGTTGTTTACTTGTTCTATAATAGGCATTCAGCCCTTTTTTCATCTAAGCAGATGAAGCCTTAGTTAAGAACTGAAAAAAAAAAAAAAAAAAAAAAAAAAAAAAAAAAAAGATGATGTTTCTCTAAGTGTGCAACTAGATCAAATCACAATGATAAATCAGCACATCACAAACAAATGAAAACATATATACCAAAGCGATAAGGGAGACAAGTGAATAAGCAGCACATAGAGCATAGAACAAGTTGCGCTGCCACTCCTCTGATTCATCGATCTCGTCCCACCAACTATTTGCGACGTTCAGAGGACTATATCGAATATTCGACGGAAAACCTAATCTTACTGATTTGAGAGAGACCATAGTTTGGGACGTTATTTGTGTGTAAATTTTCGGTATGTAGGAGATCTGCGAGGATGGAAGGGCGGACACGAGGAGAGGTGATATGATAGCTACAAAGGAAAATTTTGTGCACGTGGCGATGGTCTAGATAACTTGACATAAAACAGGTGGTAGTGTGGAAATATTGCGCGCGTAGATTGTACCGGGCAGAATTATCTGCGCCAATTTTCCACCGTTCATAAACCATTTGCTTGAAATTACTAAAGGTGACATTAATAATTATATTAACCAATGCGGAGACCCGTGCTATAAATATTTAAATTGGTCAACGTTGTATTTTCTAAATTTTATAGCATAAGAAGATGAAAACAAAAAATTTAGGTAGTGTTTGGTTTACCCTTTTAAGTTTTGGGTTTTCGTCCATAAAAAGATGTGCACAACGCATGTAAATCATGGAAAACAACAATTTTAGAAAACAAAGTTAACACACAAAATAAAAAACAACTTTTATCCATTTTTCATGTTTTGAAAAATGAGAGAAATATGGAGACCAAATCCTCATTTCATGATTGCTACATCCCCTCCGCGGTCCCCTCCATCTTGCTTTCATTCTACCATTTCTCCTTCTACACCTTTAAAGTTTTGTAATTAATTTTGAAAACTAAAAACCCAAAACTCATTTTTTATGTTTTTTTTTTCTTGAAATACCACTGGCTAACATTTTTTAGTAAATCCACTAAAATAGTCTTCGGGAATATAGAGTATGATTAATATTTCAAAATACAGTGGCTTTACACAACGTACGTTACATCAACTATCAACTATCAGTTGTTTCAAACTTGTTATGCGCTATATTATTAAACATGTTACGTAATTAATTTTCAAATTATTCACATTAAGCAAACATAGTTGGTAATAGTGTTCTAAACGTAAAAAAAAAAAAAAAAAAAAAAAAAAAAAAAAATCTTCAAGTAAGACGGTGTTTGAATGTGGCTTATGAAGCAACATTTTCGTTATTACATTTATTTTGACATTACATGTACTATATAAATAAGAGAAACTTTCATAGTAGCTTTTAAACATCATGTTCTTTAATACAAATAAGATAACGTGACAAGAAATTTTATACATAGTGTATAATGTTTAGTCAAATTTGTACCTTTTACATCTGGAGTATCTTTTTGGTTTATAGATGACATATAATTTTTTAACTAATAATAATGTATGAAGCATCCATTATACTTTCCTTACAACATTAAGTTTCTTAAAGAACTTAAGTTGTTAACTATACATGTTCCGACATTGATAATTCTAATTGAATAAAACAATCCTTGGTTGTTACAGATAATATGAATAAGAGCTACAAAACATGATTTACTAAAGGGATATTTTTTTAATATACAATGAACTAAAATTAGAAATTGGTTTATTCCATTAAAAAGTTAAAAAGATTATATTGAACTAAATTAGGATTATTAAGAATTAGGGTGCGTTCATTGACAATTTCGAGTAATGGTTAGACGTTGAAGGCTACAACTATCATGAACATACTGGATTAAATATTAAATAGATATTAGATTGGAAGTATTCATGTGATATACCCTTTTTCGTTATATTAGCAATAATTGTTAGTTAATTATCATTAATTAATTTATAGTATTGAACATGAGGTACTCTCATTTAACGACCCAGATTTTTCGGTCGATTAATTTTTAACATTTAAATTTTTTAAATGTTGAGTTGATAAAATAATTGGATTTTTATATCAAGTTTATCAATTTAATAACGGAAAACAATTTAATTTCGGATATACCGAATTGTCGTAATACGAAAACGACAATAATTGAATTCGAAGTCAAAAATGAATCGAATCGATTCCAATGATCAATATAAATTTTATTTGAATATGAACGATAAGAATAATTTATTATCGATGAATTGAATTGTTTTGGGACTAATTTATATTTTAATCGATTTAATTTAACATATGAAACTAGTCATTTTCAAACGAATTCGGAATTCGACGAAATCAGTTTCACTGGGTCCAAAACGTCAAACTATAGCAAGGTGTATATTTTCATCGCAATTGGATTTCGTATGTGATCGTATGAATTAAATGCATCAAACGAGAAATACGCGTGTATATTATATAAAATTCTATTTATAATCTTTTCAAAACTCACATCAGCCGCCTAAAATTCTTATCAGCCACCCTATTATCAAACCCAAGACTGACCTATACAATGAAATAGGAAGAGTGGAATTATATTGGTTTTTACCAATATCTTATAAATAGTTTGAAGTCAATATGGGATTATAAACCATATTATAAGTGATGTTGGGCCTTAAAAAGGATCTGAACTTATAATAGGATTTTGTAAGTAAAAGAAATTCTATAAATGGAAGTTGCTAGAATAAAAAGGAATTGGAAATCGTTTCGAAAAGGGAATGATAGATTTTTATTCTGACGTTCAGAATATAAACTGAATTGAGATAAATTCATAGGGATTTATAATTGGAATTCGATTAGGTCGAATTCTATAAAAATGATTTATTTTCAGAAATGATATTTGAATTTTATTTAGTAAAAACTGTAATTTAAACATTTTAAGAAGTTAAGCATTTCCAATATTTAAAATATGAAATTAGTTTCGATGTTTATACACACACACACACACATACGTATAAGTTTTATAATAATAAAAAAATATCTTAAATTGGAATTATTAAATGACGAAGTTTTGTAAAAGTAAAATAAATGTAAAGTTTATGGCTTTGGAAAGCATTTAAAGAAGAGATATTGAATAGTTAAACTAAGTGGAAAGGATATGATTTGGGCCGATTAGTTGAGATCATAGGGGAGCATAATTGTTTAGAAATGGTAAAAGAAAATTAAATTGAACTCTGATAATATTCTAGGAAATCATGAAATGTTTCCTAAGTAAAATTCAAATGATGATTTGAATAACATATTAGTTATTTTTCTAAGTATCTGAAAGGAAATTTAGAAATATATTTGAAGTATAACCAAATGGATTCCAAAAGGTAAACGGTTTAAATAGGATATGATTATAATTTATATAATAAACGAAGTTTAAACACAGAAATTTAAATTTTAATCCAAACGAGCTCGCCGCAAAGCGGTAATTTGTAGTTTTACGTTTCGAACTTCAGTTGAGTATATAGAACTCAATATAAGTCGAATTTCTATGAAACAAGAATCTATTGGATTATAATTTTCTAATGAAAGAGAAAAATCTGGATTTCATCTTATAGATTTTAAGTTATGTCAAAATCAAATTTCCAGAAAAACCACGGTATAATCGTTTATAATCCGTAATGATTTATTTAATAAAATAAAAGGATTTTAAGTGAATAAAACTTAAATTTCCCTTAGTAAAATCCAGACTTGAGTTATAAAATAAATATGAAATCAAGTGGAGTAAATGAGTTGGCTTTTGAAACAAAAAATCAGATCTTTAATTATTGAATAAAAATTAACTAATTATAAAAGCAATTAGTTAATGGAGTTTTGGAGCAAATTTGACTTTGGTTCAAGTAAATTGGATTTGTGAATTAAAATTGGGAATTGAATATGAAAACTTGAATCGAACATGAAATTTGAGTTTGATTTGGGTATAAGCGAATAAAAATATATTTGAACATGATATGTTCAAACTAAAAGTGGATTAAGAAAGGAGCTAATTAGAAAATTAATTAGCGAATGGAAAATGATTAAATTAAAAAGTGGTGAATTGATTTGGAATAAATTTGGAATTGTCGAATATATGTGAAATAGGTATGGAATGAAGTGGATGAAGAAAACAAATTGAATGCTCGAGAAAGGTGCATATTTAATTGAGTATGAGAATTTTATGAGCCTATTGGCAAGCCGCTTGGCTTTTTAATTATTTTTTTGAATGGAAAGAGCGTAGAGAGGCGATTTGTAGTTGTACCGATTGAGTCGTGCAAAGGAGACGTTGGTGAAATTTGTCGAAAATTTAAAGAATTAGAATATTTTTAAGAAAATTTGATAACTAAAAGTCGATTTTTGATTTCATATGGAAATAGAAACCAAATTGGTTAAAAAAAATTAAAGAGAAATAATGAAATGGACTCTTATTGGTTTGAAACCAATGTTTTATAATTGGGTTAGAATATAATATTTTCTAACTATAGAAAATAAATGGTTTCATGATAGAGGTACGTGAACGGGATGTTTTCCAACAATATTAAGAAATATTTTCTAAGTGTAGAAAATAAAGTATCTTGTGAAATATGGAAATGTTTTCCAAGTATAGTTAGAATCCAAGCAAGTTTGAAAAATATATCGGTAAGGGGATTTGATAATGAATATTGGGAAGAGTTTAGTTAATGAGATATTAATTAAAAGGGCTTAGTGATTGTTTGGTGCAAATCAATAGTCACTACAAGAAAAAGCGCAAATAGCGGCGGATTTTAACAGCGGAAAATTCCGTCGTAATTTAGCGACGGATTATTGTGGAATCTCGAAGGATATTATCTAGTATTTTTTGTTTCATTTTGTTTTAAAATATTACCGTCGAGTTTTGTTTTCCGTCGCTAAACTATAGCAAATTGCAGCGATTTACCATCATCTTATTTTCATCGCCAAATTTCATTGCAAATCGGGATAGTTTACCGTCTTATATGTTTTGAAGCTATTTTGCATCAAGTTTTCAAGTGATTTGCTGTAACATCCCTATATTTTGCAATAATTTAAATTATTAAATTTAATGTGTTTTTGGAACAAAATTGCTTTAAATACTAAAATTAATGAATTTATAAATTTTGGAATTTCATATATGTTGGAAATTTTAAATTAATTTATATGGTAATAATATACATTCGTTGTTTGTGTAATGAAGGTCGACTGGTAATAAGTGTCATTATTTATGTGAATTTAAAATATAAATTATAAATTGATTTGTATGGTAATTATTGAGAGTTGAGATTTGATATTAAATTTTTTATGTTAAATAGGGTTAATAAATTCATAATTTAATTCTTGTAATTGATTGTGAAAAATTATTGGTGTAATTAATAATTGAAATAAAAATTTGAATTTGTAAATAACGAAATTCGACTTACTTGAGCAATAGTAACCTTATTGATTATAATTGGAATTAAAATTTGGTTTGTTTTGGTAAGTATTAAAATTAATATTTAAGTATTTGAATGAAATGGAATTAATTAATTTATAATTGGAATTAAAATTGAATTTGGATAATCAATCAAAATTGTAATTAATAGGAATCAATGCAATGGGATAATTGTTTATTTCTACTATTGGACCCTCTATACATATGCCAATAAAATTCAATTCCACCTCATCAGCCAATTTTCATTATACGTATATTTTCCATCTACTCATTTCTTTCTCTAATGGCAGAAATAAAAATTCTAAACCCTTGATTCAAAATAAAAATTCAAATCTCTCAAACCTTATTGAATTGTATGTTTTCGGAAAGGTCTCGACGATACGAATTGACGGGAAGCGTTCGTTTCGCGAAACTGTGCTCGAATCAACGGGAATTCGCGGTCAAAGTTGCTAAAAACGAAATCCTAAGCTATGATTTGGGGGTTTTCGATTTAGGGCTCAATTGAAGAAAGTGACTTATGGGTATTGTAGAGAATCTTCATACAAAGCTAATGCAAGTGGTCTCTTGTCGATTGGTGGTCGGAAGCTCCAGGAATTTTCATTTTAAGGTGCGAAAATCTGCACCTTTGACTGGACGTAGCGGGGGCCGGAGGTCTTGAGATTTCTTGTGAAGATGCTGCTCGTCGAGAGCTTCGATTTGGCTGTGGTCTTGCGTCAAACGGATGTCGGAGCAAGAAGTTATGGGCGGTCAACGGGGGCGGTGCAAATTGGGTTCAGCGCTGGTTGTTCACGGAGAAGAAGGCGCAGGTCAACGTGGTGACGTGGCGGACTCCGATTGGGTGAGGAGATTTATTTAATTATTTTATATAATCTATATTTCAAATGTTTAAACACGTGTAACTTTTTCATACGAGCTCCAATAGACACGCAGTTTGTTGCGTTGGAATCGTATCGACGAGTTCTTCGCGATGCCGCTGGTTTGAACTAATTATGAGACCGTTTATTTTTGGGCTAAAATTCGGATTTCAATCTCGGTTAAAACCAAGGTGAGTGATTAAACCCACTCACGCCTAACTAAAGTATTCTAATATTAGTCAAATTAATATCTTGTTATGATATGATTGCATGCATTGATGTTTGACAGTTTAAATGGCATACTTATATTGATTTGCATCGATAGTGTAGTTTAATGTGACTGTTAAATTTAATTTTACAGTTAAGTTTAAAAAAAACCTGACATTTAATTACTGTCTAAACCTGATATTTGAAAATTTGAAAATTTATATGATATTGGACTGTTTGTATGTATTGATGTGATAAATGACTTGAATTTAATATGTTTGACTTATTGATGTTAATTGTGTGAATTTATCTATTATTCACATTTATTCGTATATGACCATTGTTTGTGCTGATTAATCCCAATCATTTAACCTAGATGTTACGGGCATCAAATAAACCCGGGATTAATCATTCAAATGAATTAAGAACGTAGGTTGAAATGATAAATACCTATGACCCTGATTTGGATTGAAATGATATATATATCCTTTCCCAAAGTACTAAAATTAAATTGAAGTATCACTTAGCTATAGGATAGAAAATTATATACGGACACCGGTTGGTTAAATAAAATTTGTTTTAACCATGAACTTTTAAATATTGTTTTAAGGACAATATAAGCGATGTTTTATAATTTATTTTTCTTTAAACTTGAACTTTGAAATTTTGAAATATAAATAAAGGGGGAAATAAATTAGTGTTGTAACGGAAGCTAAATAAAAGTGAAATTGAATGTAAATTGAATTTATTGAAATTGAATTGTTTCACCTACCTTTGAAATTTATTATGAATCAACACTGATTTGAATTATATATGAATTGTGAACTCGACATTTGTTATAAACTGAAATCATTGAAAATGAGAATCTGATTTGGAATGTAACTATTTGAATTAATTTGATCAAAGTGAAATGAATGTAAATTGGAAGTTTAATCGATGGAATCATTAAAAATTGAGTTAGTTGAATTGAAGATTGAAATATGACTTCAAGTTTAATTGAAACTGTTAGAGAAACGATTCTAATTCCAACTATAGTATTTCAAAACCATTTTATAAACTATTTTAATAATAAATATATTTTCTATATAAACTATTTAACTTTATTACTATTTTATTTTACAAATTATTTTAAATCATGTTATAATTTACTGTTTATTTTATAAATTACTTAATGTTTTAACTATATATTTTAATAAATTTGATAAATTCTATTTTAATTACAAATTATTTATTTTCAAATTATTTCAATTATATATCTAAACTAATTTAAATTACTGTTAACTATTTTAATTCAAATTATTAAAGTTGGAATTATTTCAATATTTTAATTGGTTTAAATGGAGATTTTAGTATGAATAATATTATATCTTGAATATTGAATGATTTTGAAACTATGATATTTTGATATGAAGTATGAACCTCTTTGAAATGTAAAAGAACCGACCGGTGTGAAAAATGTAAACGATTGGTTGTTAAAGAGACCGGGATCGGATATTGTCATACTCTCTGCCAATATTGAAAACCACTTTAACAACTGTGTACGCGGTGGAGTTTCAGAAATGGTACGTTGGATGGATTTGGAGGTGATTACTGGATTTGGAGAAAGAGAACGATGATGGATATCCTTGACCTTTGGATCATATTTAAAATGACTAAAAAAGGGCTATACCGTGACCATGTGGGGTTAGCTACCTCCATCGGAAACACTTCTTCCTTTATTACTATAGTCCCTCGGTTTGATTGATTTGATGCGCATCCATGATTTGGGAGTGTTATCCGAGGTGGATGGTAGTTGCAGCTATGCGTTACCACCAGTCCGGGCATGCAACTAGTATATTCCTACTCTGGGCATTCCTCGTGTGCCTTGTCATATTATCCTGATCGAGCCCCATACGACTTTGATTTGTACCGTACCTATGGAGTGCCATCTGATAGCCACTACGTACTGTAGACTTTACGGTATCTGTATAGACTACGGTATTATAAACGGTGTAAGGGTAATAATGGTAATCCAGCTTACGCTATTTTAATATTTTATGTTTAATTATAATAGCATATTATATTATATAGTATCTAGTTTAACAGATCCTTAGGAGTTGGAAATTCCCGTAACATCTTTTAAGTTAGTGCACTCATATTATCACATGAATTTGATTTAACTAATATGAGAATATTTTATTTCTGATCCGAGTATTTTTTTTTTGTCTTTTCATTTGTGCTCGTGTCAGCCTGAGTTTTCAGTTATTAAAGATGGCGTTATGAGGATGAAGATGAAGCTTGCCAGAAGTATTATTATTTATTTCCGCTGCAAATATTGGTATGTTTATTATAGTTAACTCTGATAATTGTCGTAAAATATAATCAAATGTATGATTTAACAGCTTCACGAACTGTTATTTAATTATTATATTTTGTCCTTCTGCTGTGAGATTCTGTGTTTGTTTTCTTCTTCTCTTCTTTTTCTTATATAAGTCACAATAACTATCCTTATTTTTTATTTGTTTTTGTGACATTGAGGATCATTGTCGATTTAAGCGGTCAAAAATCGCGGATGTTACATTTGGTATCAAAGCTTTGGTTTAGCGAAAACCTTGGCTCTATATGGGATTAACTCATTAGAGATAGGGTAGTAATACCCTAAAATGAGTTTGAGTGTATATCAGAAAGCGTACTTGTAATTTTGATATAAAATGATTTTATATTGTACAGGTTTGTTCTGTTGAGTATTTATGATTTCTGTTCGGTACTTGGGACGCCAAGGCATCTGTAATGTCCCGTATTTTCTGACCATTTATTTGGAGTATTTTATTTATTTAAAATATTTATTTGAGTTCAAATAATGGGATTTGACCATTTTAAATTGAATATTTAATTTATATTAAAAATATAATAATATTTTATTTTCGGGATATTGAGAAAATGTTGAATTTGCGGTATAAGGTGAACACGCAATGTAAAGAGGTTTAAATATGGTTTATATTGAATTTTATAAATATATTCGTTATTAAAATGACGTCAGAACATTTAATTTATAATTATATTATAAACGAACTAGAAATGGCGCGGTAGTTAGTAAATTTCGTTATGAACTTTAACTGAGTATACAGAATTCGTTTTAAGTCGAAATTCGGTAAAACCAGAAACGTTTGAATCGATTTGGTTACATTTTTCGTAGGGAAGAGAAAAATCGGGATTTCGTGTTATAATCTGTGAGTTATGTTCGGTTGAAATTTTGAAATAGTCGCTATGAATTTCGTAAATAAACGATTACGTTTATTTTGATTCCAATATAATTTAAATATCGTTAACTCGAAAGGTTGATACCAAGTCGTATAATTCATATTCGTTTATATATATTAAGGTATATGATATTTCTATGTAAGTATTTTTAATAGTAATAAATTAATATATATTTTTTATGAGGATTGTTTTATAAAAATTTAATTGGTTAAGCATAGTTATATGTAAATTTAGTTAACTTTGTGGGCATCTATTCTAAATAAAAGGCACAGCTCAAATGCCTAGTACAACCGTCCATTTCAAATTTTCCATATCAACATGTATTGTTCTTTTCAACAAACAGTAAAAATGCAAATTCCCAATACCAAAAAGTGAACAAAAACAGTAAAGCAACAGTAGAACAGCAAAAAGAAATGTACATCAACAGTAAAGAGAAAAGAATATATATAAAAGATACATGAGTACAACAGTAAATGTACAGTTATGAAACAAGGAAGAAAATAAGAATATGAACAGTTAATTTACATATTTCCTTCGACCAATTCAGTCCAGTTTGAATTCAAGAAAACATATCATTGTTCACATCTGAAAAAAATAGACCACAATAGCTTCTGCATAAAGTTCGATCAAGTGTTTCTTCAATAGGGTGAACAATTTCATAGCACATGAAATCTAAAACAAAAATCTCCCCACAGTGTTGTGTCTTCCATCACCATTGCTACAGTCGGTCATAGCTGAAATGAAAAGAAAAGTCCTATAAGAAATAGGTACAGCTAAAATCTATATCAAATCTGCTATGGGAAAACAAAAATATGTATATATTCCACATCGAATCCACAAAGCTGAATAGACCATACAAACAGAAATTACAATATCAGACTATGTTTATATATTTATACCAAAATCAAAAGTAGTAAAAATCAAAACCTATAGGGACAGTAATTCAACAGCTAAAGAACAGTGGGTCAAAACAGCTCATACATAAGAAAAGCTCATGTACAAACCCACGAGTACAAATCTACAAGGACTGTTCGTTCAGTCATTACAGGATCGACCAAATAAAGGTTTCAACTCTTTGAAATGCATAGACAATTCATAGCCTTAGATAAACCCGATACCCCCTACACAATGCACCCTTTATAGCAGACATTAGCACATGAAAAATCCAACTAAAAATCCAACATTTTCACTGTCAATATCACACAAACCAAGTTCTATCGTGAACAGTTGATCTCACAGCAAAACTGAAATGAAAGGGGATAGCACCTAAGAACTAGGATCAACCCTATGATTTTACAACTCAAGTATTGACCTTTGATATTAGAACGAATTCGACTATAAATAGGCATTCATATTCGTTGTTTCAGAACACAACAGCAAAAGAAAAATCGAAAACAGGGGAAAACAAATAATAAATTTTTTAAATAAATACTTATCTGTTCTTGAGAGGTTTTCGTGGGCTATGGGGTCGAGGCCGAAGGCACTAGGATCGGTCAAGCTTCCACGAAAGGGTTGATGGTGTTGGGATAGCCTACATCGTGAATCTTTGGGCTCGAAGATGCTTCGTGGGTGTAGAACAACCGAAAGGGAAGTCGAAGAGGGGGACGGAAGTGTGGGAGCGTGCGGCTTTCACCAGAGAAGCAACGGTGGAGGAGCATTTGGTCTCGGCTTCTTTTAGGGTTTTGGTTTTCTGATGTTAGTGGCGGCTGAGGATTTGTGAGGAGCAAGAGGAATCCGACGTTTTAATTAGGGTATAAGGAGGGCGGGTTCAATTGGGTAATGGGCTGAATGAACAAAGGTAAGGCCCAATCCTTTTTATTTTATTTATTTAGGGTTTGCTTAGTTTAAAAGTTTATATAAATTTCAAATATTGATATCAAGTACAAACGAAACCAGATTCCGATGAAACGAAAAACGTCGGGACCGTGAAGACGGGTACTACGTGATGAAAAGGAACTGAGCAGGGCAGGCCGCAGTTGGATTTTTAAGATAAATAAAACATTGTTTAATTCAACTGAAAACAAGCTGATTTATCAACAAATCAAAACAAAGGTGAGTTAAACTCACTCAGTTATTTCCCGCTTATATTTTATAAGTTGGGCTTTTATTTTTGTGTGCTATGGTTGCTAGTGGTTGACTGATTGCTGATGTATATTCAGTTATTGTTGAACTGATGGAATTAAACGTCGTTTAATTTTAGTAAAAACGAATCGTTATTTTAACGATTGGTCCCAGTTAAGGTAAGTTACCTTATTGGTCACGTTTATTAAATAAATGTGTTTTAATAAATGAATTGGTTGATTGATTATGGTGATTGATATTAAATTGTCATTATAGACTGTTATGAGACCAGTATTGAATTGTTTGATTGGATGGTTGAATATTGACCCGAAATCCAATATTTGTTTGGTTTAAACCAATGGGTATTATTGGTTGAGTGATCGGCAGTACATGGCCCATGAATTAACCATCGATCTACCGTCAGGTAAATCGACAAGATAAAGTTATAAGATTTATTCTATAACTGAAAATGGATTTTTAAATCTATTTATTTGAATTAAAGTTTGTCAAAGTAAATAAATATTTATTATTTATTAATTGAGTTTATAATTGGGTTTTAAATGACTTTATAAAAGAAAAGTGATAAATAGAAGGGTTATACAGAACCATGGTTTTATATGAAAAAAAAATAGAAAAAGAATTGAGGTATAAAGGATTTCACAAATGTCACTTAAATAAGGGAATTTATGGAATAAGACTATTAAGAGAAAGGCTTAAAAGTGATGTGGTAAGAAATAGGATTTTAACAAAATCCAATTGATGAGAAGTATCGTTTAGAAAGGTAAAAGAGAAATGTGATGGTTTATAAAATAATTTTCTTAATCGATGGATTAAGAGCTTATGGTTATATTCGAAAAGGAGGATTCAAAAAGATAATAGGTTTTTATCAACAAAAGAGCTAAGGAGATTAGAATAAATATCTGGTTGGAGTTACAACTAATGTTATCTGAAGGTAAGACTGTTGTTGATCAAGGTCTGAGAGGTAAATAAATACCCCAACTTGAACGACCTCGGGATTATCTGAGGATGATATTAGCGTGTAATGGGAAAGTTAAATTGGTATTTCCAATGTTAAAGGAAATTTACAAAATAAAGTTTTGTGAATGATTTAAGAGAATAATAGCTGGTTATTTTCAAGTGATGAAATAAAGAAGATGTTATAACGTTGTTTCCACTTGAAGAAAGGTAAGTCGTTTTCCAAATGTGGCTAATAAAAAGGTAAATGGGTGAAACGATAGCCGAAGAAAGGATTGAATATGATTACAGAATATTTTCATAAACATGAAATGAAATGGTTAAGATACGAACCTTACGTCAAATAAGTATATTTGAAGTGTTCAAGGGTTAGAGATTAACTATCGTTAATCGTTTTTAATTAAAGAGGCCATGTAGTGTTGGTACTGAATTGGTAAACTCATGTCATTCACACAATGATTTATTTGATAGTTAAAACACCGACTATCAAACCTGACCATGTGGTACGGAAAGACCGGGATCGAATATATATTCGAAAACCATTCCGACCAGCGAATACGTGAAAGAAGATTGTTGAAGATGGAGCCATGGAAGACCGTTGATCTTCATGAGCGGAAGGACTACTGATTGGATTTCTCTGGTTTAGCGGTCGGAGATATTCCAACAGTGATTCTGTCGTAATTTGAAATCTATGGATTGCAAGGACTTCTCGCTACTGATCTACAGGGTGATTCCTGGGATGCAGTAGGAGGGTGCCTTCGGTTCATCCTGTTCCTGGATGACTTGTATGGACGAGTGTCTGACAGAGTATTTCCAAAGGGGTCACGTACGTTGATTTCTTCAAACGTATTTCTGTTGATGGCGGAGGAGGCCGTACACCTTCTCTTAGCTGACCGCAGAGTATTTTTATGGATATCAATTAGTGATATCCGGAGGATCTGACGATGTGGCATTCAAAGTGTATGATGATCAGATGAGTTCTGACCTCAAGCCTCATCAACCGGGAGATGACAAAAATCGGGCAGGCAGCATGGCTATGTGGGTCGCTCCCATTAGGGTGTATAATCACTTATCTAGAGAAATTCCTTTTGTTTCTTACTCTATCGATTCTGCCCATTCGGGAAACGGTGGTTTGAGTCCAACCGTTGGTGATATACATTCGATACACTCAAGCGAAATGAGTGGTCAGTCATGTGTGGGCCGGATTGCAAGACGTTCTTGTTGAACCCAGGTGTATTCGCCTCTAGAGATACATCATCGGAAGGTGGTCCCATACCTTGTCAAGGTCGGAATTCAATCTCCAATAAGCGCCCGCGGTTTTGATTGTATACTATCTATGTGGAGTGTGAGATGCAAGCGTTCCACTAGATTGTTATTTACTTGTATTTAGACATTATTATAATATCAGAGAAGATATTGGTTTCAAAACTTCTTTGGATTATCGTAAGGTAAAAACCGTCCGTGTTTATGTGTGGATTCGGTCTTACGATTATCCTTTTCTTTTGAAAGGATTTTTGAACTTTAAAATCATGATTGGATGATTTACCCTTAATACTGTGCGAGTTTATCTCACTCTGGTTCACCAGACTGACCCGGTGTTTTGTAAATGCTCGGGTTAGCCCGGGTTTGCAGGTTCAGGTTATTGAACACCACAAAAGGCGTGCTGGAGAAGTCCAGACATATTTAGTGTTATTCCGCTGTGTTGTATCAGGGCAGATTATTATAACTGTCCAGATGTGTTGATATACTCTGATGATTGTAAGTTTTATTTAAAGCTCTCAATAAAAAATTATTTCTATATTATATTTTGTTCCGCTGCGATGTCAGACTCTGTGTTGTGTTCTTCTTCTTCTTCTTCTTCTATTCTTATATTTCTTTCTTTCTTATCTCACCCTCTAATTTCTTTCATTAACAATCCGGTGTTCTCGGTGTTAGAAAGGTCGGCATGAGATACAGTAAAGGTATCTATGTCGATTTTCGGGACCGAAAACCCTGGGTCGTTACAGTGGTATCAGAGCTATTGGTTTAGTGATAACCTTGGCTCTGTGGCGTAACTCGATAGAGATGGGGTTAGTAACACCCTAGATTGAGTTGAGTGAATATATATGAGAGCGTATTTGTAAATTTTATATACAAATGTTTTGTATTGTATTGTTCGATCGGTTCATGTGTTGAAAAACGTTGAACTGGTAATCGATACAATATTGTTTTGAAAAGAGGGTAAATGAAATAATTTTACCCGAAATTTATTTTTGTATAGAAAAGAAATAATTTTCTCAAATTATTTAGATATGGTGTGTTGACTAATTTGAATTCAAAATTTGGTTAAAATTTTGAATTTGAAACTTAACTGGGTTAAATGGAATTAAATCATTCATAATAATTATATTGGAATTAAATTAAAGAATAATGTTGTAATTAAATAAATTTGAATTGAATTTGGAAATTTGATGAAGAATAATTAAATAGAAATCGATCGAATAAGTGGTTGATATTCAAATAGGTTGAATTCAATTAAATAGTAAAATTGAATGTGAATTTGGTTGATTGATTAAGTTTGTGGTGCCCTGGTTGTTGATTCATGGTTGATTGGTTATTGGATTAATTGAATTAAATTCATAATGGGTTAAGGTAGAGCTAAACAAACTGAAACTCAGAAAGTGAAGTGTTATTTAAATATATTTTAAAAATTACTGGAATTTACAACATTTTTACCTTAGCAATTTCGAGGACGAAATTATTCTAAGGGGGGAAGAATGTAATGTCCCGTATTTTCTGACCATTTATTTGGAATATTTTATTTATTTAAAATATTTATTTGAGTTCAAATAATGGGGTTTGACCATTTTAAATTGAATATTTAATTTATATTAAAAATATAATAATATTTTATTTTCGGGATATTGAGAAAATGTTGAATTTGCGGTATAAGGTGAACGCGCAATGTAAAGAGGTTTAAATATGGTTTATATTGAATTTTATAAATATATTCGTTATTAAAACGACGTCAGAACGTTTAATTTATAATTATATTATAAACGAACTAGAAATGGCGCGGTAGTTCGTAAATTTCGTTCTGAACTTTAACTGAGTATACAGAATTCGTTTTAAGTCGAAATTCGGTAAAACCAGAAACGTTTGAATCGATTTGGTTACATTTTTCGTAGGGAAGAGAAAAATCGAGATTTCGTGTTATAATTTGTTAGTTATGTTCGGTTGAAATTTTGAAATAGTCGCTATGGATTTCGTAAATAAACGATTACCTTTATTTTGATTCCAATATAATTTAAATATCGTTAACTCGAAAGGTTGATACCAAGTCGTATAATTCATATTCGTTTATATATATTAAGGTATATGATATTTCTATGTAAGTATTTTTAATAGTAATAAATTAATATATATTTTTTATGAGGATTGTTTTATAAAAATTTAATTGGTTAAGCATAGTTATATGTAAATTTAGTTAACTTTGTGGGCATCTATTCTAAATAAAAGGCACAGCTCAAATGCCTAGTACAACCGTCCATTTCAAATTTTCCATATCAACATGTATTGTTCTTTTCAACAAACAGTAAAAATGCAAATTCCCAATACCAAAAAGTGAACAAAAACAGTAAAGCAACAGTAGAACAGCAAAAAGAAATTTACATCAACAGTAAAGAGAAAAGAATATATATAAAAGATACATGAGTATAGCAGTAAATGTACAGTTATGAAACAAGGAAGAAAATAAGAATTTGAACAGTTAATTTACATATTTCCTTCGACCAATTCAGTCCAGTTTGAATTCAAGAAAACATATCATTGTTCACATATGAAAAAAATAGAACACAATAGCTTCTGCATAAAGTTCGATCAAGGGTTTCTTCAATAGGGTGAACAATTTCATAGCACATGAAATCTAAAACAAAAATCTCCCCACAGTGTTGTGTCTTCCATCACCATTGCTACAGTCGGTCATAGCTGAAATGAAAAGAAAAGTCCTATAAGAAATAGGTACAGCTAAAATCTATATCAAATCTGCTATAGGAAAACAAAAATATGTATATATTCCACATCGAATCCACAAAGCTGAATAGACCATACAAACAGAAATTACAATATCAGACTATGTTTATATATTTATACCAAAATCAAAAATAGTAAAAATCAAAACCTATAGGGACAGTAATTCAACAGCTAAAGAACAGTGGGTCAAAACAGCTCATACATAAGAAATGCTCATGTACAAACCCACGAGTACAAATCTACAAGGACTGTTCGTTCAGTCATCACAGAATCGACCAAATAAAGGTTTCAAATCTTTGAAATGTACAGACAATTCATAGCCTTAGATAAACCCGATACCCCCTACACAATGCACCCTTTATAGCAGACATTAGCACATGAAAAATCCAACTAAAAATCCAACATTTCACTGTCAATATCACACAAACCAAGTTCTATCGTGAACAGTTGATCTCACAGCAAAATTGAAATGAAAGGGGATAGCACCTAAGAACTAGGATCAACCCTATGATTTTACAACTCAAGTATTGACCTTTGATATTAGAACGAATTCGACTATAAATAGGCATTCATATTCGTTGTTTCAGAACACAACAGTAAAAGAAAAATCGAAAACAGGGGAAAACAAATAATAATTTTTTTAAATAAATACTTATCTGTTCTTGAGAGGTTTTCGTGGGCTATGGGGTCAAGGCCGAAGGCACTAGGATCGGTCAAGCTTCCACGAAAGGGTTGATGGTGTTGGGATAGCCTACATCGTGAATCTTTGGGCTCGAAGATGCTTCGTGGGTGTAGAACAACCGAAAGGGAAGTCGAAGAGGGGGACGGAAGTGTGGGAGCGTGCGACTTTCCCCAGAGAAACAACGGTGGAGGAGCATCTGGTCTCGGCTTCTTTTAGGGTTTTGGTTTTCTGATGTTATTGGCGGTTGAGGATTTGTGAGGAGCAAGAGGAATCCGACGTTTTAATTAGGGTATAAGGAGGGCGGGTTCAATTGGGTAATGGGCTGAACGAACAAAGGTAAGGCCCAATCCTTTTTATTTTATTTATTTAGGGTTTGCTTAGTTTAAAAGTTTATATAAATTTCAAATATTGATATCAAGTACAAACGAAACCAGATTCCGACGAAACGAAAAACGTCGGGACCGTGAAGACGGGTACTACGTGATGAAAAGGAACTGAGCAGGGCAGGCAACAGTTGGATTTTGTAGATAAATAAAACATTGTTTAATTCAACTGAAAACAAGCTGATTTATCAACAAATCAAAACAAATGTGAGTTAAACTCACTCAGTTATTTCCCGCTTATATTTTATAAGTTGGGCTTTTATTTTTGTGTGCTATGGTTGCTAGTGGTTGGCTGATTGCTGATACATATTCAGTTATTGTTGAACTGATGGAATTAAACGTCGTTTAATTTTAGTAAAACCGAATCGTTATTTTAACGATTGGTCCCAGTTAATTTAAGTTACCTTATTTGTCACGTTTATTAAATAAATGTGTTTTAATAAATGAATTGGTTGATTGATTATGGTGATTGATATTAAATTGTAATTATAGACTGTTATGAGACCAGTATTGAATTGTTTGATTGGATGGTTGAATATTGACCCGAAATCCAATATTTGTTTGGTTTAAACCAATGGGTATTATTGGTTGAGTTATCGGCAGTACATGGCCCATGAATTAACCATCGATCTACCGTCAGGTAAATCGACAAGATAAAGTTATAAGATTTATTCTATAACTGAAAATGGATTTTTAAATCTATTTATTTGAATTAAAGTTTGTCAAAGTAAATAAATATTTATTATTTATTAATTGAGTTTATAATTGGGTTTTAAATGACTTTATAAAAGAAAAGTGATAAATAGAAGGGTTATACAGAACCATGGTTTTATAAATAAATAAAAAATTAGAAACAGAATTGAGGTATAAAGGATTTCACAAATGTCACTTAAATAAGGGAATTTATGGAATAAGACTATTAAGAGAAAGGCTTAAAAGTGATGTGGTAAGAAATAGGATTTTAACAAAATCCAAGTGATGAGAAGTATCGTTTAGAAAGGTAAAAGAGAAATGTGATGGTTTATAAAATAATTTTCTTAATCGATGGATTAAGAGCTTATGGTTATATTCGAAAAGGAGGATTCAAAAAGATAATAAGTTTTTATCAACAAAAGAGCTAAGGAGATTAGAATAAATATCTGGTTGGAGTTACAACTAATGTTATCTGAAGGTAAGACTGTTGTTGATCAAGGTCTGAGAGGTAAATAAATACCCCAACTTGAACGACCTCGGGATTATCTGAGGATGATATTAGTGTGTAATGGGAAAGTTAAATTGGTATTTCCAATGTTAAAGGAAATTTACAAAATAAAGTTTTGTGAATGATTTAAGAGAATAATAGCTGGTTATTTTCAAGTGATGAAATAAAGAAGATGTTATAACATTGTTTCCACTTGAAGAAAGGTAAGTCGTTTTCCAAATGTGGCTAATAAAAAGGTAAATGGGTGAAACGATAGCCGAAGAAAGGATTGAATATGATTACAGAATATTTTCATAAACATGAAATGAAATGGTTAAGATACGAACCTTACGTCAAATAAGTATATTTGAAGTGTTCAAGGGTTAGAGATTAACTATCGTTAATCGTTTTTAATTAAAGAGGCCATGTAGTGTTGGTACTGAACTGGTAAACTCATGTCATTCACACAATGATTTATTTGATAGTTAAAACACCGACTATCAAACCTGACCATATGATCGTTGGTACGGAAAGAACGGGATCGAATATATATTCGAAAACCATTCCGACCAGCGAATACGTGAAAGAAGATTGTTGAAGATGGAGCCATGAAAGACCGTTGATCTTCATGAGCGGAAGGACTACTGATTGGATTTCTCTGGTTTAGCGGCCGGAGATATTCCAACAGTGATTCTGTCGTAATTTGAAATCTACGGGTTGCAAGGACTTCTCGCTACTGATCTACAGGGTGATTCCTGGGATGCAGTAGGAGGGTGCCTTCGGTTCATCCTGTTCCTGGATGACTTGTATGGACGAGTGTTTGACAGAGTATTTCCAAAGGGGTCACGTACGTTGATTTCTTCAAACGTATTTCTGTTGATGGCGGAGGAGGCCGTACACCTTCTCTTAGCTGACCGCGGAGTATTTTTGTGGATATCAATTAGTGATATCCGGAGGATCTGACGATGTGGCATTCAAAGTGTATGATGATCAGATGAGTTCTGACCTCAAGCCTCATCAACCGGGAGATGACAAAAATCGGGCAGGCAGCATGGCTATGTGGGTCGCTCCCATTAGGGTGTATAATCACCTATCTAGAGAAATTCCTTTTGTTTCTTACTCTATCGATTCTGCCCATTCGGGAAACGGTGGTTTGAGTCCAACCGTTGGTGATATACATTCGATACACTCAAGCGAAATGAGTGGTCGGTCATGTGTGGGCCGGGTTGCAAGACGTTCTTGTTGAACCCAGGTGTATTCGCCTCTAGTGATACATCATCGGAAGGTGGTCCCATACCTTGTCAAGGTCGGAATTCAATCTCCAATAATCGCCCGCGGTTTTGATTGTATACTATCTATGTGGAGCGTGAGATGCAAGCATTCCACTAGATTGTTATTTACTTGTATTTAGACATTATTATAATATCAGAGAAGATATTGGTTTCAAAACTGCTTTGGGTTATCGTAAGGTAAAAACCGTCCGTGTTTATGTGTGGATTCGGTCTTACGATTATCCTTTTCTTTTGAAAGGATTTTTGAACTTTAAAATCATGATTGGATGATTTACCCTTAATACTGTGCGAGTTTATCTCACTCTGGTTCACCAGACTGACCCGGTGTTTTGTAAATGCTCGGGTTAGCCCGGGTTTGCAGGTTCAGGTTATTGAACACCACAAAAGGCGTGCTGGAGAAGTCCAGACATATTTAGTGTTATTCCGCTGTGTTGTATCAGGGCAGATTATTATAACTGTCCAGATGTGTTGATATTCTCTGATGATTGTAAGTTTTATTTAAAGCTCTCAATAAAAATTTATTTCTATATTATATTTTGTTCCGCTGTGATGTCAGACTCTGTGTTGTGTTCTTCTTCTTCTTCTTCTATTCTTATATTTCTTTCTTTCTTATCTCACCCTCTAATTTCTTTCATTAACAATCCGGTGTTCTCGGTGTTAGAAAGGTCGGCATGAGATACAGTAAAGGTATTTATGTCGATTTTCGGGGCCGAAAACCCTGGGTCGTTACAGCATCGATATGGATTCTTGAACACTTGAATAGGACCCATTAACATAATATTGTTTTGAATGATATTTTATTTATATATAGAATTATTTGAAAATATATGAATTTTGATTTTTTTTATGATAATATTAAATTTTCATCATTTATTACTCGATTAATCAATAATTTAAAACTATTGGTTATTGAATGATTTAAGAAATCAAATATTGAAAATTTATTGATAATGAAATAAGAAGTAAAATATGAATTTGAGAATTTGATTTCGGGTAATTTTGTAACATTGGTTTGCAAATGGTTTGAAATAATATATTTATATTTTAAATTTTGTTCATATAGAAATTGTTTCAAATGAAATTTTAAAAATAAGTGTGTACCCTCTTGTCTTTGGAAATGATTTCGGTGATGATTGCACGCATCATCGATGTTTATTTTCAAGAGTCTAAGTAGGGAGACATTTAATATTTTGTACTTTGTTTTACGGAATTGAACTTTATTTAAATTTTTTATAGCGTGGTTTTATGTAAACGATATATTATATGAAAAAAGTTGAAAAAAAAGAACTCGAAATTTATTTCTTGAAATCTTGAATAAGTAATGAATTGAAACTTCTGAATATTATGAATATAAGAGAGTTATAATTAAAATAAGTTATAACTAAAATAAGTTATAATTAAAATAAAATTCTTAAGAATTGGATAATAAATTGAAATGAACGGTAACCATTGAACTTGTGTAATAATAAAATTCGGTTCTACAGCATGAATAACTTACCAATTAATTTAGAAGAATAAGCAATTAAATAATGCACAAGTATTAGAATGGATAATGAAAGTGGAAAATTTTCGATTGGTTATAGATAAATAAAATAAATTTAAGTATGTAAAACTATATATGCTTAGTTATGTTATGCTAAGTAACATGAACTAACTGAATCAATGAAATATTTATTAAGGGAATTAATTGGTAATAAACATATGTATTGATAAATGTTTGGTTTGGTGAAAACATAAGTGAATCGGCCGATAATTTATAAACTTAACGATAGTTGAACGAATTAAATTAATTTAATTAAAAACGAGCTCATCGTGTAGCGGCAGTTCGTAATTTTTCAAATTGAAGTTTAAATGAATGTATAGAATCCAAAATAAGTCAGAATTCTTTGAAACAAGAATCTTCCGATTCTATTGGATTATAGTTTTCTAGTGGAAGAGAAAATTTTAAATTTCAACTTGTAAATTTCAAGATATGAGTAAATCAAATTTTCAGAAAAACAACGCCAGAGAAATCCGCGAATTAAAACTAGATTATAATTAAAATGGACGATAATAAAGTTTAAACAAATTCTAAATTTGGTCGATAGAAGTGTTGAAGGGTATTGAACTAAATATGAAACATAATTCAATGTAAGTCAACTAAATATGAATTGGAAAATTTGGTTGTTTATTTAAAACGACAACAACTCATAACTTGAACAATGATATAGAGTAATAAATAAAATAAACCAAGCGTTGACATTGGAAATGAATTTGAGAATGAAATTAACAATGAAATCATGGTAATAAAAAATTTTATGGCAAAAAATCTTACTAGGCCTTTTCAAGGACAAAAAGTTTTAAGTGGGGGAGAGTGTAACATCCCGATATTTTGCAATAATTTATATTATTAAATTTAATGTGTTTTTGGAACAAAATTGCTTTAAATACTAAAATTAATGAATCTATAAATTTTGGAATTTCATATATGTTGGAAATTTTAAATTAATTTATATGGTAATAATATACATTCGTTGTTTTTGTAATGAAGGTCGACTGGTAATAAGTGTCATTATTTATGCGAATTTAAAATATAAATTATAAATTGATTTATATGGTAATTATTGAGAGTTGAGATTTGATATTAAATTTTTTATGTTAAATTGGGTTAATAAATTCATAATTTAATTCTTGTAATTGATTGTGAAAATTTATTGGTGTAATTAATAATTGAAATAAAATTTTGAATTTGTAAATAACGAAATTCGACTTACTTGAACAATAGTAACCTTATTGATTATAATTGGAATTAAAATTTGGTTTGTTTTGGTAAGTATTAGAATTAATATTTAAGTACTTGAATGAAATGGAATTAATTAATTTATAATTGGAATTAAAATTGAATTTGGATAATCAATCAAAATTGTAATTAATAGGAATCAATGCAATGGGATAATTGTTTATTTCTCCTATTGGACCCTCTATACATATGCCAATAAAATTCAATTCCACCTCATCAGCCAATTTTCATTCTACATATGTTTTCCTTCTGCTCGTTTCTTTCTCTAATGGCAGAAATAAAAATTCTAAACTCTTGATTCAAAATAAAAATTCAAATCTCTCAAACCTTATTGAATTATATGTTTTCGGAAAGGTCTCGACGATACGAACTGACGGGAAGCGTTCGTTTCGCGAAACTGCGCTCGAATCAACGGAAATTTGCATTCAAAGTTGTTAAAAACGAAATCCTAAGCTATGATTTGGGGTTTTTTGATTTAGGTCTCAATTGAAGAAAGCGACTTATGAGTATTGTAGAGAATCTTCATACGAAGATAATGCAAGTGGTCTCGTGTCGATTGGTGGTCGGAAGCTTCGGGAATTTTCGTTTTAAGGTGGGAAAATCCGCACCTTTGACTGGACGTAGCAGGGCCTACAGGGGGCCGGAGGTCTTGAGATTTCTTGTGAAGATGTTGCTCGTCGAGAGCTTCGATTTGGCTGTGGTCTTGCGTCAAACGGATGTCGGAGCAAGAAGTTATGGGCAGTCAAAGGGGGCTGTGCGAATTGGGTTCAGCGCTGGTTATTCACGGAGAAGAAGGCGCAGGTCAACATGGTGACGTGGCGGACTCCAATTAGGTGAGGGGATTTATTTAATTATTTTATATAATCTATATTTCAAATGTTTAAATACATGTAACTTTTTCATATGAGCTCCAATTGACACGCGGTTTGTTGCGTTGGAATCGTATCGATGAGCTCTTCGCGATGTTGCTGGTTTGAATTGATTCTGATATCATTGATTTTGGTCTAAAATTCGGATTTCAATCTCGTTTAAAGCCAAGGTGAGTGATTAAACCCACTCACGCCTAACTAAAGTATTCTAATATTAGTCAAATTATTATATGTTATGATATGATTGTATGCATTGATGTTTGACAGTTTAAATGGCATACTTATATTGATTTGCATCGATAGTGTAGTTTAATGTGACTGTTAAATTTAATTTTACAGTTAAGTTTGAAAAAAAAATTGACATTTAATTACCGTCTAAACCTGATATCTGAAAATTTGAAAATTTGTATGATATTGGATTGTTTGTATGTATTGATGTGATGAATGACTTGAATTTGATATGTTTGACATATTGATGTTAATTGTGTGAATTTATCTGTTATTCACATTTGTTCGTATATGACCATTATTTGTGCTGATTAATCCCATTCATTTACCCTAGATGTTACGGGCATCAAATAAACCCCGGATTAATCATTAAAATGAATTAAGAACGTAGGTTGAAATGATAAATACCTATGACCCTGATTTGGATTGAAATGATATATATCCTTTCCCAGAGTACTAAAATTAAATTTAAGTATCACTTGGCCATAGGATAGAAAATTATATACGGACACCGGTTGGTTAAATAAAATTTGTTTTAACCATGCACATTTAAATATTGTTTTAAGGACAATATAAGCGATGTTTTATAATTTATTTTTCCTTGAACTTTGAATTTTTGAAATATAAATAAAGGGGAAATAAATTAGTGTTGTAACGGAAGCTAAATAAAAGTGAAATTGAATGTAAATCGAATTTATTGAAATTGAATTATTTCACCTACCTTTGAAATTTATTATGAATCAACACTGATTTGAATTATATATGAATTGTGAACTCGACTTTTGTTATAAATTGAAATCACTGAAAATGAGAATCTGATTTGGAATGTAACTATTTAAACTTTTGTTATAAGCGATAACTTTGTCATCCTGCATTAAAACACATCCTAATCCTTGTCCGCATGCATCAGAATATACTTTATATGGAACTCCACTCCTTGGTAAAGACAGAATTGGTGCCTCTGTTAATTTTTTCTTTAAAGTTTCAAATGCTATTTTACATTTTTCATCCCAAATAAACTGGGTCTCCTTACGAGTAAGTTTTGTTAATGGAGATGCTATTTTTGAGAAATCTTGAATAAATCTTCGGTAGTATCCAGCTAATCCTAGAAAACTTCGAACTTCTGTTGGTGTTGTCGGAGGGTTCCATTTCAACACCGCTTCAACCTTTGATGGGTCTACACCTATTCCATTCTTTGAGACAACATGTCCAAGAAATTTTACTTCCTCCAACCAAAATTCACATTTACTTAATTTTGCATATAGCTGATGCTCTTTTAGTGTTTGGAGACATAAACGCAAATGACATTCATGTTCCTCCTTTGTCTTAGAGTAAATAAGGATATCATCGATAAACACAATAACAAAATGATCAAGACACGGACGAAATACATGATTCATTAGATCCATGAATACTGCTGGAGCGTTGGTAAGGCCAAAAGGCATCACCAAGAATTCGTAATGTCCGTACCGTGTTCGGAAAGCCGTCTTTGGAATATCTTCTTCTTTTATTCTTAATTGATGATACCCCGATCTTAAGTCGATTTTTGAAAACACAGTAGCTCCTTGGAGTTGATCAAATAAATCATCGATTCGTGGTAATGGGTATTTGTTCTTAATGGTTACCTTATTAAGCTCTCGGTAATCTACGCACAAGCGTAATGTCCCATCATGTTTCTTTACAAACAGTACTGGTGCTCCCCAAGGAGTTTTACTAGGTCTGATAAACCCTTGATTCTCCATCTCCTCAATTTGTTTCTTTAATTCCTGATTTTCCTTAGGAGACATACGATAAGGGGCTTTAGCAATAGGGGTGGTACCAGGGATTAAGTCAATACTAAAATCAATTTCTCTTTTTGGTGGTAATCCTGGTACTTCCTGAAAAACTTCTTTAAATTCATTTACTACTGGGATTTGGTCCATCACTTGATTATTATCCTCAATATTGATATGGGCAAGGTATCCAGATATAAAAGCGTCCTCAACTTTATCACATGTATAAACAATGGTCTCGTCTTCTCGAATTGTCAAACTTATAGTTTTGTTGTGACAATTCAAAATAGCTCGATATTTTGAAAGCCAATCCATCCCAAGGATAATATCAAAGTATTCCATTGGGAAAATAATTAAATTGGCCACCATATCCTTACTGTCAAAGTTAAGGATACAGTTTCTACACATATTCTCAAGTTTAGTTCTCCCTCCTACTACACTTGATATTACTAAAGATTTTAATAGTTGCTCAATAGGTAATCCTACCTTAGTAGCAAATATTTCAGATATAAGAGAATGTGTTGCACCAGTATCAAATAAAATTCTTGCCTGAAAGTTAAAAAGAAACACAGTACCTTCTACTTGGGCTTGTTCAGAAACCACTGCATACACTCGTCCTTGTTGTTCCTTTTTGTCCTTCTTTGGCTTCTTGCAATTCCAACTAATATGCCCAGGTTCATTGCAATTGTGACACACAATTGGATTTGTACAATTCGGAGAAATGTGTCCGGTCTCATGGCATCGGTAGCATCTTCTTAGCTTGTCAGGCTCCTTTTGTCGTCCCGTTGGTCCTTTACTTTCTCCATTTGGTTTCTTTTTCTTCTCATCTGGTTTCTTTTGATTGTCAGAAAGATTGTTTTGTTTCCTTTTATTTGAAATCTTTCTTTCTTGCTGGAACTGATGATAATCTTCTTCCAAATTTAAAGCTTCAGCTACTATCATCTCATAAGTTTTGCGTCCATCACCAATAACATATCTTCTTATGGGAGGAATTAATCCCTTTGCAAACCGTCTAGCACACTTTTTGGGTGTATCAATTAAATGATTCCCGAATCGGGATAATGCTTCAAATTTGTTTTGATATTGGGCTACAGACATACCTTCTTGAGTGAGATTTTGAAATTTTGTTTCCATCTTCTCTCTCTCATTCTCCGGAAAATACTTATCCAGAAACTTTTCCTTAAATTCTTTCCATGTCATCTGTTCCATTTCATCTGGGCTAGTTGTTGTTCGAACTAGCTCCCACCAATTTCCAGCCTCCTCTGATAATTGGAAGACTGCCAGCTTTCTTTTGTCAACTTCATTACATTCCAGAACTTCGAATATATCCTCTAGATGTTGAATCCACTGCTCAGCTTTTATTGGATTTTTCATCTCCAATGAATTTGTCAGGTTTCAAACTTTTGAAACGGCTTAAAAGACTGTTTGCTGAAAATGTTGAAGAAACTTGCTCCATCTGCTTGATGAAAGATGCAAATAGTTCCATAGCATTTGTTTGTGCGGAGGACTGAGCCTCTTGACTTTCAGTTGTTGAGTTGTTTTGATTTGCCATGACCTTCAATAAAGAATATCCAGTTATGGTCATGGATGATATATGCTTTAGTTATAAAGAATATCAATGTATCTAATGGCATACTTAAGTCATAAACACACAAACATACTACATTATTTGTAACCCTTATTTACAACCAAAATTTGGGTGTTCATGCACAACCTCCCCAAAGATACAGATAGTCACTCATACTTACTACTTGATAAGTTAACTTCCTAATTCATTTCTAATCTATCACTATTATTTCTATTTCCTTTGATGAGGGAGAGCCTGCTTCATTCTTTACTACTCGAGAAGGTCCAGTGACTTCTTGAGAGTAATAGCTGGAGCCAACTGACTCAGACTCCTCTTCGTCGTATTGTTCCACTATTTTGTTTGGAAGTCGTTTACGTCTTATATTCCTTCCTTCTGGCGGTAATGCTCCTTCTTGCCTTAAATATTCTACCGCTTCCCCATACTCAGTCCGTTCAGCCATTTTAATTGCTATCTCAAGAGATTTCCTCTTCTGGCGCAGATAGTAAAGAATAAGATCTCTCTTTAGACCGTCTTCATAATCATTAGCCCTATTATAAACTTCATATATCTCATTGCCAAGAATCATCCTTGCACTCCTCTTAAGCTCACGCCTCTCCATTGTGGGGCTTGCAGCAACTAACCTTTCATTTGGTATAGTGGTGCACTTAACGCCTCCCCATGTATCCCGCGTATACCAGGTTTTATTGCTTACCATAACTTATAACTGCAAATAGCCATAAGGATGTCAATAATTGTATAAACTTCCTATTCTGACCAATTAAATTGTGATACTATAATTTTTTCCAAAAGTACCCCTTAAACCTTGGCTCTGATACCAACTTTGTAACACCCTCACTCTGATATACTTATTCAGAGGCGGTGATGCTACATATAAGCCATGGTGCTAATAGAACAGTATCACAACGTAACAGAAACTTGTCAGAACATAAAATCATTCTCAGTATATGATTTTACACGGAAGAGCAATGATACAATCATCCCATCACAGCATAAGGTTACAAACATTCACTAGTCTAGTAATTACACATATGAGTACATAAAAGAATAATCTACATAAAGTAAGTCTTCACTTCAAAGCATCCAACTAACCATCTAAACCTGAAAAGTTTTAAGTGTAGCATCATGAGCAACACAGACCCGGTGAGATAGCTATTTAAGCTCAGTTTTTCACATCATTTCTTAGTGGGTTGTAATATAGTTTCATCATGACTCTTTTCTTCAAATATTTCATCATCCCAAGTTTAAGACAAAAATCAAGGAAGACTTCGGGATATTGAATCAAACAAATTTATGGTATCTTCATTTCATCAAAATCTCATAATTTATCAAACATATATTCGTGAGTCTAAACCACCCCCTCTACTTGGTTTAGATATTAGGATATGTTATCCTATTGCGGTCGGCATCCCATCACTAAGTAGGGGTGTACTCTACCAACTTAGAGTAATAGTGCACTACCCAAGATCTATTGTCTTATACCGCACCCCATCGAAGAAATATTACTAAGAAAATGATTCCCAAAGTAATCTTAATTTACTCTTTCTTCATAATGAATAAAATTATTTTTGAGCTCAAATAATTCTAATTAAATTTCAAATTAAATCTTGAATAACCATCTCGTCTGTCGGATCAGTTAGGGATAGCCAGGGAGAGCACGAAACTATATTTTCCAAACTCAAGCCTAGACACTATCCTCTCTGTCACCCTAGAACGTTCCAGTCATTCATTTTAAAATACTTTTCTAAGGGTTTAAGACTTTCTCAAAATTATTTCAATTTATAGTTAAGAAGAATTTCAAAACTACTTGAAAAAGAAAAGTAACATTTTAAAAAGTATGCTATGAAAAATTCTAGACTTATAACAACTATTATTGCGTTTTGTTCACGCTATAAAAAGGTTTTGGTTTGATTCTGTGCTTCATTAATAGCTAAAAAAAAGATGGCATTTCGAAATGCTATAAAAGTTCTAAGATTTGGGTTTTTAGCTTGTTTTTAAGCTAAATGTTTGGTGATGTTTCTCTATACTAGAAAAAGATTTTAGCTTCAAATTTTCTACAAGGTAAAACTCTCATTGTATACTTACTTATCATAAGAATAGATCCATAAAATAGTTTATCTGTCTAATAAATAAAATTTAACAATACAAGGCACTTTTAACATGACTATTTAGGGCCAATTTTTACCTAAACTTGCATCCAGTTTTCAAGTATGAAAATGGCCGAATTTGGAAAAAGTCGCCTAGATCAAAGTTGTAGGTAATTGAATTACCTTTCCAAATTGATAAATTGATTGAAATTTCGTTAAGAATTGCAAAAGTTATGGCGAAAATACCGAACAGCGTTTTCAAAGATCAAAAGTAATCATTCAATCTAAACTTTCACAACTTAACTTCAAAACATGAAATGAAAATATGAACTTAAATAGTTTTTCTCACCTTATACTTGTATCCTTATCTTCTCTTTATCCCCTTAGCTTATCCTCTTTATCTTCTCTTTTTTTTTTGAATGTATGAAATGAAGTGAACATTTCACCCCTTTATATAGTAGTGTTTTAAGGCTAGTTTAGTAATTTGGCTTTGGGACACTTGTGCACCTTATCTTCTTCCATGCTTTAGGATGTAGACACATGTCCTCTTAGGTGTCTTAAGAGGTTTCTACACATGGACACCTAAGGAGCATATGTGTCTTAACCTTGTTTTCTTATGAGGCATTTGTTCCATTAATTTGATAACATGTGTACTTATCAAATTAAGCCATTTTTTTCATGTTCCAGAATTTGTACACATATGACATTTGTGTCATGTATATATTCATACATATATATATATATCATATATGAATACACATATATGTGTTTTTATCATACTAAAATCTTTGGATCGAATTGAGCTAACATATTCAAAATCTCTAGAAACTTTTTCATACCTGGATTTTTGAGCTAGGCTGTTACACGCCAAATTCCCAACTTGCTCGAGGATTGGTAATGGACCAACAAATCTTGGCGCCAGTTTTCCTCTCCTTCCAAATCGAATAACATTCTTTAATGGAGAAATATTGACAAACACCGAGTCGCCAATGGAGAATTTTAAATCTCTTCTCCTCTTATCAGCATAACTCTTCTGCCTATCTTGGGCAGCCTTCATTCGTTGTCGGATAACCTTGATCTTATCTGAGGTTTCTCTTATCACATCTGGCCCAAGCACAAATTTCTCACTGGTTTCTAACCAACATGACGGTGAGTTGCATGGTCTTCCGTACAAAGCTTCAAATGGAGCCATACCAATACTGGATTGATAACTATTATTATATGCAAACTCTACTAGATGCAAATGGTCATCCCATGATCCACCAAAATCCAATATGCAAGCTCTCAAGAGATCTTCTAATATTCGATTTACCCTCTCTGTCTGACCATCAGTTTGAGGATGATACGCGGTACTGAGATATGATTCTGACCCTAGAGCCTCTTGTAAGATCTTCCAAAACCCACTAGTAAACAACGGGTCTCGGTCACTCACAATGCTTTTGGGTACTCCATGAAATCTCACTACCCACTTCATATATAGTTTTACTAACTTAGCTGCAGTTCTATTCGACTTGACTAGTATAAACCTTACACTCTTGGTTAATTGATCCACAATCACCCAAATACTGTCATGGCCCGATCTAATCCTCAGTAAACCATCTATGAAATCCATTGACTTATTCCCAATTCCATTCGGGAATTTTCAACGGTTGTAACAAACCACTAGGCTTCGTTTGCTCAGCTTTAACTAACTGGCAATTTATACTCTTGGAGATAAACTTCCCAACGTCTCTCTTCATCCCTTCTAAGAACTTCATCTCTCCATCCATTGACATTGGGTACAACCAGTTTATCATCCTTTCGAAGCCATCCTTCTCTATCTGGTCCACACTTGCTCATCTCATTGCTATCGATATCCATTTCTACCTTGGAGATGATTTCCAATAGGTTAGGATTGTTCCTCTGACTGGAACCAATCCGCTCAATCAAAGTCAGTCTGATCGTCTAACTTGCTAACATTTCTGGATCCAATCCATACTTACGTCTGAGATCATATCCCATGATATACTCCAACTACTTCCATTCAAGAAACATAGCATCTAAACTGTCATGTCTCATATTCAATGCATCAGCTATCACACCTAGTCCGGTAGCACAGGCATCCGTGTATGCCGTCATCTCTTCATTCTTTATTACCAGAATCCTACAGGTGATAATCTACTCAAGGAAACAAAAATAGGAACAAACATAGCAACCATAGCATCCACCAAACATGTCCTATCTATCACCTGCTAAAGCCATATACACGTCGATACCTACTTGACTGGTCCAACCAATCCCAAGGCTAATGGAAGTCCCACCTCCATACATACATCGATACCTACTTGGCTGGTCCAACCAATCCCAAGGCTAGTTGAAGCCCCGCCTCCATACAAACTACCCTACATCCAACGTACATTTATCCTCCAAGGATAACTAGATCACATCTAACGGATCCAAGATAACGGGCGTCCCCGGATACCCCTGCTTCGAGTCCGCCTAGAACACTCTAAGTATCGACGATTTCTTGGTACTCTCATCAGAAGAGCTACCCACATACTCTGACCCAGTCTCGAGTATCCATTACTGACAAATCTCAAGTCCAACATGAGTCGTCTCCCGATTCGTTGCATCTCCAAGATCAACGAACAACCATTTTTCTTTTACGAGTTCAAGTCCAACTTGAATCGTCCTAACCTTTGTTGCATCTCCACGATTAATGAACACATCTTATCCTTTTACGAGTTCAAGTCTAGCTTGAATCGTCCTAAACAATCCATTACCTTGCAGCTTCCTCAAGTCCCACTCGAGTCATCTCCTATCGAATCCAACTCGGGGCAGTCCATACCATTGAACAATCTTATCATGTCACGGCTGCATATCACTCCTCGAGTAAGCCGAGATATCATTCAATGGAAATCACAACAACTACTTATCTCTCATGCAAACCATCCTAGTCGAACTCGACATTCCCCAAGCACAAGCCCCAAAGGCCTAAACCAATATCAGACAAGCTCTCAAGGAACGTCTCCTTCGAATTCAGTCAATCTACTTGAGATGATACTAACAGAGCAACTAAGCAGTCACAAGCAAACATACATCCATAACTCGATAAGACCACATTACAACAAATCATGTAAAGGCTAGTCGAGCCACCGATCGGGTTCATAACAACTAAAGGTCTATCGACAATCTCGGTTCCGATCCCAACTTACCTACCAGGTCGCTAGATATAAAGGAATGGGATGCCTTGTTATCAACAAAACTAGGACATAAGCATCATAAATAGAAAGCATACCTCAAATAATGACGCCCTTTCCCTTCTCCGCCGCAGTTGGGGCATTCGACGAAGAAGGAACAGCGTTGATAGCATATGCTTTCACAATCTGCTTCTCTTTAGGGGGTTGCGGGCAATAATCCTTGTGATGTCCCACTTGGCCGCAATTGAAGCACTTCCTTTCCCCAGACTTTTCCTGACAGTCTCTAGCATAGTGGCCCTTTTTGCCACAACTAAAGCACTCTTTATCTTTCTTGTCCTTCTTTTTCTGACCACCCTTGGTCTGATCCTGTTTTCTCTTATTCTGAGACTCCTTCTTACCTCCACCGCTTACTTGCGGCTTTGGTTCCTCTATAGATGCAATAGCAACATCGGCCTTTGACTTAGGGTATAGACTCTCCGATCTCAATGCTTTCCCCACTACAGACTCGAATGTCTCGTCGATGTGGTTTATCAGCCTTTCCCCTAAGTACTCATCTAAGCCGGTTATGAACTTCTCGTTCTTCTTCTCGGCCGTGTTGATAAGATATAATTCATACTTTGATAAAGTATCGAACTCAGCAATATATTCCGAGACTGCCCTACCATTCTGCTTAAGCTCCAAAAATTTCCTAAACAATTTAGATTTGTGAGCAGCTGGAATGAGCTTTTCGCTGAAACGAGTCATAAACTGATTCCAAGTAACTTGATCTTCAGGAGTAGCTGCTTTAATAGCATTCCATCAATTCATAGCTCGTCCTTGAAGCTGACGCGATCCTAACTTTCTCTTCATGGCATCGTCGATCCCTAAGTCCTCGAAGATGTGCTCACAACTATCCAACCAATTTTGAATATCTGTAGCCGACTCCGTTCCATGGAACGGTTTCCCACCAAGACTAGTGTAGTCCTTACAAAGCTTGGCGAAATCGGCTCTGGGCGCGTGCACCGCTGCACCACCACCATTTGCAGCATTGGGAAATGCTCCTTGAACATTTCTAAGCATCTCTCTCATGAAGTCAGTGAATATCGTCCTCATATCAGGAGCATTCCCATTATTAGCTCCTCTACCAGTACTCCTAGTATATCGGCTCATCGTTCAATCTTTAAGGAGAAAACGATTAACCATCTCTTTAGTGATGCCAGTGCAATGCGACTTCATCCTTAAATATACTAATAGTCTATATATAACTTTTGAAAACCAAAATATAACAAATACGCGCTCTCATATACGTACTATCTCTCCCTGGTGTCTTCCCTAGGTTAACTACGCAACCTAGAGCTCTGATACCAAATGTGACGGCCCGCCCCGCACCAGCCGACAATTCTAATGAAAGTGCGTTGTGCCGATGTCCAACCAGCACGGGACGGTCGCCAAAGAAAGGAAAGAAGGGAATTTGAACTAGCAAGGAACCTGTAGAATGTCTCACAATGCATGGAATAAAATATAATAATAACATACTTGACATAAAACAGGCGAGACAGTGCATAAGCTGAAAACTAAATCATGATAGCAGCGGAAAATTCAAAATATAGCTTATGTTCCACATCATCATTATTACAACTTTTCAAACTGTCTCTAAAGAAAAAATAAGAAAGGTACACTACTAATGCCCAAAGTAGTGACCAGCATCGACACATGGAGAATATATAGAGAATAGTACGTGTAAGCCTCCTTCTCGTCTCCGGACAGCTACTCGTGCACAACCAGTTAACCTATCTCTAGTCTGCCCGTTTAAGAGCACGCAGAGTAATAAGAAGAGACATAAAACTCTGGGTCAGACAAAAGTTTGGTATGAGCGATAAGCAACAAAACAGAACAATAAAAGGTATAATCCAATCATACCTGAACCTGGATCTGCAACCAAAGAGTTAGCACAACAAGATGTACAGTACTCTAAGGTAACACTAACATAAAATGTAAATGGGGGTGGGGTCATGGTGGTAGCAAACATCAAACATAGCAATCATCCTCATATCTCTCACTCAGTGCGTAAAGCATACGATTCTACCACTTTGATCACCCAATTCTTTGCTACGATCACTCTGCCCCATGGAGTCACAACGGCCCCACTGCACTGATCCATAGCCACTAATCCATCTCTCAGTGGTGAGTCAAAGCTATAGGTATCGATAACCCCTTAGCACACGTCCTGCAGCAAAGTCCAATCATGAAGTCAACTCGTTGGTTCCCATCTAGATCCTGAGTTCTGACTTCTAATTTGAACTATCTTTGCATCTCGAGTTTTGGTCATCATCATCTCGGTTCGACCTCCATTCGGTTCGTGATCATCATACAAGTTCGGGTCCTCCATCGGTTCGTGAGTAGCTCCGGTTCGTTGCCTCCAAGTGGTTTGGGTCGTGGTCACCGATCCGACTCGGATCGGACTACTCCATATGGTTGGGTCGTGGTAACCCCATCGGTTCGGGTCGGATTTGTCTACTCAGGTTGTTCCGTGCACTTCCTCTTTTGGCGGTTTGGTTTGGAATAGCACCCTGATTCGGATCGTGACACTCTACTGGGATCGGTTCGTGATGCCCTTCCTCTAGCAGTTTGGATCGTGAGCTTCTGGTCGGTTTGGAGCTTCTAGTTCGTGGGCTCCTTTCCAACAACTATTTTACACCACACGACGGCGTTTTCGACCATTTTAATCGTTCTAAACAATTACAAAACATTCCAAACAGTCATAGCAACATGTATAGTCATCCACAAACATCAAAACAACAAACAATCATGATAATATATATCAAACAAACCCAAAAACCCATGTTTTCCCTTCAATCATGTTTAAGTATAACTAATGATAGGGTTAGCAAAACTTAACCAAATTAAACCAAATTTCTAACAGAGGCCTAAAAAAATATTTCGAAATTTATAAATATTTTCCATAATTTAAGCATGTATAAATTCACTAATCATCACTAATTACCCTTAATTAACCTTAATTAGTGTAAAAACAATGCTAATCACTCACCTTGGCCACAAATAAACTTAGATCTAAAACTTTTGGACAAAATGGTTCGGATTCCAATACACTCCAGTAGTTCTACCTCGATTCTTGTAATAATCCGCTTTGATTTGATGTAGATTTGGCTTAATTAGCGATTAGAAGATGATTTGGGGTGTTTTAGCAAGTGTAGGCCATTGTTAGGGTTCAAAGGTTGTAAGTGGCGGCTAAGAAATGAAATAAAAACTGATTTACTAACTCATCTCAGCCCTCCCATAACCCTAATCCCGAAATGGGTTATGGGCCCTCTTGCAAATCACCCTAATTAGGCCCGGTTAATCTGTTTTTCACCTTCTAAACCTTGTTTCAACCATATCTCTCAAACGGTGAGTCCGTTTTTCACATATGACCACTCTACGAAAAGGTAAACCATCATCCAGATCTAATGGAAGTGGTTTCAGATCAAAACTCCTTACAAATCAAAAGTTATGGCCGAAACAAGATCAGCTAGGGGCAAAACGGTCATTTAAAAATCGGCAAAAATCATGAACATAGGAAATGACCCCAATAGTCGTCTCCCAAAGTTACATGGCTATACGACTTCGTATGTGAAAGAAATAAATATTCTACGATCCTTCGATGCGTAGAATGTGGGTCGTTACAAGTAAGTTCCGTATCACAATTATAGAAACATAGCGAATCAGCTATCAATTCCCTTGACTCATGGAAATCAATTTGGCTGCCTTTGTTTCCATCTCTACTTACTGTATCTAATTTGGATAGAAGTTATTTCCTACTATAGTTTTGTCCAACTGTTTATTTTATTTCTATGTATAATTGGTTATGCTTTAGCCTCAATAATATTTTTCCTCATGTAATCTCTAATAGAAACTAATCAACAAATGTTGAAATTCTACTAATATCATGAACTTTTAACCATTGTAGATAAATGGCATGCATTTCTAATATGTTCTGCATAAACAGACCATGGAAAGGAAAGTGAAATTGAAATTAACTAAATTACGGAAAGTTCATTTGCATAAAGCATACACAGAAGATGGGATATTGAATAAAAGTAAGCTTGCAAAAGGCAAAAATAATTACCCAAAAACTGGAGTTTACAAATGAATGTTTGTAATTAGCGACCTGAATAGAAGTAAAGTAAAAATTACAGAAGTAGACACTACAACAAAAAAGTCCTTTCACAGCGTTTGAAAAACGCTATAATAGCCTGCTATAGCGTTTCAGAGAACGCTGCGTAACGACATGCTATGGTAGACCTTCAGTTTTAAATAGCATTAACAAAAACGCTATGGAAAATAAATATCCTATAGCGTTTTATATTTTTGTTAGCGTTTGTTAACATATTTGCAATATGTTTCTATTGCGTTTTCATATCTCTGCTATAGCGTTTGCAGAGTTAGTTCTATAGCGTTTTCGTTGTTGTATTAGCGTTTGTAAGGTTAGTTTCTATAGCGTGTTCACAGCTCTGTTATAGCGTTTATAGAGTTAGTTTCTATAGTGTTTATCTCATCCATAGCGTTTTTAAAACGCTATAACATATATATGTATTCTTCTATAGATTTTACCTGCCATTTCAAGTTTTTTCATTCACATATATAATATAATTTTCATTCACATATATAATATAATTTTCATTCACATATAAATATATAACATAGTTTTACGAGCAACAAACATATAAATTATAACAAAATATTTCATACATCATTCAGATAACTTTACACATTTCCAAATTTTGTATTTCATACATATCATTCAAACAACACATCTAAACATTAAATTTCATACATATTATTTTATCATCTATTTTATGTCCATACAAAATATATCATACATATTGCCTTATCACCCTTAACAAAAAGTGATTCATCATTAAATTCAGCAACTCCAACTACTTTCTTAATCCCATTTATCCAACACAGCTGAAACATCACACCAATGGTGATCTTCATATTCCAATAAAGTAAATAAGAGATGCTTACTAGTTTCAATAGACTTGGAGAGATGGGAGCAACCAAGGCATCCAATAAAGCTGCCATTGGATTGGACGAACTAGAAACTACAGCCTCACCAAGAACACTTGAGATTGGACGCCCAGACTTGGAACATATTGACTGTGATGAGAGATTAGCCAACAAGGCATTATGAACTAGAACATAATCTGCTATCTAGAGATGGTAGGAAGAATCAGTTAGATTAGCTACAGAGGAGCTAACATAAAAATGTTGGAAAATGCTCTAATATATACTTTACTTGGATTAGTAGGATCAACAAAAGAAAATGGATGAACCTTTTTGCCTCCATCACCCATATAAGCAGGCATGAAAGCATGTTGTTTGGGAGGAATATCATCAACCTATACAATAACAAGCACTGATTAAATAAATAGATTATACGAAGATTGAACTTAAAAAAGAGGGTTATCCCTTGATACAATGCTCATTAACAATAAATTTTAATTTCAATGGATTTCTGTTGTTATTATTTTGGTGATTAATAATAAAAATCTTAGCTTGTCTAATAATTATAATGTACAAATCAATACATATGTAGTGTGGTTTTCATGGCAAAATCGGTAGGTCGAGAAACACATCATCAATAAATATAAATGTCCCAGCTTCCAACAATCATCATAAGTCTAAAATCCAATTAAATATTGCTCCATTTTTCTTATAAAAAAGACGTAGCAAAGCAATGTTATAGGTTTTAAAGAAGTGTTCATTAAGAGTTTGTCGATATTATATCCAGGTTAGCATGCCTATTTACATGATATTTGCACTGAGACAAGCAACAAAGTTGTCTTCTTATGGCTGCACCAACAAGTGCATATTACATACCAAACAATGACAATAGCTAAACTCATTAATACAAATTCAAGGAACAAACATAACAACCAGTTAAAACATAACAACCAGTTCATTAAACTATGGTCCAGGTATTGATCCAATGAGTATTACAAAATACTAACATATCTCAAGTGTGAGTCAATACATGAAAAAGAAATGACAAAAAACTGTACCTTTGAGTCTTTTGAATCTAGTTTTGCACTGTGGACAAACTTGATTCCCCTCTTTCCTTTCATAATCATAACAATCTTTACAAACAGGAAAAGCATACTCGTTGCAAGTAACAAACAACTCCCCATCTGTAGTATAGCCAACATCATCTCCACATATTTAAAGATTTACCCACTCTCTTGCTTCTAGCCTTCCTCTGCAATAACACAAAATCATATGTTTTTTTTAACAAATCAACATTATCAGGCCGAATTAATCGTACATCAGGAATGAACAAGTCAACACTATCACTCCAATATTGTGACTTACTCTCGTTCTCAAAGATATTCTTTATTGCTTCTTGTATTTTAATCATAATAAAAAAGCACTAAATACAAGCAAATATTTTGTATGTTTGATTTTCGATCGTGAAAGAAAAGAAAATTAATGAAAAAATTAATAAATGGTCACCTGAAATGCTAGAATAAGAGGGATGAAGAGCTTCCCTCTACTATCAAGATTTGGACTGTCAACCACTTTCAATTAATCTAAGATATATTTTCCACCACTGATAATTATGTATATGATTGTCTGAACCAAGTTTGGTATCCATGGAATGCCATTTGGAAGAACCTGTAGTAAATGACTATTATAAGAGTACATGTGACAACATGTTTTACATAAAGAAAAGTAGAAGAAAAAAATGTTTTGCTCGATGCATTATATATATATATATATATATATATATATATGAAAATGAATTGTAAATATTGTACAATAAGTGAGTACTAGCATAGTGGCCATAAGCAAAGCAGTTTTCAGCATCCTCTTTCTCGCTAATGAGCTGCTCACTATTATTGAGCTGCTTGGGGGTGGAGGAGCATACGGCTAGTACAAGTACTGATATCACTACTACTGTAAGCAATAATGTCCTGTAAAGTGATGCTTGGGCCAGTGCCTTTAAAGAATAGAATTTCTACAAGTACCATCGCAGTAATACACATCTAAAAAAGAACCAAGAAAAGCACCTTAATTAGTAATAATGAGATTGTCTGTTATTTCATTTTAACACAAAATCCCCAAGTATTTCATTTTAAAAATGCATGTACAGATCGCATGACAACTGGAAACGTCCGTTATAAGCAAAAAGCATATACACTAAACAAGTAGTACAGTGTTGTCAATAGATAACAAATAGCGCAAGGCTTGAGCTATGCGCTATAATGTTTTTTTTACTGATTGAATTATCATGCATAACTGATATTTACTACTTTTATTGCAGATTTTGTGCCATATCCAAGACGTCCTAGGGTCCAAATGCAATGCTAGCAGATTTTGTGCAAAATTTTTGATAGGAAAGGAAAAAGATAATTGTGCAAATGGATTTACATCATGCTAAAACTGCATGACAAATTCATGCTAAAACTGCATGATTGCAGACAGGGAGCATGAATTTGTCATACACTCAGTCGGAGTTGCACAGTGGAAAACCTCCCTGTTTATTCTATGAATTTGTCTGCAAAATGGATTTTACAAAAATGGGGAGCTTGCAGAAAGCCTCCCTTTTTATTCTATAACAGGAAACAATCATGTAATATGTAAACCAAAGGAATTCATGCTCCCTGTTGGAGTAGCAGTACTGGCACCCGTATTTACATCATGCTAAAACTGCATGACAAATTCGTGCTCCCTGTCTGCAATCATATAGTGGAGTTTTCCTAACGATTCCCTACCATACACATTTACAAGTTATGACGTACCTGAAAGGTCCCATAGGCATACCAAATTTTGTGCAAGCTTTGTCTATTTTGTACACGTCTAAACCATGGTCAACAAATAAGAGTGCCGACTGAGTGTAAGGAAAGAACATTCCGTTAACTGCAAACCCAGTACAATTGCCAACAACAATTGAAGTTTTATGGATCTTCTTTCCAACGTCCAACAAATCAACCACAACTTGTGGAGAAATCTTATAGGTATGGACTATTTCCAGAAGTGGCATGATATGAGCAGGACTAGAAAAAAGAAAAATGAGATGTTATTAAGTAGGGTAAAGTCAACAAGATGTATTGTTGTAATTAGTTTTAAACTTCTCAACTTCAAATAACAATTAAATAAAAAAAGTTTGGATATGATTTTATGTTCACAAAAGTATATATCATGAAAATGTCCCAAAAAAAAAATCACTTCAAAATTTGTGTTTACACCAAATATATTGCCGACACTAAGAAAATACGCACAGAACAAAATAAAAAGCATAAGCTTTCAGGCAACTCGGCCATGTGGAATGTCGTCTCAGAAAGTGTTAATGTATAAAAAGATGTCTACCTGAAGAAATGAGCACTAACAATGTGATCCTGAGACCTAGTTTTTTCTCCAATTAAATTCAGGTCTATTGCTGAAGTGTTAGTGGCAAGAATGCAATGTGGTGAGAAGTATTTTTCCAGTTCAACAAATATTTCTTGCTTCAAAGTCACATTCTCTATAACCGCCTGGTTTTCTTGCTTCAAAGGCATCTGCTTCCTGCCAAAATCAGTAATACACGTTCAGGAAAGATAAAATACTAGTTTTATCTACTGAAACCAAAACGATGCAATCTCGACATATCCAACTAGTATCGAAAAATGTTTTAGTTCTGTAACTTAATCTAAAGTGCAGATATATACTCCAATCAAACTGTTCATCAGTGTATTATTACATTAAACTCCTTCCTGCCCCTAAAACTTCCAATTAAGTTTTTAAAAGAGTTAAATTTGATAAGTTATAACCATGGATCCACGGCTGTAAGCAATACTAGTTAGTAGATAATTTTAAGACAAACATAAACAACATAAATTTCTAGTATCTAAGCAAAGCATCTCACTGAGGTTGTGATAGCATTAGATACCTATTAGTCCAGTCGAAAATTGCAATAAATTTAACTTACTGTAGAATCTTAAGAAATGGAAAATATTTCCTATAAGGTATTGTTGTAATTCACAGCAAAAATGATAAATTCTAAAAACTAGTAACGACGACAAATCATATCATATGTTTATATGTGTGAACCAGTGGCACACGGCAATATAAGTAACAAGCAAAAGGCAATTCTGCAAATAACACATGAATACCAATATTAGTATCTAACCTGAGACTATGCCTGCTTCTATAACATCCATACAAACTAATGGATGCTGCAGATTGGCAGCCTGTTTCCTTGCCTGGGTTCTTGCAAAATTTAAAATTTCCCTTGCTTCTCTGAGAGGCTCTATTTTATCTGTTCTATAAAGGTTTCTGATCCATGGTTTTCTACATTCAACTATGTCCAAAGCCTACTTCCGAGCAGTAATAACTAGCTTGTTAGGTGATACTATGTCATCAACAAGACCCAAAGAATGAGCTTCATCTCCTTTGATTGGTTTGGACATCTACATTAACAGCTAAAGACATAAGAAACAAAAATTCATTAAAATCAAATGCCTGTAACAACAATTGCTCATTTTACTAGTATCGTTCCAAGAGCTTTAGTAAGGCCGACAAGTCGTGGTAATATTTGTATTCCTAAAGGGGAAAAAAATTAGTTAATTATAAAGGATTCGCAGTCCTTGAAAAATAACAAGTTGACATACACAAGATGACAAGCTATACAAAATAAATTGAGCTTAGATGTCTAGAAAGAATTGATAGATATATTTTTATTAAACATAAAGAAGGTAGATTGGTGTTAATATATGGGAAAGGATAAAAACTAAAAATGATACCATGCATGAGTTCAATTATTCTGTACCGAACTTAATATAGGATCAACTAAACCAATTCAGGCACACATCAAATAATAACGAAGTCCAATAGTGTTTGGATATCAATCTAATGTCAAACATAAATAGATCATAAGTATCTAATGGCAAACCCAAATATTACACTTTCCATATAATAAATTCTAAAAGATCATTCATAAATCACAATTAATCAATACTAGAAAAGGTGTTTGCATTAATCAAATTTGGCAGTGGTACATGAGCCACTTTTTTTGTTGTTTCTCACTGAAGAATTCTGTCAACTAACGGTAACATTAATGTTACCAAATCATACATGCTAACGTAAAGTAAGCGTACCTCCAAAGCCAGGAATGATTCCAAGTTGAAGCTGTGGAAAACCAAATTGTGCATTTGATGTTGATATACGACTATGGCATGCCTTATAATGTAGAAGATTAGAGTATAATGAAAAAATTGATAGCAAAAAAGTCCATGTACAATCAAACATACCATTGCAACCTCTAGCCCACCGCCAAGAGCTAGGCCATCGATCACTGCTACTGATGGCTTCTTTGCCCCTGATATGCACAAAAATTATCGCAGTAGGAAAGGTAGATAATATAGACTAAGGTTGAAAGACAATTAACAGGAAAGAGGGAAAAAGGAAGAAGAGAAATCTATAGAATCACAAATATCTACTTTCTAATGTATCGGTGATGATATCAATTGAAATGAACTCCACCTTTGGTTGTTCCACTAGTTTTGAGTAACAAGAAGATTCATTAACTAAAAGTCAGAATGGTTCAGATGTGAAGGTGTAAAAAAAAAATATAGCTGTAACTTTTGCCCCCTTGAATACTACCAAACGCGTTGATATCAAAACCACCTGAAAATTTTCATTTATCGTCTGCCAAATCATACATTGTTTTAGAACTATTGCTATAAAAATAAGTTAACAAATAGTGAAAACATAATAGAAAAAATAGTTACCTGTAAGAACTATGGCTTTTACATCATTTCTCCTCAACGCTTCTTCATACCTATCTTTGAGGCTTTGCAATACTGTCACGAAATGTAAAAAATGGACATTTTACCAAGAGTATATCTCTACCATTTATTGTTGAAGCTTTCTCAATTTCAACCGCTGCTCGAACTCTTTTAGTTGAACTGTCAATGAAATGTTTACTTCAGCTATTTTTAAGTTTGTTGCCGTCGTACTTAAGCTGATATTTAACTACTACTTAAATGAAAGCCAAACACTCTTAATATTATAATACATTTTCAATATGTGGATCATGAAACATCTAAGTAATAAAGGCAACTCGCTTCATACACTCACACTCCATGCAAACACATGCACACGTGTTCGTACATACAGAACACACACACTCGAGACATGCATACCAACATAGCGTGGACGCTACACTATATCTGTCACAGACAAATATGTATAACACACAATGCAATCAAAAATGAAGGGTTCAGATAAATAAGAGGAAGGACTCTTAGTCATGGCCCTTCAAACAATAGGTGCAGAACTAATATTTGAAGTACAACTAATTTCTTAGTTATATGGTTTAGACATAAATAAAATCAGAATTATTAAAGAGCCAAGAAGATTTTAAGGCTGGAATAAAAATGCAAAAGCTTACATAATGCGTTGTTCTTGCAATATCTGGGCTGCAGATTTTACAGTGAATTCTTTCTTTGCTTAAGTACAGTCCCACTTTCCTCTGCTTTATGTTCTATTTTGACTATTGTATCTTCTTTGCAAACTTCAGTTCTTATTTCGAAGTCGAGAGCAGGGGAAATAACTTCACAGTTTGTGACAATTAAGGCCCTAAAAATTGCATAACTAATCATATACAACACAGTCTGCAAACCAAACGGACTTGAAACTTATATGAGATAAGATAAATTACTTGTTAGGTTGGTTAGGCACATAATTGCAAGTATTATCAAGCATACGAATGGGTCCCAAAATTTGCAAGTTTCCTGATTGAACTTCAGGAGCGAAATGAGATGGAAGCATTGCCTTGAGCTTTTTCTTTCCATCTCTAGCCATAAATCTGCAAATTAATACAACCACTATGTTATATCTCAACATTGAGATTAATCAATGAATATCATTAGAATGACATTAACATGTCAAATATAAAGTGATAAAAGACCTTACATGGTGAAATGTCTAACTAAATATATAAAACCTTAGGAAATACAATTAATGTAATGACATGACAGACAATCTCAATTTTTCATGATTTTTAGTTTGTTGTTAGTCACATCACTGTGTGTATTCACAATGGCGCAAGAGATTATATGATGACAAGGATTAAGACAAGCATATTGTATTATAAATACAAAACCATCTAAAAGCAGACAAGCATATTGTATTCACAATGGCGCAAGAGATTATATGATGACAAAGATTATTTGATGTTGATATAAGAATTATCAACACAACTGAAATACAAAAACATCTCAAAGCAGTCAAAAGCGATGGAAAAAACAAAAAAACTTCTAAACAAAGCCTAAAATTTCACAATAGCTACCACCTTCTCCATTCAAAAGCAATAGAAAACGACTTCCACTGCTCTACCATCCTCTACATTCAGAACACATCAGCTCTTCCCAGCAACATCCACTTCTTCTACGAACCTTCTACAGACCCGACAACTTGCCACTGTGAAAGATCATAGCCAAAACCAACACACAGTTCAACATACATACCTCCAGCCTCCACATACAACTTGATGTCAAACCCACAAGTCTCCATTGTAAGCACCTTCACCAAACTCTAACCTACTCTCCCCTACTCACGTCACTGCCAGGCTGCCACTCCACATACAAACCCAAACCACCGCGTTCAATCACTTCATCCTCTTCTCAGCATTTGAATCGCTCCATCCCCCCCCCAACAAGCAACAATAGACAGCACTTCACCACTTTAGCCGATACCACTTCCAGTCCTCCACAATTACCTTCAACCATTTGCAACACTGCTGCCAACCACCTCTCTTATCATCCATTACTAACCCACTGCCACTGCCCTTATCCAAAACCGCTCCGCTCAACCTACCACACTGCTAAGAACAAAACTTCCCTTCTAAAATCACAATCCACTAATACCTCTGCCAACAACCCATAGCACCTATGCCCTACTACCATTCAATCAATCACCCAAACTGAGATCAAACCCATCTTCATCACCATCACCTTTGATTTCAATCAAAGACTAAACCAAAATCGCAATCTATCAACCCACCATGACCCCGATTCTGAACAACACTTCCCACATCTCAACCACAAACCAGAGCTCACCATCTCCTTCTTCTTCTTGATAGAACCTCAAATCAACCTCCTAATCATCGATCTTCACACGATGCCTGCACCCAGCCTCATCCATGCCCCAATCTCCATACTCGATTTTGTTATGCAACTCATATATTATTGAAAAGAGAAATAGATGCAGTAAATAGATGATGCAGAGGTTTATGTGGTTTAGATTTTTAGATTCTTACATCCACGTTGTAACCAAGAATTCATTCATTAGTTTCATTGATACATGTAAGTTTGTTGCTGACAATCTCAAATTTTCTGTCTTTTTACTTGTATCTTATTGCACAAAATATTAATTAAAAATACTTCGTATCAATAACCATCATATTTGTATCACTTGGCACACAAGGAAAAAAGGCACACAAACTCAAAACATAACGCATGTTAGCTTCTCCAAGACAACAAATGACTTCAGACACTAAAGTGAAACTACACACAAATAAAAGGCTCAAAGACACACAGGTTAGCAGCAAAACCCCTTTCTGGCATAAGAATATATATAAATACATTTAATTGAGCTAAAAATATAAAATAGTATGTCTAAGGAGTCTTTGTATTATAAAAAGTCATCCAATTGTTAATTGCACAAACAAAAGTAATAATTCACTAAAATAATATCAGTAGCTACATAAATAAATAATTTATTTATCTTTTGCATAAATTATGTATTCATACCTCTCAGCAAGTTCAAACCCATGCTTGGTTTGGGGATCGGGGTGGACTGTGTGAGAGACAACTTATGGCATCGATCGACCTTTGAGAATTTGCTAAAAAACACTAGTAGCTACATAAATAAATAATTTATCAATATTTTAGGAAAATTATATACTCATACCTCTCAGCAAGTCTAAACCGGAGATGTTAGGTTTAGAGATCGGGATCGACTGTGTGAAAGAAAACCTGTGGCATCGACCGAACTTTAGATTGGCGGTTAGGGTTACACTATCGACATTTTTAGAGATGATGATGGTGGTGTTAATGTTCCTGGAGGCGATGAATTAAAAAGATTAAAGTGGAGTGAACACGAATTTCTAGAGGAAGCGAGAAATGAATACGTGATTTTTAATTTTCCGCACAAATTTTATTTCACTCCCGCCTTTCTCATGAATAGCGTTGACTCAGCAAATAAAATAGCGGCTGAAATCCTATCTTGTATATGTACGAAAGATTAAAGGCGGGAACGCTATACCTGAATGCTATCTAACGTACAATTTGTTGTAGTGAGATTGAAAACATATGATGTGTGTGAACAAATGTGGAGGGTGTTCGGTTTAAATTATCGACCTGCATGCCAATTTTTACAGCCACCGGATATCTAGCTTATAAAACAAATCTCTACCGTCCTTTGCACCCTGTTTATCTACCAAGGGATATTATTATGTACATGCATCCGTGTTAATAAATAGCACTATTAAAGGCAAATTCTAGCTTCTTATGGAACATATGATGAAAAAGCCTCCATACTTAAATCTATTGTATAATTTGTATTTATTTTGTATAGAATTGTAAGTTTATTTACTGCACTATGTTCTACCCCGGTTTGTGTATGTAGCGACAAGAAAATGATTTAAGATGAAGATCTCTTTTATAATACACTTTTATTTGTTTATAATATGGAAAAAGAATTCATAACTTTACACGAGAGCTTCTTCAAATTGATGACCACCTACATCTCTCTAAAAAGGACACAACATAATGCTTTCATAAAAGGCATAAGATAGGAGTGGTAGCTTTGTGATAAAACAAAAAGCATGATGTATCAATGTCCTGAACTTAATTTTTAAATTTATGCATCTATCTCAATTGAATATATATGATTAAGCACCGATCACCTTTAGTAATACGATGAATCCCCAGGTTCAAGTCTTTTAATTGCGTTAGTATGCTCCTCATTTTTGCTATACTTAGGTAACTTCACTATGTAGTGTTGTCGCATAATAGTTGTTGTGCCTATTTCCTAATTACTGCTCTAAGTTGACTAGCTTTATATTTTTCCTTCCTTACCCCTACACTGGCACATAATTGTTATTGTGATATAGAGGGCATCAACATTTGTTTTGCTATTACACTACAGTTACAATGTAACCATTATAGTTTATAGTTAAATTTGAACTTATGTTGCACATTATGTTTTGCACATTATGTACTAGCATAGAATGACAGTGTTGATCCTCCCTCTAAGTGTTCAGCTAATGGTAGAGCTTTGTGACAAACATAATAATATTTAACCTTTTCTTCTTTTGAAACTATGATTACTTAAAATGTCTTAATATAAACTGTATTGTGGACATATTCTGACATATGTATTGTTATGCGCATGTCCAAATATATCTAATTTTTCCTTTGTTTTATGTATGCATCTTCCTTGAAATAACTTGGACTTTTACTATATAATTTTTTTCAGCTATGTATGCATCAAAAGTGCAATGATGTTGTCCTTTACATAATTTGTACTCCAATATTTATAAATATGTCCATCGCACTGATGTTATAAATCAGCATGGATTGTTATTATTTTAAACGAAAGGGGATGACAATTATATTCTGCTGGAGTAAAACATCTTGAGGAACATTAGGCAACAAATTTCGTATTTCGTTTTACTACAAACAAGTAGATTTAAATATTTTGCAAAAATAAAATGCACCGTGACCTGTGTGCGTAGCACGGGTTCGCACTAGTTAATAAGTAATTCTACATAATTATGAAGTAAAATTTATTATCTAGTATCTAAAATTTAATAACTATAATTGATAATTATGTTTAATATGTATTAATTCAAAAAATTAATACTTTTGTATTTTCTAAAATAAATATTAAGTTTAAATATAAATTTTTGAAGTTTTCATAATTTAGAAATAAGTGTAAAATTTTATAAAATGTTCAAAATAAAATTGTATTAACTTTTATTGACTAGTAATTGCTACTAAATAATTGAACACTAACAATACATATTAAATAATTTCTACTAATAATAACTAATTAATAATAAAAATAATATTCAAAATTTCAAAGAATTCAAAAACTTTAAAAAGTTTTAAAATCTAAAAAACATAGATATTACATTGCAAATTATTACTTCCATGAGTTACTCATGACAATTATAATATTATTACATATTAATAGTTTGAAATACAAGTACAATACTAGTTTTTATATTGTATGTTGCAAATAACATTTAACAATTAATATTCTAAATTTATGATATATAAAAATGGTGCTTATTTAATAATTGATAAATAGTATTAAATAATAAATAATTATTTGTTAAGAGTGGTATTTAATATTTAACATCAGTAATCAATAAGAAATATTTGATAATTGTTTTCTATGAAAAGTAGTATCTAATGAAAAGTTACAAGTTTGCGACTTAGCAACTTGCTTAACACAAATAAATGTTTTCTTCAATCTGAATACCCAAGATTTTGACTAAAAAAAGACTTCAACCCAAATTTTTGCCCTCTTCCCTCTTTAATTTCATTTCCCGCTTCAATATTGAACTTTAAATTACAAATACTTATGAAATTCTCTGCCACATTAGTACATCATCCTTATCGGGCCCATTGCCAAAATTATCCGCATCCACATCCCATCTTAACTTAACCCTAGCCCCAAAATCTAAAACATCCCCCAGAATTCCTACTATTGCAACCACCTGCTTCTTCAAGATTTTTACGATTCCTGTTACGGCGGAGCCTATGGAGACGAGGAAGTATGAGATCTGCACCTACCCGTAACTTCTCTACTTTTGAACCTTTTCTTCAATGTATCCGAGTTCCTCTCCGTTAATCTAGTGCCTATGGAGGCAAGTCGTATTTCGGTTGTGGATCGATAGTTTCGACGTGCTGGTTTATACTCTATGCTGGTGAGTTTCGGTTGTTTTGGTCTTGTACTTGGTTGTCTATAGGTGGTTTCTCTTTGAAGTTATCTATTTGTTGGGTAACTGGTTTTTTTTTGGAGAGTGTATCGCCTTGTTTTGATTTTTTTCCTACTTCCATTGTAGTCAATTTGCAGTTTGTTGTATTCTTGTGCTTGTCTAGGTAGTCCTTTTGGTGGTGTAGGTCTTTTGGGTGTTCAGCAAGTGGTTGATGTATCTTTTGCTCGGAGAAGGGCAGTAACTAGCGTGGTAAAGAAGCTTTGTGAGTGCATGGTGGGGTATATGTCATATGTGAGTTGTGAGTTCCATGTTATTGTGCCTGATCCATTTGAGTGAATAGTGGGTGAAATTTCTTGTAAGATTTTGCTCTTGTTGTTGTTAAGTTGTGTCATAGTGGAGCTCATTCTGCTATTGGTTGTTGGCTCTGCTAAATGTGTTGTCTTCTTTGTTTGGCAGTGTTTATGTGAATTACTCCTTTTGTGGAGTTTGTAAAAAAGAAATGAATAACAGCTTGAACTTCTTGTACATAGGAGGTGTTACTATCCAAACACCCACCTAATCTCGTTCTCGTTCTTGCAGAGAGAGATTTTCTTTTTCTTGGACAATTGCCTTATTAACCAGTGTTGGTTCCATCATTTATAAGGTAAATTCATTGAGTTTATATAAAGTATGTTGAAAATACTACCTTGCTACAGCCATGCTTTCATGATTTACCAATATTTTTGCAATTAGCTTAGAAGATAGTGATCAATTATCAGATGACTTGCTTTGCTATTGGCTTTCCAGTCCTCGACTTATTCAGGTATCCACTTTTCCTCACTTTGTCGATTTAGTATGTCCTTTAATTTTAGTTCCTTATTAAAGTTGTAAATTGGTTGTCTAGTACTCATTTCTTGCTTGCTATGATAAAACTAATCGTTTTGCATTACTGTTTTATTCGTTGCTGCAATCCACATGAAGTAGCTAGGTTGGAGATAACCATGGCCCAAATAGTTTATGATCTTATTAAAATATGAAGTGGCTGTGGTATGGAAAAAGCTGCAGATTGAGATGGACTAATTACCTGAGGCCTAATTTAAAAAGAGGATTGCTTTCAGATTCTGAGGAGAGACTGGTCATTGACCTTCATTCCCAACTTGGAAACAAGTACACTTATTCTTCTATGAAATTATTAACTATTTGGAAAGTTGAATTAGCAGTCAATTCATGCGTTTACACTTCAGTTTCTTCAACACGATTTCAATGTGTTGAATATTATTTTACTATATTCATTTAACGTTTCACTACATGTAATCCTATACAAAACAATGGGATCTAGCTGGATTTCAATAGATAAATTCCAGCAACTTTTTAAGCTACTAAACAGACAAAAATGCTACCAATGATTAGTATTGCCATCAAAATAGAACAGTCTATTTGGTAGTTCCTTATATATCCTGGGATCTATCCTCGTAACTGATCAAAACTTGAGTGCATATGTGTGTCATTGTGTGTGTATATGATATGAATATGTGAATATGCAGGTTGACTTTTTAATCCAAATATTCCATTGATTAATACATTGTAGATGGTCAAAATAGCATCTTAGTTATCGGGAAGAACCAATAACGAGATCAAGAATCACTGGAACACTCACATAAAGAAGAAGCTAAAGAAAATGGGAGTTGATCCTTTAACTCACAAACCCCTATCTTTGAGCCCGTAAAATGAACAAAAAGATTAAAAAGAAGAGGAAAACACAGGGAACGAAGAAATCAAGAATGTAGCAGTGAAAGAGATCGATAATGGCACTACAATTCAAGAATTTGAAGAATTTTACATATATGAGGTGCCTATGATACAACTTAATGTAGAGAGTGAAAAATGATTTATTTATAATTAATCCAACGTTGATTGTATGATATAATATTGGAACTATTTGATAGTCTCAGTTTTGTTTTGATAGATGGATGATTTGTGAATGCATATACATAAATATATATGGTTTTTTTTGTGTATTTCAAGTTTGTAAAAGCTTGCAAGTGACGTTTTTTAATATCAGTTACGTCTGTATATGCACGCTGAAGTACTTGTGTGTGTGTGTATGTGTGTATATATATTATAGGCAGGTTAGAAGGGAATAGTGATAGATTATCGACAAAAGATTTTTAAATAAAAATTATTTTGTCGTAAATCCCTTACTATCCTACAAGGGTTTACCGATGGATAATTATAAATAATAATTTCTAAATATATTTTTTTGTTGCTAAAACATAGGTAAATAAATTTTAAGTTAATTTAAAATTAAAATTTTCCTTTTTGTTAAATGACGGAAAATGGATGGAGAACTCTCGCTAAAATTCATCACAAAATTTTGACACAGATACCATCGCGATTTTTACCGACCACCGGATTCCATAGAAAATTTGTCGCTAAGCCCTATATAGCGATGAATTACCAGCGGATAACGCCACTGCTATTTGCGGTTTTTCTTGTAGTGAGTATTTCCTTTTGGAAATAGGTATTTGGATGAATTTTTATTTCTTCGATAGTTAAATTACCGACTATCGGAACTTTGGCCAATTAAATGTTAACGTTGTCAATATGGAGAGACCAGTTGGATTTATTATCCGGAACCACTCCGAATTGGCATACACATTGCAGATCAAATTATTTTGATGATAATCGATGACAGAGTGAAGTGCAAGAGTTTTTTCTGTTAATCCCAAACATAAATTACCTAAGATGGATTAATGGAGGTAGTGCCTTCAATTTCGTTTAGACCTAGAACGAACTTGTATGGATGAATGTTTGACATTGTATTTCCAATGATCACGTACGTTGAGTTTTTACAAATATACCGAGTTTAGTGATGGAGAAGGTAACTTCCCTTAGCTTAACACGCAGAGTGTATTTGTCCAAATAAATTAGTGATTGACGGTTCTGACAATGTGGCATTCAAAGTGAGTGAAATGGCCAAAAAGGTAATTGTAGCCTTAAGCCTCATCAACCGGGAAATGACAAAAATTGGGTAGGCAGCATGGCTATGTGGGTCGCACTCATTAGGGTATATTATCACCTGATCTGGAGAAGATTCATTTGCTTCTTACTCTATCACTGATGTATGCTTTCGGTAACGGTTGTTGATTACAACCGTTGGTGATAATACATTTGGTACACTCAAGCGAAATGAGTGTCCGGTCATGTGCAATCGGGTTGCAAGATGTTCTTATTGAACCCAGTGTATTCCTCTCTAGATATACACTATCGGAAGGTGGTTCCATACCTTATCATAGTTGGAAATCCATTACCCAATAAGCCCCCACATTTTTTTGATTGTATACTCTGTATATGGAGCGTGGGATGCAAGTTTTCTGCTAGATCGCTATTGATTTGATTAGACACTATTACAATATCAGAATAATGTTGATACAAAGAATGTTTTGGGTTATCATAAGATAAAAACCGTCCATGTTAATGTGTGGATCGGTCTTACGATTATCTTTTCTTTAAGAAGGATTTTCAAAGTAAATCAAGTGATTAGAGTTTACTCACATCAGTCCCAAGACTGACGCGTAGTTTATTTGTTTTGTTTTAACCTAAACTCTTGGGTGCCCAAATTTGTACGGGAAGTCAAGTAGTTTAGGTATTTATATATACACTTGGAGGAGCTTGGAGCAGCAAGCTTCATTGTTAGATATCTATTGGTTATTTCCGTTGTGATGTGTTGTGTTATACTTTGATGATGGTATGTACATATGGTATATAATTCTGTATTTAAAAGCTGTTATATATATTATATTTTTTTCCGCTACAATATGAGATTCTGTGTTGTTATTTCTGTTCTTTTATCTTTTTCTTCTTTACCAACAACGATTTTTATTCCTGTGCTATTTGCATTGGGCGTGTGGTGTATTTAGTCAACTCAAAAAGCACGAATTTGCGAGCCTTTTACAGTTGGTATCAAAGCTTAGGTTGAGCTAACACCCAGCCTTTGGTGGGGATTATTCATTAGAGATAGGGTCAGTAGTACCCCAGAATGAGTTTGAGTGTATATTTATGAGAGCGCGTATTTGTTAGTTGGTATAAAGACTGTTTATATTATGTTGATTGGTTTGGCAAGTTATTTATGAATTTTGGGCGATACAGGAAGTACAGCTGTATCGATATTCTAAACACTTGAGCAGAGCTATTCGACACAATATTGTTTAAAAGTGGGTAAATGAAATATTTTTTTCCAAAATTATATTTTGATATAAAAGAAATAATTTTCTGAAATTATGAATGTGTTGGTTATTATTATAATCAAATGAGATTATAAAATTGGAATGGTTATATATAACCAAATATAATTTGTATAAGAATGATATATACAAATAAGATGAACTAAAATTGGATTCAAACCAGAATTTGGAATTTAAAGCCCGGGAAGTTGGAAAAATATTTTCTAAAGTATATTAAAATAATACAGCTTTGTTTTGGAAGGATTTTTGAATAAAAATCATTTTAGATGGATTTTCATAGTGATAAAGCATTGAACTCACTTCAGTAGTTGGAAAATAATTCTGATGATGATTGCAGCATCATTAGTGTTTATTTTTGAGTTTTTTTAACAGAAAAAGGAAACATATAACAAAAGGGAGAATCAAGTCATTCTCCAACGGCTCACTAAAATAGATTTGTAGGAAATATCTACAAATACTGTGGCATACACAAAATATAAAATAACGAAAAACAACAGAGCATCACTCCCGAAACCCAACCACTCCAACAAGAGCAAGAAGCGCCAAACCATCCAAAGCCACTCGCATAGCCCACCCCAAAAAGCATGACCTCGGCTGAAATAGACCATTAGCTCCAAGCACAGCAAGAACCAACTAATAAAAGCTAATGCTGCAGCACTCCGGCTTGAGCCCAGTTCTTCAGCTACGAAATTGTTGTAGCCACATCAAGCCAAATGGAAAGGAACCGTAAGTGAGAACCAGCCCAGCACCTGCAATACTAGTACACCATATGAGATAAAAGGAGGGAGGTATAAATGTCAAAAAGAGACAACAATAGCCCACACACTTATTAACTACCGAATCAACCAATCCCGGCACGAGGAGGAAGCAAACGGGTCGAAACATCAAAAGAATGAGCCAAGCCCGTCGAATGGGAGCTAATAGCTCCCCTGAAAGGCCTACCATGAAAAGCTAGAAATACTTCGTTCCTAACCTTTCAGATAATGGAAGGAGGATCCATAGGAGCCTCATCATAGCTGTGCTGTTAAAGCGCTTAGCGGATCCAATGCGGAGGAAGTACAAAAAGTTGCGGTGGAGATAAAGCGAGGAAATAGCAGGATATCGCGGATGAGTCTAAAATAGTATATAAAACTCATATTTAATGCTTTTACAAATGTATGCATGATAAATAAATGGAAAATTAACATTCAACTTAATTATAGTTAGTACATTATTAATTTTAAACAAAAGCATATGCAAATATATGCAAATAAATGTAAACTTCTATTTAGCTTGATTAAATTTAATAGAATATTATATTATTTTTTCTGAAAAATATATGTTAAATAATTATATTAAAAACTAATTTTATAATGTATAAATATCATTTTTAAATTCATTTCTTTTATAAAAGATATAGCAGAAATAACTGAATATAGTTGGAATAATGGGATATATCGGTAGTATCGCAATATAACGGGGCTTAAAGCTGAAAGGCTATTTCAGAGGCTATTTGGAAATAGTGTAGCAGTAGAAATCCGCTACACGATATAGTGGGGATATGGTGGGATAACAACGGGGAATTAGCTGCACGACATCATAGTGCCTTATTCCGACAGCACCAAAGGTGCCAGCAGATAAGACATGGAACCAAACGAAAAATGATAGAGCGAAGAGATTTTCCTGAGATACCGAACTACCAATATCTCAGCAAATCTATAAGGGAAGAGTCGCTACCTCGAAGACCAACCAGATTCCCATAGCAGTTCCAGACAGCTCTAGCACAAGTGCCTCGAAGGAATAAATGAGTACTGGATTCAAAATCTCCTGCTCTTCAACACCTACACCTAGACACGAGAGGAATGCCAATCCTCATGAGGTTATCATCCAAAGGAAACCTATTATGAAGAGTTTCCACATAAACAATGAAACTTTCGGAGGCATTTGAGAATCCCAAATGAAGGAGAATAGAAGGTTACTTAGAGCTGGAGTCCTTGCCGAATTCCAAGCCGCCCGAATCGAGAAAGGGCCACCATCACACCCAACCCTATCCGTATTAGAGTCGAAGAAGGCCTTCATGGATTGCATACATTTCCATATCTCACTAGTGTAAGATGGGATACCGCTGTAATCGATGGACATTAGTCTATGGTACTTGGCATGGAGAAATGCCACCCATAGGGAGTTATTCGCTCTAAACTATTCCCACAGCTTACAAGCAAAGGCATAGCAGATATCCTTTGGATTACGAAGGCCCAAACTGCCTTCTATTTTAGAATGACAAATAATGTCCCAAGAAATTCAATGGTGAGGATTAGCATTGTCCTTCTTCCCCTAGAAGTAGGACGCCGCTAAAGAACCGTAAGAGCAGAAAAAGGAGGAAGTAGGAGTTATAGCAGCAAAGCCATTGGATCCTATAGAGTCAAGAACTGATTTATTAAGAACCAGTCTACCTGCTTGAGAAATGAGAATAGCGTTCCTACGAATAATCTAACCTCGTACCTTGTCGGTAAGGGGATCGAAAATAGCATTAAGTTTCCTACCTCTATAAAGGATAATACCAAGGAAAGGAAAGGGTCGAGGCCTTGAAACCAGAGAAGGTTTCGATCCAAGAAGACCGTTCTGGAGGTAAGTCTTTCGCCGGGACAAAGCAACTCTTTGCATAATTTATGAATTTCCCCGAGCACCTCTCATACTGATGGATTAAAGCAGGGAGAAGATGAAAGGACCTACGATTACTATTTGAGAAAATAATACTGTCATCAGCAAACGATAAAGAGGAGATAAGCGGACAACCCCAAGGGGTGCTGAATCTGTGAATTTGACTTGCAATCATAAGCGAATCCAGACCACGAATGAAAGCCTCGGCGACAATGACAACAAAGTCGAAGAGAGGGGGTCCACCTTCCTAAAACCTCGGCCCGACTTGAAGAACCTACTGGCAGACCCGTTGATAAGAACGAAAAACCAACAGTTGGAAACGAGTCTCCAAATAAGACCAATAAGAGACTTGGGAAACCTAAAGGTTCTCAGAACTATGATAACAAAAAACCAAGACTTACGATCGTATGCCTTGGCCATATAAAGCTTGATGACCAAATTAGAGCCCTGACCTTATGATCAATTTGAGAAACCATCTCTTGGGCTAAAAGGACGTTATCTGTAATCAGGCGTCCTTTTACAAACTCAGCTTGGGACGAGGAGATGATGCGATCTAGAAAAAGTGATAGTCTAGAAGAAAACACCTTTGAGATAACCTTGTTAGAAAAGTTGCATAAACTAGTGGGGTGAAAATCTACGCAAGTACGTGGATTTTGGCACATGGGAATGAGAATCTGGTTGGTGGAAGTCCAACCTTGAGGGAGAGTTCCTCCAGAGAAGAAAGAATGGATGGCAAGACAAAGTCTGCCTAAATGATCGGCAAGACACTCCTGAAGAAAACCCCATTGGAACGGTTAGGCCCGCTCGCACTGTCCTTATTTAGTGCAAAAACGCCAGCCCAGATCTCCTTAGAAGTGGGGGGATGGAAAGAACTCTGCTTTCCTCAAGAAGGAATATCCTAGGGATATAGGCTAAGAGTGATGGATCAGAAAAGGTCTCAGAGGGGGAACCTAGGAAAGATTGGAAGTGGGAAAGAATCGTCTCTTTGACTTCTGCCAGAGTGGAAGCCAGAGACAGATAGTGGCGAAGAATTTGATGGATCGAAAGGAGGCTATTCTTCTTACGAATAGAAGAACGAAATAACTTGGAGTTCGTATCTCCTTTAACGATCCAATTGATCCTGGCCTTTTGATGAAGGAAAATGTTCTCAACACGAAGTTCTAATGAATAAGTGAGTTGGGTACCGCGCACGCCTCCTTATTAGCGGTCAATGGGTCCGCATCGAAAGAAGATTCTGCTAGAATAAGTGATTCTTCAACCGCCCTAAAATAGTCAAAGATATTCCTGAAAACTTGTATGTTCCAAACCTTAAGAGAAGATTTGAGACATTTCGGTTTTCCTGAAAAATCAACAGAAGGATCGCTGGAGGAAGGGATGTTCCAGGAATCTTCCACCATATGGTGAAACGTGTGGTGGGACCTCCACATACTCTGAAACGTAAAAGGGGGAGAACCGTAGAATCATCGGCGCATGTTCCAAGATGGTATAGTGAAAGTGAGAGAGAGAGAAGGTGAAAGGAAGGTTAAACCAACCTTCCGATCTGAACACTCTATCAAGACGAGAAAGGATTCAGTCAAGTAAAGGCCGAACCGAGAAAAGAAACCTCAGAAAGACCGGAGTTGCTGATGAACGAGTTAAAATCCCCAACCGCAACCCGGTTAATAGAAGCACCACCCTGCTTCTCGGCTTGGTAGACAATGACATTAAAGTCGCTCCCTAAACCAAAGCAGCAAAATCTAAATCATTAAACTAGAGGATACCCGACCACAACACCATCCTCTCAATCAGATCACACTTAGCGTAACACGCCGAAAACAAAAAAAAGGAAGAGAGAGAAGAAAGAGAACAAGACATTGAGAAAAGCTGAGTTGATTAGAACACAGGACGAACAACAATGGCTTTGGACCAAAGAATCCAAATCTTGTTGAATATGTTGGCTAAAGCACACCCGAAGTCTAAAGATAAGACAAAAGTGGTGACCACCTCTGGACCCATGGACGGTTCCAGAAGCGCCACCAGCCAAACTGAGTGCTTCTTGACAATACGCTTAAGCCTTACCAAGGAAGACGGTTACCTATGCCACAAACATTCCAAAGTAAAAATTGCGCCATTCAAAAATGGCGACAAAAGAAAAGAGGAACTAACAAGACCAAAAATATGAAAAACACTCAATCGGATAAGATAAAGCGTGTATCGAGTACATCTGACGATCTGCTCAAACTCCGCAATAGAGAGTGCGCAAATGGTGCAGGGAGTGCGAGGAATTTTCTTTGGTCTCTCGTGCAGCGAGACGGGGTATAATCAACGCAGACAACTGCCACTTATGTCTCGGAAAACACCATGGTCCCCCATGTAGACAGACAAGGGGAAGAAAAAGACAAGAAACCAGCTCGCAACAAATAAGAATTCTTAGTACGTTGAGAAAGACGATCGTTAATGATCATAATCTCATCCTTACTAAGAAGAGGGGGAGAGTAATAGCAAGGGGGCTCTGACCCACAAACAGAAGGGGAAAATGAGAGACAAAACTAAAAAAGGAAGCAACAAGATGCGGGTGACATGTAGTATCACTCCGAGGGCACGACACCAATTCCTCTGTGGACATAACCAAGGCCGAGCTGTCATAGTATTGACAACCCCACAATGAAGGTATCCCCAATAACCGAAATAGGGACCAAACTGAAGAGAACAGGCGGTCGGGAGTCTTCTGCGCTTATCATAAGGGTGGAGCAACCTAGATCGGTAGTCTCTGATGTAACACGTATAGGGGTCCGCAGATGGGATCACTATTCGACTATGACCAGATGACCGCCACAACCAAGATGAAACCTCCCTTAATAATAGCAGACAAAACCCACACCCATTTATGAACTACAACCAAGCAATAGGAGTCATAAATGACATCGAAAATGCCTCACCCTGACTCGATACCACAACCAAAACCGAAGCTTGAGGAACAAACCGATGGTACCCCAAGCAAGAGAATGGGACAAGCACATACCAAAAAATGAACATGGAAACAACCACCTAACTATAGGCAAACAAGAGAAGTACATCACAATCACCTAAACGTAGCCAAAAACAATCACGACAGGGGATAACAGATAAATGGGGAAAGACGACCCAAATCGAAAAACGGCAACAATGGCAAGGAACAGAAACAACCAATGAAGACGCACGAGGGACAATAACATAATTGTGTCACTGGGTAAAGGCAAGTAAAAGCTGAGCATCACAAGCCCAGAACAACCCACAATAGGAGATAAAACAGTAAGGCAACCAGTAGACGAAAAAGAATAAGAAATTTGTACCTGCCTGTAGAGAAGAGCACCAACCGTTAGGCACATGCTGCCCACTACCAACACAGAACCATCAAACCGAGGGCCATTCTCCATTGCCACGCCAAGAGTGACAAACTCTGGCTTTAAACTAAGAATAGAAGAACACCTTCGGTCCGATGAGACCAAATCAACAGACCTTTTTCAATGCCTAAACCGAGTACCACGCAACCACTTGTGCACCTGACCTTTAGCAAGATCTATTGCACCAGAAGCAAGCAATGGCGTCGTTGGTACCAATGGACTAACACCTATTAGGGGGTCCAACACCCCACCACTACCCTCAACTCAACATCTCGAAACACTAGAAGCAACCACATTATCGAGTAAATCAGAACCCAGACCCGCAAATGGATTCGAAACAATAACCATAGGATCAGACACAACACTAGCCACCTCGGGAGCAACACAAGCAATAGGCTCACACATTCCAAACTAAGTGTAGATGAATCATATTTCTCCACATGCTTTAATGCCAATGACGTCGAGCATGTTTCGATTTTCGTTCAACTATACCTAACAGTGGAATAGGAGAACCAATAGATAACACAGGCGGCAACTGTTTTGGAAGGACATGGATAAGGGGTGTCAAGTCCCTTGCACCATGCTTCTCCCAAACAATGTTGGAAGCCGCGCCAGAGCACCGAAGCTCACCACAATAGAAAGTGCCAAACAACAAACCCACAAAAGGCACAAGTGCCACATGATAAACAGAGCCACCAAAACTAGTCGACGCACGAAAGGGGTGATGGAATCCCCTTTGCCTCTAAGCAATAAGAACCATTGCCAACCCCCACACTCGCAGTAGGAACAGCGAGGCTAAGCTTTCTCAACGGAAATAGAGAAAGTGTTGCCAACTTACCGGAGTAATGGGGGACGACCTCCAGAAAAAACCCAGAAACAAAGAAGAAGCGTTGCCGAGTAACAGCAACAAAGGTCTCTAGCGAATTTAACGTCACAAGAAACGACAAGACCCCAAGATCTGAAAGAACCAGTGGCCCTAACGAAATCTCTGCAATCGCTGCCACAATAAAAACCGTAGAGGGATAAGCTTTCAGGAATGAACCCTGAACCACAAAATCACCACAAAAGCAACAGCAATCCATGGCCCTAATCGACAAAAAAGGAGAAATAGAGCAAGCCCAAGAGCACTTGAGAAAGGGACAGTCGCGAATCGGAAGAGAACCGATTATGGAAAAGAACAGAGGAAAAAAAGAGAAGTAGTAGAGCAATCGCGAAGAAGTTCAGATGAAGGAAGCTACGAGAGAGCTATTGAAATTATATGCTTTTTTATCTTTGCTTGTTTATCTTTGGGTTTTTAAGTAATGGATTGCTACCATAGTGAAAATTTCCGATGGAAATTTATTTTAGAAAATAAGTGTTTTGGAAAATTCAAATGTTTTGAATTTGAGATGGTTAAAAATATACGTATATATTTATATATGATTTCTAAATGATTTGAAATAAAACCCAGGTACTTGAATGTCGGGATTTAAATTTAACTGAAGCAAGTTAAATGGAATGAAATGGATAAATTGATTTAGAGTAAATTTAAAATTAGCTAGAGATATAAATGGCTATTTTATTAACTGAATAATACAAAATATGCATAGAAATTTCCATTTGTCGTAAATGATGTGAATAAATTGATGTTGAACCAATTTTAATGCTTATGAATGGAATATGAATTGAATGTAAATATACAGATTATAAATCATTCGAATAAAATTAATGTGATTATATATGGTATGTAATAGAACAAAATGAGGTATATACTAAATATTGGAACTTGTATTAGCATGTACATGCTAACTATACGTAATATGTCATGATTGTGTTGAATCTATGTGTTTAACCATTTAAGATGAATGAAACCATTGAAACTTAATATTATGAGACTTATGGGTTTAAATTGAGTAGGTACATAGAGTTGCCTGACTTGATTTTGGGTGCGTAGATTGTGTATATGCTAAACATGCTCACTTAAATAATGCTTATATAAGGTACGCCTATGCAATAATACCAAATTAGGGTATATGAACTGTGATGGCCTGCAAATTCGTTCTACCTGAGTTAAATAAATACCACACATGTCCAACTCAAATAACACAGAATTACGAGTCATTAAAGAAGAATGATAGAAGAAGAACTAAAGAAATATCAGAATCTCACAGCGGAACTGAACAAAATATAATATCATATATCATAACTTTGAAATACAAATATGTATTGTATATACATACTATATCAGAGTACAACACACATACATCACAGCCGAAATAACTCTAAATAACTAATAGTGAAGCCTCCTAGTTCAAGCTCCTTCAAGAAGCCTGAAACACTTGACTGTCCGTAGAAATTTGGGCACTTAAGAGTTTAGGATAAAATAAACTCTGGGTCAGTTATGGGACTGGTGTGAGTAAACTCCAACCATATTATTTAACTTTGAAAAACCTTTTGAAAGAAAAGGATAATAATAAGACCTTCCCACCCATAAACGTGGATGGTTTTTTTACCTTACTATAACCTAAAACATTTTTGATATCAAAATTAGGTGATATTATGATAGTGTCTAAATCAAATAAACAACCATCTAGTATAACGTTTGCATCTCACGCTCTACATACATAGTATAAAATCAAAATCCATAGGGTGCTTATTGAAGATTGGATTCTTAACTATGACAAGGTAAGGGACCACCTTCCGATCAGTGTACTCTAGAGGGGATACAATGGGGTTCAATAAGAACATCTTGCAACCTGACCACGCATGACAGGTTACTCATTCAGTTTGAGTGTACCGAATGTATTATCACCCATGGTTGTCGGCCATCCAACCGTAACCCGTAAGATACAGAAACGAAAGAAGAACAAATGAATTTTTGTCTAGATCGGTAATAATACACCCTACTTAGGTATGACCCAACTAGCCATGCTGCCTGTCTGATTTTTTTCATTTCCCAGTTGATGAGGCTTGAGGCTACATTTATCTTTTCAGAACATCTGGCCACCATTCACTTTGAATGCCACATCATCAAACCCAACAAATCACTAGTTGATCTTCCCAAAAATATTACGGGTATAAAAAGCTAAGAGAAACGAATTTCTCCGCCACCAAACGTAATACCTCGAAAAGATATTTGATCTATTAGGAATACTCTGTCAGACATTTGTCCATACAATTTATCCTGGGTATGGACAAATTAAAGGCACTATCTTGTAAATAGAATAGCCTTGTGTTTCACTCCATCTTTAATTATCTTTAGCATAATCTTATTCGCATGCCTATGCCTATACGGAGTGGTTTTCGGATATTATATCCAACCGATCTCTCCGTATTGACAACGATGGTCCAAAAATATTTGATAACCGGCGATTTAACTATCAAAGGAAAACAAACATGCATCAAACAATCACCATCCCTTTCTAATATTTCATTAATTAAATCACTTTCCAAATTCCTTATCGAATTCTATGTATATCGATATATTGGTTTCAAGTTATCAAATTTCTCAAAAATATTCTAACTACTTAAATTCCCGGAAAATTTCGCCAGCATCTCCTTTGTACGGCTCAATCGGTACAACAACAAATCGCCTCTCTAGGCCCTTTCCATTCAAAAAGAAAAATGAAAAGCCAAGTGGCTTGCCCAATAGGTGCATAAAATCTCATATGGAAATTTAAACACGTACCTTTTTGTCAGGCATTCAATTATAATCTACGTTCTCTTCATTCCATACATGTCTAACAAATATACATCCATTCCCAATATCATTTCAAAACAATTCAACACTTTTCACTTTAATCGCTTTCCATTCGCTAATTAATTCTCTAATTAGATTTTTTGCTTAATCTTTTTTTAATTTAAATGTATCACGTTCGAGTATATTTGTATTCACTTACACATAAATCAAACTCTCACTCCTTGCTCGCCTCCAAATTATAATCCAAGTTTCATATTTGAATTCCAATTTCAATTAACAAATTCCATTCACTTAAACCAAATTAAGTTCAATCCAAATAATCTATTAACTAATTTCTTTTGAAATTAGTTAACTTCATTCGATAATTAAAAATATGATTTTTATTCCAAAAATCAATCCATTTACTTCAGATCTATTTTATAACTCAAATATTATTTTTTCTAATTGAAATTCAGATTTTTATCCAATAAAAATCCCTTTAATTAATTAATTAATTAATTAAATCGATATGGTTTTTAAATGATTTTACAATGACTTTTCTAAAATTTGATTTTAACATAATTCAAGATCTATAAGACGAAATCCAGATTTTTCTCTTCCATTAGAAAATTGTTATTCAACTGGTCCAAACATTTCTAGTTTCATCAAATTCCGACTTATATAGAGTTCTATTTACTCAATTGAAGTTTGAAATGCCAAATTACGAACTACCGCGCTGCGGCGAGTTCGTTTTAATTAAATTTAAATATACGTTTAAAACTTTGTTTATAAATAAATTCCAACCCCATTCTCTAATGTTTAAATATAATTTAAACCGCTTTTCCAAATCTAACTTAAACATCTCGATTTTCCCAAAATCGTTGATTACTCTATTCAAAATTCATAACTCGGTTATAAATTATTCACAACTCAATTTCTATCTTAAATTCCAATTTCCTTGGACATAAATTATTTTATAAACATTCGATATAATCGAATTTCAATTGTAAACTATTTTTATGGAAAAAGTCAATTTTATTCAACATTATTTACCATTACAAACTAATATCGTCCCTTGATAATAGTGAAGTCGTTCAAGTTGGGGTATTTTATTTACCTCTCAGACCTTGACCGACAACGTTCTTATCTCGAGATAGATAATAGCTTGTAATGCAAAAACTTGATTTAAATCTCACCTTTTATTCAATTTCTTACATTTGGAAATTTATTTCCAAATTACTCGATGAAAAGTATTTCATCACATTTATTGACGTTGTTTATAAATTAATTTCCTTATTAAAACAAACTTCCATTTTTACAATCTCATTTGAAACTTGATTCCCATTTTTATTTTTTTATTATAACTTATATATATATATTCTATTTTCATATTAAATCTTAAATTTGTATTTAATACAATTCCAATAAATTATAAAAATAATTTTATTTCTATATATTTGATATAATCGAATTCAAATCATAAATCCATGTGGATTTATTTAAATTCGGTTTACATTCCCAACATTGGAATAAATTTCATCGTTTCTTTTCCCTGAAACGATTTCAAATTATAAATCCATTTTAGTTCATACTTGAATTTAAATTTATAAATTATCCAATAAAAATTCCCCTCTTTTATTTATAAACATCGTTTATAAATTTCACTTCTTGTTAAATATTAAAACAAGTTTCTATTTCAAATTCCATTTGAAAATTTCAAATTCCATTTGAAATCCAATTTCTAGTTTCGAAAATAAACTTTCCACTTTTTAAAATCATACACAAATTTACATTTCTAAATTATACGATGATTATTTATAAACATTGGTTATAGGTTTAACTACTTGTTTTTATCATTAAACAAGTTAATATTTTCCTATCAATTTGAAATTCAATTTATATTTCAAAAAAATAAAATTTTCTTTTTAAATCTAAAAATCCTTTTTTATGATATTTTTAAATATCTATGCTTAGGGCCAGTGATATTAAACATCCGAACACACCAACCATCAATCATATTCAACATATCACACACACACATATATATATATATATATATATATATATATATATATATATATATACACACCAGTACGCAGGCACGCACGATGGGCGTGTGCATAGGTGAATTTGACCAAAGCTATAATTGATGTTTAAAATGGACAATCATTGTGGGGCTTTGTATCTACAGTTCTAGAATAGTGCAGTTTGAAAAAAATGAAACGTAATAAAGCAAGAAAATTGAACGTGATTCAGACTATCAGTGGTATAAAGTAAGACCCGAAGAATGTAACGAAAAAATAAACATCCAGAAAGTACAGAACCCAAAAATGATGGAAAGCACATTGAGCATATATACATGATAAATTAGGTGGAAATCGAATAAAAGAAGTAGAAGCATAAATCCCAGCAGTGTTCAATAAGAAACAAATGGAGAAAGGTACAACAGTTAGTATCCAAAAAAAAAAACATAACATCTATAGACAAAAAATATTAAAAGTAAAAAGTAAAGGCTGGAAAGTAAGATTGGAAGGTGCAAGCAGCAACATTAGTTTGAGCGCATACGGTTTGCTTCTAAATCAGCTAAAATCCTGTCAATTTCTTGAACCTGAAAGAAAAATCACTTAAGTTTGCAAAGAATGTTCCAACAAAAATAGCGTTGTACCTGGCACAAATATGTCACATTTCTCCTTTAGATAAATAAAGTTTCATCTCTACATGTTTCAAGAGAAGCCCTATACAATGATTGTAATTTTCAATCCAGAATGCAAAGTAAACTTGGCATCACCTGAAGGAAAAACATGAAATATCCAACATAAAAATATTAGGATTGAATAAAATATCCATCACATGCAAGCTAGCATAGGAATGTTCCAAAAAAAACAAAATCAACATACATTTTTATATAATAATCATATCTAATTTCAGCATCTTTCATTGCTTCTTGATCAAAACAAAAATTCTTGTTTACTATATCTCAATCATATCAACATTTACAAAAAAACCATAATACAAAAATTAAAATAAAAACATGCAAATTTGCTTTATAAGCAGGCACTACCTTTGCATTGTCTCATCACTATAGATCAGTTTACATCATACTTACATATATGCTATGGCTCCTAAATGTTATTCTAATATCTTGGTATTATTTGCTTTGGCTTACTGTTACAGATGGTTCCAGTTTCAACCTATGTTCGGTTATTGAGCTTCATTTAACCGATTTTTTATCTTATTCAATGCTGCGTATCTGATTTAATTTTCTCCATTTAAGATTGCTTTCCAATTGCCAGATGTCTAAATAGCCTTAGATATAAAAAAATTGCTTTATTCACTATATATGGTTGCTTAAATTATATTCATCCTTTTTATTATAAGTTACTTGTAATGGTGCAATTTTTGATGCCTCGAAAGTCATGTGTCATTTTTGAAAGAATTTAGAAGATGAGTTAGAAAAGATAGAACTAATAGGATAGAAGAATAAGAAAAAACATCAGAATCTCACAGCGGAATTTCACAAATACATGATATATTACATAACAGGGTCTGATACATCATAGTACGACATCATATTACATCATCATAGTACAACAACATAATTATACATGATCACTTAGGATAATACAGATACTTAAACTGGATACATAGAAATAGTTATACTACTAGACGGGTCTTGAACTTGAACTTCATAAGGTTCCACTTGCCTACCTGAATTACTTGTCTACTCATAATAAATATTATGAGTACCCAAGACTTTAGGAAACACAGAAAATAAACTCTGGGTCAGTCAGGGGACCGGTGTAAGTAGACATAGTCAAAAGATGTAAAGAGGGAAATAAGAGATAAGGTTTCCACATTGACAGATTCATTTACTTTAGAAATCTTTAGACCAGTCCATAACTAATATATGGATAATGACCCAAGTATTTTATATCAAAACATTTGATATTACGATAGTTTTTGTCAAATAAATAATCATCTAGTGAAACGCTTGCATCTCACGTTCACGTATATAGTATACAATCTAAAACCGCAGAGCGCTTATTGGAGATTGGATCCCAACAGACATGGTATGGGAGCACCTACGGATCAGTGTACTCTAGAGAGGATGCACTGGGGTTCAACAAGAACATCTTGCAACCCGGCCACACATGACCATCCACTCATTTAGCTTGAGTGTAACGAATATATTACCACCTCCACGGTTGGGAATGACCCACCGATTCCGAAGGTTTCAGCAGCGAAAAGAGATTAAGAAGTTAAATACGGAGGTTCTCTAGATGGTGATAATATACCTTGCTTGGGTATGACCCAACTAGCCATGCTGCCTAGCCCAACTTTTGTTACTTCCTGGTTATGAGGTTTGAGGTCACGTTTATCCTTTTGACAGATTATTTCTTCAATTACTTTGAATGCCACATCGTCATATCCGTCAGAAACACTCATTCGATTACCCAAATATATTACAAGCAATGAAGCTAAGAGAAACGAATTTCTCCGCCACCAACGTAATATACTTACGTAAATTCAATGTGTAGAATCTAACTGATATACGTTGTTAGACACTCGTCCATTCGGGTTTGTCCTGGGACTGAACAGACCGACTGTACTATTTAAAATAGTCCTTGCATATCTCTGTCTTTAATATTTCTGACACGCATCGTATACTTCGAGTCGAAGTGGAATATTTATTCCGGACTTTTCGAAACGATGTACGAAATGTCTTTTATAGTCGATAAATAATTATCAGCTTAATCTGATTACAATTTAGTTTACACATCCTTTATCTATGGGTTTCAGTTAACGTAACTGTATATGTTTATCTTGTTCATTTCTGGATATTTTTAATATGTTTTATAAATGAACAGTTAAAGTTTGTGCGTCGCACACGGTATTTTCCTTTGTTTATCATCGACTTTTAGACGATGTTTAATGCTCCAATTATTCTGGTAAATTATTTTGTTACTACTAATTTTAAATTAAATAAATTAGTTTAATAATTTATTTAAATTATTTTCTTTATATTCTAAATTTTCAAACTCGTTGAACTTCTTCGGTCAACTTCTTTACTTGATCTTCCTGCCATTTTCTTCCTACCACTTGCCTATGCCAAATTAAATAAAAATTCTCTTTTTATTTAATTATTTTATTTTTCCTTAATTTCATTTATTTTCTATTTAATTAAAATAAATTTTAATTAAAAACTTCGTTTAGAAACTCATTTTTAACCATATTGACCAAAAGTACCAGTTCCAAAACACTATGATTCTGCTTGCAAAACCGCTCCAGTCACCTTCCGTTCCAAAATTTCCAAAATACCACCTGGTACTTTCCCATTCACCAAAGTACCAATGCGCCAGCTCTCGAAATTTCATCCCACAACTGTGATTTTCTACCATGCCACAATACCACCTGGTACTTTGCAAAGTACCAAGTACCAATTTGCCAACCCTTCCAGTCACCGTGCCAACCACCTCCGATCACCACTAAATCCTTTGCCCGATCACCACTTTCCTTCTATCACCTGCACACGTACACGTCCACGTGTACAACCGCCTCGGCCACCATTGATCATCTCCGAACATCTCCCCAAGTCACCCATCGCCTCCTGATCACGTTGCCACCTTCCGATTTGGTTGCCTCCACCGCTACAGTGATTTCACTGTATGATCCTTCCATAGTCGAAATGGGTTCATCAGAGAAAGCTCCGATTTCTCCTCCACCGTTAATCAGATCACCGTCCCACTTCTGTCACATCACCGTGGCTCCATTACGCTCCGATCCCCCTTGGACCGCACCTTCCCTCCACCACCGTCGATGAGCATTTTCGGCGAGAACAAAGGTCATTAAACATGAACCCTAAATCATATTTTTAAACCGTTTTCAAATTTTACATTACAGAAAAATCCTTTTATATTTTTCCTACTTTCTAGAACCTCTCGCGCTCCTCCCTACCTCACGCCTTGTCAGTTCATCCATTGGATGACCAGAATTTGATCAAGTTCCTCTTTTGGTCATCTCAATATTCCTCGATCACCCCAACGTTATAAATCATGAAATTAACTTTAAAAATCATATTTTGAAGTCAGGTTTCCATTCATGTAATCAAAACATATTTTCGTCTCGTTTGAAATTTTGAGTTTACAGAGGATTATAGGGTATGTACTGTTATCTGTTTTCTTTGAATATGTTTTTCATTTCAATGTTCTTCTTATTTGTGATCACTAGTATATCTACTCTATACTGTTGTATTTACATAACACTATGGTAAGATTTTGGTAGTATTCTCTTCTGAGAACCAGTGATCAAAATGTTCTGTGTTTCACGAAACACAATACAGGTTTAAATTAAAGCTTTAAACTAACACAACATTTATACTAAACATATTGGTGTTTATAAATGTGGATGTACAGATGTAAGCAAGGGTTTTTAGCATCAACATGAGTTGTTGTTTAGCAAGATGATGGTGTTTACATAGCATTAACTTGCAATGAAAACTAAACACACATAAAATTGTTTACAGTAAAACATTAAACAGGAAATTTAAACAAGGTTTACTCACTAACTTTCTAACAGCATGATCCAGCTATCATAACTTACATTAGACTAGAAAAAGTAAAGAGAAGCTTAGTTTACTCACCGAAATGCTTTCCTATTTCCTGTTAGTTCACTCAAATTTTGGTGTGGAGAGAAATGCATGGTTCTTGGTCTATATATAGACAAGACTTCATATTTAAAAATTATTTACTTTTCACATCTTCTACAGTAAGTAAATCATTTAGGCTCACTCCTTTGTTTAGATCTCTACGCCACATTTTCAGTAGACAATACATGAAATATTTGTTTACTTAGATATTTTCCCAATCACTTTGTCCTATGTTTTCCTTCTAGAAGCACACAATAGTCTACCCATGCTTCCATTAAATGCTGCGCATACACTTTCCTTTCAGCAGATATACACTGATTTTACTTCCCTTCTAAGTCCTTGATATTTTTCTTAAAGAGAATTATTTATTTGCTACTTGTATTGATAGGTTTTTAGGTAATGAATGTTACTTATGTTTAGTCTACTGTTCATGGTTAAATCTCATTAATGGTTGTTGACTTGGCCTCTTTTGTTTTGATATGCATTCCTAGATATTTCTACTTGGTCAATTTGTCAAACATGTTATGTGCAATAGTGTGTGTTTATATATATATATATATATATATATATATATATATATATATATATCATGCATGTGCTAGCCGAATTGTTTCTCAGCTGCACATGTACACTTATTTGTTGTCTTTTGTTTTAAAGCCCCTTTATATTTTTAAAGTGACCAATACCCCCCCTTTTTCCTTGCATGTATTTTGTGTTATCATTTTTGTTTTTTAGTTAACGCTTTAGTTGTAAATTTCTTGCTTGAATTTTGTGTTATGTTTTAACTATATATATGTATTAAAGTATACACATATATATACATATTGTTATACTTCCAATATGTTTCAAGTTATAGTTTTAATGTTGCATATTTATATTATGCTAATCAAGTTTAAACATAACTTAAATATGTACATTATTTGTATATTCTTCCACATATATTTACACACATGTTTATAATCATTTTAGTTTGTTGAGTAGCATATTTCATTTTAATTCCCTTATTAAAATGATTATCAAAAGCTAGAAAAAGTCGGGACATTACAGTCCACCCCCTTAAAAGAATTTCGTCGCTGAAATTAAAGTAAAAAAAAGTTTTTCCCAAAAGATAATACTTCATATCATAACCGATTAGCACATTATAACCATAAACTAGTTTTATATTAGTGCTAGTCATACATAACATACTACCATACATAGGCTACACTTGACTAATTCAAGTTATAAGCTATATAATATACATATACATAGTCCAAACACCTCTCTCCACTCTACTCCTCTGAGTCACTGTCTATCACAATCACCTCGTCGTCCGAGATGTTCACAACCTCTACTACTTCATTGTCGTCGTCTGATATATCAAAAACGTCATTCACACCCTCGACCACTGCTTCCTCATCATCATTGGGAATCTCGATGACTTCCACTGGTGGTATCAAGAAAAGTCTCATAGCAGGATATCCGTAATCTCCATAAACTTCTACAAATCCTCCTACTGCGTGAAACTCGATAAGAGCCTGCTCGAGTCTTGCCTATATTGCTAACATGGGTCAACAACTAGTGTCTCTGGAACAATATCCTCCTCTTCCTCGTACTCTTCCTCGTCTTCTTCCTCATCATCAATATTCATATCCTCAGCATTGCCTTCGTCCTTGTCACCTCCATCACTGCCTCCAAATCCTATCTCTATCTCCATTACTTCTTCTTCATCAGTATATCTTAAACTGTCTTCATCTTGCTCCATAGGCTCCCCTCTGCCGATGTCTGACCTTCTGATGTTTTAAAGGTACCTTCATCTTTGCTAGGTGATCTCTCTCGAATGTCTTCCGAGTCTCCCACTCTTGATCTCTTTGCCTACAGCCTAATGATCTGTGGTGGTGCTAACTCTTCCTAGCTGTAGTCTTTAGCAGTGGTGCCATCTGGTAAGTAAATAAGGAAATAGAACTCATCAATGATAGAATCATAATAAGAGAGTTCTTAAGTCCTAATAAACTAAATCCAAAAATTCACATATTAATGCTCACAGAAATGAAGAAATCCAAGGTTTCATTTCATCTAATCAACAAATAGTAAATCACACCTAATCTGTAGAAAAATCGGGGTATAATTTTCTGATATGCTTTTCGGTTTCCCGCGTACAATCTTTTAATTTTTCGCTCCATTGGATCTTTAGTAGACTTACCATTTTGTTGCGAAGTTGTTTTCCTCTCTATCCACAATACAAAATGGATGTCTAATTATCGTCAAATCTGGTTCGATCTTTATCTCTTGCTGAATGGATGGCTCCAGAATTAAGGACGGATGGTGCATACACTTCCTTAAATGAGATACGTGGAATACGTTATGAATTCCTACCATATGTTCTGGCAATTCAACTCTATAAGCTAGAAATCCAATTCTCTCTAGAATATGGAAAGGTCCAACATATTGCGAAGTTAACTTTCTGGATTTTCCAAATCTTACTACCCCTCTCAATGGTGAAATTTTTAAAAATACCAGATCTCCTATATCAAATACTAGGTCTCTTCGCCTTTGATCAGCATAGCTTTTTTGGCGATCTTGAGCTTCTTTCATTCTTAATTTCACCCACTCCACCTTTTCTGTTGCTTCTCAGATCATATCCAGTCCAAGTACCAATTTGTCTCTGGATTCAATCCAACATGCGGGTGCTTTACAAGGTCTTCCATACAGTGCTTTGTATGGTGCCATCTTTATACTCGCCTGGTAACTATTGTTATAAGCAAGTTCCACCAGATGTAGATGATCCTCCCATGATCCTTCAAAATCTAGAATACAAGCTCTTAATAAATCTTCCAATATCCGATTTACTCTCTCAGTCTGACCGTCCGTTTGAGGATGGTAAGCTGTACTGAAATTCAATCTCGTTCCTAAAGTCTTCTACAATGCTTTCCAAAATTTACTAGTAAAGATGGGGTCTCTGTCATTTACTATGCTTGCTGGGATTCCATGTAGTTGTACAATCTCTCTCATAAAAACTTCGGCTAAAGATGTGGCTGTGCGTGTCGGTTGTACTGGAATAAAATGCGTGCTTTTTGTTAGCCGATCCACAATCAACCAAATTCCTTCAAATCCTCTTCTCGTTTTGGGCAATCCATCGATAAAATCCATTTACATCATTTCCCACTTCCAGTTAGGTATCTTCAATGGTCGCAACAGTCCACCAGTTCTTTGATGATCTCCTTTTACTTGTTGACAACACAAACACTCGTTCACGAAAGTTGTAATATCCTTCTTCATTCCTGGCCACCAGAATACTCACTTCATATCGTTATTCATCTTATGAATTCCTGGATGGATGCTCAACTTTGATGCGTGGCATTCTTTTAAAACTTCTTGCCTTAACCCATCTATATATGGAACACATAATCTATTGTTTATCCTCAATACTCCTTGGTTATCCAACTCGAAATCAGACTCCTTTCCATTCGTGACTCCTTGAATTATCTTCTCCAGTTTGGCATCTCTTCTCTGATTATTCATAATCCTTTCTTGGAGAGTCGGTGTGACTTCCAGTAGGGATAAAATTGCATTCTACTCAAGGCGTCAGCTACTACATTTGCTTTTCCGGGTGTATAGATAATGTCCAATTCATACGATGCAAGAAATTCCAACCATCTTTCTTGTCTTAAATTTAAATCTTTTTGAGAAAATAAATACCTCAATGGTTTATGGTCCGTAAAAAGCTCGAATTTTCCACCTAGAAGATAATGTATCCACATCTTTAATGTAAAAACCACTGCGAATAACTCTAGATCGTGAGTTGCATATTTCTTCTCATGTATCTTTAATTGTCTACTTGCATATGCAATCACCATGCCGTTTTGCATCAACACAGCTCCTAATCCAACTCCACAAGCATCAGTGTAAACTGCAAATCCACTTGTTCCTTCGGGAACAGCTAATACTTATGCTTCAGTTAATCTCTTCTTTAACTCCTGAAAAGATTCTTCACACTTTGGGGTCCAAATGAACTTTTGGCTTTTCTTTGTTAACTTCGTCAGATGAGATGATATCTTGGAATAATCCTGGATAAATCTTCGGTAGTATCCTGCTAATCCTAGGAAACTGCATACATCGGTTGGTGTACGAGGTTGTTTCCATTATTGTACTGCTTCAATTTTAACTGGATCTACTGATATTCCATCTCCATTCACAATATGCCCCAAAAATCTTACTTCAGACTTCCAAAAATGACATTTTGAAAACTTGGCTTTCAACACATTTTTCCTTAGAGTTTCTAGTACTACTCTAAGATGATAGCGATGCTCCTCTTCGGTCTTTGAATAAACCAGAATATCGTCGATGAAAATTAGAATGAACTTGTTCAGAATTTTCCTAAAGACTCTGTTCATAAAATCTATGAAAAATGCTGGGCGTTGGTTAGTCCAAAAGGCATTACCAACCACTCATAAAAGAAATTCGGGCCTCTGAATGCTGTTAAAGGAATACCATCTTCAGCAATTCTAAATTGGTGAAATCTCGTTGCTAAATCCATTTGGGAGAACACTATTGCTCCGTGCAATTGGTCGAAAAGATTTCGATTCGAGGTAATGGATATTTGTTTTTTGATGGTTACTTTATTTAACTCTCTATAGTCTACACATAATCGTAATGACCCATCGGACTTCACTACAAAAACTACCGCCGAGCCCCAACTAGAAAAACTAGGTCGGATTAAGCCTTTATTAAGCAAATCCCGAGTCTGTTTCTCCAGTTCCAAAACTTCTTTTGGAACCATTCGTCTCTTTGGTTGAACTGTTGGTCTCGCTCCTGGAATTAAATCAATTCGAAATTCTATCTCCCGATGAGGAGGTAAACTTCCGATTTCCTCGAATATATCTTTGAATTCTCCAACTACATCCAATGTTTCAAGGTTTTCTTATGGTGCTTCTAAGGCATATAAGAAACTACAGGTATGAATACCAGGTTTTCCACAAGGTATCCTAGCTTTACGATCTAAGCTTGTTATCAAGGTTATTGTTTTTTTATCACATTTTATCTTAGCTTGGAACTCGCTCAGCCAATCCAATCCAAGAATAAAATTGGAACTTTTGAAATATAGGAGATAGAAATCAAAACGAAAGGAATGTGAGAGATATAATAGTGCTACATCCTCACAACACATTTTTAACTCGGTTTTACCACCAATGGGATTTGATACGCAAATTGGGTTTGGGGAAATAATTGGTTCAAGGTTAAATTGATCTACGATTCAGAAGAAATAAAACTGTGTGAAGCGCCGGTATCAAATAAAACTCGAAGGTAAATTCCATTAAATTGTAAAGTACCTTCCAGCACTCCCTTCCCTTTCACATTATGGGAAATAGACGGTTCATTCTTGATTGCGTAAACCTTTTGCTGTGGCGCCCTCTTCATCAGTGGGTAGTCTTTCACCATGTGTCCCAGCTGATGACAGTTGAAATAGAGATTCTTTGCCACCATCTCATTTCTTTGATTCTGATTCTGTTGCTGCTGCTGCTGAGGTTTCTGTTGTTGCTGCTGTGGTTGCTGAGGTTTCTTGTTTCCCTTCTGCTTACAGAATCGTGCAATGTGTCCCTTCTGCTTGCAGTTGTGACACAGAACATTCTTAAAATGGTTTTCAGTTTTCTGTTGTTCCACTTTACCTTGGTTTTTGTTGTCCTTCCAGTCTAGGTTAAATTTTCTCTTCAGAGGATTTCCTCTACTCGCCTCTCCAGTCTGAGCCTTTGCTGCTGTTGGTTTCTTAGCATCCAAGGCTTCATACCTGAGTGCTAAATCTACTAATTCAAAAAATGGGTCTTTCAGATGTCCCATCATCCTGCCTCGAAGACTATCCTTCAGACCAGCTACAAACATCTCGTTCTTTTTTAGTGAAGTATTGACTAACTCCGGTCCAAAGCTTGACAGTGCATTGAACTTGTTTTAATATTCGGTAACAGTCATGCTTTCTTGCTTCAAGTCAATGAAATCTCGGTACATCCTTGTTTTTCCAGTGGTTGGCAGATATTGGGCTTCAAAAGCTTCTTTGAACATGGCCCAAGTAAAATTCTCCTCAGGAGTGTTTGCAGTCTGAGCTTCCCACTAGATTGCCACAGCTCCCTCCAGATTCCATGAGGCTAAGAGACGTTTATACTCATCGTCCAAATTAAGTCCCTTAAAAATCTTCTCACATGATCTAATCCATGCTTGGACATCAACCAGTGATTCAGTATCCTTAAAAACTTTTCCTCCTAGAGTAGTGTAGTTCTTGCAAGCCATAGCAAATTTTGTCTGCGTTGGAGCTGGGACAACTTCAGTTGTATCCATTTGAGTTTGATTGATAGTGTGCCCATTGGTTGTAGTTGTCCTACTTGCTCCTCGGCCCCGTCTTCCTTGAGAACTCATTTTCAGATTCTGATTATATAGATAGTTAATACTCAATCGGAAAATAGTCTTAGCGAAAATCTTAAGTCAATAACTAAGGTCAATAGCTAAGGTCGATAACTAAGGTCGTCCTATACTATAATAGTTTTTGTAAAAATACGCTCTCTCAACACAAACCTAAAGCTTAGGTTTCGAAAAACCCGGCTTTGATACCAACTATAACGACACGATTTTTGATGCCTCGAAAGTCGTGTCATTATTGAAAGAATTTAGAAGATGAGATAGAAAAGATAGAACTAATAGAATAGAAGAATAGGAAAAAACATCAGAATCTCACAGCGGAATTTCACAAATACATAGTATATTACATAACAGGGTCTGATACATCATAGTACGACATCATATTGCATCATCATAGTACAACAACATAATTATACATGATCACTTAGGATAATATAGATACTTAAACTGGATACATAGAAATAGTTATACTACTAGACGGGTCTTGAACTTCATAAGGTTCCACTTGCCTACCTGAATTACTTGTCTACTCGTAATAAATATTATGAGTACCCAAGAGTTTAGGAAACACAGAAAATAAACTCTGGGTCAGTCAGGGGACTAGTGTGAGTAGACATAGTAAAAAGATGTAAACAGGGAAATAAGAGATAAGGTTTCCACATTGACAGATTCATATACTTTAGAAATCTTTAGACCAATCCATAACTAATATATGGATAATGACCCAAGTATTTTATATCAAAACATTTGATATTACGATAGTTTTTGTCAAATAAATAATCATCTAGTGAAACGCTTGCATCTCACGTTCACGCAATCTAAAACCGCAGAGCGTTTATTGGAAATTGGATCCCAACAGACAAGGTATAGGAGCACCTACGGATCAGTGTACTCTAGAGAGGATACACTGGGGGTTCAACAAGAACGTCTTGCAACTTGGCCACACATGACCGTCCACTCATTTAGCTTGAGTGTAACAAATATATTACCACCTCCATGGTTGGGAATGACCCACCGATTCCGAAGGTTTCAGCAGCGAAAAGAGATTAAGAGGTTAAATATGGTGATTCTCTAGATGGTGATAATATACCCTGCTTGGGTACGACCCAACTAGCCATGTTGTCTAGCCCAACTTTTGTTACTATCTGGTTGTGAGGTTTGAGGTCATGTTTATCCTTCTAACAGATTATTTATTCAATTACTTTGAATGCCACATCGTCATATCCGTCAGAAACACTCATTCGATTACCCAAATATATTACAAGCAATGAAGCTAAGAGAAACGAATTTCTCCGCCACCAACGTAATATACTTACGTAAATTCGATGTGTAGAATCTAACTGATATACGTTGTTAGACACTCAACCATTCGGGTTTGTAACACCCCACGCCCGCTATGGTCACTCTCTAAGGGAATGCCATAGCATCGGTGGAGTATTTTAGTGAATATAGAACAGAAAAATTACAACAAGACAGATATAAATAGTACTTGAAATTTAAAACATCATCTCATAACAGCGGAAGTAAACATGTCTGGTTACATCATAAAACCAAAATAAAAGTCAAGTACAATATCCATCAAAATGAAGAAGTACATAATCCCACTCTCTCATACAATAGCCAGGACAAAAGAAAAGATAACTGGGTAACTGGAGCTTTACATCTATCCAAGCTCCTAAAGACTGGAACAGCAATCCGATCAAGCTCCACTACTGCTAGGATCCACCGTAGGACCTGAGGGTTGGGAAAAAGATAAAAACAACGGGGTCAGACATAAGTCTGAGCGAGTCCTATAACTTTAACAATACAATCATTAAAGTAACCAGAGAAGACATAAACTTGACCTACGGTAATGTCTGGGGATGAATGGCTACACTAAGCAGCTTGGTAGACTTAGGATAAACTAAGATAACTGTAAAGACGCATCTACCCACCCAAGGATAATTACTAACTGCACCACACCAGTCATTCCTACTTAAAGGTTGATCCCACCCAAGGACTTAGAAAATTTACCCAGTAGTTTCGCGTACCCCTAGCTCACTACATAGGTGCCGTCTGCCCCTATCTCCACTAGGTGTACCCACTACTCCCAAGCGATCGGCTCCCTACCGTAGATACCCGTGCTGGTCCCACAATGGGGTGTATCATTCCCCAAAGTGGCCACCTGATAATATCAACGGTGCACGGCTTTATATCTACACGATGCAACAACGACTTACCAACCAGCCCGGGTCCACACACGCATATGAAACCCGTTGATCCTGCGTTGCCACCGCTAACCCGTTTTGGCCTCTTATAGTCAAGCCCAATATGCGTGTCCCGTCACCCGACTAGAGTCGAGCCCACAAAGATACGTTTGGGATATTGGTTGAAATGGGCCCCCACAAGCTACCCACCTAAGCTTGTCACTTATCTAGTGTATCCCACTTAACCCTTTAATCATGTTTAATTACATGTTTCCACTTGGTTAAGTATTCTAATCGTATTTTCTATTGCCACCCAAGGCAACACACTAGATTTCCACATGCCACCCAAGGCACCCACTTAACCCCTCATGTCCCTCTACATGCTAATATGGTTAAGTGTTTCTTAATTAATTAATTAAGATCATGACCTCATAAAGACCTCTCACATTAGACCATCTTTTATGACTGCTGGATATGCCGGTTGGTTCCGGGCAGACTTCTGTCATAAAAAGGGTCTAACCTCGTGTCTTTACTTTAATCACGTATTTAATTTATGACTAAGACCTCTCACATTGGGCCAATCATTTGTAGCCGCTGGATGGCCGGTCGGTTCCGGGCAGACTTCCGCTACAAAAGGGTCCAACCTCGTGTCTTAGTTGATTAATTACACCTAATTAATCACCCCCATATTAATTATCCCTAATTAATATCAAGTTTTTCATAACATGGGTAGACCTAACTCAATAGGTAAATTCCCATGGGGTAGACCTAACTCAATAGGTAAATTCCCACTTATGTTAATTTTTTTTTATGGTATGCTTAATCATACCCAATCATACCTTTATTAACATATTTATTAACCCCATCGTTCCCCACGTAAATCGTTCTCATTTCATGACATAATAAAGGGAAGATCCATCACAAATATCATAGGTTTAACCAAATCTTAGCATATAACTTTGTCATGGGTTAAGAGGATGTCAACTTGCATATATGAGCATATATTAACCCAACTACATTTAACCCAAACTTGCATATTATCATACACATATCTTGCATAACATGTTGAACTTGCATATAAGCATTCTCATAACTTGCATAACATGTTAAACATGCATTTAAGCATACACATAACTTGCATAAGCATTCACATTCTTGCATAAGCATTCACATACTTGCATAAGCATGCATAACTTGCATATCATGTTAAACTTGCATTTAAGCATATACATTCTTGCATAAGCATTCACATACTTGCATAAGCATGCATAACTTGCATATCATGTTAAACTTGCATTTAAGCATATACATAACTTGCATAAGCATTCACATACTTGCATAAGCATGCATAACTTGCATATGAGCTTGCATAACTCACTTGTTAAACATGCATAAACCCACTTATTAGATATGCATAAACCCACTTATTAAACATGCATAAACCCACTTGTTAAACATGCATAAACCAACTTATTAAACATGCATAAACCCACTTGTTAAACATGCATAAACATAGGAAAACATAGAGTAGCATATCATTACAAATGATTCAAACTCACTAATCCACATTTAAGACCATAAGTCTCATTACACCCAATCTACTTACTTTAGCAATTGATGTTAAAGTGATAGAAACTCACCAAGCCCAAGATTAGCAAACTTATGAAGTGGAATTAGTTGCTAAATATGAAGAAGATGATGATTAGAGGTTGATTAGCTTGCAACTTCCTTCATAAATTAGTGGAGGCTCCTTCTAAGATTTAATTTGGCGGCATGAGGCCATCATTCCTATTTTTAGTATGGATTAGGGTAGGTTTAGGGTGTATTTATAGATTAGGTGAGTGTTTTAGGCCCTTAGATTAACCCTAGATTAGATTAGGTCCGTTAGATTTAGGAAATCTCTAGAACCCAGCCCAAGACTCAACCAAAAACCAGATCTGGTGCACCCAGATCCACAGGGCCGACACCCTGTGTCGACACCCCTGTCGACAGGGCTGTCGACACCCCTGTCGACAAGCCTGTCGACACGGGGCTAGGCGGGAACTTTCCCGCCACCTCCGCTTTTGGCTCCAATTATGCTTTAAAACTGAATTTCAAATCTGTTTTTAATTTTGAATTTTCGGAAAACTTCTTTGGGCCATAACCGGGCCATACGGACTCCGATTCTCGAAAACTCGGACTCTATTTCGCGTATTTTTCCGAGACGAACGCAATGACGCAGCCCGTTACCCCCAATTCCCACATCTGAGATTATTTATCCTGTAATTAGTGAATTTTAGTATTAACTAAAATTCGGGGTGTTACAGGGTTTGTCCTGGGACTGAACAGACCGACGATACTATTTAAAATAGTCCTTGCATATCTCTGTCTTCAATATTTCTGAAACGCGTCGTATACTTCGAGTCGAAGTGGAATATTTATTCCGGACTTTTCGAAACGATGTACGAAATGTCTTTTATAGTCAATAAATAATTATCAGCTAAATCTGATTACAATTTAGTTTACACATCCTTTATCTATGGGTTTCAGTTAACGTAACAGTATATGTTTATCTTGTTCATGTCTGGTTTTTAATATCTTTTACAAATGAACAGTTAAAATGTGTGCGTCGCACACAGTATTTTCCTTTGTTTATCATCGACGTTTAGATGATGTTTAATGCTCCAGTTCTTCTGGTAAATTATTTTATTACTTCTGATTTTAACTTAAATAAATTAGTTTAATAATTTATTTAAATTATTTTCTTTATATTCTAAATTTTCAAACTCGTTGAACTTTTTCGGTCAACTTCTGTACTTGATCTTCCTGCCATTTTCTTCCTTCCACTTGCCTACGCCAAATTAAATAAAAATTCTCTTTTTATTTAATTATTTTATTTTTCCTTAATTTCGTTTATTTTCTATTTGTATTGTTGGATTTTTACGTAGTGAATGTTACCTATGTTTAGTCTACTGTTCATGGTTAAATCTCATTAATGGTTGTTGACTTGGCCTCTTTTGTTTTGATATGCATTCCTAGATATTTCTACTTGGTCAATTTGTCAAACATGTTATGTGCAATAGTATTTATATATATATTTTTCATGAATGTGCTAGCCGAATTGTTTCTCACCTGCACATGTATACTTGTTTGTTGTCTTTTGTTTCAAAGCCCCTTTATATTTTTAAAGTGACCAATACCCCCCCTTTATCCTTGCATGTATTTTGTGTTATCATTTTTGTTGTTTAGTTAAGGATTTAGTTGTAAAGTTCTTGCTTGAATTTTGTGTTATGTTTTAACTATATATGTATTAAAGTATACACATATATATACATATTGTTATACTTCCAATATGTTTCAAGTTATAGTTTTAATGTTGCATATTTATATTATGTTAATCAAGTTTAAACATAACTTAAATATGTACATTATTTGTATATTCTTCCACACGTATTTACAAACATGTTTATAATCATTTTAGTTTGTTGAGTAGCATATTTCATTTTAATTCCCTAATTTAAATGATTATCAAAAGCTAGAAAAAGTCGGGACATTACATTATTACACATAATGTAATGTATCTTAAACAGAAAATGTTAAGTTATTAAAGCTACTTTATTCGACTAATGTGAAAATGTCAAATACTATAATTTGGGTATAAGTTTTCAAAATGCTTAGTAACATGTTTCCAGAAAGGAATATTAAAATATATGAAAGAATTATAACTTTAGCTCAGCTGCTCATGTAATTTACAAAGGAAAGTTGTGGCTTGTAAAAATGGAAAACAACTTGAAATGTAATTTAAGTAAAAGGAAAGAGTTGTAAGGTGACGATGAAATCAATAATTAAAATAACAAAAACGAATGGTGTGCTAATAAATAATAAGTCGGTACTTATTTACTAATCAATGGAGCTCCATTGGACCTTTTGGTATATAAAGGCTGCAACTGATGCTTCTCATTCTTTCTCTTCTCAAGCTATTTTGCTAATATTTAGGCTGAAACATAGGAGTAATGTTAATAAATCAATAAAAGAAATATATAAGAAGTTTTCATATAAGTGAGTTCATTTCTGTTATGTCAATTTTCAATCAACAGACATTTAATAAACAACTATATATTAGTAATAGGTAAAAAAAAATCTCCTACTTATCTATTTTAGCATATCGTCTAGTCTTTAATTAACAAACATAAACTTGGTAGAATCTAATTTGTTGACAGAAATCAAGATTTATCCAGAGCAAATAAATGTAAAATTATCCTAAAATATAGTTACTAAAATTAATATTAAGATGAATAGAAATGAATGTAGAGTGCGGTGTTCTTGAAAAAAAGGGTAATTTATTTGGACTTCGATCATAGTGGATATATTGGATGAAGAAACTGACAATCAATGAATCAACTGAAAATGCAGCTACAACATCAGTAATAGGAAAGAAAATTATCCTACTTAATTACTTAGCTAACGATCTAGTCTTTAATCAACAAAACATAGGCTCGATATAAAATAATTTTTAAGAGGAATCAAGATTTATCTAAGGCAAATGAATGTAAACTGATCACGGTTGAAATTATTATCAAAATGAATAGAAACGATTGTAGAGTGCATTGCTTTCTTAGAAATAAAAAAATTGTAAAATATTTTATTCTACGATAAAGATATTGGATAAAGAAACTTAGAATTAAAGAAAAATTAAGTGCATGCACATGGTATTAAAGATGGAGATGAAAAATTATAATCAAAATTTTATCAAATATTAACAACCATTTTCAATAAAGGAGGCATATGACAATTATATTATTGATTAGAATTTTCCTCTTTTAAAATGTTAGACTCCTAAATCATAGGTTATATTCTAAGATAAGTTGAAGAAGAAAATATGGACCATTCCATATCTAAAAATATGTGCCAATTTATTTGTTGAAAGTTCTTGAATTCCTACACAACAATGAAATAAAATTAGAGGAAAGAAGGAAAATTAACAGGCTGACACCTCATTCTTTTCCCAAAAAGGAATCAAATGTAACCAAAAACATAAAAGTAATTAAATTTATTACCATTAGATAAGACTATAATCATCAACAATCATCCTAAATTGTCATATCCAAGGCACTGATCTTTTTCATCCATAGGAATATCAATACGCCTAATACATGGTTTACACTGAATACAATTTACTACAGGTATACAAAATTAAAGATTGCGAAGAAAGAGAAAGTGATAATTTACATTATAAAAATCCATGTAAATGATTATAACGAAATATGCTTTCTAATCCATTTCTAAGAAATGGGCATTTCATTACTTAATTTATCGAGTTAGTCGTAGAAAAGGAAAGTATCAACGTGAAATAAAATTATTCCTTTAACCAAAAAGAAATTAGAAATTTTACCTCTAACAAGATAGCTAAATAGGTTAAGGAAGGTAGAGCGGCATCGAACCAACGACAAGGTTGTCTAGAAGGAATCGGTCGGAGCTAGAGTACGGTAGTTGCCAGAAAAGAGAAACTAAGAAAAGATGGAACTAACTAATTGTTGACGGCAAAAAATGTCGTAAACACCAAAGATTTCTATTACTAGGAATAGTTAATTTGGTCGCAAGACTAAGTAAGAGAAAGCGGTAAATAACACAAGTATTTATAGTGGTTCGGCCGCGGATTAGGCCTACGTCCACTTTGGAAGGATGTTGAACTTTTATTAATCACTCAAGAATTACAAGGTAGAGCCATGCTCATTACATTTACTTTCATAATTGAAATGTGCTAGGTATTTAGAAAAAAAAAAGTTAATTCTCCTTCTTCCTCAAATAGGAGATGCCATAAATGGAGTTCATGAAGCTCTAGGGAGGTCTCAAGTGAAGAAAATCCAACCCCTTTGAAGTGTGAGGCTATGGGGTATTTATGGGAAGTGGTTAGGTAGGGGTTAGGTAGGAGTAGGTAGAAATAGGGACCACATGCACAAATTTCGAGCTCACCTGCACATATTTCGAACCCGCCTGGGGTGCGAATTTCGCACCCCTCGGGGTACGAAATTCGCACCCGGAGGGGTTTGAATTTTGCACCCGAAGGGGTTCGAAGTTCGATGTAATAACCCGAAAATCTGGGCCAGTTTAAAATTTTTATTTTGGCAATTTTATCAAATTTTGAACATTTAGAATGAATCATTTTAAATAATATCGACGTGAAATTTATTTTAAAATAGAATTCGACGTATATATTATATACGTCGTCGTTAGAATATAAATATTTATATATAATTATAAATAGAATTGAAAATGGCGTGGTAGTTCGATAATTCGATTTCAAACTTCAATTGAATGTACCGGGTGCAAAACAATCCGGATTTTAGTGAAACCAAAAATGATAGGATCTAATCGATGATATCTTCCCAACGAATCCGAAAAATCAAAATTTCATAGCGGGAATCAAAATATATGTCCAGTTGAAAATTCTGAATAGTCGCTATGGAATTCAGGCCCTTAAAAATAGACATTTTGCAAACGACCTCGGATTTCGACGAAACCACTTTTGTTGGGTCCGCAGTGTCAAGTTATTGCTAGATTCCAAATTTTATAATTTTTCGAATCAGTATGTGAGCGTGGCAAAGGAAAACGCGTTTGACCAGTTCAGTTGATTTTAATCGACTGGAAAATGGCCATTTTTCCAACGGTCTCGGAATTCGACGAAATTAGTTTTGTTAGGACCGTGTCGTCAATACGAAGCTAGAAAATATTTTTTTGGAATTTTTCTGGTTAGTATGTGACCCCGGTAATTTGAAATGTACGTTTAAAATTCAATATAGTGATTTAAATGTAAATTTAACGGAAACTGATTGTAACAGCCGAATCAGCCTACGATACATATCCCATTGTGTTCGGAGTGGGGGTAAAACGCTATGGACGACAGGAGGTGGGCCTCGTTTCGAGGTCGTATGTAAAAGTCAACTTTTTGAAAATTAAATAAATAAATAAATAAATAAATAAACCCTCTTCCCTTTTATACGCTGGCCCTCCCGTTAAACCTAAGTCAGAAAAAAAAAAATGGAAACCGCAATCGACAGAGCGGCGCCCCCCCTTGCATCGACCATCGCGACGCCGCTGAGGCGCACCCGCCTCATCCTTCCCCCGCTCCACCCTCCTCCTCCCGCTCCTCTCTCTCCTTCCAACTGAAAGCCACCGAGCCCCCTCGAAGGAACCGACGCAGCCCCCCCTTCGATTTGCCTCGCGACAGCCCCCCCACCCCCCCCCCCCGTCATCCGCCACGTCAGAGCAGCCCCCCCCCCCCCCCCCCCCCCCCGCGAGCAACCTCCGACCACCTCTGAGCAACCACCAGCGCCCCCCCTAAAGAAAGAACCCGTAAGTTTTTATAAATACTGATTTTGTTTCGATTAAAATACTGATTTTGTTTCGATTAAAATACTGATTTTGTTTAGATTAAAATACTGATTTTGTTTAGACTAAAATGCTGATTTTGTTTAACTTGATTTTTTTCAAAGAAAAAAAGAAAGGATTTTTCAAAGTATTAAAAATATAATTTTTACATGATAGGAATATTAAAAATAGCATCTTTATATGTGTAGAAAAATAAAAATGTGATTTTTATAATGATATATTTGAAAAGGCGAAATCTTTATATAGAGAATAGCGAGGTAAAAATATAATTTTTATTTATATAGTAGTAATGTAAAAATAGAATTTTTATTCATATAGAAAAATAAAAATTTGATTTTTATATATTAAATAGCATAGTAAAAATTCGATTTTTATATATTGAATAGCATAGTAAAAATTCGATTTTTATATATTGAATAGCATAGTAAAAATTCGATTTTTATATATTGAATAGCATAGTAAAAATTCGATTTTTATATATTGAATAGCATAATAAAAATTCGATTTTTATATATTGAATAGTATAATAAAAATTCGATTTTTATATATTGAATAACATAATAAAAATTCGATTTTTATATATTGAATAGCATAATAAAAATTCGATTCTTATATATTGAATAGCGAAGTAAAAATTCGATTTTTATATATTGTATAGCAAAGTAAAAATTCGATTTTTACATATGTAGTGGCTACATTAACGAAGATGACAAAAAGATGCGATGACGATGAAGATTTCTATAAATGAAGAGTCGTGGTATTGGATAGCTTTCGGTGAGAATCTCTCACCTTTCAATTTCATTTTCTAGTCATATATATATACTAGGATGCAGACGGTGCTTAGTAGCACCCGACACAATCGTCCACAGACCATGGACTTGTTTGTTTGGTTGCATAAATTAGTTAGATGATTTGATTTGAATTTGGTTGTTTGGTGATTTTGATTGATGTGTGAATGGCGTGGGCCTTCACTAGACCGGGGATAAGGCTAGGCCTCGTCCCGTTTCTAGTATCGTGCCGTTATGCCGCCGAAATTTCCTAAAATATGTTAGAAAAATAAAAATATCATTTTCATTGTGTAAATGAACTAATAAAAATTCATGTGTTGAAATAAAATATTTTATCGTTAAAAATATAATTTTTAACGTGAAGTGAACAAGATAAAATATTCATTTACAAACCGGACGGTTTGTTTATGTACACTGATTTGACTGACATTGATTGGGTCGATAAATTTTACACATCGCCTAACTGCACAAATAAAAATGTGTGTTTGATTGTTTGAAACCCCACACGGGTGTTGGGATGAAATTTGAAGTTCACTCATCCTGATTGATTAAATTTGTCGATCGATTGATTGACAGGCTGTTATAAGCGTTAGACATCTATATTTGATGCTTATACAGTGTAGTGCACTTTGATTGATGGTTGATTATTTTACAATTCTATTATATACGTGTGATGTATGAAAATCCATATAATTAACTTTATATGGTGATTGATTGGGCCTCATTCCAATTTAGAAGATAAAGAATATTATAAAGTAAAGGTTCATGTGTTGACTGTACTCATCCGTTGAGATTAGTCATGTGTTGAACAAAATATTTGAACAATAAAATTTATATCTTTATCACTATAAAGTAAAGGTTCATGTGTTGACTGTACTCATCCGTTGAGATTAGTCATGTGTTGAACGGAATATTTTAACAATAAAATTTATATCTTTATCACTATAAAGTAAAGGTTCATGTGTTGACTGTACTCATCCGTTGAGATTAGTCATGTGTTGAACGAAATATTTTAACAATAAAATTTACATCTTTATCATATATGAAATTAGAAACTAACTGGAAAATAGATGAGATGAGTGGTCTCCTGAATATTGATCTGATGTTGGTTTCGGCCTTCGGGGTTAATATTCAGGGAATCGTTCTCTTACTAATTTACAGTTGGAGTCTGATTTAATATCAAACGATAGATACCTTTATTTCCATAAAATATAGTAAATAACAAAAATGGTCACACATGGACAGTACTCATTCGTTGAGATTAGTCGTGTGTTGACAAAAATATAGATTCACATATTGAGTAGAATAAATATTCATTTGTTGAATAGAATAACGAATTTATTGAAACATATAAAGCCGTGTTGATTAGTGATGCGCCATTTTGACGCGAACGATATTTATATCGAGTACATTCGTTTTTGAATTTAAAACAGAAATGAATTGAATATAAAACGATTTCGAAATGAATTGAATATAAAACGATTTCGAAATGAATTGAATATAAAACGATTTCGAAATGAATTGAATATAAAACGATTTCGAAATGAATTGAATATAAAACGATTTCGAAATGAATTGAATATAAAACGATTTCGAAATGAATTGAATATATAACGATTTCGATTTGAATTGAATATAAAACGATTTCGAAATGAATTGAATATAAAACGATTTCGAAATGAATTGAATATAAAACGATTTCGAAATGAATTGAATATAAAACGATTTCGAAATGAATTGAATATATAACGATTTCGATTTGAATTGAATATAAAACGATTTTGAAATGAATTGAATATATAACGATTTCGAAATGAATTGAGTATATAACGATTTCGAAATGAATTGAATATAAAACGATTTCGAAATGAATTGAATATAAAACGATTTCGAAATGAATTGAATATAAAACGATTTCTAAATGAATTGAATATAAAACGATTTCGAAATGAATTGAATATATAACGATTTCGATTTGAATTGAATATAAAACGATTTCGAAATGAATTGAATATATAACGATTTCGAAATGAATTGAATATAAAACGATTTCGAAATGAATTGAATATAAAACGATTTCGAATTGAATGGAATAGAAAACCAATTTGATTTCAATTGAATATATAATGAATTTGATTCAAATAGAAAACGAAACGAATTTGATTTGAATAGAAAATGAATTTGAATCGAATAGAAAACCAATTTGAATTGAATTGAATTGAAAACGAATTCAAATTGAATTGAAAGCGAATTGAAATGAACTCAAATTGAATTGAAATTTGAAATGAATTGAAATGAATTGAAATGAATTTTAAAACGAATTTATAAGGAAAAATTCAATTTTGATTTGAATTGAAATGAAAGTTGAAATTGTTTTTTGAAACGAATTTAAAACTATTTATAAAATTCGTTTAAAAATAGAATCGACGAAATATATATATTATATATATATATATTATATATATATATAATATAATGGCCTGAATAGAATGCGCCGCGCCGCGGCAGTTCGTGAATTTCGACCATTTATTTCAAACGGACATTACGGGAGATCCGACCGTCGGATTCTCCTAAAACCGGAACCGTTGGGTTCGTATCGAAAAGAGCTTTCTAGTGAATATTAGAAATTCAAAATCTAACGGTTGGATTTGGAGATACGTCCAAATCAAATTCGAAAAAGGTCGTTGTAAGTGCAGTTCGATGGCCGTTGATGGAAATCGACTGTACGGGCCTTGATAAAATTATTAAAAATAGTAATAATTTGTGTAAAATCATGAGAAATGATTTGGGAAAAATTGGGGTGAAAAACTCCATATTTGAAAAGATAAAAATGGATTTTTATCGAAATGAACTAGTTGAACTCAATTTAAAACCCGGGTTTTTATTTTTAAATAAATAAATTAGATTTAAAAAGGGGTTTTAAATAATCGGAATTCCTAATATATTTGATTTGAATTGAACTAGAATTGATTTGTGGGTTTATCGTGAACTGTGTTTTAAACAACATTAGTTCTTTAACCCGATGATAAATAGAATGTGATTTGGGTTTGTCGTGAACTGTGTTTTAAATAACACTAGTTCTTTAACCCAGTAAAAGGAGTTTTAACGAATCTGCAATTAGATTGAAATGTAAATCTATAATCTAAATTATCCAATTTAGAAATGAGCGAGAATGGGGTATCGCCAGTTTTGCTCCAAAGCGATAGTTAAATCTTTAATTAGATTTGAACGTGTAATGGTAATTAATCTTACCGATAACACCATAGTATTAGATATGGAGTATTACCAGTTTTGCTTCATGGGATGAATAGTTTGGGATTGGGAAATAAAATAAATAATTACTTCGGTGTGGTTCGCTAATCTCGACTAGTTTAGAAAACCATAATCTGGTTTGAAATGACATCCAAAGGAAGATTAAAGGATAAATCTAAAAGAATTTATCTTGGATAAAATTAATGAGAACCTTTCCCTAAAAATGTGATTTTGTGAATAAAAGGATATTCTGAATTAGAATGAGGCGTATGTTGTGTTTGTGTAACATTTGTTTTTAATATACGCGGGTTGTTCGGAAAGGCCGGGTTTATACCCATTCTGAATAACCGATTCGACGATAAGTCGAAGATGAAGACGGTGGTCGAAGACCGGAAGTCTTCACATCGTTTGGATAATTACTGACGATCCTGATTGGGCAATACACCCAAGAGGATGGAAATAGTTGGTGGTCGTCCAGACGTACCTGGAGATGGATGGATATGCGAGGAAAGTGCCTCCGGTTTCGTTTAGACCCAGAACGGACTTGTAAATGGATTGTGTGTCTGACATTGGATTTTATTCTGTGTTGATTGATTTCTATTAAATATACATCTGTTTGGCGGCGGAGAATTTATTCTTTTGCTTAACGCCCTTCTCTGAGACGTACGAGCTCAGAGGTTGTATATCGATAGATATCAATCGCATGGCATGAATTGCCTGTGTGGCATGCTGAGTTGCATGGATCAAGGCTTCTGTTGAAAAGCAAAGTCTTGTGGTTGATGATCAAAGCACGGCCTTTGTGGCGTAGCTTTGTGTATAGCGTGGATTCGCGAGCCTCACACCTCGGTATGAGTCAAAAACGGGATACGGACTGCAGGGAGAGCACGACGTTTCTTTCTAGCTTTGGTGGTGTCAGTGACTTACCAGCCCTGACATTTATATACTTTTCACCTTTGTCGTTGTTGGAATGCGAGGCGCCTCGATTATAGGTCTGTAAGGACCGGGAAACGTGTGTTCAGGAATAACTAATCCTCTAACGTAAGTGAGGACCGGCCCTGAAGATCCAGGGGTTGCCCAGAGTGCGTAACCCTGAGGCATTTGCTAGAGTGTCTCGAACGCGGAGAGGAGCTTGCCCCTTGCCTCGACTCATGACGGAAATCCAATTTCCAATACGAGATATTTCGGCTTTATTTGTAGAGCCTAGTATGGCGACATAGTAGCATGGGATGCTATGCCATCTATGATTTATATTTATGATTGAAATTGTTTTGACACTATACACTTACTATAGTATCAAATGATTTGTTTTAAACGTACCAAGCATGTTTGGCTATTATAAGGGAAAACCCTATCCTCCGGCTTGCGTTGCATTGTGTGATGGGACCTGGGTCTTATAATAGCTTCATTTTTCGAAAAAGCATTGCGATGTTTATTCTATGCACTGGTATTCTTGGGAGGAAACCCGTTCCGTGTTATACGGCGTGGTCCCTTGAATTACTCTCTTTTAAAGTAAAGTTTTAATAACTGTTTTAGTTCTCACACCAGTCACATGACTGACCTGGAGTTTATTGTTTTAACCTAAACTCTGGGTGCCCCTATTTTCCGCACGGGCAGCTAGTAGTTTTGGTTTTGCAGATTTATATTCACAGGATCCTGGTTTACAGCTGGAATGATATCCGGAAAGCTCTGTATCCGTATATCACCTTCAGTTGTGCTTTGTATTATTTTCCGCTGCTATGTAATTTATTGTAATCTCTGTTATTTATCGAATGTAATTTATTCAATTATACTCTGTATATTCTTGTATCTGATGGAATTGTTGTAATAACAATGAAATGTTCTTCCGTCTGCGTTCTGATTTGTCCTATTCTCAAACGATCAGGGGTTTCGAACGGTCTAGATCGGTTTAACGACTGATTCGGATCGAGCGAAATTCCCGGCCGTCACATTTGGTATCAGAGCTTTGGTTTACAGAGCTCGAGAACAAGACACATTAGAACCATACGAAAGAATTCATCAGATATTGGATTAGTAATATCCAATTAGAATGACTCGTTAGAGATGGGATCAATAGTATCCTAGAACGAGTGTGAAGAGTATATATTTCAAATTAAAACAATTTTGTTTTGAAATTTGAATCGTTTTATACGTATTTGAATATTTATTTACTTTGAATATGGACAATCCAATATATAAAGGTTTTGCATATACGCGTCATGAACGTATATTCGAAGTTTTAATATACTGGATAGATATAGAATCACATTCTAGTCGCCCGGAGATGGTACTGATGATAACACGTGCATCAACAGTATTTATGTTCGAGTTTTGAAGGTGTGATATCTATATATTTCCATTAGACTGGTGTGAGAACCAAAACTAATATAGTTAGAACACATTGTTGTGAATTGGCATCAAAACAAGATTTTCAGTATATATATCAAAATTATGAATTTGAAACTCTAATTCACTAATTGATTGATGTTTGTGATGTTTGTTATTTGTTTAATAATTTTGAACCATTATGCCTAATTGAATCAAATATTGAATTGTATTGAAAATTGGTCGCATTTGCTTGCATATACATATACTTACATTGAACAGGTCATAGCAACGAGGTTAGAGCAGAGAATAAAATTTGTTTGCCCGACAAATAGGTACATGTTTACTACATAATTTACTGTTTTGTTTGGGTGATGATGATTTTATGAGCCTATTGGCTAGCCGCTTGGCTTTTTCTTTTTCTTTTTGAGATCAGAAGGCCTATATGGCAATTTCGGGATTTTCCCGTGGCTCCCGGTGCAGGGGAGGTTATGGCGAAATTTTTCGAAAATTTAGGGTGTTAGCCAAATTTTTGGAAATTTGAAAATTCTCAGAAACTGAAAAGTTGGAGAATGGAAGCCAGATCGAACGTAGAGCTGATTGACCAAACCACTTTCGACTTTGTTCCATTTCGGGGACGAAAAGTTTTAAGTGGGGGAGATTGTAATAACCCGAAAATCTGGGCCAGTTTAAAATTTTTATATTGGCAATTTTATCAAATTTTGAACATTTAGAATGAATCATTTTAAATAATATCGACGTGAAATTTATTTTAAAATAGAATTCGACGTATATATTATATACATCGTCGTTAGAATATAAATATTTATATATAATTATAAATAGAATTGAAAATGGCGCGGTAGTTCGATAATTCGATTTCAAACTTCAATTGAATGTACCGGGTGCAAAACAATCCGGATTTTAGTGAAACCAAAAATGATAGGATCTAATCGATGATATCTTCCCAACGAATCCGAAAAATCAAAATTTCATAGCGGGAATCAAAAGATATGTCCAGTTGAAAATTCTGAATAGTCGCTATGGAATTCAGGCCCTTAAAAATAGACATTTTGCAAACGACCTCGGATTTCGACGAAACCACTTTTGTTGGGTCCGCAGTGTCAAGTTATTGCTAGATTCCAAATTTTATAATTTTTCGAATCAATATGTGAGCGTGGCAAAGTAAAACGCGTTTGACCAGTTCAGTTGATTTTAATCGACTGGAAAATGGCCATTTTTCCAACGGTCTCGGAATTCGACGAAACTAGTTTTGTTAGGACCGTATCGTCAATACGAAGCTAGAAAATATTTTTCTGGAATTTTTTTGGTTAGTATGTGACCCCGGTAATTTGAAATGTACGTTTAAAATTCAATATAGCGATTTAAATGTTAATTTAACGGAAACTGATTGTAACAGCCGAATCAGCCTACGATACATATCCCATTGTGTTCGGAGTGGGGGTAAAACGCTATGGACGACAGGCGGTGGGCCTCGTTTCGAGGTCGTATGTAAAAGTCAACTTTTTGAAAATTAATTAATTAAATAAATAAAAAAAAGAAACCCTCTTCCCTTTTATACGCGCCCCCCCCGTTAAACCTAAGTCAGAAAGAAAAAAAATGGAAACCGCGATCGACAGAGCGGCTCCCCCCTTGCATCGACCATCGCGACGCCGCTGAGGCGCACCCGCCTCATCCTTCCCCCGCTCCACCCTCCTCCTCCCGCTCCACCCTCTCCTTCCAACTGAAAGCCACCAAGCCCCCTCGAAGGAACCGACGCAGCCATCCCCCCCTTCGATTTGCCTCGCGACAGCCCCCCCCCCCGTCATCCGCCACGTCAGAGCAGCCCCCCCTGCGAGCAACCTCCGACCACCTCTGAGCAACCACCAGCGCCCCCCCTAAAGAAAGAACCCGTAAGTTTTTATAAATACTGATTTTGTTTCGATTAAAATACTGATTTTGTTTCGATTAAAATACTGATTTTGTTTAGATTAAAATACTGATTTTGTTTAGACTAAAATGCTGATTTTGTTTAACTTGATTTTTTTCAAAGAAAAAAAGAAAGGATATTTCAAAGTATTAAAAATATAATTTTTACATGATAGGAATATTAAAAATAGCATCTTTATATGTGTAGAAAAATAAAAATGTGATTTTTATAATGATATATTTGAAAAGGCAAAATCTTTATATAGAGAATAGCGAGCTAAAAATATAATTTTTATCTATATAGTAGTAATGTAAAAATAGAATTTTTATTCATATAGCAAAATAAAAATTTGATTTTTATATATTAAATAGCATAGTAAAAATTCGATTTTTATATATTGAATAGCATAGTAAAAATTCGATTTTTATATATTGAATAGCATAGTAAAAATTCGATTTTTATATATTGAATAGCATAGTAAAAATTCGATTTTTATATATTGAATAGCATAATAAAAATTCGATTTTTATATATTGAATAGTATAATAAAAATTCGATTTTTATATATTGAATAGCATAATAAAAATTCGATTTTTATATATTGAATAACATAATAAAAATTCGATTCTTATATATTGAAAACGAAGTAAAAATTCAATTTTTATATATTGTATAGCAAAGTAAAAATTCGATTTTTACATATGTAGTGGCTACAGCAATGAAGATGACAAAAAGATGCGATGACGATGAAGATTTCTATAAATGAAGAGTCGTGGTATTGGATAGCTTTCGGTGAGAATCTCTCACCTTTCAATTTCATTTTCTAGTCATATATATATACTAGGATGCAGACGGTGCTTAGTAGCACCCGACACAATCGTCCACAGACCATGGACTTGTTTGTTTGGTTGCATAAATTAGTTAGATGATTTGATTTGAATTTGGTTGTTTGGTGATTTTGATTGATGTGTGAATGGCGTGGGCCTTCACTAGACCGGGGATAAGGCTAGGCCTCGTCCCGTTTCTAGTATCGTGCCGTTATGCCGCCGAAATTTCCTAAAATATGTTAGAAAAATAAAAATATCATTTTCATTGTGTAAATGAACTAATAAAAATTCATGTGTTGAAATAAAATATTTTATCGTTAAAAATATAATTTTTAACGTGAAGTGAACAAGATAAAATATTCATTTACAAACCGGACGGTTTGTTTATGTACACTGATTTGACTGACATTGATTGGGTCGATAAATTTTACACATCGCCTAACTGCACAAATAAAAATGTGTGTTTGATTGTTTGAAACCCCACACGGGTGTTGGGATGAAATTTGAAGTTCACTCATCCTGATTGATTAAATTTGTCGATCGATTGATTGACAGGCTGTTATAAGTGTTAGACATCTATATTTGATGCTTATACAGTGTAGTGCACTTTGATTGATGGTTGATTATTTTACAATTCTATTATATACGTGTGATGTATGAAAATCCATATAATTAACTTTATATGGTGATTGATTGGGCCTCATTCCAATTTAGAAGATAAAGAATATTATAAAGTAAAGGTTCATGTGTTGACTGTACTCATCCGTTGAGATTAGTCATGTGTTGAACGAAATATTTGAACAATAAAATTTATATCTTTATCACTATAAAGTAAAGGTTCATGTGTTGACTGTACTCATCCGTTGAGATTAGTCATGTGTTGAACGAAATATTTTAACAATAAAATTTATATCTTTATCACTATAAAGTAAAGGTTCATGTGTTGACTGTACTCATCCGTTGAGATTAGTCATGTGTTGAACGAAATATTTTAACAATAAAATTTACATCTTTATCATATATGAAATTAGAAACTAACTGGAAAATAGATGAGATGAGTGGTCTCCTGAATATTGATCTGATGTTGGTTTCGGCCTTCGGGGTTAATATTCAGGGAATCGTTCTCTTACTAATTTACAGTTGGAGTCTGATTTAATATCAAACGATAGATACCTTAATTTCCATAAAATATAGTAAATAACAAAAATGGTCACACATGGACAGTACTCATTCGTTGAGATTAGTCGTGTGTTGACAAAAATATAGATTCACATATTGAGTAGAATAAATATTCATTTGTTGAATAGAATAACGAATTTATTGAAACATATAAAGCCGTGTTGATTAGTGATGCGCCATTTTGACGCGAACGATATTTATATCGAGTACATTCGTTTTTGAATTTAAAACAGAAATGAATTGAATATAAAACGATTTCGAAATGAATTGAATATAAAACGATTTCGAAATGAATTGAATATAAAACGATTTCGAAATGAATTGAATATAAAAAGATTTCGAAATGAATTGAATATAAAACGATTTCGAAATGAATTGAATATAAAACGATTTCGATTTGAATTGAATATAAAACGATTTCGAAATGAATTGAATATAAAACGATTTCGAAATGAATTGAATATAAAACGATTTCGAAATGAATTGAATATATAACGATTTCGATTTGAATTGAATATAAAACGATTTCGAAATGAATTGAATATATAACGATTTCGAAATGAATTGAATATATAACGATTTCGAAATGAATTGAATATAAAACGATTTCGAAATGAATTGAATATAAAACGATTTCGAAATGAATTTAATATAAAACGATTTCGAAATGAATTGAATATAAAACGATTTCGAAATGAATTGAATATAAAACGATTTCGAAATGAATTGAATATATAACGATTTCGATTTGAATTGAATATAAAACGATTTCGAAATGAATTGAATATATAACGATTTCGAAATGAATTGAATATAAAACGATTTCGAAATGAATTGAATATAAAACGATTTCGAATTGAATGGAATAGAAAACCAATTTAATTTCAATTGAATATATAATGAATTTGATTCAAATAGAAAACGAAACGAATTTGATTTGAATAGAAAATGAATTTGAATCGAATAGAAAACCAATTTGAATTGAATTGAATTGAAAACGAATTCAAATTGAATTGAAAGCGAATTGAAATGAACTCAAATTGAATTGAAATTTGAAATGAATTGAAATGAATTGAAATGAATTTTAAAACGAATTTATAAGGAAAAATTCAATTTTGATTTGAATTGAAATGGAAGTTGAAATTGTTTTTTGAAACGAATTTAAAACTATTTATAAAATTCGTTTAAAAATAGAATCGACGAAATATATATTATATATATATTATATATATATATATATATAATATAATGGCCTGAATAGAACGCGCCGCGCCGCGGCAGTTCGTGAATTTCGACCATTTATTTCAAACGGACATTACGGGAGATCCGACCGTCGGATTCTCCTAAAACCAGAACCGTTGGGTTCGTATCGAAAAGAGCTTTCTAGTGAATATTAGAAATTCAAAATCTAACGGTTGGATTTGGAGATACGTCCAAATCAAATTCGAAAAAGGTCGTTGTAAGTGCAGTTCGATGGCCGTTGATGGAAATCGACTGTACGGGCCTTGATAAAATTATTAAAAATAGTAATAATTTGTGTAAAATCATGAGAAATGATTTGGGAAAAATTGGGGTGAAAAACTCCATATTTGAAAAGATAAAAATGGATTTTTATCGAAATGAACTAGTTGAACTCAATTTAAAACCCGGGTTTTTATTTTTAAATAAATAAATTAGATTTAAAAAGGGGTTTTAAATAATCGGAATTCCTAATATATTTGATTTGAATTGAACTAGAATTGATTTGTGGGTTTATCGTGAACTGTGTTTTAAACAACACTAGTTCTTTAACCCGATGATAAATAGAATGTGATTTGGGTTTGTCGTGAACTGTGTTTTAAATAACACTAGTTCTTTAACCCAGTAAAAGGAGTTTTAACGAATCTGCAATTAGATTGAAATGTAAATCTATAATCTAAATTATCCAGTTTAGAAATGAGCGAGAATGGGGTATCGCCAGTTTTGCTCCAAAGCGATAGTTAAATCTTTAATTAGATTTGAACGTGTAATGGTAATTAATCTTACCGATAACACCATAGTATTAGATATGGAGTATTACCAGTTTTGCTTCATGGGATGAATAGTTTGGGATTGGGAAATAAAATAAATAATTACTTCGGTGTGGTTCGCTAATCTCGACTAGTTTAGAAAACCATAATCTGGTTTGAAATGACATCCAAAGGAAGATTAAAGGATAAATCTGAAAGAATTTATCTTGGATAAAATTAATGGGAACCTTTCCGTAAAAATGTGATTTTGTGAATAAAAGGATATTCTGAATTAGAATGAGGCGTATGTTGTGTTTGTGTAACATTTGTTTTTAATATACGCGGGTTGTTCGGAAAGGCCGGGTTTATACCCATTCTGAATAACCGATTCGACGATAAGTCGAAGATGAAGACGGTGGTCGAAGACCGGAAGTCTTCACATCGTTTGGATAATTACTGACGATCCTGATTGGGCAGTACACCCAAGAGGATGGAAATAGTTGGTGGTCGTCCAGACGTACCTGGAGATGGATGGATATGCGAGGAAAGTGCCTCCGGTTTCGTTTAGACCCAGAACGGACTTGTAAATGGATTGTGTGTCTGACATTGGATTTTATTCTGTGTTGATTGATTTCTATTAAATATACATCTGTTTGGCGGCGGAGAATTTATTCTTTTGCTTAACGCCCTTCTCTGTGACGTACGAGCTCAGAGGTTGTATATCGATAGATATCAATCGCATGGCATGAATTGCCTGTGTGGCATGCTGAGTTGCATGGATCAAGGCTTCTGTTGAAAAGCAAAGTCTTGTGGTTGATGATCAAAGCACGGCCTTTGTGGCGTAGCTTTGTGTATAGCGTGGATTCGCGAGCCTCACACCTAGGTATGAGTCAAAAACGGGATACGGACTGCAGGGAGAGCACGACGTTTCTTTCTAGCTTTGGTGGTGTCAGTGACTTACCAGCCCTGACATTTATATACTTTTCACCTTTGTGGTTGTTGGAATGCGAGGCGCCTCGATTATAGGTCTGTAAGGACCGGGAAACGTGTGTTCAGGAATAACTAATCCTCTAACGTAAGTGAGGACCGGCCCTGAAGATCCAGGGGTTGCCCAGAGTGCGTAACCCTGAGGCATTTGCTAGAGTGTCTCGAACGCGGAGAGGAGCTTGCCCCTTGCCTCGACTCATGACGGAAATCCAATTTCCAATACGAGATATTTCGGCTTTATTTGTAGAGCCTAGTATGGCGACATAGTAGCATGGGATGCTATGCCGTCTATGATTTATATTTATGATTGAAATTGTCTTGACACTATACACTTACTATAGTATCAAATGATTTGTTTTAAACGTACCAAGCATGTTTGGCTATTATAAGGGAAAACCCTATCCTCCGGCTTGCGTTGCATTGTGTGATGGGACCTGGGTCTTATAATAGCTTCATTTTTCGAAAAAGCATTGCGATGTTTATTCTATGCACTGGTATTCTTGGGAGGAAACCCGTTCCGTGTTATACGGCGTGGTCCCTTGAATTACTCTCTTTTAAAGTAAAGTTTTAAATAACTGTTTTAGTTCTCACACCAGTCACATGACTGACCTGGAGTTTATTGTTTTAACCTAAACTCTGGGTGCCCCTATTTTCCGCACGGGCAGCTAGTAGTTTTGGTTTTGCAGATTTATATTCACAGGATCCTGGTTTACAGCTGGAATGATATCCGGAAAGCTCTGTATCCGTATATCACCTTCAGTTGTGCTTTGTATTATTTTCCGCTGCTATGTAATTTATTGTAATCTCTGTTATTTATCGAATGTAATTTATTCAATTATACTCTGTATATTCTTGTATCTGATGGAATTGTTGTAATAACAATGAAATGTTCTTCCGTCTGCGTTCTGATTTGTCCTGTTCTCAAACGATCAGGGGTTTCGAACGGTCTAGATCGGTTTAACGACTGATTCGGATCGAGCGAAATTCCCTGTCGTCACATTCGAACCTGGAGGGGTTCGAATTTCGAACCCGGAGGCGGTTCGAATTTCGAAATTGGAGAGGTATGGATTTTTTTTGCACGCGGGCTAGGGGTTCGAGACTTGGACTTGCGACTCTTCGGGGTGCGAGGTCTTGGTTTGACAATGTTTGGAGGAGCGGCGAGGTTCATAGAAGTTGTTGGATGAATCCCCGACTTTGAGTCGATCTGGTAATTCTGGGCAACACACTTGTTGGCGGAAATCGGATGAATCTGGTAGTGCCCACTGTTTCGACCTAACTGGCTAGGTCGATCGCTGCCGGGACTGTAGGTGTAATAACCCGGAAAATACGAGCCAATTTAAAAATTTTAAATTGGTGATTTCAAAGGAATCTGAACAATTGAAATGGAATATTTCAGTAAAATATGGAATTAGAAATAATGAGTCAATTTGAAAATTTGAATTCAAACTTTGACTGACTGTGCAGGGTGGAAAATATAACGGATTTTAGCGAAACCAAAAATATTTAAATCTGTTAGTCAATACCTTTCTAACGAATCTGAAAAATCGAAGTTTCATAACGGGAATCAAAAGTTATGGCCGAATGAATCTTCAGAAGGGTCGGTATATAGAATATATAGCCCTGGAAAAATTGATATTTTGCATACGACCTCGGAATTCGACGAAACCACTTTTGTTGGGTCCGGGATGTCAAACTATTGCTAGGTTTCAAATTTCATAATTTTTGAAGCTAGTATGTGAGCGTGGCAAAAGAAAAAGTGATTGGTCAATTTCTGTTAAATTGGATCGACCAGAAAATGACCATTTTGCAAACGACCTCAGAATTCGATGAAACTAGTTTTGTTGGGACCGTAGCGTCAAAACATAGCTAGATTTATTTTTCTGGAATTTTTCGAATCAGTTTGTGGCCCTGGAAAATTGAAATGTACGTTGAAATCTAAAAATTAAACGTTTTATACTTTAATTTGAAAAATAACTGACTGTAACAGTCGAATTGGCCTACGAAACATATCCCATTGTGTCCGGAATGGGGGTATTTAGCTAGGGGCGACAGTCGTTGGGTTTAAAAAGGAGTTCGTTTGAGAAAACACTATTTAAAAATTTAATATAGTCCTCGGCCAATCAGAATTTTCCATTCATAAATTTTAAAAATAAAAAAAAAGAAAATCCCCTCGAACGAACGGCGAAACCCGTTCCTGACCTTCTCTCCTCCACCGCCGCCGCCACAGCCGCTTTCAGCCTTCGCCACAGCTGCTTCCAGCCTTCGCCACCGCCACCCCTCGACGCGCCTCCGTCCCCTCTTCAAATCCGACTGACCATCGCCACCCCTCGTCGCCTGTGCCGCCCGTATCGAAGCCCCAAAGTCCCGACCTTTCCACCGCCGCCGCCGCCGAACTGGACCACCGAACGCCACCAAACCACCACCGACAGGAAGCCCTCTCTTCCCTCTTCCACGTCCAACTCGTCGATCATCCCCTCGTGCCCCGATTCTCGCGAAAACTGTAAACCTAGTTTTGAAGCTTCGTGAAAGTGAGTTTTTCTTTGATCTTTGCACTTTGAAAAATCATATCTTTTTGTTGTGTTGACGAAATTCGATGAAACAGGAAACATCAGGACCGCAAGGGAGCTCTCTACCCAATAGAAGAAGCCGCGGATTTTTCTGACATCGTATCGATTTTTAGCGCTCCGAAAACCAAGGTGAGAAATCTAAATTAACGTGAAATTGAATGGAAAATGTCGTGTATAATTTATATTAGCGAAATATAAATTACATACGTGTTGTATACCTCATGTACATACGTAGTGTAAGCTATATAAGCGAAGTATGAATTTTACATGCATAGAATAATTGATATATGTGTTGAAATGCAAGTGAAATATAGCAATTATATATATATATATACTCCCTTCGTCCACAAACCATGGACGATATTTATTGTTGTGAATTGGTGTGAAATATTGGATGAAAAATACGAATGGTTGAATAATTGTTTGTGGTTGATATTGTTTGGTTGTGGTTGAAAAATACCCATTGGTGATTGAAATGAATTGGAAATATTTGTGGAAATAAAAATAAACATGCCGCCTGCGTGCGATTTAGATGCATGAATCCCCATTGTCAAAAACCGCGAGGTTTTAAGGTAGAGCGAGGAGCCGTACTAGGGACGGTGCCGGTTTTAACTACCCTGCCGTTATGCTGCCGAAATTTTGAATAATCTTTGTGTGTTAGAATTATTTCCATATGTTGAAATTATTTTCATGCGTTGAAATTAAAGCCATATATTGAAACTATATCCATGTGTGGAAATGATTGTGTGTTGAAAAGTGTTATGTGAAAATTAGATTCATTTGTGAAGGAATGAAGTGTTTAAACAATAAAAAATCACATTTTTATATATATATGAAATATGAAAAATATTCGCCTTATATAAATAGTTTCAACAATAAAAATCCCATCTTTCTAATATGAACAACATAAATAAAATGTCCATGTGTGGATATGCTCATTTGTTGAGAAGTGTGTGTAGTGGAAAAGTTCATGTGTTGAATAAAAAGATCGAACAATAAAAATTACATTTTTATTAAAACTATGAAGTGTTGAAAACATCCATGTGTCGAATAAATAATTTGAACGAGAAAAATATCATTGTTATCATATTTGTGATATGCTAAAGATATGCGGACGTTGAAATAAATATTTGTGAAAGAAATATTCTTTTTAACATGCATAGGAACTAAGTAAAATAGTCACGTGTTGAAATCTATCTTAGTTCGCCAAAATTATCATCTTTGAAATGTGAAGTGTTAAAAATAGCCACTTGTTCAAATAAATGTGCATGAGTTGAAATATACATTAATTAGCCAATGATATGATTTTAGCCCATGCATGCAACATTAGAATGAATGGTGTTTTTAAACCAAAGTAAATCAAATAGGAAATTGAAGGGAAAATGATAAGTGATAGAAATTGTATATATGTACATGCATATCTATTGAACAGGTTATAGCAAAAGGGGCTAGAGAAGAGAAATAAAATTTTGTGCCCGACAAATAGGTACACATTTACTGCTTTGTTTGGGTGATGATTTTATGAGCCTGTTGGCTAGCCGCTTGGCTTTTTCCTTTTTCTTTTTGATATGAGACGCCCGTGTGGCTATTTGGGAATTTTCCCAGACCCTCTCGTACAAAGGAGGTTATGGCGAAATTTTCCGAAATTTAAAGGCGTTAGTGAAATAATTGAAGTGGAAACGATATAGGAATTTTTGAATGAAGTATATTTATATAAATATATAAATATAAATAGAATTAAAACGAAACGTGGCCGTGTAGTTCGTGTTTTGAAACCGTGATTTCAAACGACTAGTGCGGGAAATCCGACCATTGGATTTTCCCGAAACCGCAACCGTTGGGTTCGCCTTGGAAATATCTTTCCAAGGGCACCAACTTTGTGAAGATCCGATGGTTGGATTGTCTGGAATGTTTAATTCAAAACTGAAGAAAAACAGCGCCAGAAACGATTATATATATATATATATATAATTAAATTAAATCGAATAACGACGCTGCAGTTCGTAAATTGAAATCGTAACTTCAAATGGCTAGTGTGGAAGATCCGACCGTCGGATTTTCCCAAAACTGAAACCGTTGGATTCGTTTTTAAATGACGTTCCTAATGATGTAAAATTTGTGAAGATCCAACGGTTAGATTTTGAGATATGTGTAAAACAAAATTAGTGAAAAGCAGCGCCAGTGCATCGACACGACCTGAAACGTCGTTTAATTAAATATGGCCGTTTTAAATTAAATAAAAATGGCGATATATCGTTATAAAATACTATAGACGATATAGAGTGGAAATAACCAATTTTGTTGTGTTTGCTTGATATGTGATGGTTGAATGTATTTGACATGAAAATTATAACTAAATAACTGAAATGTGAATGTTGAATAGTCCAATCATGTGATTAATTGATTTGAAAATCTAAATATACGTGGGTAATTTGAAAAGGCCGAGTTTATCTCATTTCAAATAATCGATCGACGTTGAGAAGTCGAAGAGTCGAAGACGGCTGAAGACCGACGATCTCCACATTGGATGGATGGGCGCTACTGATGCTCGTGATTGGAGTAGCTACCATGAAGGAACTGAAGTAGTAGCCGTCCAAACATACTGTTGATTGTACGGATATGCGAGGAATTGGTTCCTCCAGTTTCGTCCAGACCCAGAACGGACTTGTAAATGGACTGTGTGTCTGACATTGGATTTTGTTCTGTGCTGATTGATCTCTGTTAAATATATATCTGTTTGGCGGCGGAGAATTTATTCTCTTGCTTAACGCCCTTCTCTAAGACGTACGAGCTCAGAGGTTATACATTGACAGAAATTAGTCGCATGGAGTGGATTGCCTGTGTGGCACGCCTAAGTGGCATATGATCAAGGCTTCTGTTGCAAAGCAAAGTCTTGTGGTTGATGATCAAAGCATGGTCTGTGTGATGTAGCTTTGTGTATAACGTGAATTCGCGAGCCTCACACCTCGGTATGAGTCAAAAACGGGAGAGTGACTGCAGGGAGAGCACGACGTTTCTTTCTAGCTAAGGTGGTGTCAGTGACCTACCAGCCCTGACATTATATATACTTTTCACCTGTGTGGTTGTTGGAATGCGAGGCGCCTCGATATAGGTCTGTAAGGACCGGGAAACGTGTGTTCAGGAATAATTAATCCTCAAAAGTAAGAGAGGACCGGCCCTGAAGATCCAAGGATCATAGTGGGGTCCTGGGACATTTGCTAGAGTGTCTCGAATCGGAGAGGAGCTTGCCCCTTGCCTCGACTCATGAAGGAATCCAATTTCCAATACGAAATATGCGGATGTGATTGTATTACTAGTATGGCGACATAGTAGATGGTAGCTATGCCGCCTAGGATTGATATTTATGATTGAATTTTCTTTTGAAACATATATGCACTAGTAATAATATCAAGCACTTTTGTTTTATTCGTATGAAGCATCTTTGGCCATTATAAGGTAAAAACTCTATCCTCCGGCTTGCGTTGCATTGTGTGATGGGACCTGAGTCTTATAATGGCTTCATTTTATAAAAAGCATTGCATTGATTTAATCATTTACTTTATTTCATGCACTAGCACTCATTGGAGTAAACCCGTTCCGCGAAAGTGGCGTGGTCCTTTGATTTGCCTTATTATTGTTGTTAATAAGTTGAGTAGATTTCTCATACCAGTCCCATGACTGACTCGTAGTTTGTTTCACCTTGCAAACTCGGGTGCCCTCATTTTCACACGGGCAGTCTAGTTACAGGTTTCTGACGCACCTTTTGGCTCATGGCGAGGCTTGACTACACCGTGCTGACTTGGATTTTTCTCCGCCATTATTGTATCTATATTATGATTCCGCCACTGGCGATGTAGACTGATATTCCTTTTGTGTACTCTTTATGTATGATTCCGCCTCTGGCGATGGTGACTGATTATGTATCATTATGCACTAAGTTGTATCCTGTACTGTGCTTCTCTGATGTGATGATATCTATATGATTCCGCTGTCATATGTGTGTAAATTATTCTATTTTCTATTTATGCTATTATCTATGATCTGCTAATGATGATTAATGTGTTATATTCCAATGATTATTCTTAACACCGTGTCACGGGGTTTTGGGATCGTCACAGTAGGGCCCCGGACCCCCACCGGCACTGAGCTCGGACCCGCTTGATGGCTTGCCTTCGGCTCGGATGCGGACGGATACCGATGGAGGTCGCGTTCGAGGGATACGACATCCTGCTAGTGGCCAGACTCGAGTCTTCTGGTACTGGACCCCGGATGATATTGGCGACGCCTCTGGGCTGTAATATCACGCGATATGTTGAGTCGAGTGTGTCTTGCGTACTTTTGGGAACCAGACCAAAAGGCCAGTTAACACTAATGTAATGTGTCTTAAACAAAAAATGTTAAGTTATTAAAGCTACTTTATTCGACTAATGTGAAAACGTCAAATACTATAAAAAATGTCAAAAATCATAATAAGATATTAACAGCTAATAAGAGTATAACAAAATGTTCTACCATAGTAAGATAATGGTCTCACTTTTATATTGCATTCAACATGGATGATATTAACTTGTTTCGGATTAAATAAGCAAGATAAACTTTTGGACAACTACAAAAATGGAGATATTAAATATAAAGATTACTGTAAAATAATTAAAAAAACAAAACTGGAAGTGACATACATTCATAAATATTGTGTTTTAATTGGAATCAAAATATGTAAAATGTCCACTGATAAATATTTGGAACATGAATATAAAGATTTTTGTACAACAATTCAAAACCAAAATTGATAGTGACCTGCATTTGTAAATACCACAGAATAAGAATTAAAATTCACGAAAAATCAGTGATGAATGTTTGGAACATGAATACCTATAACATTCTTGTTTTTGGCTGAAAAAATATTAAAAAATTTGTATGAGAATTATATTTTAGAATTATCATAAATAATAAGAAAACCCATGTAAAGATGGATCTGAGGGGTTCTTCATCAATTTTGGACTAAATTGATTAATACCACTATCCTGATCTCTAACCAAATGCCCATAAGATAAATAAACATATATCAAAAGAATGTCAACAACAAAAAAATTATTATATAATGTAAAAATCTACATGCAAATTTCCAAGCTTGCTTATAGCAACTCAAGGTTTTTGTAAGACTATAAGTAATTTTCAAGACTCATAAACAAGAAAATATATATGAATCATTATATAAATCCGCAAATGCGGATGAATAAGGAAAAAAGCTTTAATCAGAATCATATGAAGAAAGAGATACCCAAATTGGTATAGTAACTGATCCATCCACAACTTGTGCTGGTAGCTTCAACTCTATTCATATGATAGTTAGCTGAGTATAATCCAATAATTTATATAAAGCATATGAACAAACACCTAAAGTCAAGATTGAACTTCAACAAATAGTCATACAATAAGAAACGTACAAAAGATGTTTAAAAAACTTGAATGTATTACTTACCTAGATTAGACTTTTCCTTGTTTTAACCATGTCCATAGTTAAAATGCATCTGGCAATTATTACATCCTATGCATAGTTACGCCACTACACTTATTGCTATCACAGACATTCAAATTAGACATCATCTATCAGTGACAATTAAAAATATCATATCTCAAATTCATTTACATTTATATAGTGATAATAATTTTCTTCTCGGACTATAAAAGAAAAGAAAAATAAAAATAAAATTTTATTTTATTGACCAATTTATCAAAATAACATTCCATAAGAAAAAAATTGATTGAAATACCTAAACAGCTGTGCTTTATACTAAGATGGAACTTCCATTAGTGCTGAAATTTCAAATTCAGTCTCCACTCTACTTAAAGGGATTTCTGAGGCATGATTAGGTAAAGTTTACAAACTGTATAAACATGAGTTCATGCATCAGAATATAGAATAATAACGAAGACATGTTTTCAATATAAGAAGGTTAAACTGGAAATTGTCAAGTGCTGATGAAAGAATGTATTACAGATTCAATTACCCATATCATCTTTGAATTTCTTTCAATTCTAGTGATTGTGGGGGCAAATTAATTATGGGTGCAGTGGTTAAAACTTTGATTGACCTTCTATAAAGTACATGTATTCAGAGATTTTGCATCATAAAAAGAAAATTGTTCCCTCAGGCGATACTACCTAACATGAGTAGCATAGTATATAACCAAGAGTACATTAACGTTCGAAATTAGCAAACCTGACTCTCACTTTCATCTTCCACCTAAAATCTACATGTTTCTACTCTTCTCTACCCCACGTTGAGTTCGCCGAATCTCCTCTCCGTCCTTTCCACCTTGTGCCCCTTTGCTTCATTCCTTGGTTTCCAGGTTTTGCTTCTACTCTTCAAAGCTTTTATTCTTATTTGCAAACCTTGGTGACGGATCGATTTGCTTGTGCTGGTTTTGTTTTCTAGCGGAGGAGTTTCTGATGTATCGTCTTGTGAGTGCGTGGTTGTGGTGGTTTATGGTTAGACCCAACCCTTTCTTCGTCCAAATGAGCAAGGAAAAAGGTTCAATTATTAGAACGAATTAATTGTAAGAATAAATAGGAAGAACTGAAATACAAACTTTTTTACCACCACCATTAATCCAGTGCTAGATTGGAAGAGGAGTGGCAGATCTCAAAATAACAGGATTGACTGGTTTAACCATGGAAGTTGCGCAGTTACAGGAGGAAGATGGAAGCATGTGGATCTGAAAAGGAGACGGTTGGAGGAGGCAGAAGAGTGGTAACTTGGTTGGTTTCGTGAAGGGGCAAGGAGTGGGGAAGAAAAACAAATGACGGAAATGGAAAATACGTGGAGAACGCAGGAAAAAAATGGAAATATGGGAGACCGGTTATTCAACCGCAGTAAGTGTAGTGGCAAGTAGAACATAGATAGGCTAAGAGACGTGTTTGTCCTCATGTTAATATTCTGTTCGGATACATGGCAAGGGGTATATTTGGTAGTTCAAAAAAGCTTCACCATCCCTAAAAGATTTTCTTTATTAGTAGATATATATGTAAACAACAATAAATAAATTTTGAAGAATCCAGGTGGATCTGTCTAACCTGTTTTCCCTGCATCCACAGATGTTAGACAACATAAATAATACCCATCCGGCTTCAAGGCAGGATTTCGCAGTATGAATGTCATCCACTCAATATATTGTGGGGCAATAGGGTCATCCTCTAATGATACAGCGGGCATCCGCTAGTGGTACTGCGGGGAATATCCGATATATATATATATATATATATATATATATATATATAGCCACATCCACCAAGCCTAAATATAACTAATATATATAATAACAACAATTTACCAATAAACAGCAATGCAACCAATCAACCAATAAACAACATATAAATATTTGTATTTAATAATAATTCGACTATAATAATTTATAATCGAACCAGAGAGCGAGTTTACTCATGTGCTTTTATTTCGATCCATTTCGATTTCGATTTAAATCCTATTATGCTAGTCCTCAGCCACGAATTACTCGACTGACTTTGTTCGGTAAAATTTTGTATACCCTTAATATAACATTCCTTAGTTAATATGACTATATATATGTATGTATGTATATATATGTGTGTGCGCGCGCATTTGTAAATTTGATACCATTTTAATTAATCAATACTTTAACCACTAAATATACCTTAATCCATGGGAAAAAAAATCCATTTTCTTCCCTGCCAAAACCAGGCCATGGCCTGTGCACTTAACAACCCATAGCCGAACACCTGCTTTCACCATCCCCAAGTCAACAACCCCAAACTCTCCCCAATTTTCCTACTGGCGAACCAAACAGCAACCTCCCATATTCACAGACCTTATACTGCTCCAATCTGTAGTCTGATTTTTTTTAAAATGCAGTTTTTTCAGTAAGTAATTCTAGTCACGTTGAGTATCCCCATCTCCAAAAAATACAAATCGAACCCCAATCACCATTGAAATGCCTTGTTGTACCCCACGACCTAAGAACAACAACTCCCTTTTCGACATCAGTTCCTAGAAAAATCGCACCCCCGGAATAAGGCTTCGACTTCTCCCTATAAGTTCCATCCCCTCCCAGTCATCATCACTCATGATTCCCTCATCACCCAGATTTCGTACGTGAACATCGCACCACTTGGAAGAATCGATCGACATTTCTTCTTTCCAAAAATCCCCGTGATGAAGCCATCACCACCCTGAATTCAACATTACATCAAAATGCCCCAATCGATCATCATACTGACCTCAACCTTTAACCCTAAATTTGATTGAAGCGAACTTGAACTGTCCGCATTCAAACATCGCACCAACAACGATGAGCACGAGATTGGAGAAAATGGCCTAACTAATCCTCACACTCACGCTTCGGATTTTAGGGATTTTTCTTGAATTTGTTTTTGATGATTTGAGGGAGGCAACATTTTATTATTTGGGAGCTTACGTTTTTCGGATTTCTGAACTGAATGGAGAAGGAAAAGAGCTAGCGCGATTTAAAACAGAGAGAAAAGGAAGTATCGGATTTACTTTGAGCATCGACCATTTTAATTGATCTAAAGCTTTGATTTGCAGAAGAAAATTAGAGGCGTGAATTTATAAAGGGAGAAGGAAACAGTAGTACGGGATGTTTTAAATGGATGTCTCCCTAAGTACACGACATATTTAATTTGAAAAGATTTCGAAAAGAATTTGATTTGATTTTTATCTTATCCATTCAATTTTATAATAATATGTTTCGTAGTTCCAAACTCCAATCGAGACGCAACAACAAACATTCCTTGGGTTATAGCACTATTCTGATCACATTGAAACTGCTTTCGAAGCCTAATTTGATTGTATGACGAAGACACAAATTTAAATCAACATTTCAAATTAAATTAAATTATTTCTCAGCGTTTTCTGATCGTATGCTCAATCGATAAACAAAACGTTACCAAATTTGAAATCCGATAATAATACTCTATTATAGATCTGATGGAACTGGTTTCGTCAAATTATGAGGTCATTTGAAAATTAGCTATTTTATATATTAAGTTAAATCGATTAAAAATATAAATTGATCTCAAACAATTAAATTCATCGATAATAAATAATTATTATCGTTCTAATTCAAATAGAATTTATATTAATCGATCGAATCGTTTCGATCCAGTTTTAGCTCTGAATTCAAATTGTTTATTGTTTCCCTCTATGATAATTCGATATATTGGAAATTAAATCATATAACGATTATTAAATTGATACATTCCATAAAAATCCATTTATATTATCAAATCAACATTTAAAACAATATTAAATGTTTAAAATAAATTGCCTAAAAATCCGGGGAGTTATATGAACTATTTTCAGGCCGTGTGGGTCGACGTATACTTTTTATCGCTTTTTGGTATATTGCAAAAGCTCTTCCCTGTAGAGGAGACTCTGCCGAAATTTTCCAAAAATTTTGAGAGTTAGAATAATTTTTGAAATATTTTGTAAGTTAAAAGTATAGAATTTAAATAGTGTACAATTTAAAGATTTTCGAATTATAAATGGGAAATTGATGGTTTGCATAAACCAAAAGTTTTGTTGGAACTAAATTTGTAGGAATGTGAAGAGTTGAGTTTCAACATAAGCGGGATTTTGAAAAGTAAATGGGGTTGTAGCATTTTTCCTGTCTTACTAGTTTCGGAGACGAAATTCTTTTAAGAGAGAGGAATGTAACGACCTGGATTTTCGAGTCGATTAATTTTGAACATTTAATATTGTTTTAAATGTTGAGTTGATAATATAAATGGATTTTTATATCAAATTTATCGATTTAATAATGGATAACTATTTAATTTCAAATATATCAAATTATTGCAACATGAAAACGACAATAATCGAATTCAAAGTCAAAATTGAATCTAAACGATTCCATTGATCAACATAAATTCTATTTGAATATAAACGATAAGAATAGTTTATTATCAATGAATTGAATTGTTTTATAATTAATTTATATTTTAAATAATTAATTTAATATATGAAAATAGCCAATTTTGAAATGAATTCAGAATTTAACGAAATCAGTTCCATTGGTTCTGGAACATCAAACTATAGCAGGTAGCCAATTTTCATCGCAATTGGATTTCTTATGTGATCGTACGAATTAAATACGTCAAATGAGAAATACGCGTATATATTATATAAAATCTATTTAAAATCTTTACAAAACTACATCAACCGCGTCAAATTCTTATCAGCCACCCTTTTTTCGTTACCAAGGCTGACCTATTCAACGAAATAGGAAGATTAAAATTATATTGGTTTTGAGCAATTTCTTATAAGTAGATTGAAGTCGATATGAGATTATAAACCATATTACAAGTGATGTTGGGCCTTAAAAAGGATTTGAACTTATAATAGGATTTTGTAAGCGAAAGAAATTCTATAAATGGAAGTTATTAGAATAAAAAGGAATTAGAATCATTTTGAAAAGGGAACGACAGATTTTTATTCCGAGGTTCGAAATATAAATTAAATTGAGATAAATCCATAGGGATTTATAATTGGAATTCGATTATGTCAAATTTTATAAAAATGATTTATTTTCAGAAAGGATATTTGAATATTATTTAGTAAAAATTATAATTTAAATATTTTAAGAAGTTAAGCATTTCTAGTATTGGAAATATGAAATTAGATTCTATGTTTATATATATATATAAGTTTTATAACAATCAAATATTTTCTTAAATTGGAATTATTAAATGAGGAAGCTTTGTAAAAGTAAAATAAATATAAAGTTTATGGCTTAGGAAAGCATTTAAAGAAGAGATATTGAATAGTTAAACAAAGTGGAAAGGAAATGATTTGGGCTGATTAGTTTAGATCATAAGGGAGTATAATCGTTTAGAAGTGGTAAAAGGAATTTAAATCAAACTCTAATAATATTCTAAGAAATTGTGAAATATTTCCTAAGTAAAATTCAAATGGTGATTTAAATAACATTTTACTTATTTTTCTAAGTATTGGAAAGGAATTTTAGTAATATATTTGAAGTATAACCAAATGGATTCCGATAGAGAAATGGTTTAAATAGGATATGGTTATAATTTATATAATAAACGAAGTTTAAATGTAGAAATTTAAATTTTAATTAAAATGAGATCGCTGTGTCGCAGTAGTTCATTGTTTTATGTTTCGAATTTCAATTGAGTACATAGAACTCAATATAAATCGGATTTCTATGAAACAAGAATCGTCTGAATCAATTGAATTTTAATTTTCTAATAGAAAGGAAAAATCTGGATTTTATCTTATAGATTTTGAGTTATATCAAAATCAAATTTCTAGGAAAATCGCGGTATAATCGTTTATAAACCATAATGATTTATTAATAAAATAAAAGGACTTTAAGCGAATAAAACTTAAATTTCCATTAGTAAAATCCAGACTTGAGTTATAAAATAAATATAAACTCAAGTGGAGTAAATGAGTTGGTTTTTGAAACAAAAAAACAGATTTTTAATTATCGAATAAGGTTAACTAATTAGAAAAGCAATTAATTGATGGATTTTTGGATCGAACTTGACTTTGGTTGAGTAAATTGGATTTGTGATTTAAAATTGAGAATTAAATATGAAAACTTGAATTGAACATGGGATTTGAGTACGATTTAGTTATAAGCGAATAAAAATATATTTGAACATGATATGTTCAAACTAAAAGAGGATTAAGCAAAGGAGCCAATTATAAATTTAATTAGTGAATGGAAAATGATTAAATTAAAAAGTGGTGAATTGATTCAGAACAAATTTCGAATGGTCAAATATATGTGAAACATGTATGGAATAAAGTGAATGAAGAAATCAAATTGAATGCCCACAAAAGGTACATATTTAATTGAGTATGATAATTTTATGAGTTGCTTGGCTTTTTATTTTTTATTTTAAATGGAAAGAGCCTAGAGAGGTGATTTGTAGTTGTACCGATTGATCCACGCAAAGGAGACACTAGCGAAATTTTTCGAAAATTTAAAGAGTTAGAAATTTTTTAAGAAAATTTGATGATTGAAAATCGATTTCATATGGAATTAGAAACCAAATGGGTTAATAAAACTTAAAGAGAAGTAATGAAATGGACTCCTATTGGTTTGAAACCAACATTTTATAATTGGGCTGGAATCTATTATTTTCAAACTATAAAGAATAAATGGTTCTGTGAAAGAGATAAGTGAACGGGATGTTTTCCAACAATAATAAGAAATATTTTCTAAGTGTAGAAATAAAGTATCTTGTGAAATATGAAAAATGATTTCCAACTATAGTGAGAATCCAAGAGGGTTTGAAAAATATCTCGATAAGGAGACTTGATAATGAATATTGGAAAGAATTTAATTAATGAAATATTAATTAAAAGGGCTTAGTGATTGTTTGATGCAAATAAATAGAATTTCGTTTTAGAAATAAGGTATTTGGATGAATGTTTGTTTCTTCGATATTTAAATAACGAACTATCAAAATTTTGGCCAATTAAACGTTATCGTCGTTAATATAGAGGGGCTAGTTGGATTTATTATCCGAAACCACTCTGTATTGGCATTAGCGTTGCGAATCAAATTATTTTAAAGATAATCGAAGACGGAGTAAAGTGCATGGGATTTTTCTGTTAATCTTGGGTTGAAACTGCGTAAGATGGATTAATGGAGGTAGTGCCTTCGGTTTCTTTCGGATCCAGAATGGATTTGTATGGACGGATGTCTGACAGTGTAATTCTAATTATCACGTATGTTGATTCTTACAAATATACCGAGTTTGGTGACGGAGAAGGTAACTTCCCTTAGCTTAACACCCAGAGTGTATTTGTGCAAATCAATGAGTGATTGACGGATCTGACAGTGTGGCATTCAAAGTGAATGAAATAGTCAAAAAGGTAATCGTAACCTCAAGCCTCATCAACCAGGAAATGACAAAAATGTGGAAGGCAACATGACTATGTGGGTCGCACCCATTAGGGTGTATTATCACATTATCTAGAGAAAAATCCCTTGTTTCTTATTCTATTACTATTATATGCTTTCGGTAATGGTTGTTGATCACAACCGTTGGTGATAATACATTCTATACACTCGAGATAATGAGTGGTCAATCCTGTGTGGTTGGGTTGCAAGTTGTTACTGATACCAGTGTATTTCGTTCTAGAGATACACTATCGGAAGGTGGTTCCATACCTTGTCATAGTTGGAAATTCATTACCCAATAAGCGCCCGCGTTTTTTGGGTTGTATACTATGTATATGGAGCGTGAGATGCAAGTGTTCCGCTAGATTGTTATTGATTTGATTAGACACTATTATAATATCAGAATAGTGTTGGTACAAAGAATGTTTTGGGTTATTGTAAGATAAAAACCATCCATGTTTATGTGTGGATCGGTCTTATAATTATCTTTTCTTTAAGAAGGAATTTCAAAGAAAATCAGGTGAGTAGAGTTTACTCACACAAGTGTCATGACTGACCAAGAGTTTATTTGTTTTGTTTTGTTTTACCTTAATCTCTTGGGTGCCCAAATTTGTATGGAAAGTCAAGTAGTTCAGGTGTTTACAGATACCCTTGACGGAGCTTGGAGTAGGAGTCTTTAGTGTTAGATATCTACTGTTTATTTCCGCTGTGATGTGTTGTACTCTGATGATGGTATATATATGGTACAAAATTGTATATTTAAAAGTTGTTATATATATTGTATTTTATTCCGCTATCTGTGTTGTTATTTCTAATCTTCTTCTATCTTTTTCTTATTTACTTATAATGATTGTGTGCAATTTGGGTTGGACATGTGGTGTATTTAGTCAACTTTAAGTATACGGATTTGCGGGCCTTTATAGTCATCTTCAAAAAATATGAATTATATCTGACTTACCTCAGGTAAGCTGGAGGAATTAATGCATTTTGTTGAAATGCTATATCTTTAGGGTCCAAGTATAAATATTATATCATTGTTGTATCAAATGCATGTGTCCAACTTATCTAAGATAAGTCAAACGTATTTTTCGATAACTGCTTTCTAGTTAACATTATAATATTTGTGGATGTGGACTTAGCACGAATCGATTCTATTAGATCAAGTAAATAAAAAAGAATTTGTTGTGAAAATTTGTAAATTAGTTTGAATGGATTAAACGAAATTAGCCACATTTTATTCCTTTTTAATAGAGTTTTTTTTTGATTGAATACTCATAGGCATTACTATTAACCCATCCTTAATTTGTAATGATTTATAAATATCTCCAAGTTGCGAATAAAATCAAAAATATAACATAAACAATCTATACAGAAAATTAAATATAACTACCAAGATGTTCCATAATTTTTATGATCAAAGTAAACAATGCATTAAATAAGAAAATATGTGCTAATTATGAACATTTCATGGTCAAGATAAAGCATTATCATTGAAAAATGTATTATCTTAGATTGATTAAGATAGATAATATCTTAAGTCTAGTTGCATATGACAAAATAAAATATTTAGATAAAAATCAATATAAATAGCCTTTTAGGAACACAAATTTCAACGTACTTTTCTCAAAATGCAGCATAGAAAATAATTGTTTTAACCCTCTTTTACATCATAGATGATATCTTCCCAACTTGATTTTATTATTATATATATATATATATAGTTTAAAATGGGGAAAGTATAAACTTTGACTTAAATTATACTCAATTATAGATTCTTTTATATGCATGTTTCCGTCAAAAGTTGGCACCGTACCCAGAAGATAATGTAGAGAACTTAAATGAAAAATATAAACGTAAAACGTGGAATCAAACAAAAAACAAGAGAAAACAAACGAAAAACAGTTTATAATGGTTCGGTGTTGAATGACCTATATGTCCACTTAGTAGTTTCATCTCTTTATTGCTGAATTTGAGTGGTTACAAGGTTCAAATCGGTAGGGATCTGGAGCATACAAAATATATAAGAACATAAGATCCAAAAGTTCTGTTTCTCCCCAAGGCATCTGTTAGACGAAAAAGTGGTTCTAACACCCAAACTAGCAGTAATCCTGATGGAATGAAATCAAAAAGCAAAGAGAAACACATGATTTATAGTTGTTCGGCGTTAAAGAGCCTACGTCCACTTTCTACTCCTTGGATTGATGATTCAAATACAAATACAACAGTACTTTTCACTCAATTCCACTCATACAATGCATAAATTCACTTAATGTTTATAGTTTCTCACTTTAAATTGTTGTAATGATCTAAATATAGTGATGAAATTCGGTTGACAAGGGAGTTTGAGCTCTGAATTCACCAAAAGATCCCTTCAAATGACCCTTGGTGGTCTATTTATAGGTGAAAAATGTCTCTCGACTAGCTTCGGTTCGGATGCACATAGCAATCATCCCTTAAGAGTTGGGTTCGGATGCTCTGATATGGTGCCAGTGCATTAACATCGTGGGTGATCATGGGGGAACGTGGGTATAACCGTTCGCACTTCCAGGAATCATGGGCTATAACTGCTATCGCTTCTAACTCGGGTCGGAAGTGCTAAGGGTTGGAGGAGCGGATCGTGCTGATCCGAACCGATCCAATTCCTGTTGTGCTCCTTCCTTCTTTGCTCCGCGCTGTTTTGTCTTGGTCAAAGATCTCCGATCCGATCCGGGTTTCTAAGGAGTGTTTCTCTAGTCAGCATTCTTCATCAATTGGTCTTCTAACTTTGTGTAGCCTAGTTCACAAAGTAGGCTAACAACATCTAACATTTATAGATAAAGGCGAGATCAAATCGTCTTTAGAAATCTCTAAAAAAGATATGGGCCATTTGCGAGTCACCATAGGGTGATGGTCCAAGAATGGGAAAAGAAATGGATAGGTACTGACATCTTTGATCATTGAATTAGAGGGTGTGATCTCTCATGGAGCTTCTCTTGATTGCTAGTTTCGTGAATTTATAAGCAACTTTTTACAACGACCACCATATACCTTCAACATCAAAATAGTGAGATGTAGTGGTGCTTGGCTAATATAAGAAGATCATTAAGATTAAGCGAAGAAAAGCAACCTAAAAAGCAATCATATGTCTCACAGCCTATCAATCAAAATATAATAGTAGCATATAACCAATATAAAACAAGCGAAACAGTAAATAGATGATAATTAATCATAAGCATCTGAATGATATATCCATTCCACATAAATAAACAGAGTTATAAAAAGTGATAATAACACATGTAAAATGTAATGCTATGCCTCATAGTAGTGAACAACGAAAAGCAGTAAAGTACATATAAGTACTACGTGAAGTAGTCCCTTGTTTGCCTCTTGAACAACTACTCTCTCTTACTTGCTTCTAGTCTACTCATTTAAGAGCACCCAAAGTAATCAGAAGCAATGCATAAAACTTCAAATCCGACAACGTCTAGTGTGAGCGATAATAATCTCAAGTACTAAAATCAGATAGTATAATATGTATGGAAAATCATATCTAACCTATCCCTACATCCGAAGATTCAGCATATATAATAATGTGTAATACTTTATAGTCCCCATGTCGAAAGTATGGTAGATTATAAGTGATAAGATGATAGTGGTAAGCAAGTATAACATTCATTCTCACATCCACTCATCAAGTGCATTGGATATATGGTACTTCACCTTTAAACCACTTGACTGATAAGCGTGCGAGCAGCTCCTACATCGTTTAGACTCTGCCTTTATAGTCCCCATATCGAAAGTATGGTAGATTCTAAGTGATAAGATGATAGTGGTAAGCAAGTATAACATTCATTCTCACATCCACTCATCAAGTGCGTTGGATATATGGTGCTTCACCTTTAAACCACTTGACTGATAAGGGTGCGGGCATGTCCTACATCATTTAGACTCTGCCACTCAAATCTCATCACTATGTACCCTTATCCTCTAAGTGTATCCATGGCTCTAGGTACGAAAAATCCCTTTTACATGCATCCTCAATAACATAGTTAAATATTGGGTCGTTGATATAACTCAATTCAGAGGTTATTCGACAAGTCGGTTATCCTCGACAGATCATCAATTGTCAAAGGATCTCATTAATTTCCCTCCAAATCATAATGGATGGGGACTATCCCCGAGCAGTCAGCAATTATATTGGGATCTCATCAGTTTCCCTCCAAGTTCCCCTTAGGTGATCACATCGACTTCCCGTAACTTGCTCGGCCCTTAGGAATATAATCACTGTTTTAAATCTCGCAAATATCGCCTGAGATCTCCTTCGAGATCTCGTTTTGGGCTCCTTCTGAAACGAAACAGCAAATATCACTCTAAATCTCCTTTCGAATACATCGCCCGAGATATTGCAATATCAAACGATATATCGACCGAGACGAAATACTGGAATATCGTCCGAGATCTTAGTTTTTTGGTTAAAATTTAAATTTGTTCCTGAACTAGAACTATAATTAAAAAACTCAAATCTAGCCATATCAGTCTTTTTTTATTGTACATTTTGCATGTTAAATGCCTATAGTGTATGTTCGTATATGTTTTACAATGCTTATGATTTTCATATTCGTCTTTCTACATACATGTTACTTATGAAATTATGTATTTTATGGTCTATTTATGCTGGATTTTTTGATGTTTTGGATCCTTTTAATGTTTCTTGTCTGACAATATTCTTGTTTTAAGCATATCACGATTTAGAGTATGAATGATCTTTCGCAAAATAAAGAATAATAAAGATATTTTGCATTTTAAGTTTAAGTTACTATGTTTTTGATAGCATTTATAAAAATCATTTTGTTAAAATATCATTTTTTAACATATCATGTACCCCGAGATTGTTCCGATACGAACTTTCAGACCCGAGATGAAAATCCGAGACGAACTCGTGCGTTGGATTGATGCTTTCCCTCACTTTCATCATTTTAAACGTATATCAATCACTCAAAAGCCACATGTCTACTTGATCCCTTGAGCCCCATCCTTCAATCCAATCCCTAACTCTAACTAATAATGTCAATCCAACCCCTTCCTCAAAGGCCTAACTGATCCCTCTTCAACTGGCTACCAACTTCTAATTTTCTAACACCCCTCAAGCTGCTCCCAAAATCCAACTGAATAGTATGCCAATCTGATCACTCGAGCTAGCTTTGAAATCAGTAAGTGCTTAAACTTTAAAGTTATACTATTCCTTCACTTGAAATCCATTTCAAGTGTCATATCTTCAGAATACAAACTCTGAATGACTTAAAACTTGGTGAGTTGTATTTTGAGGCCTTCCTTATCGCCTTCTAAGTATTGACCCTTATACGGGAAAATACCTCAGATACATACCAATCCCTTGCTAACAACCCACCTTTTAACTTCATATGACTATTTCGCCATTTGATCGACATTTGCACTCATCCAAGCATGTCTACAACAAGCATTTGGTATATTTAAAGAAATTCAAAGTGTGAATCAAGAGAAATAACATCATGTTAATATAGCTTTCTATGGATCCCTAAAATTTCAATTCCACAAATGTGATCTGAATCAACCTAAACTTACCTATGTATGATAACATAACTAAATATGATTTATAAGTATTTCAAGAATTTTACAAGGTAGTTTAGAGCCTAGTTTGCCCTAGTTAGTAAGTGAAAGAACTAATCACTCACCTTACATAAAGAGAACTTCTTAATCTCCTTTAGATAGCGATTAACAAAGATTTTTGGGTGATTGTAGCAGGTATTCTTTAGTGGGTTGATTTACACTAATCTTTCCTTAATATTGTAATTAAGCTAATTAAAGAAAGGGTTTGTGAAGGTTTAGAGGAAAGTGGCCACTAATAAAGGAGAAGAATTATTTTGGGAGTTCCGAAAAGACTAATGGCATGCTCGATCAACTCCCATAGCCCCTTTATGCACTAATCCAAAGATCGGCCTTGGACTCACTTCTCCAATTTCCCTAATCATCCATTAAAACTGCCTAAACCCTGTAAACCTTAAAATAATTATATATGTACCTAATGATAAGTCCTTTTTCTTAACGTGTTCATTCCATGAAAAGGGAAATCATCATTTGGACTCAAATGAAGTGTTTTTGATCTCGATTCCTTTCCGATCAAAAGTCATGGAAGAAATAAAATCTGATAAGGATAAAATGGTCATGGAAAAATTTGGCGAAACTCATAAAGGTAAGAAAGGGCACCAGCAATCATTTCTCAAAACTATACAATGATGTGATCTCATGTGGAAACAATATAAATATCCTACGATCCCCCAATGCATAGAATCGTTGTATTTTTCACCCTTTAGGAATTTTGCCCTTGAAATCCCTAAAACACATATATAAGGTCGTCATGCATGCCTATCAATCATACGCAATCATCGAAGTCGAACATGCATACATAACGACAAAAATGATAGACGAAAACCTATCATATCATGCAAGATACAATACAAGGATATACTGAGGATATCGTAAATGGAAACAAGATCGATAAACTAAAAGTCTTATCATTTGGATACAATGTCCTCATGCTCTTCTTGGTTTATCAAGTGCAATCGCCTTCGCTTTCACTCAATTGGACCTTTACAAGCTTCACTATCTTCCTTCTAAGCTGCTTCATATCGTGCTTCATGATACAAATAGACTTGCTAGTCCCTGAAGCTTCTGTATCCACCTTGGTATAATCCAAGTGATTCGATGTGTTGGTTATATTTGAGTCTTGAACAAATTTTCTCAAGTGAAATACATGGAATACATTGTGCACTTCAATTAACTTTTAAGGTAAGTCGATTCTATAAGTCTACGTTCCCATTCCGTTCGAGAATTAGAAAAGGACCAATAGACTTCAATGCCAACTTTCTATTCCTACCAAATTGAATCACATTTCCTAAGGAAGAAATCTTGACGAACACTAGTTTTCCAATAGAAAATTCCAAATCTCCATGTCTTATATCAATGAAGATTTTCTATCTATTTTTGGAAGCTTTCATCTGTTGTTGAATGATTTCGAACCTGAGGTCTCTCTAGCCATATGCGATATAAGTATAAGTTTCCCACCCGCTTCCCACTAATATAAAGAAGCGTTGCAAGGTCTACCATACAAAACTTTAGCAGCACCATACTGGTAAGTATTATTGTTTGTAAGTTCAACTAGACGTAAATGATCTTCCCCTGGACCTCCCGAAGAAACTGGGCCAGCCCGCAATGGAAGAAATAAGTGAATTTCAAAAAAATTAGGCATTTTAGATCTTTAATTGGACCTTTGAAGCCTAAATCTTATCTAAATTTTCTTTGAAATAAAATCAATATTTTATTTTATTTGGATAAATTCAATTAAGAATTGCATTGTGCATCAAATACACTAAACATTTAATAACAAGAACCAGTATATACATAGGGAAGAAAGCCTCACGTTTCTTTCCCTAAAGAAGTAATTAACTGAGTACATAAATTACACTAAATGGAGAAAGAAACCTTTTATTTTCTCTCTTCAATTTGCATTGATTGATTCATTAATCTTATTAAACAAAATTATTCATGGTATAAATTAATACTGTATTAGCATGTAGGTAAGTGTAATTAGAATAGATATCACATAGGTAATGGAAATAAATAAAGGGCAGCATGTAGATTGATATAATTGGAAACTTGAATGAAACTTAATTCATGGTGTTCTAACAGATGTATCAAATACATCCATTTGTGTGAACATATAAACAATGCTATGACATGGAAGAATGAAGGAGGATGCTAGAGTTTTGAAGAAAATGAGATTCAGAGAGGCAAATAAATAAAATACAATGTATTTATGAAGGGAACCTTTCTTAACCTCTTTCTCTATTTTCTAAATCCAACGATTAAATTTTAAGCCTTCTATGAATGAGTCTATTGGACCTCAAAATATTCCGAAACTCATTTAGTAATTAATCTATTTAAATCCAATTTGAATATTTTATTAATATCATATATCGATGTATACATACATAATTTTTATGTCCATTGTTTATTAAATACTAATATCATTCAAACGAAACAAATAAATAAATAAACAGAAAATTAATAACTAACATTTCATAAATATAAATTAATTTAATCAATTTATAACGATTGTAAATTAATTAGATCATGTGGTTTTTAAAGCATTCAACATTGCAATTGTGTGACTCAAAAGTCTAAATTCAGTCAGCGACCAATATCGAACTATTCGAATATTAACGTTCACACTTCACTTAGCAGGTGGTGTAACGTTTTGGTTGAATTCACCGCTTACACATCTTTTTATTCCAATTTTTCTTATTATAAGTGGTACATGATGGTGAAAATTATTTGACCAATTCTTTTCATCAAAAGTATATCACATTAGGACTAACAGAATTTAGTAATCGTCAAAATTCAAATATCATTCACATCCAACATTATAGTCCAAACACAAACTCTTTGGTTAAATAATAACAATTATTATTTACCGAAATGCTTTGGCCAGTGACTTTTACTTTGCTTTGACATCAGTTGACCATGATACAAACCTCATATAACAAAGGAGATGAATCCTCTTTTGAATAGTGTTTCACTTCTGATGCTTAGACCCAACCATGGTCATTTGATGGACATAATTCCTTAATTTAACTGTTATCTAAGCAGAGTTTCCACATTAGAGATCAATGTACTCTCAAGTCGACATGTCACATCGATATTTTCTACTTGACCTTAGTATAGTAACCAACAGAAAACTGTCGAGTGAGTCATTCCATAGTTATCCAATGACTATCTGTACATAACACCTTGGTGCCCCCAGCAGTCATGAGTAATAAACTGCCAATATTTAGAAATCATTGTGTACTCTATGCTAAACAGATGTATCGATATCCAGTCTCGATACATCTTGACTAGGAATATTTAAAATGGTATATTTATTTTCATTGTGATAAATTACTCACGATTACAAAACTTTTTAACTACTATCACAAAATATATCACTTATGGGTTTCTATTAAATATAAATTTAATTAAATTAATTAATTAATATAATCACAATATATCAAGTATATAATAGAAAGGAAACACCTATATTTCGAACAAGATCGGTCAACGAGCTAGATATATGTAATAAATTACATAATTGCCCCTAGTGCATACCCCTAACTTTGTCAATCTCCCACTTGCACTTGGGGTCAATCATGAAATCTTATTCCAACTTCACCAATCGATTTTCTCCAAAATTTATTAGGCCAGTCCCTTTGTGAATGGATATGCTATTGTTTCAATTATCTGCTCTATCAGTCAACTATCTCCGATGGGGGTAAACTGTTTTATCTTGCGGAACAATTCAGAGTATGTCTTTTAACTTCCAGTGACCTCAATGTTATGAACTGTATCCCGACAATTGCTATCATATAACAATGTTATGGGATTCTCATCATTTGGAATCAGCTCAATGATAAATTTATGCAATTATATATTTATATACATCAGTTTTACTACAATGCAATTCAAGGCAGTGTACTTAGCCTTTTCATTGAATCAGCCGTAGTCTTTCACTTGAACATTTCTAGCTTAAAGATTCTTAATTTGAATTTACTATTGACATATTACACTCGGTATCACTTATAATGTTCAAGTCTGAATAGTCCTACATAAGAAGTTTGTTGTTTTTGTAGTATTTCACAAATACAAGGGAATGATTCAAACAACCATTTAGTGATATCAATTTGGATTTTATATTTTCTTCATGCATCAAATACATAAAAAAATCATGATATTACAGACAATAGAACATGTATAGTCCTACTACCAATGCACAAGGGACTCGTCTCACATGTTCCATATTAAACAATTTAATAATGTGTCTTTGTGCATCGATTTAGGACATTCCCAATATCTTTTATACTCACTATAAGAGACATAACTTACAATCCAAAGCTGAGTATTAAAACAACTAAGGATGATTGTAACACGAGCACCTCATTAAAATCAACAACATGATGTTCACTTAAAGTTTAGAAATATCACCGTACCTTTTAGCGCTCTTTCTTATGAACACGCTCTTCATCTGCACTTTGATCGAAAATCAAATTATTTGATTTCTATTAAAATATGTGTTCAGTCTTGATGCTTATAAAATGATTCACTCTTACCATTTCTTGAATCATATCCAAAGACTCACAAACCCAATATCGCTCTCACAGACTTTGAAACATTTTGGTTAATATGTGTAAATAGCTAACTTTAAATCTTTATTCAAATTTTTTTATTTCAATACATATGTACCAAAACACTAAGTTTAATTAAGCAATAGTTTTGTAGGCAAATCCGAATTAACTTGAGCATGTTGAATATCGAATTTATTATACTAATTTCAACAATATGAAATTTTCGATATTATTCTTATCAAGATTTCTCATTTAATTCCAACTGCATTAGTTTTTTTTCTCATAAAGACAAAATCTCAGTTGATGGATCACATCCCTTTAGTTACGACCACCAAAATCATATTATGATAGCATATTTGGAATTCTTTCAAATTTGTGCATCATGCCACATAGAGTCAACACCCTTAATGTTTTAATTAAACAACCGAAGATTATATGATTTCGACATTTAATAAGAAACTCATAGTTTCTCCTGGATGTACGAGAATACTTATCAGACATTCTAACGTTTTGTGTTCATTCAGGTTGGTTAATTTTTATTTCATCTCATATAATTAGCTCTATCCGTGGATCGTATCCAATTCTATTTTACTACCAATAATTTCTTAAAGAAAATCCTTCACGATGAAGTTGGCATGTCTCAAAACAACAATTGTTTCATAATGAAAATAGAATAAAGATTCATAAATGCTTTATGACTTTCTTTATCTATTTTTTTGCAACACTTATGGGGTTTAGTGGACCCCTACCGCTTTATTAAAGAACCGAGGAAAAAAGAAATACAACTCATACAAGCGAACATAGAAACATGACCATTCGATCACAAGAGAAAACAAGAAAGAAAAAACACACAAAACACAATAACACTGTTACATCAGGGCATTCAAAATTCCTAGGTCAAATGTGAAGCTAAAAAATTTGATACCCTCTCTAATTTCCATCTTGATACACCTGCTCATCTGATCATTTATTTTAGTTTTGCTCTGTGCACATTTATCTCTCTCCAAACGGCATACAAGAATTTCTATAGCCCAAAGTTTAACAACCTGCCTCTTTCTCTTTTCCTACCCGTCTGATTCATCAGTACACACCATTCTTCAGTAGCATTTTGCTTAACATCACTTCTGCCTATCTTCATCATCACATCTTTCCAAATAGGGAATCTTTGTCGCACTGAAAAAAATAAATGATCAACAATCTCATGTTCATTATGACAAAATACACATTCTTAATCATAGTAAAGCCCTCTCGAGAACAACTTGTCCTTAGTAAAAATTGCTTTGTTAATGTTCTTCCACAACATCAAGTTCTCATATGCACAATTATCTTTAGTCAAGGTTTTCCTACTCCATCTACATCTCAGCATGTTATCAATTCCAGTAAGACAATTATACAATCTTTTAATTTGGAAGGGATTGCCATGATCACACCACAAATCCACATCACCTTCATTACTGCTCAACTTAATATATCTAGCCTTTCCCTACATTAGGTTAACTCGTAGTATAGAACAATGTGGTAGACAAATAACACCACTTTGTATGTAATCACTAAGTTTCGCACTACTGTTAATACCAAAACTCAAAAATTGAATGATGAGTAAATTCAGAAATTAAGATCATACCATTCTCCATCCATGGGTCCTACCACAACTTAACATTAGATTCAAGAGAGAAATTATATCTGAAGTAAGGAATAATGTGAGGCCTTAACTTGAAGATACTTCTCCACGTCCAGCTAATTTTCTGGGGTTGAATCATAGTTCAAAAGTTCTTGTTTCTTATCACATCGTGCTTTGATCTTAATACCCATAGATTATCTTTATCATTCAAAAAGTCATTCACATGTTTAATAAAAGTTACTCTATTCCAAAACTTCAAGTTAACAATACCAAGACCCCCTTTACTTGCTGGTTTCTCTATTTTTTTAAACGTAATAGGGGCTAGGTATCTACCATCATTTTTCCTTTCCAGAAGAATCTCATAAATGCAGAATGAATCATAGTGACCAGCTTAGTTGGTAGGATAGAGGTTCTTGACCAATATACTTGCATAGAGAAAATTACTGACTTAATTAAAGTTAATCTTCCTGCTAAATAAGAAAATTGAAGTCCAGTTATTAAGTCCAGAAATTATCTTACTGAATAGAGGTAACCATTGAGCAAAAGTGATTTTAGCAGTGGTGAGAGGTAAACCAAGATATGATAAGGAATCAATGCTATTAATTAGTCCAGTTCTAACCTGAATTACGAGGGCCTGATTTTCAAAAATTCCAGTAGCTTTCATGTTATACTTTTGGAGGTTAACTTTAAGTCCAATCATTTCATAGAAACCTTGGAGAGTTTCAAAAATAGTGTCCACAGTTTGAACATTAGGGTTGCAGAATAAAACTAGATCATCAGCAAAGATTAAAGATGATACTCTAGGAACATGACACATTGGATGCAACTGGAACAATCCATTGTCAATATTTTGATTTAGCATTTATGTTAAAACTTCCATCGCCACAATAAAGAGATAAGCAGAAATTGGATCCCCCTGTCGTATACCTTGTTTGCTTTCAAAAAATAAAATATAGTAGTTCCATTAATAATAATGGAGAAGTGTACAGTTGATATACAAGAATATATCCATGCTACAAAGTGAGGTGGAAAGTTCATATACCCTAAAATTATCACAATGGAGTCCCATTGAAGCATGTCAAATGCTTTCATAATCTCCAATTTGAACATAGCCCTCGGAGTAGTGTCGGAACTTGCGCATCCATTCAAAAGTTCATGTGATAAAAGGACATTATCCAATATATTTCTTCCAGGTAAGAATGCTGCTTGATTGGGTGAAATTATGGTTGGAAGAACTTGTTTGAGTCTAGAGGCTATTATCTTGAAAATGCATTTGTACAAAGTATTACAACACGAGATTGGTCTATAGTCAGAGACTTTAGAAGTATTTTTCAACTTAGGAATGAGAGCTATATTAGTGGTATTAAAGGATTGGAACATACTAGCCTTCAAGAAAAAATCTTCACAGCTTTACATACATCAAAGCTGATGAAATTCCAGCATGATGAATAAAAGAAAGCAATTAAACCATCCATACCTCCAACAGAGTTCTTATTAAGAGAGAGCATGGCCTTTTTGACTTCTTCATCAGTAACTTCCAGACAAAGTAAATGGAAATCAGAGGAAGACAGTTTAGGTAGGATGTAAGGGTCAACCATGTCAATATTAGGGATAAAAATGTCTTTGTTACCAAATAGTTCAGAAAAATGGGTTAGAAAAACATCTTCTGCCTCACATTGTGAATTAGCTGCTATACCATGCTTATCAACAATGCACACAATATTCTCTCTGCACTGTTTATTTTTTAGGGAAGCATGGAAATAATAATTGTTTCTATCACCTTAAATCTTCCATTTGATTCTTGCCTTTTGTTTGATCATAGAATCTTCTAAGTTCTGGGCATTTTGATACTGATCTGTTATGTAGCTCTCTATATTTGAGTGTACTACATTTGTAGGGTCTTTCATCATAAGAGTTTGTATTTCCTGCAGTTTTCCTCTCCGGTATAAACTCTGCTTATGACCACTTCTAAACTTTTGCTTTGCCCATTCCTTAAGCGTGTGCCTGGTATACCTGATGTTTGCTTGCGAAATAACATGGGGATTTCCAAAGGTAGATTTCTCCCAAACACCTTTCACAAAGTTAAGGAATTCAGGATCATCAACCCAACTATTAAAAAAAATTAAAACTTGATTTACCCTTCATGTCAAGCTCACTGAGATGTAGGATAATATGGCAATGGTCAGAAAGAAGTAGGGGGCATGTGACAAAACAGGGCTGACCATTTGGTGAAGGAATTGGCATTGCAGAAGGCATGGTCAATAAGAGAGAATGTTCTAGGGCCTTGCATTTTTTTATTATTCCAAGAGAAAGGCAACCCAGAACATTTGATATATATAAGATCAACATTGTCAAGTGTATTTCTAAGGGGGAAAATTCAGAAAGAGATAAGGGGTTGCCACCTATTCTTTGAGTGATTTCGAAGCAACTGTTAAAGTCTCCAAGAATAAACCAAGGGCGAGTTGTTTGCTTGAGGGAGTGAATGGTTATGAATAGGGATAGCCTGGGAAGGAGGTTGTTGGCTGCATAAATGAATGTTAGAAAGAAAGAAGTTTGGTCAAAGAGGCTGATAGCATGGCAATGAATAAGTTGGTCAGTATAATGAAGTGGGTATAAATCGATATCAGCTGAGTTGTAAAGGATTTGTATTTTGCATTAAGGAGCTTCATCCAAGTTATGTACAAAATTCCATGTTGAGTTGATGTAATTAGCTGCTCTTAAGGTCAACTCATGATTGACTTTAGTTTCAACAATGCAAGCACACTCATCTTATTTCCAAGAATCCAGGATTTACATTGATCAAGCTTAGGAACATGGTGGCAACCCCTAATTTTCCACACACATACTATTTTCACCATATATTAAACTATAAAGGATAGAGTTCCACCACCTTTCTTACTCCTAAGAAGATACTGGCTTTATACTGACTTGGGAGTGCTAAGACTAATGTCATTAGTGGGTTTATCTGGTGGGTCAGGAGAAAAGGATTCAATTGGAGATTCTTTGTAAGATGAAGGGGGTTTCGTATTAGAGTAATATTTTGCTTTAGCATTTGAGAGGGAGATTCAGAAAGAGAAACTGATAGTACATATATGTTTGGTTCAAGTATAGGAGAAGGGGACGTGGGGTTGTTCATGCAATCAGTAATGGTTAGGGTAGAGTTTGGTACTGCATGCACATGGTTGGCATCAAGTGCAATAACATTTATTACTTCAGTTCTAGCACTAGCATTACTATTAAATTCCTTCTCTGATACATTTGCTACTTCATTGAATACATCATCTGTTTTCATTTTTCCTTGCTTTATTTCTTCTCTTCTTTCTCATAAACTCTCTTGCATGACAATGTCTTTAATAAAGTTATATATTTCTTCCTTCACATTTGTTTCTTTAATTAACTCACTTGCTTTAGCCATTTCATCAACTCCATTAGTCGGCTCCATTTGAAGAAGTTAATCAAGGGATGGCACACCAATGTCACCAATATATTGCATATCCATTCCATAAAATTCAACATCATTTGTTTTAGTACCTATATTCTGCTCTGCTTCCACCTCAATCTCACCTTCTTCTAGTACTTCAAAGCTATTTCCCTTTTCAACTTCCTGCACTACTTTTTTTCCTTCAAACACCCAAATTACTTGCCCTCTTTATTTTAAGACATTCTCACTTGAGTTCATTACATTTTATTCTTTCTGTTTCCAACCACTTGCCATTTTTGACTATTTCTGTAATCATTCACTGGGATTCTGGTTCTAATTGTTTCTCTCACTTCTTCTTGTCTTGCTTCCTGTTTGCTACCATTTATGTTCCTTGCATCAACTGTTTTGTTCTCATCTTTGTCACAGTTCTCACTTATATAACCAAAGGAATTGCACTCAAAATAGTTGTTTGGCTTCCACGGATATTCAACATATATTCTTTACACTCCTTCAACAGTTTCTACTAGAAAATCATTCACAAGTTCCTTGTCAGGCTTAACTTCAATCAAGCATTTCGCGTGTTGTATTCTCTGCCTACTTTCTTTCATCTCATCCATGCACAGAAGTTTCCCAAGCATACTACTAATCCAGTTAATCCCATAATTTGACATAGTAAAGATGGGAATATTATATAGTTTAACCCAAACTGAAACAGATCTAATGTTTCCACAAACATTACTGATAGAGGGGTCATACTTACTGATTATGAAAAGCTTATTGTTCATGATTATTGGGTATGCCTGAAGTATTCTATTCATATCTTCTGCACATGCAAATTCAAAAAGTCCCCGTCAGATTTTACCCTAACCGAACCTTTTAGTCTTCAGGTTGCATTGAGTTTAGCTACAACAGCCGAGTAAAAAGGGGCTTATCCAAGAAGAAACCCACAACAAAGACACTCCTTACTTTAGTGCCAGCTTTAGGTACTCCATTGATAAGTTTTAAGGCGCCATTAACAATTGTAGGAGACAAGTCAACATGAATGTACTTCCCAGCGTTTAGAGGCTTACGCTTGAACAAGAAATAAGTCCATGGTTGTTGACTGATAGAGGTGGTGCTTTGGGGAAAAAGAGGAAGGAGTTTCTAGGTTAGGGGAAACGAGTTTGGATGGAGAAGGGTCAGGAGGAACAGGAGGCAGGTCAGGTGGCGGAGGTATGGGTGGTGGAAGGCTCGAGGAAGGGAAAGATAAGACAGGTTCGACGATGGGATTGAGCGGGAAAGGACGAGGGGAAAGATCAGACTTTCTTTATTTATAAAACTGATTTGGTTTTAGTTTACAAAACTTATGTTCAAACCATTAATATGTCATCCAATGACAGTCCTTTCCAAAACCTGTTAGGGAGGTTCATACAAGATCCTTCATGAATAATTATTATGTGCACTTTTAGACTCACACAACCTACCAATTTCTTGGGTTTAGAATACGTTGGAGTTTCTTATAAACCCTTATCATGTATGGTATTTTAAACTATTATTTAGATGAAATAATTTTAACCATGTGTAGTACTCTTAAGTACATGACCTTACAGAAAGAAATTAACTAAATTTCACTCATAGTAAATCGTATATTTTCCAATAATGTCCAATCACTCCTTGTCGATGCATCATTGTGTCTTTCATGGAGGAGTGACTTTTGATATTAATCTATATTCATTTTTAGGAACATTTAGAACTCTTTCCAATATACTACTTATTCGATCAAATCATTTTATTCTATTGCATGTTATTTTATTTACTTTTCTTTTATATTCAATTATCAACCTTAAACTCACCACATGTGTGTGTCTAATACACATGTTCATGTTGGTAATAAATCATCAATGAATATAGCAAAGTATGTCGAACTGTTTGGCATTAATAGACTATTATTGCATACATCTATTTGTATCAGTCCGAAGAGTTTGTTTATTTTTTAACAAAGAAAAATATAACATAACAAAAGGGAGAATCTAGCCATCCTCCAACGGCTCACAAAAACGGTTTCCGTAGTTAGCAGAAATCGTGCACACACACAAATAGCAGATACAAGACAAAATAAGTAAAATAAAAAACAGACTACTGCCTAGCACAAGGGTTGCATGGGACAAGAAGAAGGCAACCCTAGCAGACGAACACCATGGCCTAGAATGGCGATGAAATCTTCGTAGCCACAAACTAAATGTGTGTAGAGCTCCTGCCTCGGTCAAACCCTATGAAAGAACCAACTGGCAAAGGCTGACAGACCCAAAAAGACGGCCTTGAATGTCCGAAGACGTCTATTTGACATGCTGTATCGAACCTTGAGAGGCTAATGCTGCCAGAGAAAAGCAAAGAGACGAGAGCTCCTTCCAACACTAACTTAGCCAAGTACAGCAACCTACAAAACATGATCTGCACAACTAGCAAATGACATAAGATCTAAAGGGGGAGTAAGAGATTGTGATAAATAAAGGAGACCAAAAGAAAAACAAAAGCAAGATATCAACCAATACCTTCTTTGGGAGTGGCCGCTACCAATGAAAAGGTAACAGCCAACCTTCTAGAGCCGGAACTAAAGACACCCCTGTAAGGCCTACCACGGAAATCTAGGAATACATCGCTCCAAACTTTCTGGATGATTGTAGGAGGGTACATAGCCACTTCGTCAAAAACAGCCTTATTCCGCGAACACCAGATGTGCCAACAGACCAGACAAGGAATCAGACAAAGAAGGCTCAATCATAGAGATTTACTTGAGATGCCAGACCACTAGAATCTTAGTATATCTTCAATCGAGGTGGCATTACCTCGGCAACCCATCAGGTTCCTGAAGTAATTCCAGACAGCCGTAGCACAAGAACAAGAAAACAACAAATGGAAAGAGGATTTGGAGCATCCAGTTGTGCAACACCTGCACCTAGATACAAAAGGAATGTCAATTCTCTGAAGATTCTCATCTAATGGTAAACCACATGTAAGACTCTCCACATAAATAGAGAGACTTTCAGGGGAATCTGGATATTCCAAATAAAAGAGAAAAGATGGTGGCGTGGACCAGGAAAACGCACTGCATTCCATGCCGCCATAAGGGAGAAAGGACTGCCATCCCAAACGATGCCACCACCAAAAGAATCTAATAAGACCTGCACGAATTGCATCCGTTTCCACATCTCACTAGCGTATGACGGGACACTGGAGTAATTCGTACTAGATAGCCTATGGTACTTGGCGTGGAGGAACTCCGCCCAGAGGGAGTTGTTCGCTCCAAACCTCGCCCAAAGCTTGCAAGCAAAGGCTGTACAAATATCCTGAGGGTTACAGAGGCCAAGGCCTAACCCGCTTTTGGGCCAACAAATGGAGTTCTAAGAAACCCACTGGTGACGAGAAGCGTTATCCTTGGCCAGAAAAAGGAAGAAGCCAAAGAATGCTAAGAGCGGAAGAAAGAAGCAGTGGGAGTCATAGCAGCAAAAATATGAGATCCCATAGAATCAAGGACAGACTTAATAAGAACCAGTCTGTCGGCCTGAGAGAGAAGGGTAGCATTCCACCTTAGGATCTTACCCCTGACTTTGTCAGTTAGGGGATCGAAGAAGGCGTTGAGCTTCCTTCCTCGGTAAAGTACAATACCGAGGTAACGAAGCGGAAGCGAGGCCACCTTAAAACCTATAGATGTCTTGATCCAGGAAGATATAACTGGTGACAGGTCTTTAGCAGGCACGAAGCAGCTTTTAGAAGAGTTGACGAGTTGACCCAAACATCTCTCTTATTGGCGAATAAGATCCAAAAGGCCTCGAATAGACCGACGGCTACCATTAGTAAAAATGATGATGTCGTCAGAGAAAGATAAGGTAGAGATAAGAGGACATCCCCTAGGGATGACGAACCTACGAATCTGCCCAACTATCATTAGAGAGTGCAAGCCTCTAACGAATGCCTCGGCAGCAAGGACGAAAAGAGAAGAGGAAAGAGGGTCTTAGTCTGAAGAGTTCGGTAACCCTGATAATGTCCCACTAAATATATGCATACCCTTTTATTGTTTGAGATATAATCAACAAGTATCATATGGTTCAAAATCATATATTAAGATTATTTTCTCAAAACTGTGGTTTAGTCCATAATTCCATATGACTTTACATAATATTAGATATTTCTGTAATTTCCAATGCATCATTTTCATTATGAAAACAAATATCATATTATAGTTTTACTTCATATTGAATATTTATAATATTCATATTGAAATATAGCTATGTTTATTTCTTAGTAGATACTAAAAATAGCCATTATTTAGCTAGGTTAAATATAATTTGTTCAAACTGACATTTCAACTATCAAGTTCTTAGACTTATACTGTAGTTCAGGCCTTATGTTACAACTAATACAATATGATCTTTATGTAATCAATCAAATTGAATACTCGACCTCATAGTACAATTTATTGGTTTATTTCAAGTGAACTATATTCATTAGAGTATCGTACATTACGAACTGTGACTCCACACCATATAACATTTATATATTATAGTATATGGATCAAGTATCCATGGTCTCATATTGCTTTTAGAGTTTAAAACTCACAGAATGCAACATATAATGTCAATAGATAAACACATAAGTGATCATTTTATAAATGTATTAAATAGCTGTAAAAATCAAGCACTAGCATGGGTATAGAAAACAATAATATGCAATATGCATTAAATAGTAGGTATAATATTTCCATATGTCAACATCCAATTTAGTTCATTTGTATATGTTAATTGATAAATGTTTTATCAATCTGATTAAATGCTCAAATTTATCACTATAGATAATTATAACATTATTTAGCATATGTTCTTACAATGTTGGAAGGTTAAATGTTGCCATTTTAGTTTTCTAATAAGGCTCTCACTAGTCTTTTATGTTTCAATGTACCCTAAGAGAAACATAGAAGTCTTTCAACTTCACTACTGGAATTAGGATTCGTATGCCTTAGGATTCTGACCATGAGGAAAGCTCAACAAATCATATGCCCGCATACAATAGATAACTCTTTATCGGTTGTATGACATTCAACTCCTAACCTTTGGTACCTTGTCCTAATCCCGCCTTTACCTTAAGGTAAGCTCAACAAGTAAAGTCAGACTATTCACTCGGGCTTATCATTTCACGATGGTCTAAGTATAATGCATGTACCTTAAGGAAATCTCAACAAATACATGTGGTTATCTTACCTCATTTATTCAATATATTAATAGTATTACACATAACATCCTTAGCTTGAGGAAGGCTCAACAACTAAGGAGTATGGAAGTATTCTATTAATGTATAAATGATGGAGGACAACATTATATTGAAGATTCATAATTTTCAAAATATTATATCGAGTGTTGTCGACTTATGGAATAACGTATTCTTATGAAATACCCTTTTGATTCAAGTTTCAAACACATTAGAAATCACAGTGTACGTACATTTACGTATGTATTTATTCCTTAAGTCTATTTGAATTTCTTTAACATTTCACTTTTAATTTACACACTTATATTGTATAAGTTTCATTATTATATAATTTTAATTAACTTATACAATAATCTCATGTATAACATTTTATTAATTAAATCTTGTTTAATTAATTAATTTTTAATTAATTAATTTTTAATTAATTAACTCTTTAATTAATTTCAAGTTAGCATTCAAATACAACTTTTTATATTGGACAAATCTATTATAACCTTTATAGTAAGACACATATATCTTATAAACATATGCACACTTTTAGTTAATCAACTAACCTTTATACATGCACATAAGTATTAATCCTTTAAATGATTTAATTTAATTATATTAATAATCTTATTAATAATTTTAAATTTCGAAATTAATATTCATAAGTTTCAAACATTTTGAACTTTTCATTATATTTAAAACATTTTGAAAATTTATGTTATATTATAACCTTTTATAATTAACGTGGTTTCATTTTAAATTTAACTTCTAAATATAAAACCTCGTCTTAATTTTCAAAACTATATTGAAATTGGCTCAAGGCCCAATTAAATTAGGCCTTTCTACTAGGGTAACCTTTGAGCTTACTTCACCTTTCAGGTTAGGCTGCTAACCAGATAGAATACGGAACATGATTACCTAATTACAATCCTACACATTACCTTTATAGACATTGTACTTAGTTGGTAAGCTTAATTATTAGCCCTAACATGACCAATTTAGACCATGTAGGCTATTGGATTGGTACCATTGAAGGAATTGAGTCAGCCCACAGCAGAAGAAATGAGTGAAATTCAAAATATTTAGCTATTTTAGATCTTTAATTGGGCCTATGAAGCCTAAATGTATTTAGATCTTATCTAAATTTTCTTTGAAATAAAACAAATATTTTGTTTAATTTGGATAGATTCAATTAGGAATTGCATAGTGTATCAAATACACTAAACAATTAATTATAAAATCTAGTGTGTGTGTGTATGTGTACACACACACACACACATATATATATATACATATATATATATATGTATGTATATATGTATGTATATATAGCGAAGAAAGCCTTGCGTTTCTTTTCCTAAAGAAGTAATTAACTGAGTACATAAATTACACTAAATGGAGGGAGAAACATTTTATTTTCTCTCTTTAATTTTCATTGATTGATTAATTAATGTTATTGATCCAAATTATTCGTGGCATAAATTGATATTGTATTAGCATGTAGATAAGAGTAATCAGAATGAATATCACATAGGAAAAGGAAATAAATAAAGGGCAACATGTAAATTGATATAATTGGAAACATAAACAAAACTGAATTTAAGATATTGTAATGGATGTACCAAATACATCCATTTGTGTGCATATATAAACAATGCTGAGATATGGAATTTTTTTTGAATATATCTAGCAAATATGCTTATTCCTTAATTGTGTGACATAATAGTTAATAATGGGGTTTGTAATTGACACTCCAATTTATGTTAAAGGGGGCCAATTTCAAAGACATTCCACTTTTTTTTTTAATTGTTAAGGGGGTGGGGGGTCGATGTAGGCAACTAATTTTTTTAACTTCATACACTTTTACCCTTACTTTTGAAAACTCACGAACCGTAAAATCATCAAATCCCTAAATCAAAAAAATCCTAAATCCTTTAACTGCAAAAAACGTCAAGGAATAGTTGATATCATATGCATATGATTTAATAAACTGAAATTAGATCTTAACCCTAACAACATGTGCGTACGATTTAATAAACTAAAACTATATCTTTCCATCTCATCACTTTGATCAACTCTAACATAACGCTCACTCTCCGATGTCAATATCGTATTGTTTTCTTTTTCGATCATGTTTTTTTGTTAGGGTTTGATTTCTCCACAACTAATGGTGTTGATTAACCATTAAAAATTAGATTAATGAACAGAAAAGTGAAATTAAGCCTAAATGGGTAATAAGGTAAAATTGCCTTTATTTGTTAAGGGGCTACTTCCATCATTGGTACTCCCCTTAACATTTCTTTAAAAAATAAAAATTGTCCCTTAACAATATTTGGAGTGTCAATAACAATGCCCTTAATAATAGAGTATGGTTAATTGATAATTCTGTACATATAAACGAACCAGAATCAATTTACAGGCAATCAAATATGGTACAATGAGGACAGAAATAAAGTATAACAAAGGCGATTGATTCATTTTTCCTTTTTGATAAACCTAACAAATGCAACATTCAATTAACATTAATGAATCATTATGACATATGAATAAGAACATTCAACAATAATTGATACACATATATTATTGTCTCGTTTTGAATCGTTTGTTAAAATAAAGCAATCAAAATATAATTTGAAATACGGCTATTAAATATTACGTGTACACACATACAGATATGAACATTAAATTATGTATTTATGTGTATTTAAAAGTTAAAGCAAAACTTCTTAATCGATTCAAAATAAACTTGTACATTACATTAAAAAAATTCAAAAGTATTTGTTCACTTTTATAAACTTAGATTGATAAATAAAGTATACACATGTGTAAATAAAACAACATATTCAACCTATATGAAAGGTTTGGTTTTTTTAATAAAAAAGGTGAGACATAATAAACTAAACAATATATTAAAAAACCTTTAAATATTTAAATAAGGATATTTAAGGTATCAATAGAGTAACAAAACTAAAAATGATTACAATCAGTTTTCTATCAAAACATACTTTAGTCCAATATAAGTTTCTGTTACATTAGAGATGCAAATATTAAGAATATACAAACAATCAAATCTAAAATATATAATTTGACTTAAATGTTTAAAACATAGATCTATAGTTAAAACATTATACTAGTTATATACAAATCATTATTCTGATTTATTAAAATAAAACTAAATATTAATATGAGCATACAAACTTTCAAATCTAAAAATTATGCTTTTATTCGAAGTTTAAAGCATAAATCTAGGATCAAAACATAAATCATGCATACAAAAATTAGTTTTAATTTATCTTAATAAAATTCCAATCAATTCACATAATAAACAAGTCAAACTACATAAAGCATTTTCAAATAAAATGAGACAATATCAAACGCATATAAATTATAATATTCAATTTTATTCATTAAATCATTATTTAAAAAGTCATTAGAATAAAAAGACCATACCTTAATCTCGAAACCTTGAAATACAACTTGAAGCAATGAGTTTGTCACTAGATGTAGCCAATAAATCACACCTTGAATGAAGATGCTTTTAGATCTGGCTGAATATCCCTCAGACATTGCAACAATCTAAAGCACCACTTTAGTATTTTTTTATTTGTTTTGAATTTGTTTTGGGAATTTTTAAGGTTAGGAGACCATTGAATTTCGGCCATGAATGATGAAGAATGAAGGTGGAGACTAGTTTTGAAGAAAATGAGATTCCGAGAGGCAAATGAATGAAATACAATGTATTTATAAAGGGAACCTTTATTAACCTCCTTCCTATATTTTTTAGAGCCAACCATTATATTTTAAGCCTTCTAAAAATGAATCTATTAGACCTCAAAATATTCCCAAACCTATTTAATAATTAATCAATTTAAATCCAATTTAAATATTTTATCAATATCGTATATCGATGTATACATACATAACTTTTATGTACGTACATTATTAAATACTAATATCATTCAAACAAATCAAATAAATAAAAATTAATAATTAATGTTTCATAAATATTATTTAATTTAATCAATTTATAATGATTATAAATTAATTAGATCATGTGGTTTTCAAAGCATTCAACATTAAGGTTGTGCGACACAAAGTTGTTAATTTAGTCAGTAATAAATATCGAACTATTCAAATATTAACGTTCACATGCCACTTAGTAGGTGCTGTGACATTTTGACTGAATTCATCACTTACACATCTTTTGATAAAATCCAATTTTACTTATTATAAGCGGTCCTGATAGTGACAATTATTTACACCAGTTATCTTTGTCAAAATTATATAACATTAAGAATTACGAAATTTGGTAATGGTCAAAATTCCAATATCAACCACATTCAACATTACAGTCCAAACATAAAATCATTGGTTAAATAATAACAATTACTATTAGCTATTATGCTATGGCAAGAGACTTTGACTTTGAGTTGACATCAGTTGACCGTGAGGTTAAACCCCATATAACAAAGGAGACAAATCCTCTTTTAAATAGTGTTTCGCTTACAATGCTTCCACTTGACCTAACTATAGTCGTCCGATGGACGTAATGCCATGATTTAACTATAATTAATGTGGAGCTCCACACAGAAGATCAACAGTATTCTCAAGTCGAGGGAACTGTGTAAATTTGTCACATCGATATTTTCTACTTAAGCTTAGTTATATTAACCAGCAGGAAACTGTGGAGCAATTCATTCCATATTTATCTGATAACTATTAGTATGTAATCCCTTGGTTCCCCCGCAATCATAAGCAATACACTACCCAACATTCGGAGAGTGTTGCGTACTTTAGTCTTAATAGATGTATCGATATTCAGTATCGATACAACTTGACTAGGAGTATTTAAAATGGTATATTTATTTTCATTGTGATAAATTACTCATGGTTACAATAATTTGTAACTAACATCACAAAACATACCACTTATAGATTGTTATTCAATATACTTTTAATTAAATTAACTAATTAATATAATCACATTATATCAAGTGTATAATGGAAAGAAAACACCTTTATTTCGAACAAGATTGATCAACGAGTTAGATATATGTAACAAATTACCTAATTGCCCCGAGGGTATACCCATAACTCTATCACTTCCAAAATATAGGATGCAAGCTCGCAATAGATCTTCCATGATGTGATTCATCCTTTTTGTTTAGCCATTAGTTTGAGGGTGATAAGCTGCGCTGAGGTGTAGCTCAGACCCTAAGGCTTCTTGTAAGATTTTTCAAAGTCAACTAGTGAACAAGGAGTCTTGATCGCTCACAATTCCTTTTGATACTCCATGGAATCACACTATTATTCTCACATATAAGTCAGCCAGCTTGGCTGTTGTTATACTTGACTTAACAGACATGAACCTAGCGCTCCTAGTCAATCGGTCGATGATGGCCAATTGCTATTGTCCCTTGTTTGGGTCTTTGGCAGACCATCAAATTATGGGCACTTGTTCCCATTTCCATTGGGAAACTTCTAGCTGTTGCAATAAAATACTAGGCTTCTTCTACTCAACTTTGACTAACTAATAATTCATGTACCTGGAGATGAATGTGTTATCGTCTTTCTTTATTGCTTCCCAATAATAGGTTTTCTTTATATCTCGATACATTTTGTTATTATTAAGATGTATGATTTACTTGAAATGATGGAACTCTCGAAGAACTTCATCTCTTAGTCCAACGATGTCGAGAACAAAAAACCTTCCATCGCTTACGAATCCCACCATTGTGGTCGAGTCGTACATCTTTACATCCTTTAGCACTGTTCTATTTCCAATACCGGCGCTAATCTTAGCCAACCTGGTAACGTTGTTTGCTCGAACCATTTGGTTTAGTTAGAGTAGGTCTGATTGTCAAAGGTTCTAATATCTATGGCTCCAACTCACATCTAGGACGAAAATAATAACTAGTGATATACTCGAGCTTTTTCCATTATAGAAACATAGCTCCTAAGTTGGCATATTGCCTACTTAAAGCATCAACGATTATATTACCATTATTAGGTGTATATGCGATGTTGAAATCATAAGAGGCTAGAAAATCTAACCATCATTGATGTACAAGGTTAAGATCCTTTTATAAGAAGAGATACTCAAATGACAGGTCAGTGGACAACCCAAACCTCTATCCTAAAAGATAGCATATCCAAATCTTCAATGCAAACATAATTGCCGCTAATTCCAAATCGTGGGTGAGATTTCTTCTATCACGAGGTTCTAATTTTCGACTAACATAAGTTGGAACTTTACTTTTCTACATTAATTTCGCACCTAATCCGGTATTACAAGAATTCATGCATACTGTCATTTCTTCGTTTCTACAAGGAATAACCAAAATTAGGCACACATCAACCTTTCTTTCAGACTTACGAACTTTACTCGCATCTTGCATCCCAAGTAAAAGCCCGATTTTTATTTATCAATTGAATCAATGATGTTGTTATCTTGGAGAAACCTGGACGATTCTCTAATAATATCCAGCCAATCCCAGGGAACTCCTTATATTCATAGCATTTCTGGGTATAGTTCAATCCTGAACTACCGCGACCTTCATTGGATCTACAACAATACACATCTCAGACATAACATGACCTAGAAAACTCACTTCTCTCCTCTTTAGATGTGGAACTTAGTAAACTTTGCTTTTAGTTGGTGTTCTCTTAACATTTTAAGCACAACCATCAAATATGTCTTGGTTCCCCTATAGTCCATGAGTAGACAAGGATATTGTAAGCACAAAATTATTAGGTTGATATATGAAAACATAGCACATAAGATTCAAAAGTATAAACCATTGCATTGGTCAATCTAAATGGCATAACTAACCACTCATAAAATACAGAAAGCGATTGAAATGTTATAGTTGATACACTCTCCTTACCACTTGTAATTAATCAAAGCCCGTCGCGAGATCCAAACGAGAAAATATATTCGCACCTTGTAGGTGATCGAACAAGTCATCAATATATAAAAGTGAATACTTGTTATTTTTGTCACTTTATTCAGCTCATGGTAATCCACACATAATCTAATGGAAACATCTGCCTTCATGATGAATACGACCGATGTTCCCCACTTAGATATATTCTTACGAATAAACTCTCTTCACAGAAGGTCATTCACTTGCACCTTAAGCTCCCTCTACTCCTTAGGTGTTATTATCCTAAAAGGCAACACTATGGGATTGGCATCCTTTATTAATTCAATGTGGAACTCAATCTCTCTATGCAACGGAAATCTGGTCACAAGCTTAAAGATGTTTGAATACTCCCTAGCAATTGGTACACTCGATAGCTCATCGTGCAGAACACCAAGAGAATATGGAAAGTTGGCCATCACCTCATCGCTAGGTAGACAACACAACACTATTATCCATCCATCATCTGCATTTATAGTTACAGAATGCTTCTCATAATCTACTAGCACTCTGTTACCTATGAAGCCAATTAACTTCCAAGATAATTCCAAATTGATCAAATCCCAAAAATAAGTAGTCAAAATCCAAAGAGCATCCATGTATAGATAAGATCAATCCACGATAAATCATACAAAATCTAGTAGAGCCACCAACAGGGTTTGAGATAATCAATGGTCGGCGAACAATTTCGAGTTCCAATCATAACTTATTTATCAAGTGACTAGATATAAAGGAATGAGAAGCTCTATTATCAAATGAAACTTGAATAAGAAATTAAAAGTAGAAAGCATATCTTAAATGATGATGCCCTTCCCTTTTGTCTTCATCCATGGGGCATCCAAAAAATGTTGAAACAACATTAATAGCATATGCTTTTACATACCGCTTCTTCTCAAGAGACCATGGAAAATCCCTGTGGATGTTCCTTATTTTTTACAGTCGTATCACTTCTTGATCATAGGTCGACATTCCCTATTATAACGACCTTCTTTCTACAACTGTGACAAGTAACTTTGGACTTGGCTTTCTTTTTTTATCCATCCTTGACATAACAAGATTTCATCTTTTTGCTTCATGTTTTCTTATCTCCCCCCTCACTTATGGCTTTGGTTCTTTCTTGGGACAATAACATTAGTTGTCTTTGCTTAAGGTAAAGGATCTAGTACGTCAAAGCTTTCCTAATAATAGACTCAAAAATTTCGTCATTGTGATTTATGAGCTTTTCCCTAAGGTAATCATCCAAGCTGACGATGGACTTCTCATGTGATGACCCACCCTGGACCAGCCGACATTTCCCCAAAATGCATTGTGTTAATGCCCGAATAGCACAGGCCGGTTGTCAAAGGAAAAGGTTTGAAACTATGAATCACCAAGAACCTGTAGTATATCTCACAGGCATGGAATAAATATAATAATAACATAACCTGACATAAAACTAGCGAGACAGTGCATAAGCTGAAAACTAAACCATCATAGCAGCGGAATACAAAATACAGCTTATGATCTAAACCATCATCATTACAACTTCAAAATACTGTCTCTAAAGTAAAATAGAAAAGGTACACCACTAATGCCCAAAGCAGTGACTAACAACAACGCATGGAGAATATATGTAAATAGTACGTGGAAGCCTCCTGCTCGTCTCCAGACAACTACTCGTGCATAACCACCTGACCTGTCTCTAGTCTGCTCATTTAGGAGCACCCAGAGTAATAAGAAGAGACATAAAACTCTTGGTCAGACAAAAGTTTTGTATAAGAGACAGCAGCAAAGTAAAACAATAACAGGTATAAATAATCATACCTGGACCTGCAACCAAAGAGTTAGCACAACAAGATGTACAGTACTCTAAGGTAATACTAACATAAAGTGTAAAAAGGGAGTGTGCATGTCATGGTGATAGCAAACATCAAACATACCAATCACCCTCACATCACTCACTCAGTGCATAAAGTATACGAAATCCACCACTTTGATCACAAATCCATTGGGGCCATGATGACAACTCCGTACAACTATTGCTATGACCATACTTCCTTGGTCTATAGTCAATAACCCTACCCAGTCCACACATCCCTGGCTCTAGGTTAAGGGCCAACTAGTCCACACTTCCCTGACTCTGGTTCGTCTACATGCCCCCCTCTTCAACGGTGAACCAAAGTTATAGAATTGATAACCCCTTTGCACACGTCCCGCAGCAAAGTCCAACTCTAGAAGTTAACTCATTGGTTCCCATCTGGATCCTGAGTGATAACTTCCCAATTGGACTTCCTTTGCATCTCGGGTTTTGGTTGAATTGGTGTTCAGTTCTCCTCCTTCTATCTGGTTCAGTTCGGGTCTCCTTCTCCTATCCGGATCGGTTCGGGTCTCCTTCTCCTATTCGGATAGGTTCGGGTCTCCTTCCCCTATCCGGATCGGCTCGGGTCTCCTTCTCCTATCCAGATCGGTTCGGGTCTCTTTCTCCTATCCGGATCGGTTCGGGTCTTCCTCCTAACCGGATCTGAAAATCTATGACTTTTTCCAGCAAGCTATATTCGCCAAATTACGGCGTCTTCAACCATTCTAACCTTCCTATGACATCATAAAACATTCCAAACAACAGTAACAACATATAGAATCAATCAAAAACATTAAAATATCATTCATATGAAATATTTTAGATCAAACATACCCAAAAAGCATGATTTTCCCCTTAATCCCCTTAACCATGTTTTAACTATAGGATTAGCAAACTTAATCCAAATTAACCCAAATTTTCACCAGTGACATGAAATTATATTTAAAAACTTCTACATATTTTTCCAGATTTTTATGATGCATAATTTTGCTAATTATCACTAATCACCCCTAATTAACCGTAATTAGTGAATAAACATGCTAATCACTCGCCTTAGCCATAAATAAATTTTAGATCTGAAAACTCCACTGATTTGGGTCGAAGTTCTATGTGTTCCAGCAGCTCTATCTCTGATTTGATGCTAATTTGACTTGATTTTGTGTAGTTTTGATTATTTAGTGATTAAGAAGTGATTAGAATGAGATTTGGGAGATGGAGGCCATTGTTGGGGTTCAAGAGATGTAAGTGGCGGCTAGAAAACTGAAATGAAATGTTTTCCCAAACCCTCTCAGCCCTTCCATAACCCTAATCCCGAAATGGATTATGGGCTTAGCTGTTAATCACCCCGTTAAGTCCAATTATGCTGTTTTTCATCTTTCAAACCTTATTTCAGCCATATCTCCCAAATGGTAAGTGTGTTTGATTAATTTGACCACTTACGGAAAGGTAAACCATCACCTAAATCCAATGAAAGTGGTCACAAGTCAAACTCCTTACCAGTCAAAAGTTATAAGAGAAACAAGATTTTCCAAGGACAAAATAGTCATTTAAAATTCGGAAAAAATCGTGAATGTGGGAAATGACCCCAATAATCGCTCCCAAAGTTACATGACCATACGACTTCGTATGAAGATAAAAAATATATTCTAGGATCCTCTGATACGTTAAATGCGGGTCATCACACTCCCCCCCTTAAGAAATTACGCCCCTGAAATTCCTTAATCAAAACATACAATGGTGTCCCGCATGCCTATAAGCCATTTACAAATAATCAAACATACATAATAACACAACAAGCCTATCCTAGCATGCAGTTTACTAATAAGGGAATAACTATATCGCGATCAAAATCTTACCAGGCAAAGAGTTTTGGATATGACTTCCTTATGCTCTCCTCGATTTCCCAAGTAAAGTCAATCTCATTAATTATCACCCCACTGGACCTTAACCAGTTTCACCATCTTCCTTCCTATCGTGTCCGACAATACAAATCGTTCTGCGGCTTCCAACTGCCTCGGATTCTACCTCGATATCATCCTACTGATCTGGTGAAATAGTCATATTAGAATCGTGCATGAACTTCCTTAGTTGAGAAACATGAAATATGTTGTGCACTCCCGCCATCTTGTTAGGTAATCCAACTTTATATGCTAAATTCCCCGCTTGCTCAAGGACTGGAAATAGACCAACAAACCTTTGTGCTAACTTACCTCTCCTACCAAACCGAATCACATTCTTTAACAGAGAAATCTTGATGAATACCAAGTCGCCAACGGTGAATTTCAAATCTCTTCGCCTTTTATCAGCCAAACTCTTCTGCCTATCTTGGGCAGCCTTCATTCGCTGTTGAATAACCTTGATCCTATCTGAAGTTTCTCTTATTACATCTGGCCCAAGCATAAACTTTTCACCAGTTTCCAACCAACATGATGGTGAGTTGCACGGTCTTCCGTACAATGCTTCAAATGGAGCCATATCAATACTGGACTGATAAATATTATTATATGTGAACTCAACCAGATGCAAATGGTCATCCCATGATCCTCCAAAATCCAATATACAAGTTCTCAAGAGATCCTCTAATACATGATACACTCTCTCTGCTTGACCGTCGGTTTGAGGATGGTATGTGGTACTAAGATGTAATTCTGACCCTAAAGCCTCTTGTAAGCTCTTCCAAAACCCACCAGTAAATAATGGATCTCGGTCACTCACAATACCTTTGGGTACTCCATGAAACCTCACTATCCATTTCATATACAGTTCCGCTAATTTAGCTGTCATTCTATTCGACTTGACCGTTATAAACCTTGCACTTTTGGTCAATCGATTCACTATCACCCAAATACTATCAAGACCCGATCTAGTTCTTAGTAAACCATCAATGAAATCCATTGAGACTTGTTCCTATTTCCATTCGGGAATTTCCAACGGTTATAACAAACCACTAGGCTTCTTTTGCTTGGCTTTAACTAACTGGCAGTTCATGCACTTGGATATAAACTTCCCAACGTCTCTCTTTATCCCTTCCTAGTAGTAGGTCTGCTTCATGTCTCGATACATCTTGTTACCACCGGGATGTATAGTCAGTTTCGAGTGATGACATTCCCTAAGCACTTCATCTCTTAATCCATTAACGTTGGATACAACTAGTCTCCCATTCTTTCGAAGCCATCCTTCTCAATCAAGACCATACTTGTTCATTCTCTCGCCGTCGATACCCATCTCTACCTTGGAGATGACTTCCAATAGATTAGGGTCGTCCCTCTGACTGGAACCAATCTGCTCAATCAAAGTCGGTATGATCGTCAAACTTGCTAACATCTCTGGATCCAATTCGCACTTAGGTCTGAAATCATATCCCACAATATACTCCAGTTGCTTCCATTCAAGAAACGTAGCTCCCAAACTGGCATGTCTCCTACTCAATGCATCAGCTACCGCATTGCCCTTCCCGGGTGTGTATGCGATATTGAAATCATACGAAGCCAAGAACTCTAACCATCTTCGTTAATGAAGATTTAAATCCATTTTACAGAAAAGGTACTTTAATGACTTATGATCGGTAAACAACTCAAATCTTTCTCCCAAGAGATAATGTCTCCACATCTTCAACGTGAACACGATCGCTGCCTATTCCAAATCATGGGTAGGATATATTTTCTCATGTGGTTTCAGTTGCCGACTAGCATAAGCTACAACCCTACCTACTTGCATTAGTACAACGCCTAGTCCGATACCACAAGCATCTGTGTATACCATCATCTCTTCGTTCCCTTTAGGAATAACTAACACTGCTTCGCATGTTAACTTTACCTTTAGGTTCTTAAATGCGTTCTCACACCTTTCTTCCTAGACGAAAGCTTGATTCTTCTTGGTCAACTGAGTTAACGGTGCCGTAATCTTGGAGAAGTCTTGGACAAACTTACGATAATATCCAGCTAACCCTAAGAAACTTCTCACGTCTGTTGCATTTTTAGGCGTAGACAAATCTTGTACCGTAGCCACTTTCGCATAATCCACGGCAATGCCATTCTCTGAGACATCATGGCCCAAGAACCTCAATTCCCTCCTCCAGAAGTGACACTTAGAAAATTTTGCTTTTAATTGGTGTTTCCTCAACACCTCCATCACTGTCCTCAAATGTTCCTTGTGTTCTTCCTCTGTCCTCGAGTAAACCAAGATATCGTCCACAAACATAAGAACAAACTTATTTAATTGATCTCTGAAAACTCTATTCATAAGATCCACAAAATATGCGTGTGCATTGGTCAACCCGAATGGCATGACCAACCACTCATAGAACCCGAATAGCGTCCGAAGCCGTTTTAGATATACTCTCAGCTGCTACTATGAGCTGATGAAAACCTACCACGAGATCCAACTGGGAAAGCACTCTTGCTTCATTCAGTTGATCAAACAAACCATCTATCCGTGGAAGAGGATACTTATTCTTCCTAGTCACCTTGTTCAACTCGCGATAGTCTACACAAAAGCGAAGGGAACCATTGGCCTTAGCAGCAAACACAACTGGTGCTCCCCAATTGGAAATACTTCTTCTAATAAATCCCTTCTTCAATAGATCGCCTACTTGCACTTCGAGCTCTCGCTGCTCCCTTGGTGCCATATGACGAAGTGGCATCAATATAGGTCTGGAATCTTTCACTAAATCAATCTGAAACTCGATCTCTCAGTGTGGTGGAAGTTCGACCACTTCCTCGAAGATGTCCGGATACTCGCCAGTAATAGGCACATCTGATAACTCATCTTGCAGGATGTTGAAGGAATGTAGAAAGTTAGCCATCACCTCATCACTAGGTAGGCAACCCAATACCACCCTCCGCCGATCGTCCGCTCTAATGGTCACCGAAGACCCCTCACAATCTACCACCACCTCATACCTTTGGAGCCAATCGACTCCCAAAATAATGCCAAACCCAGTAAAGCCCAAAACAAAGCAATCATAAGTAAACATACGTCCATGACTCAATAAGACCAAATTACGACAAATCATGCAAAGGCTAGTCGAAATACCGGTCGGGTTCGTCACAACTAAAGGTCTATCGACAATCTCGGGTTCCAATCCCAACCTATCTACCAGGTCACTAGATACGTAGGAATGGGAAGCCCTGGTATCAAACAACACTCGAACAAAAACATCATAAGTAGAAAGCATACCTTGAATAATGATACTCTTTCCCTTCTGCGCCGCAGTTGGGGAATTCAACGAAGAAGGAACATCGTTGATAGCATATACTTTCACGATCTGCTTCTCCTTAGGGGTTTGTGGACATTCATTCTCAAAATGTCCCACTTGGCCACAGTTGAAGCACTTCTTTTCCCCTGGCTTTGCTCGACACTCTTTGGCATAGTGACCCTTCTTGCCATAGCTATAGCACTCAATATCTTTCTTATTCTTCTTTCTCTGACCATCCTAAGTCTGATTCTGTTTCCTCTTATTCTGGGAATTATTTTTGCCACCACCGCTTACCTGCGGCTTTAGCTCCTCTGCAGATGTAACAACAACCTCGGTTTTTGACTTAGGGTACAGGCTCTCAGACCTTAATGTCTTTCCCACAATAGATTCGAATGTCTCATCGATATGGTTTATGAGTCTCTCCCTCTAGTACTCATTTAGGCCAGTTATGAACTTCTTGTTCTTCTTCTCGGCAGTATCGATAAGGGATATCCATATTTCGATAAGATATCGAATTCTGCAATAAATTCCGAGATTGCCCTACCATTCTGCTTAAGCTCCAAAATTTTCCTGAACAATTCTGATTTATGAGAAACTAGAATAAACTTATCACTGAAGCGATTCTTAAACTGATTCCAAGTAACTTGATCCTCGGAAGTAGCTGCTTTAATAGCATTCCACTAATTCATTGTTCGTCCTTGAAGCTGACGCGATGCTAACTTTCTCTTCATTGCATCCTCTATCCCCAAATCCTCGAAGATGCGCTCACAACTATCAAGCCAATCTTGAACCTCCGTAGCTGACTCCATTCTGTGGAACGGCTTCCCACCAAGACTAGTATAATCCTTGTAGAGCTTGGCAAAATATGCCCTAGGCGCCTACGCTACCGCACCACCACCATTAGCAGCATTAGGAACTTTTCCCTGAACATCCCTAAGCATCTCTCGCATGAAGGTAGTAAACATCGTCCTCATATCAGGGACATTCCTATTTTTGGCCCCTGAACCCGTACTCCTCGTATTTCCGCTCATCGTTCAATCTGTAAAGAGAAAACGATTAATCATCTCCTTAGTGGTGCCAGTGCAGTGCGACTTCTTCCTTAGACATACTAATAGCATATATATTTATAGTTTTTGAAAACCAAAATATCACAAATACGCGCTCTCATATACGTATACTTTCTCTCTCTGATGTCTTCCCCGAGGCTAACTATGCAACCTAGGATCTGATACCAAGTGTGACGGTCCGCCCCAAACCAGCCGACATTTCCCCGAAATGTGTTGTGCTAATGCCCGACTAGCATGGGACGTCATCAAAGGAAATTTTTTTGAAACTATGAATCACCAAAAGCCTGTAGTATATCTCACAGCGCATGGAATAAAGTATAATAGTAACATAACCTTACATAAAACAGGCGAGACAGTGCATAAGCTGAAAACTAAACCATCATAGCAGCGAAATCCAAAATAAAGCTTATGATCCAAACCATTATTATTACAACTTCAAAATACTGTCTCTAAAGCAAAATAGAAAAGGTACACCACTAATGCCCAAAGTAGTGACCGACAACAACACAGGGAGAATATATGTAAATAGTACGTGGAAGCTTCCTGCTCATCTCCGGACAGATACTCGTGCATAACCACCTGACCTGTCTCTAGCCTGCACGTTTAGGAGCACCCAGGGTAATAAGAAGAGACACAAAACTGTGGGTCATACAAAAGTCTGGTATGAGCGATAACAACAAAGTAAAACAATAACAGGTATAAATAATTATACCTGGACCTGCAACCAAAGAGTTAGCACAACAAGATGTATAGTACTCTAAGGTAACACTAACATAAAGTGTAAAATGGGAGTGTGCATGTCATGGTGATAACAAACATCAAACATAGCAATCATCCTCACATCACTCACTCAGTGCGTAAAGTATACGAGATCCACCAGATTGATCACCAAATCCATTGTGGCTATGACGACAACTCCGCACAACTATTGCTATGACCATACTTCCCTAGTCTATAGCAAATAACCCTACCTAGTCCACACATCCCTGGCTCTAGGTTAAGGGTCAACCAGTCCACACTTCCCTGGCTCTGGTTCATCTACATGCCCCCTCTCTTCAACAGTGAACCAAAGTTATAGATATCGATAACCCATTTGCATGCGTCCCACAACAAAGTCCAAATCTAGAAGTTAACTCGTTGGTTCCCATCTGAATCCTGAGTGATAACTTCCCACTGGGACTTCCTTTGCATCTCGGGTTTTGGTTGAATTGGTGTTCGGTTCGGGTCTCCTCCTTCTATCCGGTTCGGTTCGGGTCTCCTCCTCCTTTCCGTGGTTCGGGTCTCCTTCTCCTATCCGATTCGGTTTGGATCTCCTTCTCTCCTTCTCCTATCCGGTTCGGTTCGGGTCTCCTTCTCCTATACGGTTTGGTTCGGGTCTCCTTTTCCTATCCGGATCAGTTCGGGTCTCCTTCTCCTATCCGGATCTGTTCTGGTCTCTTTCTCCTATCTGGACGGTTCGGGTCCCTTTCTCCTATCTAGACGGTTCGGGTCTCTTTCTCCTATCCGGATCGGTTCGACTCTTCCTCCTAACCGTTTCGGATCGGGTCTTCCTCCTAACCGAACCTGAAAATCTACGACTTTTTCCAACAAGCTATTTTCGCCAAACGACAGCCTTTTCAACCGTTCTAACCTTCCTATGACATCACAACCTTGTTCCTACACGACCTGATCAATTCAATCAGGCACTCGCCGTCTATTTTCATTGTTCAACTGTTTGACAACATGAAAAAAAACATTCTAAATAGTAGTAACAACATACATAATCAATCAAAAACATTTAAACATCATTCACATGAAATATTTTAGATCAACATACCCAAAAAGCATGATTTTCCCCTTAATCCCCTTAACCATGTTTTAACTATAGGATTAGCAAACTTAATCCAAATTAACCCAAATTTTCACCAGTGACATAAAATTATATTTAAGAATTTCTATATATTTTTCCAGATTTTTATGATGTATAATTTCACTAATTATCACTAATCAGCCATAATTAGCCGTAATTAGTGAATAAACATGCTAATCACTCATCTTAGCCACAAATAAATTTCAAATCTGAAAACTCCACTAATTTGGGTCGAATTTCTATATGTTCAAGCAGCTCTATCTCTGATTTGATGCTAATTTGACTTGATTTGGTGTAGTTTTGCTTAATTAGCGATTAAGAAGTGATTAGAAAGAGATTTGGGAGATAGAGGCCGTTGTTGGGGTTCAAGAGATGTAAGTGGCGGCTAGAAAACTGAAATGAAATGTTTTCCCAAACTCTTTCAACCCTCCCATATCTAATCCCGAAATGGGTTATGGGCTTAGTTGCTAATCACCCCGTTAATCCCAATTATGTTGTTTTTCATCTTCCAAACCTTATTTCAGCCATATCTCCCAAATGGTAAGTCCGTTTGATTAATATGATCACTCTACGGAAAGGTAAACCATCATCTAAATCCAATGGAAGTGGTTTCAGATCAAAACTCCTTACCAATCAAAAGTTATAGGCGAAACAAGATTCGCTACGGGCAAAATGGTCATTTAAAATGCGGTAAAAATCGTGAATATGGGAAATGACCCCAATAGTCGTTTCCCAAAGTTACATGACCATACGACTTCGTATGAAGACAAAATAAATATTCCACGATCCTCCGATACATAGAATGCGGTCATTACATCTCATTCCTTTAAGTTGGGGTATCAATAAAAGATATCCTATACTTCGACAAAGCATCAAGCTTAGAAACATGCTTAAAGATGTCATGTCCCGTTGCTTCAGCTCTTCAAATACATGAAATAATTAAAGAGTTTCGGGCAACCAAAGTAAAATTATCTTTACAATGGACTTTGAGTAGTTCTCAAGTAATCTGGTCATGAGGCATAGCAACTGCAATATCATTCCAGTAGTTCACAAGCCTTCCCTGAAATTTACACAAGGATCACCTCCTCTTCATAGCATCATTAAACTCAAGATCCTAAAAAATATACTTACAAGTGTCGAGCCCATCCTTAGCTTTCATTTTTGACCCCATTCCTTAGAATAGTTTACCACTTAGACTATTATAGTCTTCATTAAAATTTCCAAAGTCTGAGGTAGGTGCTTGCACTGGTCCACCTCCAGTAGCAGCATTCGAAGCAGGTCCTTGAGCATTTATTATCGTGTTCCTCATAAAAGAAGTTAACATGGTATGAATATAGAGAATATTAGCTCATGTGACGACCACTGTACACTTCCGACACTTGGGAGGTGCACTGTAATGGTGCCTGGTCAATGTAGGACGATCATCAAAGTTGAACAAAAGAAGGCAATGAAGAAATCTGTCGTATATCTCATAGCGTATGGAATAAAATGTAATAGTAACATAACAAAAATTAAATAGATGAGACAGTAGACGACTAATAATGAACCAAAAGCATTAGAATAACATATCCAAAATACAACATAATACAAATAATAGAGTCATATATGGAGATAACTCAAAATGAATTGTCTCTACATAAACATTACAATGCCTTAAAGTAGAAACAGTGGAAGAAAATAGGGTATAGGTATATAAACAGTACATATGACAACCTCCTACTCGTCCTCTGGTTAGCTACCTGCGCATACCTAATCTGTCTCTAATCTTCTCGTTTAAGAGCACTTAGAGTAATAAGAAGAAATGCATATAACTCCAGGTCAGACAATGTCTAGTGTGAGCGATAGTATCTCAAGTACTAATAAAGTAGCACAATAGGTATAAAGGGTCATACTTATCCTATCCCTGCACCCAAAGAGTTAGCACATATTATAATGTACTCTAATCTAAAGTCATTATATCACCGAGTATAAATAAAAGTGTTGGTGATAAGGTAATAGCAGACACCCAAACATAGCATCCATCCTCATATTCGCTCACTCAATGCGATGAGTGTACTATACTCATATCCGGTTATCATACCTATTTAGGAACTGGTAGTTCCTACCATAAATGATTCTACCAAATTATCACTATGTCATACTACAACAGACTATAGCATGTAACCCTACCTAGTCCATATTGCAACTAGCGTCGAGGTGCGGGACAATCAATCCATATTGCAAATAGTGTTGATTCACCCTTATGCTCCTCCCTCAATTGTGTATCCAATGTCATAAAAACCAATTAATCCTTTGTATACATTTTTCGTGGCAATAGAATCTGCCGTTGCACTTCCTATAAAACTCCGGTCTAAAGTCAAAACCTATTAAGGACAATCCCCACGATCGTCATAGGACGTCACCATGTCCTTTATCCATCTTCAATAGTAGCATGAGTATGACTCCTAGCCGTGTGTTGTGCGTCTCTAGTTTAGTTAGTCGTATTAAAGTTGTTCTTTGAAAAGTAGAAATGCCGTTGAGGTATTTTGATGTACAATTCGTTGTTTCAAGAATCATGAACCATGCATCATAATTCAAATCTAGAAGTATGCCAAAACCCTTCCCTCTCAGTGTCACTGACCCAAACCTATCCACATTGGGACCGGTGCACCCGATCCAAGTTTGGATCAACTTATCAATCTAAGTTTGAATTATCATACATAGTCTGAGTCAGATCGACATACCAATCCGAATTCGGATCGGTATATGTGATTCGAGTAAATGCTTGACCTTCTCCCACCAATCCGAGATGTGTCACCTTGTTGTGCCAAATCTTCCTTTCCCATGCCGATTTGAAGTTGAAATAGACCAACCCGATGAAATAGGCCGATCTGAGAGTGTGTGCACCCTGATCTGGACTGGCTTCTCTCGCTAACTCCAGTCAACTTGAAACTTTGCATGTGGCCTATTGGGACCTTCCTTTTCATCCCCTTGAAATAGCATACAGATCCGGGATATGCCGAACAAAGACCAACCCACTCCCCATGATATGACTTTCTATTTCTAATTCATCATTTGTTTGGCATTTGCATCCATTCAAGCATTCCTAGGCAAGTTTTTAACATGCAAAACATTTTCAAACAACATTTTTCTCAGTTAAGACAAATCAAAGAATTAGCAAGAGGAGAAGTAAATATTCATAAGGTAGTCTGAGCATACCCCTCCTTAAATTTCGGATTTTACAAACATGATCCAAATTACCTCAGATATGATTAATCATGATTAATAATCATTTTTCCACATTTTTAGAAGGTAGTTACGGACTAATACATCTTAGTTAGTGAGCAAAGATACTAATCACTCACCTTAGTCATCCAAGCTTTGTTAGATCCAAATGAGTAGTAGTTTGCACAAGTTCTTAGGTGTTTTTAGCATATTTTACTTTGATTTGATGTTGATTTGACTTAATCTTCATTAATGATGATGAGGTTTGGCTAGCTAACTAAATTAAGGGTCAATGAGGTATTTGGGAGGTGGGATCCATTAATGGGGTATAAAATCTATTTTGGGAGTTGTGCAAGTGAATAGAAGAAGATTCACCTTCCCCTTTCGGCACCCACAAGTGTAAATCTCAAGTGGGCCTTGGACCCACTTAATAATGACCCCTTTAGTTGACTAAGCTTCCCATACCTACGTCAAACCTTATTTTAGCCATTCCTCTCAAATGGTAAGTCCTTTTGCTTTATGTGACCACTCCATGGAATAATTTGATCTCTTTACCAATCAAAAGTTATAGGCGAGATAAGATTCTCCATGGGTAAATGGTCGCAGAAAAATCCAACAAAAATAGTGAAGGTAAGAAATGCCTTAGTACTCATTTTCCAAATTTATAGAGCTATACGACCTCATATACAAATAATATAAATATTCTACGATCCTATGATACATAGAATACACGTCAGTATATTATTACCTCTTAAAAAAAATTCACCCTTGAAATTCCCAAGCAAATTAACAAGGTTATCCTACGTGCTAACCAATTATACACGCACATCATAATTAGTCAAACATACATGGCTACCATGATAGGAAAGAAACAATTCAAGCCTATCTGGCATGCAAACACTAAACAAAGGAAAAATGATGGTATCACAAATGGAATTAAGAGCAATGATTTAACATCTTACCAGGTATAGAGTTTTGTACATGGCGTCCTCATACTCTCTTCGGTCTCCCAAGTGTAATTGCCTCACTTTCACTCTATTCGACTTTGACTAGCTTTACTATCTTCCTTCTAAATCGCTTTGTATCATGCTCAATAATACAAATAGGCTTGCAAGTCACATCAACCTTCGTTTCCACCTCGATATCATCAATTTGATCTAGAGTGGTAGTTATGTTGGAATGTGTACAAACTTCCTTAAATGGGAAACATAAAACACATTGTGCATCCTATTCATCCTTTGCATCATATCAACTTTATAGGCCAAGCTTCCAGTCCGTTCAAGAATCGTAAAAGGACCAACAAACCTTGGAAATAACTTCCTTTTCTACCAAACTGAATCACACTCTTTAAAGGAGAAATCTTGACAAAAAACAAATTGCCAATTGAGAACTTTAAACCTCTTCTTCTCCTATCAATGTAGCTTTTCTTTTTGTCATGAGCAGCTTTCATTCATTGTCGAATGATCCCATCTTCCCAAAGGTTTTCCTAACCATGTCTAGCCCAAGTATTAGGATTTCACCTTCCTTTAGCCAACATAAAGGAGCGTTGCATGGTCTACCATACAAACCTTCATAAGATGTTATTCCAATGCTAAACTGATAACTGTTATTGTATGTGAACCCCACAAGGTGCAAATGATCATCCCACGAGTCTCTAAAGTCTAAGATGCAGACTCGTAAGAGATCTTCCAATTTATGATTTACTCTCTTGGTTTAACCATCTGTTTGAGGATGGTAAGCTCTGCTGAGGTGTAGCTCAGACCTTAGGGCTTGTTATATGATCTTCCAGAACCCACTTGTAAACAATGGGTCTCGGTCACTTACAATGTCTTTTGGTACTCCATGGAATTGTACAATCCACTTCATATATAACTTAGCTAAATTGGTTACCTTTTTAGTTGACTTGATGGGTATGAATCTGGCACTCTTGGTTTGTCGATCTATAATGACCCAAATATTATTATGGCCCACTCAATTCCTTAGCAAACCATCAATGAAGTCCATTAAGACTTGCTCTCATTTCCTATTAGGAACTTCTAGTGATTGTGGCATACCACTAGGCTTCCTCTTTTCATCCTTAACCAATTGGCAATTCATGCTTTGGAGATGAATGTCCTTACATCCTTTTTCATGCCTTCCCAATAATAGGTTTGCTTCATATTTTGGTATATTTTATTACCACCAGGATGTATGGTCAACTTCGAATTATGACATTCTCTAAGCACTTCATTTCTCAATCCATCGATGTCAGGTATAACCAACCTCTCGTTCTTTCAGAGCTAACCATCCTGGTCGAGTTCGTACATCCTTATATCCTTAGGACAATTATCAACCTCTACCTTTCAATGATCTCCGCCAATCTAGGATCACATCTCTAACTGGAACCAATTCACTCAATAAAAGTTGGTCTGATTATTAAAATTGCTAATATTTCTAGCTTAATTCACACCCAGGACAAAAATCATGGCCAATGATATACTCTAATTTCTTCCATTCCAAGAACATAACCCCTAAGCTGGCAAGTCTTCTACTCAAAGCATCGTTGACTACATTACCCTTTCTCAAGGTATATGCGATATCAAAATCATAAGAGGCTAACCATCGTTATTGGCGAAGGTTAAGATCTATCTGTGAAAAGGGGTACTTCAATGATTTATGGTTAGTAAACAACTCGAATCTTTCTCCCAAAAGATAATGCCTACACATCTTCAATTGCCACTAATTCCAAATCATGAGTGAGGTATATTGTCTCATGAGATTTTAGTTATTTACTAAAATATGTGACAACCTTAGCCCCTTATATCAATACTGCAACCAATCCTGTACCACAAGCACGTGTATACTGTCATCTCCTCATTCCCGCTTGGAATAACTAATACTGGCATGCACAACAACCTTTCCTTCAGACTTATAAATGCATGCTCATATCTCGCACCCCAAGTGAAAGCCTAATTCTTCTTAGTCAATTGAGTCATTGGTGTCTCTATCTTGTATATATCCTAGATAAACCTACAGTAATATCCATCCAATCCGAAGAAACTTCTCATTTGGGTAGCGCTATTGGGTGTAGTCCAATCTTGAACTACCGCAGCCTTGGCAAGATCCGCAACAATATAATTTTCCAAAACAATATGACCTAAGAACCTCACTTCTCTCCTCCAAAAATGACATTTGGAAAATTTAGCTTTTAACTGATGTTCTCTCAACACCTCTAGTACAACCTTAAATGTGCCTTGTGTTCTTCTTCTGTCCATGATTAGATAAGAATATCATCAGCACACACAAGCACAAACTTATTAAGTTGATCCTTGGACCAATTCATGAGATATATAATATATGTTAGTGCATTGGTCAACCTAAAAAGCATAACTAACCACTCATGAAAAAACCAGACAATTTTCGAAATGCCATTCTAGGAACACTCTCGTTTTCTACTCGCAACTGATGAAATCCTGTCATGAGATCCAATTGAGAAAATATCTTCGTATTGTGTAGACGATCAAACAAATCGTCTATGTATGGACATGCATAATTATTCTTCCTTGTTCCTTTCTTCATCTTACGATAAACTACACGTAGTCTAAGGGAACCATCCGCCTTTATGGACAATACAACAGGTGCTCTCTACCCGGATATGCTTTTATGAACAAAACCCTTTTCTCAAATGGTCATTCACTTGCACCTCAAGGTCATGCTGCTATCTAGGTGTCATCCTCCTAAGAGGAATTATTATAGGTATAGTGTCCTTAATTAAGTCGATATGAAACTCAATGTGACAGAAATTCTGGCATTGTCTCCAAGATGTCCTGGTACCCTCTAGCAAAAGGTACAATCGACAACTCATAGTGCGGAATATCAAGCGAATATAGAAAACTAACCATCACTCATCACCAGGTAAAAAACACAACACCAACCTTCTACCCTGATAGTCACCATAGACTTCTCACAGTCTATCTCCACTCCGTATCTCTGAAGCCAATTAACCCCAAGAATGATACCAAACCCAACAAACCAAAAACAATCACAATTAAAAGTGCATCCATGAATTTATAAGACCAACCTACGATACATTATACAAAGGCTAGTGAAGCCACCAATCAGGTTTGTTACAACTAATGGTCAGTCAAAAACTTCGAGTTCCAACTTATCTACCAGGCCACTAGATATGAAGGAATAGGAAGCCACAATATCAAAAAAATAGGTAAGAGAATGTCATAAATGGAAAGTATACCTGGAATAACGACACCCTTCCCTTTCTCCGTTGCTGTTGGGGCATTGGACGAAGACGCAATGATATTGATTGTATATATTTTCACCAGCTGCTTCTCTTTTAGGGGTTTTGGAAAATCCCTCTGGACGTGTCCTTCTTTGTTGCAGTTGAAAAAATTCCTTCCCCCAAGGTCCAAACTTACAATCTTTGAGGTAATTACCCTTCTTCCCACATTAATAACACTCGAATTCACCTTTGATCTTTTTTCTATCCTTGGCATGGAAGGGTTTCCTCTTATTGTTCCACTTTTTCTTGCCCTGCCATGCGGCTTTAACTCTTCTTTTGGAGCAATAACAACTTTAGTCTTTGGCTTAGGATAAAGGCTTTCTGACCTTAGAGCTTTCCCAATGATGGACTCGAAAGTCTCATCGACGTAATTAATAGGATTTTCTCTTAAGTATTCCTCCAAACCAATGATGAATTTCTCATTCTTCTTCTTGGGAGTGTCAATGAGGGACATCCCATATTTTGACAAAGTGTCGAGTTTTGCAATGTATTCTTGGATAATCTTATTTCCCTACTTAAGTTGTGTAAATCTCCGAAATAATTCCGACCTATGGGTAGTTGAAATAAACTTCTCGCAACGTGCCTTGAACTAATCTCAATATAACTAATCCATGGGATTAGCAGTCTTGATGGCGCTTCACCAATTCATGGTCCTACTTTGAAGTTCACGCGAGGCCAACCTCCTCATCATAGCACTATCAAGTTCAAGTTCCTCAAAGAACCGTTCATGGGCATCGAGCCAATACTAAACCTCCATAGCAATAACAACCCGGAATTTTGGCGATAATTTTTAGTTATTAATTAGATTCCAAAAATGAAATATTCGCAAATTATGGAATTTGACGATGAAACTTGCACCGTTTGCGTTTGTAATGGAATTCTGGTCAACTTTTATGTTTGGAACTTCGTAAATGGAGTCCATATGAAAAATTATGGATGAAGTACAAAAAAGGACTGAAAATAAATCGAACAGGACAATATATATATAGTAATAAATATCCCTCTTTCCGCCTTACTACCAGGTCGACCGCACAGTCGACTGCTATATCGACCCAAGCAGTGGTAGCTAGGGTTAAATTATATTAAAAAAATATGTATGGATGGATTTTTCTGGAATTCAATCTAATGTTTATGGCCTTTTCTGTGCCTCTAAATGAAGGGCTACCTCATTCTTTTGTTTATACTTACCAAAGGCAGTAGCAAAGATCTTTCATTACCAATCCGCTGATTTCTTCTAAAACCTAAAATAATATATACAATTCTAATCAACTTGAATTAGATAGATTGAATTTAGTTTTATGCAAAAGGATTAGTTCTTTGATTAGATAATTCTTTTATTTAAAATTCCTTCTTCTTTTCCTATTTTTCCTTCAGATATGCAAATCTAAATCAGTGTTGTAGACCCCTTTGTAAATAAATTGTAGATCTGTAGGAACTGGAAATTGTAAGCCTAAGGTTGTATTCAGACTTAGATTTGGGTGCTTTCAGATGAGTGGGAAATATGTTCATTGTTTATAATAACTTATATAATTCATTTGTGTTGAATCTGAATTATACGCATAAAAGTTATCATAATTTGTTTGTTTTTGTCAAATCTAAAATTGTTACTACTAGATTTCAATGTTGAAACCAAGTTAGGGTGAAGGGATGTAGAAATTAAGCTGACACTAAAGCCAATACTGGAAGCAAGAGGGATAGGATTTGGTCTATATGCTATCGGTACCAACATAGGGAACGTAAGTTTGGTAACGATACAAAGGAGATGGCAACAAGGAACAATACCAAACCAACACACAATATGCAGCTCAGATTGGTGCCGGTACTGAACATTGAAAGCAGAGCAAGCAATCCAACACCAAAGGAAAGTAAGGAGTGAGGGCAATCAAGTCGACATTAAAGGCACAAACTTGGAGATCGATGCCGGATACAATGGTTGGAAGCAAAAATGTGCTATCCACACCAACATGCTTAGTGTCGATACAGCCGCGCAAAGGCGATACCGAAGTCATAAGAGGAGAGAGCATATAAGAAACACCCATATAGATCAAACAACAAAAGACTAAGGGTAGTCACCGAAACCAGAGGTCGTTAGTAAGGACCGGTACTCAGGGGGCAGTGTGGAAGATAACTATCCATGCTAACATGCTTAGCATCGATACCGATATCGGATGACCATTACCTAAGCCGAGAGCTGCAACGGAGAATCGACATCGAAGGCTTGAGGCGGGACCATGCTTCCTTCTAGACTGCTACCGAAGTGGGCCATGTAAATAAGACCTCAGGAGTCTCATTTTAGGGGACTTCTTCTCATTCTCAAATCTTATATAGCATCTTAGAGAGAAAAACTTAATTTGTAAATCAATTTGGGGATATCACTTGTAAACATCTATATACTCATGCAAGTGATCAATAAAGAAAGAATTATCACTTGTCACCTATTCTACTTATCTTCTTACTGCAAATTCACGGCTTAACCTTCTACTTGGACATAATTACCGAAATAATCCTTATAGGCCATCTAGCTTTCTACTCGTGCTGAGCATACAATGCTCTTATCTCAATGTAACTATTGATCCTTATGTCTCGTAAGCGCGATACTATCCACTTTTGAAGGATGAGTAACTAATCTTCGAGCTTAAGACCTTGATATCTAAGAAACGGCGGATTAAGTCGAACCTGAAGGAACTAGATAATCCCTAGGTTCCCTTAGGTCCACAACCATACCTAAATTTTGATGTTGACAAAAAATAACGTTAACAGAAATATTATCAATGTAAATTAGATATGGGTGTGTAGGCTGTTACTACCAAAATTAACCCCGAGACTGGGTAGCGATGAAGGGGTGTCGGGAGAATACAAGCATGGAAAAGCACTCTGAAAGCAAAGAGCCAAGCAATAAATAGAACCAAAAGGCAGAGAGAACGGATCGAAAGCAGCAAAAATCGACACCCTCCAAGAGGGGAGATACCCCAGGTCTATAGAATACAGACATGGCACGTCCGATAGGATCCTTCTGACAGGACTCATCCGGCAGGAAAACCCATGAAAAAAGGCCCACTAAATCAGAAAATAAGAAAGAAGAAGACATAAGCTCCACTCCTTAAAACACAGAGGGGCTATCAGTGTTAACCTGCTCAACGCTGATACTCCAAGAGGTATTAAAGACACCAAACCAGAAATATGCTAGAGTCGTCCAGAACTTGTTTCCGAAAACATCCGTCACACAAGTATCGGAAATCCACAATTAAAAGACAATGGAAACATAGCCGGAAGTCATCTTCCGGAGGACCAGACCAACCCAATAGCCCCATCGGAAAGCTAATCAGGACCCAAGCAGTGATACAGGCTATGCGTACTAATCTAGTGAGTACAGACATCAATAGCGGTTTACAACCGACAGCCCTTCACATATGCCGTGAGTACAAGCTTCTCTAAGTATCTGCAAAAAGGCCGGAAGCCTACATCTGAATTCTTTTGAAGCCAACATTCATCAGCTACTACTGTAAATTCAAATGTCATTCGAAAGCCACCTCATCAGCAATTCCCAAGCTATCCCAAAAGAATTCGATTGGCCGGGACTCCCACTATGAAGACTATAATTAGAACCGCAGGGGCGGCCGAAAGCTAAACATACGAGGTCAAAGAAGAAGCGGCCAATGAAGGCCCGTGAAGGCCCAGTAACCCGACAGTAGAAGGGGCTCCAAATCCTCTATAAATAAGACATTAAGGGTCACACTAAAGGGGACTTTTTCAGATTTTCAAATTCTCGATATTAAGGAGGATTCTAATTCAATAATTGTCTAAAGACTCTAGCTCGAATTCTTGTATTCATCCTTCTTAAACCCTAGCATAAGAAATAGATTGATAAAATTTCCTCGATCCTGTTCTTATATGAAAAGCGAAGAGAATAATAAAGAGCAAATCCACATTTATGGTGTTGTCTGTGAGTTTATCGTGATTTTCCTTAATTAATTCTGTTATAATTTACTGTTTGCTACCTATGTATTTGCGGATTTCTATCCAAGTATCTACCGATGACCGGAGAGAGCTTCCACTGCTATTCACTTAATCCTCCCAGCAAACCTAAGTCCCCTCTGTAGAATTCAACCTCTCCATGAGATCGATCTGGATATGCGAAGACTGACCAGACTCGAACCTGCGTAGAGCAAACAACCAACTCTCCCTTAGATTCCTCTTCCCGAACCTACTTACCGGTGTTAACGAAAAATATCGTTAACATTTTGGCGCTAGAAGGAGGGCCTGAACCTCTGATCCTTTGGTTGACCCTACCACTTATCTACCTGTATTGTTCCGTCCTAGATCAAACTAAGACCTTGAAGAGGCGAACATTATAAGTAAAAGATCTCCACCAATTACTAATGGATTTCCTATGGTTAGGGAGAGTATTGGCGAGCCGTGGGCAATCGAACGGTTCAAGTTAAAAACCTTACATATTCAAGTAAAAGAGAAAGACGTAGAGCCTTATGACCCTGATCGATGGAGCATTAATCCCTTCCACTTCGGACCAACTCCAATTTTCGCCCTGAATCAGCCCTTTAGGGAAGAATATAACTCCTTTCTCTGCATTAAAGAAACCATCCTAACACAGGCCAATGGAAACATATTCGAGCATAAGATTAAGAAAATCCCTACCCCTCTCACCAACAAAAGGGCTGAAAAAAATTTACCACCATACCAAAATATAGTTAAAGCAAAGTTTAGAAACGAGGAAGAAACAACAAAATCAAGTGGTAAAAAGGCTAGAATACAACAACGAAAGAAAGCTTTTGAGTCCAGACTGCCAAAAGGTTACAAGCTCACGACGTCAATTGAAGGCATCTACTTCCTCATTGGACACGAGTTAAACTTTTGGCCATCGTTAAAGAAGAAACCCAAAAATGAAGCTAAAAGGAAGGGGCCATATTGCTACTACCATATGGTGAATGGACACGACACAAACCATAGCAGGGTCTTAGAGGGGATGATCATTAGCTTCTTAGGTCAAGGAAAATTGCAAAGATATGCAAAGAAAGCATAGGAAATTGCAAAGGTAATGTTTTCCAGAAAAGGAAAAGGATCTCTGCTTGATTGCGAAAGAAAGGGTCCGCGCAAACGTAAGATGACCAAGGATAGGTCATGCCATAAATGGATAAAAGAAAAGAAAAAACCCTCGTCTGCACTAAACTTGGTCAGAATGAGGCGCCCCCCGGAGGGGGGTGGTGTGTTAGTCTTTCTCCATGCCCAAATTAGAGGGGGCTAGGTTAAAGCATCAAAAGTGTAAGCTGTCGTTTCACACCAGCAATGGTCATGGTGGTGCATCTAACTTAGAACGCCCTGCCTCTACTCGCAGAAGAGTACACCCTGCCTCTGCTAGAACTAAGCACGTCCTACCTCTGCTCGCAGAAGAGCACGTCTACCTCTGCTTATGTTCTGTGCTTCCCACAGAAGGGAGTGCAAACCCCTATCGTCGCCTACGATGGTCAGGATAGGGCACCCCTCAGAAGGGGGTGGTGGTGTAAGCCTCTATCAGTACCTACGATGGTCAGTATAGAGCGTCAAAAGAGTAAAACTTAGTTCTATGCCTACGATGGCCCCATCTAAGTTTCTAAGAATTTGTTGCTTCCTATGATGCTTAGGATAAGGCGCCTCCCGAGGATGGGTAAGTCCTTGGGCCCTGCTTGTGGATAAGATAGCCAAGCGCACCGAATGCACATACCCAGAGAGTGGCCAACAAAGCACGTACATCCTCTGCTTTGACATCGAAAGTCCAGGGAGTGACTTAGGGAGAACGTACAACCTCTTCTTTGCAAATCAATGACCGAAATGGTTTCCGATCTTCAACTTTAAATACCCGAATCTGGGTGGATTCGGCTCTTCAAAAATGACCGAAAGGGTTTCCAATCTTCAACTTTAAATACCCGAATCTGGGTGGATTCGGCTCTTCAAAAATAACCGAAAGGGTTTCTGGTCTTCAACTTTAAATACCCGAATCTGGGTGGATTCGTCTCTTCAAAAATAAAGGGTTTCCGGTCTTCAACTTTAAATACCCGAATCTGGGTGGATCCGGCTCTTCAAAAATGACCGAAAGGGTTTTCGGTCCTCAATTTTAAATACCCGAGTCTGGGTGGATTCGACGCTTCATAAATGCCGAAAGGGATTCTGGTCTTCGAACTTTAAGCACCCGAATCCAGGTTGATTCCTTTCTTCACAAACGCCGGAAGATGGTTCCCGGTCTCATACCAAAGTTTGAATCTGGATAACCATGAATTAAAATGGATTCAAAAGATGTTAATTCACCAACAGGAAAGTTCTGAAATAATTATCTTGAACTGGGACCACCCCAGATGAATTCACGGGAGTAAGGTTATCTCTCCCCTTATCCAGGGAAGCTTTTAAGCCATTTGTAAAAAAACACTTATTATTCATGTTTCTATATCAACAGCCGTTTTACAAATAAACGTTGACAACACGCAATTTCATTCACAAAATCATGTACTCAATGACCCAAATAAGGATATAGTTACATATCGCAATTACAAAATATCATCATGTAGCTAGATCCTCTTCGTCCTAAGGCAAAGGAGGGTCAATGGAATAACGAAGTGCGATGCCTAGTAACTTGTTAAGTTTTTGCATCTTCCTGCTCGACTCGTCTGAATGATCAGAAGGTTTGATCTGAAGTTTTAAGGCTCTGTTGTAAGCCCTACACATTGCCTTGAGGGACTTATTTTCCTTTTCCAATTCAAAAAAGTTTATATGCAAGTCATGATTCTCTTCTTGCAAATGTATAATTTGGTAGGCATACCTAACGACACAATCGTGAGAATCCTTAATTAACTCAATATCATAGATTCCTTTCATCTCAGCTACCACTCTTTTACACCACTCAGAAACAATTGATTCCCTTAACCCCAGAAGAGGGTTATTCAGGTAATAACACCTTTGAGGAACGGGGGCCTTACGAGTTGTCACAATGCTAGGAGGTGAAGACCCGGTCATTATAGGGATATACTTGAAACAATGTTCCCACGTCTCGCACTTTGTAGTCACATTGTTTAGGTCAATCTCCATGTCGACGACACGCTGACGTAAGCTCCTCAGCTCATCCTCGAACTCGATAGAGGGTGTTTTTTATATATGTCCTCATTCCAAGAATAGCCCTGTCCTTTTCTACCAACAAATCTTTCAAGGCATTGATTCTTTTGTTCAAATACTTTATGGTTAAGCTCTGATGAAAAATCTGCCTTCTTTGAGACATTGAATTTTTCCCTTTCAACAAGGGCGCTTCACCTTGAGGTGGCGAATCTTCACGAGGGTCTACCTACTTGCAAAAACAAAGAAAGATGACCCTGGTTATGTCCTTTTCGTTCTCCAAAATGTAAAACTCTATTCTTACATAAAAATCCCAAGAAACCAATCCACCATGACATATAGGCAAAAAGGGAATTACAAGAAGGTCACTTTTTCACACATTTATTATTTACATAACATCTTAGCATGTTTGAATCTAAAATTCTTTAGTATTGCTTCACGATCTCCGCTCAAAAAGTTAAAAGAAAGTTGAGGGAATGCGGTATAAACGCTCTTTAGTTCCTCAAGAAAACACTTTTTTCTGAAAGCGTGAGTAAACGTCATACGAAAATCCTTTTTCAGTCTAAAAATCATGCAAAATGCATCCTCATAATAAACAAAGTTCTGTTATAACATTAACAAACATATTAGCCTTCACGTGTAATAAAAGGGAATTCCATACAAACCGACATGGGTCATTGAGGTGAGTTACAAATATGCTACCTGCTCTACATATAAACGTCAATTATTTAGGGAAAAAGAAAAACACATCCGGAATAAAAATTATATCTGAGGAGAAGGAACTTCCAGACCAACAGCTTTCTTCCCTCTCGAATGACTAGAAGGTACACCTTCTTCGAACAGTGACGATTCAGAGGTACGGACAATACGCTTATCCCGTCGGCCACTACCTTCGAAACTATCATCAACATTCACCCCATTGTGGCCAACAAAAGCTGAGAGCCTCCCCTCCTTTGCCTAAATCATCGGTGAGATAATCAATATATAAAAGATCCTCAGCTTTGGGTTCACTCCTCTATGGTATCTCAACACCTTCTTCTTCCAACTTAATCCTTTCCATAACCCAATCCCTGACAAAAGGGGGAACTTTGGTGGTTCGGAGTTCACGAAAACTTTGGAGGTTATCGGAAAGAAGGTGAAAATAGGCATCTTCATAACAATCAAACTTGATCTGCGGAAGGTGGACTTGCAAAAAATTAGAAATTCTGTCTCCAGCCGCATAAACTATCTGAACAGCGCGCGAAAGCTTCTCATTCTTCCTTTGGAGCTCATCGGCATGGGTTACTTGGTTTTCTGCTAGCTGCTGCCCTAAAGCCAACACTTTATCGGGAGTTATGTCCCTGGCCTATCTTTCTCTCTCTAAGACTGCCTCGGCATGGTCCAAGGAGGCATTCAGCCTATCACATTCATCACTCAAAGTTTCATTTGCTTCTCGAAGTCGAGCGATTTCAGTAACATAAGAAGAAGGAGTTGACCTAGACAAGTGCCATCCTTTGATGATCTGAGAAGTTGAAATCATTTGGTATACAGTCACAACAAATTGAAAAGCCAGATTGAAGAAAAGGAAATCTTATACCCAAAGTTGCCGGGTAATTAGATGCTGGTAGAAATCCACTGTGCCCGAAGAAGAAGGAGGTAAGGAGACATCAGAAAATTCATAAGCAGAGAGGACGAGCTTCACAAAATCATCAAAATCCATTGAAGAATTGAAAGGCCTCGGAGGCTCAGTGGGCTGAGAATTCAAAATACCCAATCCAATGTTGGTACTCACTTCCGATATATTTGGAAGGGATGTTGATAACACATTACCCTCTATCTCTCCGATGAAAGCACCCGAGGAAATAACATAAGTAGGGAAATCAAACTTCAACTTCTTTACTGGCAGGACGACAGACGACTTAGCCAAACATTTCATAGAAACAACAATAGAACGAGTCAAAGCATTAGTGAGAGAAGAGGCTTCTGACAAACCTTCAAAAAAAAGGAAGGAAATCAAGAAGGAATTTGGGCACCAAAGAAACCTAGGTAGAGAAAATATCGGGTCAACAAGATATATCAGAAAATAAGGGAGCAGAGGAAGTGAACGCTTCTAAGCTTTACAACAAACTCTTAGAGCCTGGCAAACGAATGGGTGGACGCCCCAAAACCTTTTGTCCGGGAGGAAGGAGATCGTAGTGACATAATTTATTCTTGGTTAATAATGCAGGCCGACTTAGCGGCTTTCCAAGTAACTTCAAAATGAACTCAAATGCACAGGATTCACTCTCTATTAAAGGCTCCATCTTAGAAGCAAGGTCTAAAATAAAATAGCCAATGGTAAATCACAGATGTGAAAGTAACCACTCTCACAGAGATAGGGGACTCACCATAATCGGCAAATTTGCTTGAAATACGACCAGGATATATAATGAAAAAGAACCGGTCTTCCTAAGATATATCCTTGCCCGGGCCGTCAGTAACGATCTCCCGCAAGAGGGTAGCACGGAATATGGGGGAATCAGCACCTCTTGACAAGCGCATTAGATGTTGGATGAGGTTGGGAGTAAGAGAAGCCTGACCCGATTCAAGCGCAAGCACTTCAAGGCATAAAAGCAGCGTGTAGACACTTGTTAAAAGTTGAATGGGAGCAAGAAGAAGCATGAAAGTTGGAAAAGGGAAGAAACCTCCATGCCATAGGTGGGCGGCAGAGTAATCAAAATATCCATCAAGAGGACCCATCTTATTAGCAGAGTTAGTAGCAGGAATAGCCCCCACATTATCCATTCCAAAACTGGCGAGAATGGAGTTCACGTCATCTTGAGAAGCAATCAAAGACTTCTTCAAAGCGAAGGGTTTCCTCTTCCTAGAAGCACCACGAACACCTGCTGGAGAAGGACTGGAACTCCGCTCAATCAACATGAAGCTACCAGGTGATATAATTCCATAAGCACATAAATTATTATCATACTTGTTAGAATATAAGGGAGATAATGACACATAAACCAATTAGTGATAAATAGATAATGGGTATTAAAATATTCTAAACACTAATTTAGATAAGGCACAAACCACAAGTACCACATTTATTAAAGAACAGACAAGCTCCCAGTGGCAAAAGAATCATTCAATTTCCCTGAGAACAAAACTTAGAATGCTCATAGGATAATGTAACGGTTGAACCAAAGCCAAACCATCATAGGTCTATGTCATGAGGCGTTCTCAGAGCCAGAAAGTGGTAGTAACAATGTCCCACAACCGTTACCTAATCATAAAAATTGTTTCCTTTTTACACAATTTGCATTTCACAAACCCTAGCGGTAAGCACTTTTGGGGAAAAAGTATACTATAGCTCACCATGGATCGAAATCCAAAATCACTAACACTCAACGATTTACCTTCAACACATGCAAACCCTTAATAGGTCTAGGTAGACTAATTCGATGCCTAATTGGGATGTAAAGCAGAAGTATTTACCAAAAATTCAATCGAAAAATCCTTGAGATAAATCTTCAATCCTCTATGAACAAATAATCTGGTTTGTATGCAAAAATTACTCCAGATCCATACCGTACAAACAGAGACCAATCAATGCTTCTGATCGAGGGAGAACAAAAGACCCTGAAGTGACGCTTCGGAAAAGACAAAAAGGTTGACTTGAAATGTCGAAAACACCCCTTCATTAGGAAGGGGGAGGGCAAATGTTACTACCAAAATTAACTTCGAGACTGGCTAGCGATGAAGGGGTGTCGGGAGAATACAAGCACGGAAAAGCACTCCGAAAGAAAAAAGCCAAGCAATAAATAGAACCAAAAGGTAGAGAGAATGGTTCGAAAGCAGCAAAAACCGACACCCTCCCGGAGGGGAGATACCCCAGGTCTATTGAATACTGATAAGGCACGTTTGATAGGATCCTTCCGATATGAATCATCCGGCTAGGAAGACCTGTGAAAAAAGGCCCACTAAATCAGAAAATAAGAAAGAAGATGACATAAGCTCCACTCCTCAAAACCCGGAGTTGCTATCAGTGTTAACCTGCTCAACGCCGATACTCCAGGAGGTATTAAAGACACCAAACCAGAAATATGCTAGAGTTGTCCGGAACCTGTTTCCGAAAACAACCATCACACAAGTATCAGAAAGCCACAATTAAAAGACAATTGAAACATAGCCAGAAGTGACCTTCCGGAAGACCAAACCAACCCAATAGCCCCACTGGAAAGCTAACCAGGACCCAAGTGGTGATACAGGCTACTCATACTAATCTACCTAGTACAGAAACCAATAGCGGTTTCAAACTGGCAGCCCTCCACATACGCCGTGAGGACAAGCTCTTCAAAGTATCCGCGTGAAGGCCGAAAGCCTACATCCGAAAGCTTATGTCCAGAAGCCTACGTTCATCAGCTGCTATCGGAAGTTCAAATGTCATCCGAAAGCCACCTCATCAGTAAGTCCAAAGCTATCCCAAAAGAGTCTGATTGGTCGGGACTCCCACTATGAAGGCTTTAATTAGAACCGCAGGGGCAGCCGAAAGCTAAACATACGAGATCAAAGAAGAAGCGGCCAACGAAGGCCCGTGCATGCCCAATAACCCATCAACAGAAGGGGCTCCAAATCCTCTATAAATAAGACCTTAGGGGTCACACTGAAGGGGGTCTTTTCGGATTTTCAAATTCTTGATATTAAGGAGGATTCTAGTTCAAAAATTGGCTAGAGACACTAGCTCGAATTCTTGTGTTTGTACTTCTTAAACCCTAGCATAAGAAATAGATTAATAAAATTTCCCCGATCCTGTTCTTGTATGAAAAGCAAAGAGATTAATAAAAAGCAAATCCACATCTATGGTGCTGTCTGTGAGTTTATCATGATTACCCTTAATTAATTTTGTTATAATTTACTGTTTGCTACCTATGTATGAGCAGATTTTTATCCAAGTCTCTACCGATGACCGGAGAGAGCGTCCACTGCTATTCACTTAATCCTCCTAGCAAACCTAAGTCCCTTATGTAGAATTCAACCTCTCCATGAGACCGATCTGGATATGCAGAGACATTGACCTGACTCGAACCCGGTAGAGCAAACAACCTAGCTCTCCCTTAGATTCCTCTTCCTCTACCTACTTACTGGTGTTAACGAAAAATATCGTTAACATAGGCCTTTTAGTTTAATATTATCATATTGCTTACAATCATTCTTAGATTATTTATGGCTATTGTAAAAACCTCAAATTTGGAAATCAATCCCAAAATTATTGTTAGATGTGCAGTACTTTATTCCAGATTCATAGGATTTTGGTGTTGATCTGTGGGTTATGCTATTTTGGTTATAATAATAATCCTGTTCGTGTTTGATATTATTTGGAGTTTTACTTGATTATTGTAAATATGGCATTTTTGTTCTTTTTAAATAAAAATGCACTATTTGAAATCAATAAGAAATATATACAAATCAAATAGGAAGGGATATGTAAATTCATGTATGTTTGTACGTAGATTACATCAGCCATTTCAAAAATAAATATTTTCTATTTCTTGTGATTTGAAATATGCTAATGTCCTTCTTTTAAACATTTTGGGCAAAATTAACAATAATTAACCTTTTATGAGATTTTGAATCTTAAACAAGATTAAACACAAAAAGGATTGTTTTGGTCGTTAGTTTAGACCAGAAAATAAATAGTAAATATTAAAAATTAGTAACTACGTTAATTCCGTGCTTCAAATATAAGTGTGTATATATATTATAATCTTATACTCCTACATAAATAACACTATTATATTATATTAATAAATGATTGTTGTTATGCGTTTGAATTTGAATAGTTTTTGTTTTATTCGGATGTATATGGAAACATAACCCATCTTGAATGGAAATAAATATTATGAACGTTATAACGATAAGTGTGGAATTGAGTTGCTATATTTAAAAGGTCATGAATAAGGTAATAAATATTGTAACCCTATATGTGTTGGGGAAATAATTGAATAGGAAATAAATGCCTAAATGGTTACAATTTAAATTGGATTAGGAATATCACTATAATAAAAATTGTCTTTTATAATGGCATATTTCCGCTATTAAATAATATTATAACAGTTTGATAAACGTTGTATATCGACATGTTATAAAAAACAATCGCATATTTATAACACAAAAATATACCGTTATAAAAGAGCATAATTTTAAAGCACAATTTCTTGCTATGTTATATTAATATGATAGCTCATTGTTAACGCTATGAAACAACTAAATATTAACACTATAAAACGAGTATTGTTGCTATCCTCTGACAGTATCCTCCCACGTTATATTACCTTTTTATTGCGCTTATGTTATATAGTTATAACACTTTTTAGGAGCTATGCTTTATTTGAATATGTATCTGATGCACCCTACTATATAATACATTTGAATAATAACAATCAAAATAAATCTTCTTTAAATAGATAACAATTTGAACGATGTATGAACAAAAAAAATCAACAAATATAATGCATATCCGTTATAACAAAATAAAGTATCAACTAACAAAAAATAAGTTTAGTACATGAGTTACCAAATTCAAAATATAAGTTACAATTTCACATTGATGTCGATTTGAGATAACAAAAGACAAGACATGGTTCATAGTAAAAGTTTACAAATACCAAATGCATCATTAACAACTTCAACTACTCAAAGCCTTTCTTCATGCATGTCTTCGTCATTTGTAGTGCTTCCTGAAAATTCAGAACAATGGAAATAAATTAAAATTCAACAAACAGTCAACATGCCATTACCAAGTACCACAAATACATTAAGCCATTCAACCAAGCAATAACTACATTTTACAACACCAAATAATCACCAGCCGTACGTTGCAAGCTACAATGTAGTATCATACAAAATAAAAGAAATATAGCACTTCACAAGTGAAGCATATAAGCAATGCTTAGTACTTGCACTACATCAGAAATAGTCTTTTATAGCGGCATATAGCCGCTATTAAACAATACTATAGCAGCCCGAAAAGCACTGTATATCGACATGTTATAAAAAACAGTTAAATAATTATAACACGGAAACTGCCGCTATAAAAGTATCTGATTTTATAATGGCTATATGCCGCTATGATACGTAAGGATAGTAGCTCATTATTGCCGCTATAAAATATTAATTCAGTAGCCAATATATGCCGCTATAAAATATATACATGTGACACCTATAAAATATGTAGCTGCAATTTCTATAAATTTACAGATCAAAATAAATATTATCATAAAATAATAAAAACATACAATTGAAAAGTCTAAATAAAATTATCTAATATACATTCAAAGAGGCTAAAGAATGTTACATTCAACGTAGTACAATTACAATCCATAGATACATACTCAGATAACAATTCCAAGATATAGTACAGCAATGAACTTCAAACATCAACAAATTAACAATGCCTTCGTCATCCTCCTCACAGCATTCTCATACACCCAACCAGAGAATACAAAGGCTGCAGGCGTGATTTCATTCCACGACTTTGTGAACTAGTCAGTAAATCAGCTTAAGGCTCTATAATCCGTGGAAAAATAAAACAATCGCTAGTGGCTCAACCATTTTACCTGCATAATAAATGCAAAAAAATTAGCAACTGGGATTACTAGTGAGTAAATTCTAAGAATTTTTTGGTACAACTATATCTAGAGGGAATACACCATTCAGGTTCATGAATAATCAAGAGATAATTATACTTTGAATGAAGCTTAAGACATGCTATTTAGTATCAAGCAAAACAGATTATATGGGTCAGTAGTCATGATCCCAGAATATATACAACTAATTTTACAAATAATTAGGCAAAATATTTGATGAGGGATCAAATTACTGAAACCATGCATGCCAGTCATCCATATAATAAATTATGCTTTCCTCGTTTTGGTCTTTGCTTTTGCTGCCACTACAGAGGAGTAAACACCTCATGCAGGCAGGAAGTGAAATGCTATTCACTTATAAAAAATAAAAAAAATAAAGGAGGGTAAACTACGTTCTGAAGAAATATAAGCCATTGGCCCTGCTACTACATGTACTGCCATCTGACCCAGCTGCTAAGCTAATGTATTTGCCATTCAACAAACAGAGAAATATAGTTGAAAAGTCAAACCTGTGTGTAGCGCGGACCACATAACAGTTTTGTAAGAAAAAAGGTCTTCTGATTGCTCGCCATAGGCATCATGTAAAAAGTAAAATGACTGCAAACAGAATAAAACTCTAAATGCATGCTTGTAGACCATAGCTTTCTTCCTTAGAATTGCTTGCTTGTTTATTGCTTAGCTACTTAAACTAAGATTTTCAAGTTTACATTAGGAACTTACTAAAGCAGAATTTATTCTTCTTACGAGAATATTGGCCACTTTGGATCCCCCATCGCATACTGTATTATATTTCTCTTGAGAGGCACAAAGTACTGAGCACCATGTAGGGCAGCAGTAAAAAATAAAATGACTGCAAACAGAATAAAAATCTAAATGCATGCTTGTAGACCATAGCTTTCTTCCTTAGAATTGCTTGCTTGTTTATTGCTTAGCTACTTAAACTAAGATTTTCAAGTTTACATTAGGAACTTACTAAAGCAGAATTTATTCTTCTTACGAGAATATTGGCCACTTTGGATCCCCCATCGCATACTGTATTATATTTCTCTTGAGAGGCACAAAGTACTGAGCACCATGTAGGGCAGCAGCTCTCAATATATTGATGTGTCCCAAATCAATAGAGTAAGCTTTCCGAAAGCCATCATAGCCATATTTGCGGTCTTTCTTTCATTCTCGTACTTTTTCAATACAAATTGCTCTCCTATATCAGCACCCACGGATAAAGCTTCTGCAATTATCTTTGCCAAAGCAGAAGCATCACCAAATGCTATTCACTTAGCAAATGTCATCCTTTCCTTGAATCTGGGAGACGACAGAGCCTTTTAATGGTAGGTGCAGAAGATATCGATGATAAAGAGGACAACAAACAAGTTCCGCAAGAGTGTTGCATGCAGCTACAGAGAGTGAGTGAAGAATGTAGGTGCCCAGTGATCAGACATTCGATGAAACAACTGATGCAAGATGTAACGACCTGCATTCTACGCATCAAGGGATCGTAGAATATTTATTTCTTTCTCATGCGAAGTTGTATAGCCATGTAATTTTGGGAGACGACTATTGGGGTCATTTCCCATGTTCATGATTTTTGCCGATTTTTAAATGACCGTTTTACCCCTAGCTGATCTTGTTTCGGCCATAACCTTTGATTGGTAAGGAGTTTTGACCTGAAACCACTTCCATTAGTTTCGAATGATGGTCTATCTCTCCATATAGTGGTCATACTAGCCAAACGGACTCACCGTTTGGGAGATATGGCTGAAACAAGGTTTAGAAGGTGAAAAACAGCTTAACCGGGCCTAATTAGGGTGATTAGCAAGAGGGCCCATAACCCATTTCGGGATTAGGTTTATGGGGAGGCTGAGAATAGTAGGAAAACGATCTATTTTATTTTCTCAGCCGCCTAAAACATTTCCCTAACCCTAACAATGACATCCAACACCCAAATCACCTTCTAAATACCATTTAATCAAGTTTTAACCTAATCTACATCTAATCAAGGCAAATTAGCATCAAATTGGGAATAGAGCTGCTGTGTTGCATAGAGATTCAACCCAAATCAGAGATATTTTCAGATCTAAGTTTTATTTGTGGCTAAGGTGAGTGATTTGCATAGTTTCTCACTAATTACGGTTGATTAGGGGTAATTAGCGAAATTTTGGCTTAGAAAAATCTGGAAAAATTTGTAAAATTCTAAAATATTATTTTAGGACTCTGATAGAAATTTGGGTTAATTTGGATACGTTTTGCTAATTGTATGCTTAAACATGATTAATGGGGATTAAGTGGAAAACATAGGTTTTTGGGTATGTTTGATCCATATTGACATGTTAAGTTGTTGTTTTAGTTCTTATTGTTGATTCTCTATGTTGCTATAACTATATGGTATGCTTTGTGGTTGATTCAAAAAGTTAGAGTGGTCGAAAACGCCGTCGTATGGCGTAAAACAGACGCTGAAAAAGTTGCAGAAATTTGACCCGAACCGGATCGGTGGAGAAGGGCACGAACCAACCAGCTTGTTGAGCATCCGACAACCCGACCCGCCTACATCTGGAGTTCTCCAAACCGACCTGCTCGTGGACGGTGACCATGAACTGATCCACTCGTGGCCTACATGCAACGACCCAAACCGGAGTGCCAACCAAGGACCAGAAGCCCCAAACCAAACAGAATCTCATGATCCGAACCAGGGAACTACTCCGAACCGAACCACCAGAAGAAAAAGTGTATGGGCCAACCCAAGTGGAGAAGCCCGACCTGAACCGATAGGGTCAACCCGACCCGTATGAAGCAATCCGATCTGAAGCAGGTGATCATGAACTGAGCCAGGATGGCCAAACTGAACTGATGATGACTGAAGGACCGAACTAATCTGGAGAAGACCAAACCCGAGATGCAAAGGTAGTCCAAATGGGAGGTTGTAACTCAGGATCCAGATGGGAACCAATGAGTGAACTTCACGATTGGACTTTGTTACGGGACGTATGCTAAGGAGTTTTCGACGTCCATAGCTTTGATTCACCACCGAGAGACGATTGTTAGGCTACGAATCAGTGCAGTGGGGTAGCTATTACTCCATTCGGCAGAGTGATTGTAGGAAGGCTATGAGCCAGTGCAGTGGAGTCGTTATGACTTCATGGGGGCAGGGTGGACATATCAAGGACTACTGGCTGTGGATCAGTGCAGTGGAGTCGCCATGACTCCATGGGGAAGAGTGATCATAGCAAAGGATTTGGGCGGTCAAAGTAGTGGATATCGTATGCTTTACGCACTGAGTGAGAGATGTGAGGATGGTTGCTATGCTTGATTGTTTTCCATCACTATGACAAGTACACCCCTCACCCGTTATCTTTACACCATATGTTAGTGTCACCTTAGAGTATTATACATCTTGTTGTGCTAACTCTTTGGTTGTAGGTCCAGGTTCAGGTATGGTTTAGTATACCTGTTATTGTTCTGTTTTTGCTGCTTATCGCTCATACGAGACTTTTGTCTGACCCATAGTTTTATGTCTCTTCTTATTACTATGGGTGCTCTTAAACGGGCAGACTAGAGACAGGTCAGGTGATTATGCACGGGTAGTTATGCTGGAGACGAGCAGGAGGCTTCAACGTATGATATATATATATATACTCCCTGTGTCTCTGCTGGTCACTACTTTGGGCATTAGTAATGTACCTTTCTTATTTTGCTTTGGAGATAGTTTTAAAAGTTGTAATAATGATGATGTGGAACATAAGCTGTATTTTGGATTTTCCACTGCTACGGTGGTTTTGTTTTCAGCTTATGCACTGTCTCACCTGTTTTATGTCAAATATGTCATTATTATATTTTATTCCATGCGCTTGAGGCATTCTACAGGTTCCTTGTTAGTTCAAATTCTCTTCCTTCCTTTCTTTGACGACCGTCCCGTGCTGGTTGGACGTTGGCACAGCGCACTTTCATTGGAAATGTCGGCTGGTGCGGGGCGGGCCGTCGCATTTGGTATCAGAGCTCTAAGTTGCGTAGTTAACCTAGGGAAGACACCAGAGAGAGACAGTATGTATATGAGAGCGCGTATTTGTGATATTTTGATTTTCAAAACAATATATATATACTATTAGTATATTTAAGGATGAAGTCGCACTGCACTGGCACCATTGAAGAGATGGTTAATCGTTTTCTCCTTACAGATTGAACGATGAGCTGATATGCTAGGGGTACTGGTAGAGGAGCTAATAATGGGAATGCTCCTGATATGAGGACAATGTTCACTGACTTCATGAGAGAGATGCTTAGAAATGTTCAAGGAGCAGTTCCCAATGCTGCAAATGGTGGTGGTGCAGCGGTGCAGGCACCTAGAGCCGATTTCGCCAAGCTTTGCAAGGATTATACTAGTCTTGGTGGGAAGTCGTTCCACGGAATGGAATCGGCTACAGAAGTTTAGGATTGGTTGGATAGCTATGAGCTTATCTTCGAAGACTTAGGTATCGAGGATGCGACGAAGAGAAAGCTAGCATCCCGTCAGCTGCAAGATGGGCGATGAATAGGTGGAATTCTATTAAGGCAGCTACTCCAGAGGATCAAGTTACATGGGATCAGTTTAAGGCCCGATTCAGTGAAAATTTTATCTCAGCTGCTCAGAAATCAGAATTGTTTAGGAAGTTCTTGGAACTTAAGAAGAATGGTAGAGCAGTCTCAGAGTATATTGTTGAGTTCGATACTTTATCGAAGTATGGATTATCTCTTATCGACACTCCCGAGAAGAAGAATGAGAAGTTCATAACAGGCTTAGATCAATACTTGGGGGAAAGGCTTATAAACCATATCGATGAGACGTTTGAATCGATTGTGGGGAAAGCTTTGAGATCAGAGAGTCTATACCCTAAGTCGAAGACCGAGGTTGCATCTGTAGAGAAGCCAAAACCGCAAGCAAGCGGTGGGGGAAAGAATGGTTCTCAGAATAAGAGAAAGCAGAGTCAGACCAAGGATGGCCAGATGAAAAAGAATAAGAAAGATGTGGAGTGCTTTAGCTGTGGCAAGAAGGGCCATTATGCTAAATAATGTCGAGCGAAGCCAGTGGACAGGAAGTGCTTCAACTGCAGCCAAGTGGGACATCACAAGGATAAATGTGCACAACCCCCCTAAAGAGAAGCAGATTGTGAAAGCATATGCTCTTAATGTTGTTCCTTCTTCGTCGAATGCCCCAACCGCGGCGGAGAAAGGAAAGAATGTCATCATTCATGGTATGCTTTCTGTTTATGATGTTCCTGTTCGAGCATAATTTGATACTGGAGCTTCCCGTTCCTTCATATCTAGTGACCTGGTAGATACATTGGGATTGGAACTTGAGATAGTCGATAAACCTTTAGCGGTGACGAACCCGATTGGTGGTTCAACTAGCCTTAGCATGATTTGTCGTTATGTGGTATTATCGAGTCATGGATGCATGTTTGTTTATGATTTCTTTGTTTTGGGCTTTACTGGGTTTGGCATTATTTTGGGAGTCGACTGGCTCCAAAGGTACGGGGTGGTGGTAGACTGTGAGGGCTTTTTGGTGACAGTTAGAGCGGATGATGGGCGGAGGGTAGCATTTGGTGGTCTACCTAGTGATGGGGTAATGGCTAGTTTTCTAAATTCCCTCGACATCCTGCATGATGAGTTATCAGATGTGCTTGTGGCTGGCTAGTATCCGGACATCTTCGAGGAAGTGACCGGACTTCCACCACACCGAGAGTTTGAGTTTCGTATTGATTTAGTGAAAGATGCCAGGCCTATAATGACGCCACTTCGTCGTATGGCACCAAGGGAGCAGCGAGAGCTCGGCGTGCAAGTAAGTGATCTTTTGAAGAAGGGATTTATTAGAAGAAGTGTTTCTGAGTGGGGAGCACCAGTTATGTGTAACACCCCACCTCCGCCAGGGTGACTCTTGCAAGCACTCTGACTTTGGAGGGGCGTTTGAATCAGGTAAACATGCATAATGATATATCAAGGCAGAACAAGAACATATGTATATATGTAAACAGAGTAAATAACATAGATAAAACAGCGGAAGATTTCAAACCATTTCAAAACAAGTCTGGTACATCATAATGTCAACTTTCCAAATACACAAGTCTAGATAAAAACAACATCATCTGAAAACTGAAATACATAAGTACTATCCCCAAAATAAGTGATAACCATAGCTAGCTTCATGTCAAGACCGTACATGAGCTAAAATCCCACAAGCAAGCGATCAGAAATCCAGCTAAGCTCCAATATTCCCTCCCTGAGAATCTGGGGGGGGGGAACGAAAGAAAAGAGGCGAAAGAAAACAGGTCAGTCAAAAAGACTGAGTAAGCCCTACTACAATCAATGTAAACTGGTAAAGTTAACTGGCATGAGAAGCAAGGATGATCATAAGGATAACAACATACCAGCATGATGATTAACTAACAAGGTAGATAAAGGTGTCATCGCATAATCAGGTTTAAGGTTCTTCACCACAGGTGTACTAGCAAACTAACATGACTTGAATATACAAGTATTGTTCCCTTGGCCCAAGCTTTGGCCCAATAACATGAAGTGACCCTAACACGAGGTCCAATAACATGAAGTGACCAAACACGAGGTCCAATAACATGAAGTGACCCTAACACGAGGTCCAATAACATGAAGTGACCCTAACACGAGGTCCAATAACATGAAATGACCCAAACACGAGGTCCAATAACATGAAGTGACCCTAACACGAGGTCCAATAACATGAAGTGACCCTAACACGAGGTCCAATAACATGAAGTGACCCTAACACGAGGTCCAATAACATGAAGTGACCCTAACACGAGGTCAAATCAAACGGTCTAGTCGATCGGCTCCCTATAAGCCTAACTCGTCAAGTGTTGGTGTCCATACGACCCAAACATAATTGTAGTCAGACTGTGCCGGGTCTCCCGTCGGGTGTATCAAGCCCTAGGGTGTCAACCCCTGGACACCATAAACATGCGTGCACAGTCTCGATCTACTGGTACCCGTGCATGATTTCTCCGGCTCCGGACTACGTGCACGACCATAGTCCGTCCGGAACTACACCGGCGTACTACTCTGTCGTCGCTTTTGGTCGCTTACCTCCAGTCCAGTAATCGTGCCCCCACCCTAGCCTAGTCCCTAGGGTCATGATGATACAAACTAGGGATTACTGCTGGAGTGGACCCCTATTGCTAGGATTTTCTAGTGGGTTAAGTACGGTTTAACCCTTTTACTAATCATGGATTAACTTGGTTAAGTGTAACGATGAGTTCACGACTTAACCCTGATTAATCTACCAAGCCCAAATTGGTTAAGTATTAAGTGGTCCATGACTTAACCCTAATCACGAGGCATTAATTAATTAATGCGCCTTAACCTCTCACATTAGACTTTGTTGTGGTTACTAGTTAAGCCGGGCGGGTCCGGGTAGCTTTACACCACAACTTGGTCTAACCTCGGGTTCAAGGTACAACATGGCCAACTTCTCACATTGGGTCCTATTGTTTGTAGCAACTAGTTAGGCCGGTCGGTTCCGGGTAGGTTTACGCTACAAACTCAACCCAACCTCGAGTTGGTCACACTTATCTTTTCTAAGTGTCATGTCCATCATGTTTCCAAAACACATTACAAGTTTTCAAGCAATTGGGTAGACCTAACTTAATAGGTAAATTCCCAATGGGTAGACCTAACTTAATAGGTAAATTCCCAAGCTTATGTTTTTATGTCTTTAAGTTTACCCAACCCCAAACGCAATCCCATCGCTTACATATCGCCATAGCGCATAAAGGATAGAAAGAGGGAACTTGGCATAATCATGACATAAAGGTGTTGAAGCCACAAGTTCAACATGGTGGCATATGAAATGTACATATGTTCATATACTCGCATTAGGCCTCAAAAGCATGCATAAAACCAAACTTAGCATATTGGTGATACATGGTGATAAATGACATGTAGAGATGGCCATAAGTTCGCATTTAGCCTCACATGCAAGTTATCATAAGGGATATGATAACTTACATGTTGCCAAAATGCAACCTTTAGCATAAAGCTTGAAGCTTTATGTTAACATACTCAAGATAAGCTTGCATAACATGATAACATGAACCAAATGATCACCCCAAACTTGCATAACATACATGGCAAACTTGCATATCATAACATAGCAAACTTGCATAACATAACATGGCAAACTTGCATATAAACTTGCATATCATAACATGATAAACTTGTATATCATAACATGGCAAACTTGCATAACATAACATGGCAAACTTGCATATAAACTTCCATATCATAACATGATAAACTTGCATATCATAACATGACATACTTGCATAACATAACATGCATATCATAACATGATAAACTTGCATATCATAACATGGCAAACTTGCATAACATAACATGGCAAACTTGCATATAAACTTGCATATCATAACATGACATACTTGCATAACATAACATGCATATCATAACGTATCAAACTTGCATAACATAACATGATTAACTTGCATATCATAACATATCAAACTTGCATAACATAACATGATTAACTTGCATATCATAACATATCAAACTTGCATATCATGGCAAACTTGCATATCAAACATTTAACTTTAGAGTTTAAGTATGAAAGTAGAATAGGGCTTACAATGCTTATGAAGTCACAAAAATATGACAAAGCCCTTATGCAACCAATTAAACCCAAAATGCAAGCTTCAATAGAAAAGCCCTTAAGCCAAAATGATCAAAACCCTTGCTTTATGATGTAAATATGGAAACTTGACTTGTATGCAAGCTAATGATATTCATACAAGCTAATGATATTCATACAAGCTTGAAAACACTTGTATGCATGGAAAATCTCATAAAAATTTATTTAGAAATTTTATGAAGAGAGTGGAGGCCATGAGAGGATTGATTTTGCCATAGTTTAGTTACTTGAATGAATAATGATGATTTAGGGTTAGGTTAGGGCCTTATTTATAGAGATTAGGATTAGTTCTAGCCTTAGGATTAAACCCTAGTTCCAATCTCAGCCCTCAAAACCGAATCTGGCCCCCAAACTCAACACAATCTCAAAATGGTGCACCAGGCTAAACAGCCCGGCTGGACCAAGTCGACAGCCAAGTCGACAGGGCTGTCGACTTGGGTCCAACCAAGTCGACAGGGCTGTCGACTTGGGTGCTCTGGCGGGATTTTTCCCGCCTAGCCCAATCTGACCTAATTTTTCAAATTCAAACTTGAATTTGAAATCTGTTTTTACATTGAAATTTTCTGAAAACTTCGTTGGGCCTTAATCGGGTCATACGGACTCCGATTTTCGAAAACTCGGACTCTATTTCGCGTATTTTTCCGAGACGAACGCAATGGCATAGCCCGTTTCCCTTGATTCAGATTTTAGAATTAAATTCTGCCTCGATTTATGTTATAACAGGTTAATAGAAATACGGGTTGTTACATTCTCCCCTCCTTAAAGGATTTCGTCCCCGAAATCTTCAAGTTAGGAAGAACGTATCCTACCATCCAATCATCCATCTACTCAAAACATCATCCACGAGCAATCATTGTCCTTACAAGATTCTAAATGTTGTATGAACATATGCAAAGGTGTGTGTATATGTACTTATCTAATGCAAATATCATCAATGCAAATTATGTTAGTGAAATGAATCCATATGTATGCAATTCCTAACATAATGTATAACATCTATATGTGTGCACATAACATACATCCATATGCAACATCCATGTGATAACACAAAAATTTTCATCCATGAATAAGCATAAACACTCATGCATATGCAATATGAGGAGTGTGTGAGCCGATCTAGTGCCTAACGTGTATGATGCATCCACGAGTAACCACTTGCAAACACTTGCAACCACTTGCAACCATCAAGCATAACATGTTTCAAACACATGTTTCATCCAAAGGGTTTCTACCTAAGGTTCTCATGACAAGATTAACACGATAAACTAGATAATCATGGCTAACAAAGAGAAAGATATGCTAACAAAGAAAAGAGATTGAGAGCGTACCCTCAAAAAGGAATGGATAAAGCCCACGCATCTTCTCCACGGTTTCCCAAGTTGCGTCTTCTTCGGCTTCTCCCCATTGAACCTTCACCAACTTGACCTCTCGATTCCTTAGCTTCTTGGTCTCCGTCCCCGAGATACGAATCGGAGCTCTCCTCAAGGTAGCCTCTTTCTCCACTTCCACATCTTTCAAAACACTTGGCTCAACAACCTCTGCTGATTCATGCAAACACTTCCGGAGATGCAAGACATGAAAAACATCGTGTACTCCGGCAAGCTTCTCGGGCAACTCCACTCTATAAGCCATCTGCCCGATCCTCTCTATAATAGGGAATGGTCCAACAAACCTCGGTGCTAACTTCCCAACGGCTCTAAATCGGACCACATTCCGCAAAGGAGAAACCTTCACGAAAACCATATCCCCAACATCAAACTCCAAATCAGTTCTTCGCTTATCAGCATAGGATTTCTGTCGGTCTTGGGCCGCTTTCATCCGTCTCTGAATCAACTCGACCTTCTCGGATGTATCTCTGATCATATCAGGTCCAAGTATAAGCTCATCTGTAGTCTCCCACCAACATGTAGGTGACTTGCACGGCCTCCCATATAAAGCTTCAAATGGTGCCATCCCTATGCTTGCCTGATAACTGTTATTATATGCAAACTCAACAAGAGGAAGATGGTCTTCCCAAGCACCACCAAAATCCAGAATACAAAGCCTCAACAGATCCTCAAGTACCCTATTCACCCTTTCAGTTTGACAGTCCGTCTGTGGGTGATAAGCCGTACTTAGATTCAACCCCGTGCCCATAGCTTCTTGCAAGCTATTCCAGAACTGACTTGTAAAGATTGGGTCACGGTCACTGACTATACTAGAAGGGACTCCATGTAGTCTCACAATCTCACGAAGATATACAGACGCTAGCCAAGATGCGGTCCTCTTGCTCTTTACCGGAGTGAAATGAGCACTCTTCGTGAGTCTACCTACTATGACCCACATGCTCGTATTCCCTTTCCTTGATCTAGACAGTCCATCCACTAAATTCTTCGTGACGCTTTCCTATTGCGGGGGACCTCTAATGGATGTAATAGCCCACCGGGCTTCTATGACTCGGCCTTAACCTGTTGGCACAACCTGCACCTTGGGACAAACTTGGGCACCTCCTCGAGTGATGTGCATCCTCAAGAACCTTCTTTCTCTCATTGCGTCGTAGCCATCCCTTGTCATCTATAGCGAGGTGTCTTAACATCTCGCCTCGAATCAAGTTGTCCATGATCTCGACTAACTACGGGTCTTCTTTCTGCGAAGTCCCTACTTGATCCAGAAGGGTAGGTCTAAACTCAAGGGACGCTAACTAACTAATTAAACTGAGAAAGCTTCTTACTTCAATTGTCCTCGTCGGAGCTTTCCGGTCTTGAACCACGACCACTTTAGCAGGATCCACCTCTAAGCCTTGCTTAGAAACTATGTGCCCAAGAAATCTAACTTCTTTTTCTCCAAAATGACATTTGGAGGACTTGGCTTTCAACTGATGCGCTCTAAGCGTATCCATCACCTCATTGAGATGTTTTGCGTGCTCTTCCTCATCCTTTGAGAAGATCAGAATATCATCTACGAAGACTACCACAAACTCGTTCAGGAACTCCCTAGACACCCTACTTATCAAGTCCACGAAGTAGGCGGGTGCATTGGTCAAACCAAATGGCATGACCAGCCATCCATCTGGAGTTCTGAACGCAGTTTTGTCTATACTATCCTCAGCTACTCTGAGCTGATGGAATCCAGTAGCAAGATCAAGAGAGAACAGATGTTCCTACAAGCTGAACAAATCATCGATCCTTGGTAATGGTTGTCTATTATTCTTGTTCAACTCACGATAATCAACACACGGGCGAAGCGAACTGTCCACATTAGTAGCGCATACTACTAGAGCACCTTCCTTGGAAATGCTTCATCGTATGAAGTTCTTCTCAAGCAACTCCTTGACTTGCTTACTTAGCTCCCGTCTTACGGGACCATGTGCCTTACCGGCCACGAAACTATCTTGGCATTATCGACCAGATAAATGCGGAAATCTATCTCTCGTTTAGGGGTAACCCCCTTCACTTCACCCAAGATATCTGGATATTCTCGGACCACCCTCACTGATTGCAAACTATCGATAGACGAGTTGAGGGATTCAAGATAACACAACATGACGGGACTCATAGGGTTACAAGAAATTTTTAGGGTATTACCGAGGCGAGTCATGAGCCTCACAACCCTATGCCCAAAAATCAAGGATGGCTCCAAAACTGGACAACCCATCCATGCCCAAAAATCAACCCATACCCCATGAAACCGAGAATATAAGCATCACACGAGAACTCTACACTAAAGATAGAGATTTTCAAATCCACGTAGATCATAGACAAATGGGCGGAACCCCCAATTGGATTTGAAACACACACGGGATCATAAACTAGACTAGTACTTAGGTGCAAACTATCAACAAGATCAGATGAGATAAAGCTATGCGATGCACCAGAATCAAACAAGGTACGAACAGGAAAATCAGAAATATATACAAGGCTTTCAACAGAAATACTACCTTGATCGGGAACTGGAGCGGCATTGAGAGCATGAACTTGCCCTCCCGAAGGTCCAGCACGCTGAGGCTGACCCTGGCCTTGCCCTTGCTTCTTCGGGCAATCCCTAGTGAAGTGTCCCATTTCTCCACAGTTAAAGCAAGCGCCCTTCCTTTTCCTGCAATCCTTGTTTAGATGAGTCGAGCTTCCACAAGTAAAGCACTTCCTCTTGTCGTTATTTCCCTTGTTGTCTTGACTCTTGTTCTTGTTCTTATTGCCTTGACTGCTCTGACCGCTTGGATTACCCTGATTTCCTTTCCCTTGGGAATCAGTCTTCTTGGCTTGAGTATCATTCATCTTGATCCTCTTCTTGTCACTCCTATTCTCTTCATTGAGTAGGGCCATATTCACCAAACTCTCGAAAGTTGCCCCCAAGGGTATATGAGACATGGCCAAACCATGTAATGGCTCGTTTAATCCTAGAGCAAAGTATAGGGCCTTTTTCTGAGCTGTGTTAACCAAGTCTAAACCGACCCGAGCCAGTTGATTAAACTTATCTATGTATTCCCTAATAGTCATGTCCCCTTGCTTCAGTGATAGGAACCTTAGTCCAAACTTTCCCCGAAAGTCATCCCAAGTCTTAATTGGCCTAGTAGCGGTGGTGACCACCCACCAACGTGCAGCTTCTTCCTTTAGCAACCACACTGCTAATAAAACCTTCCTACGGTCATCTATATCAAAGAAGGCGAAAAGATCTTCGGTTTCTTTCAACCAATTCCTGGCCTCTACAAAAGTCTCAGTTCCAATGATTTTCTTGCAACCCATCGCCTTAAAGTCTTTGCAAATCTCCGCGAAGTCAGCTTGAGGACGCTGAGGGGAAGGAGGAAGAGGAACCTCAGCGACAGGAGGAGGAGGAACATTAACTACCGGAGGAGGAGGAGGAACATCGGCGGGGCCGGCTTCGGTCGCCCTAGCCTCCAAAAGTCTCCTATACCAAACAGGTACGTGTACTCCTTCCGGAATAGCAAAGTTATCGGCCATACTGAAAAAGAAAAAGACAGATTCAGAATGGAGAAAAACGAAGGAATTTTTGCTAATGGCTTTTTGGGGAATAGCCTTTAAAATAAACTAGACTTTTCTTTGGAAAATACTTTATACTTGGTTTTGAAAATAGTTTTCCAAAAGTTTTAAAAACCTTTTTGTTCCTTCTCGTAAACCATATGCTCTGATACCAAATGTAACACCCCACCTCCGCCAGGGTGACTCTTGCAAGCACTCTGACTTTGGAGGGGCGTTTGAATCAGGTAAACATGCATAATGATATATCAAGGCAGAACAAGAACATATGTATATATGTAAACAGAGTAAATAACATAGATAAAACAGCAGAAGATTTCAAACCATTTCAAAACAAGTCTGGTACATCATAATGTCAACTTTCCAAATACACAAGTCTAGATAAAAACAACATCATCTGAAAACTGAAATACATAAGTACTGTCCCCAAAATAAGTGATAACCATAGCTAGCTTCATGTCAAGACCGTACATGAGCTAAAATCCCACAAGCAAGCGATCAGAAATCCAGCTAAGCTCCAATATTCCCTCCCTGAGAACCTGGGGGGGGGGGAAACGGAAGAAAAGAGGCGAAAAAAACAGGTCAGTCAAAAAGACTGAGTAAGCCCTACTACAATCAATGTAAACTGGTAAAGTTAACTGGCATGAGAAGCAAGGATGATCATAAGGATAACAACATACCAGCATGATGATTAACTAACAAGGTAGATAAAGGTGTCATCGCATAATCAGGTTTAAGGTTCTGCACCACAGGTGTACTAGCAAACTAACATGACTTGAATATACAAGTATTGATCCCTTGGCCCAAGCTTTGGCCCAATAACATGAAGTGACCCTAACACGAGGTCCAATAACATGAAGTGACCCAAACACGAGGTCCAATAACATGAAGTGACCCTAACACGAGGTCCAATAACATGAAGTGACCCTAACACGAGGTCCAATAACATGAAGTGACCCAAACACGAGGTCCAATAACATGAAGTGACCCTAACACGAGGTCCAATAACATGAAGTGACCCTAACACGAGGTCCAATAACATGAAGTGACCCTAACACGAGGTCCAATAACATGAAGTGACCCTAACACGAGGTCAAATCAAACGGTCTAGTCGATCGGCTCCCTATAAGCCTAACTCGTCAAGTGTTGGTGTCCATACGACCCAAACATAATTGTAGTCAGACTGTGCCGGGTCTCCCGTCGGGTGTATCAAGCCCTAGGGTGTCAACCCCTGGACACCATAAACATGCGTGCACAGTCTCGATCTACTGGTACCCGTGCATGATTTCCTCGGCTCCGGACTACGTGCACGACCATAGTCCGTCCGGAACTACACCGGCGTACCACTCTGCCGTCGCTTTTGGTCGCTTACCTCCAGTCCAGTAATCGTGCCCCCACCCTAGCCTAGTCCCTAGGGTCATGATGATACAAACTAGGGATTACTACTGGAGTGGACCCCTATTGCTAGGATTTTTCTAGTGGGTTAAGTACGGTTTAACCCTTTTACTAATCATGGATTAACTTGGTTAAGTGTAACGATGAGTTCACGACTTAACCCTGATTAATCTACCAAGCCCAAATTGGTTAAGTATTAAGTGGTCCATGACTTAACCCTAATCACGAGGCATTAATTAATTAATGCGCCTTAACCTCTCACATTAGACTTTGTTGTGGTTACTAGTTAAGCCGGGCGGGTCCGGGTAGCTTTACACCACAACTTGGTCTAACCTCGGGTTCAAGGTACAACATGGCCAACTTCTCACATTGGGTCCTATTGTTTGTAGCAACTAGTTAGGCCGGTCGGTTCCGGGTAGGTTTACGCTACAAACTCAACCCAACCTCGAGTTGGTCACACTTATCTTTTCTAAGTGTCATGTCCATCATGTTTCCAAAACACATTACAAGTTTTCAAGCAATTGGGTAGACCTAACTTAATAGGTAAATTCCCAATGGGTAGACCTAACTTAATAGGTAAATTCCCAAGCTTATGTTTTTATGTCTTTAAGTTTACCCAACCCCAAACGCAATCCCATCGCTTACATATCGCCATAGCGCATAAAGGATAGAAAGAGGGAACTTGGCATAATCATGACATATAGGTGTTGAAGCCACAAGTTCAACATGGTGGCATATGAAATGTACATATGTTCATATACTCGCATTAGGCCTCAAAAGCATGCATAAAACCAAACTTAGCATATTGGTGATACATGGTGATAAATGACATGTAGAGATGGCCATAAGTTTGCATTTAGCCTCACATGCAAGTTATCATAAGGGATATGATAACTTACATGTTGCCAAAATGCAACCTTTAGCATAAAACTTGAAGCTTTATGTTCACATACTCAAGATAAGCTTGCATAACATGATAACATGAACCAAATGATCACCCCAAACTTGCATAACATACATGGCAAACTTGCATATCATAACATAGCAAACTTGCATAACATAACATGGCAAACTTGCATATAAACTTGCATATCATAACATGATAAACTTGCATATCATAACATGGCAAACTTGCATAACATAACATGGCAAACTTGCATATAAACTTGCATATCATAACATGATAAACTTGCATATCATAACATGACATACTTGCATAACATAACATGCATATCATAACATGATAAACTTGCATATCATAACATGACAAACTTGCATAACATAACATGGCAAACTTGCATATAAACTTGCATATCATAACATGATAAACTTGCATATCATAACATGACATACTTGCATAACATAACATGCATATCATAACGTATCAAACTTGCATAACATAACATGATTAACTTGCATATCATAACATATCAAACTTGAATAACATAACATGATTAACTTGCATATCATAACATATCAAACTTGCATAACATAACATGATTAACTTGCATATCATAACATATCAAACTTGCATATCATGGCAAACTTGCATATCATACATTTAACTTTAGAGTTTAAGTATGAAAGTAGAATAGAGCTTGCAATGCTTATGAAGTCACAAAAATATGACAAAGCCCTTATGCAACCAATTAAACCCAAAATGCAAGCTTCAATAGAAAAGCCCTTAAGCCAAAATGATCAAAACCCTTGCTTTATGATGTAAATATGGAAACTTGACTTGTATGCAAGCTAATGATGTTCATACAAGCTTGAAAACACTTGTATGCATGGAAAATCTCATAAAAATTTATTTAGAAATTTTATGAAGAGAGTGGAGGCCATGAGAGGATTGATTTTGCCATAGTTTAGTTACTTGAATGAATAATGATGATTTAGGGTTAGGTTAGGGCCTTATTTATAGAGATTAGGATTAGTTCTAGCCTTAGGATTAAACCCTAGTTCCAATCTCAGCCCTCAAAACCGAATCTGGCCCCCAAACTCAACACAATCTCAAAATGGTGCACCAGGCTAAACAGCCCGGCTGGACCAAGTCGACAGCCAAGTCGACAGGGCTGTCGACTTGGGTCCAACCAAGTCGACTCCCTGTCGACTTGGGTGCTCTGGCGGGATTTTTCCCGCCTAGCCCAATCTGACCTAATTTTTCAAATTCAAACTTGAATTTGAAATCTGTTTTTACAATGAAATTTTCTGAAAACTTCGTTGGGCCTTAATCGGGTCATACGGACTCCGATTTTCAAAAACTCGGACTCTATTTCGCGTATTTTTCCAAGACGAACGCAATGGCATAGCCCGTTTCCCTTGATTCAGATTTTAGAATTAAATTCTGCCTCGATTTATGTTATAACAGGTTAATAGAAATACGGGTTGTTACATTATGTTTGCTACCAAGGCAGATGGTTCCCTTCGATTGTGTGTGGACTACCGCGAGCTGAATAAGGTGACAAGGAAGAATAAGTATCCTCTACCGCGGATAGATGATTTGTTTGATCAGTTGAGTGGCATGAGAGTGTTCTCCCAAGTTGGATCTCGCGACAGGGTTTCATAAGCTTAGGGCGGAAGCTGAGAGTATAGCTAAAACAGCCTTTCGGACGCCGTCTGGATTCTATGAGTGGTTGGTCATGCATTCGGGTTGACCAATGCACCAACATATTTTGTGGATCATATGAATAGAGTATTCCGAGATCAATTGAATAAGTTTGTTCTTGTGTTCATGGACGAAATACTCGTCTACTCGAGAATAGAGGAAGAACACAAGGAACATTTGAGGATAGTGATGGAGGTGTTGAGAAAACACTAATTGAAAGCAAAGTTTTCTAAGTGTCACTTCTAGAGAAGGGAAGTGAGATTCTTGGGCCATGTTATATTAGAAAATGGTATTGCCGTGGAGCCTGCAAAGGTGGCTACCGTACAAGATTGGTCTACGCCGAAGAATGCAACAGACATAAGAAGTTTCTTGGGATTGGCTGGATATTATTGTAAGTTTATCCATGACTTCTCCAAGATAGCGGCACCGTTCACTCAGTTGACCAGGAAAAATCAAGCTTTCGTCTGGGACGAAAAGTGTGAGAATGCATTTAAGAGTCTAAAGGAAAAGTTGACATGTGCACCTGTGTTAGTCGTTCCTAAAGGGAATGAAGAGATGACGGTAGACATAGATGCCTGTGGTACCAGACTGGGTGTTGTATTGATGCAAGGAGGTAGGGTTGTAGCTTATGCAAGTCGGCAACGGAAACCGCATGAGAAAAGATATCCTACCCATGATTTGGAATTGACAGCGATCGTGTTTGCATTGAAGATGTGGAGACACTATCTCTTGGGAGAAAGATTCGAGTTGTTTACTAATCATAGATCGTTAAAGTACCTTTTCTCCCAGAAGGATCTAAATCTCCGACAACAAAGATGGTTAGAATTCTTAGCTTCCTATGATTTCGATATCGCATATACACCAGGAAAGGGAAATGCGGTAGTTGATGCATTGAGTAGAAGACATGCCAGTTTAGGGTCTATGTTTCTAGAATGGAAGCAACTGGAGTACATCGCTGGGTATGATTTCAGACCAAAGTGTGAATTGGATCCAGAAGTATTAGCAAGTTTGATGATCAGACCCACTTTGATTGAGCGGATTGGTTCCAGTCAGAGAGACGATCCTAACCTATTAGAAATCATCTCCAAGTTAGAGATGGGTATCGCGAGGAGATGAACAAGTATGGGCTTGATCAAGATGGATGGCTTAGAAAGAATGGAAGACTAGTTGTTCCCAACGTCAATGGATTGAGAGATGAAGTGCTTAGAGAATGTCATCACTCAAAACTGACCATACATCCTGGTGGTAACAAAATGATTCGAGATATGAGGCAGACCTACTACTGGGAAGGGATGAAAAGAGACGTTGGGAAGTTTATATCCAAATGCATGAATTTCCAGCTAGTTAAAGCTGAGCAAAAGAAGCCTAGTGGTTTGTTGCAACCATTAGAAATTCCAGAATGGAAATGGGAACAAGTCTCAATGGATTTCATTGATGGGTTACGAAGAACTAGATCGGGTCATGATAATATTTGGGTGATTGTGGACCGACTGACTAATAGTGCAAGGTTTATACCCATCAAGTCGAATAAAACGGCAGCTAAGTTAGCGAAACTATATATGAAGTGGGTAGTGAGATTTCATGGAGTACCTAAAAGCATTGTGAGTGACCAAGACCCGTTGTTTACTAGTGGGTTTTGGAAGAGCTTACAAGAGGCTCTAGGGTCAGAATTATATCTCAGTACCGCGTACCATCCTCAAACCGACGGTCAGACAGAGAGGGTTAATCGAGTATTAGAAGATCTCTTGAGAGCTTGCATATTGGATTTTGGTGGATCATGGGATGACCATTTGCATCTAGTAGAGTTTGCATATAATAATAGTTATCAGTCCAGTATTGGTATGGCTCCATATGAAGCTTTGTACGGAAGACCGTGCAACTCACCGTCATATTGATTAGAAACCGGTGAGAAATTTGTGCTTGGGCCAGATGTGATAAGAGAAACCTCAGATAAGATCAAGGTTATCCGACAACGAATGAAGGCTGCCCAAGATAGGTAGAAGAGTTATGTTGATAAGAGGAGAAGAGATTTAAAATTCTCCATTGGCAACTTGGTGTTTCTCAAGATTTCTCGATTAAAGAGCGTGATACGATTTGGTAGGAGAGGCAAGTTAACAACAAGATTTGTTGGTCTATTCCCAATCCTCGAGCAAGTTGGGAATTTGGCATATAAAGTTGAGTTGTCGGATAAGATGGCGGGAGTTCATAACGCATTTCATGTTTCCCAGCTAAGGAAATTCGTGCACGACCCCGATATGACTATTTCACCTGATCAGTTGGATGATATCAAAGTAGAACCCGAGGCGGTTAGGAACCGCAATCCGACTCGTATTGTCGAGCAGTATACGAAGCAACTTCGAAGGAAAGCGGTGGATCTAGTCAAAGTTCAGTGGGGGCGAGAATGAGAATGACTGTACTTGGGAGACAGAAGAGAGCATTAGGAAGACGTATCCAGAACTCTTTGCCTGGTAAGATTTTAATTGCAATTTAGTTTTCCGCATGCTAGGATAGACTTGTTTGTTGTTTTGTATGTTTGATTGTTGTGAATGGTTGGTTGGCATGCGGGATCCTTTTACTTGTTTCATAGTTAAGGAATTTCGGAGGCGAAATTTCTTAAGGGGGGAAGAATGTAACGACCCGCATTCTATGCATCAAGGGATCGTAGAATATTTATTTCTTTCTCACGGGTAGTCATATAACCATGTAACTTTGGGAGATGACTATTGGGGTCATTTCCCATGTTCATGATTTTTGCCGATTTTTAAATGACCGTTTTGCCCCTAGCTGATTTTGTTTCGGCTATAACTTTTGATTGGTAAGGAGTTTTGACCTGAAACCACTTCCATTAGATCTGGATGATGGTCTACCTTTCCGTAGAGTGGTCACATTAGCTAGATGGACTCAATGTTTGGGATATATGGCTCAAACAAGGTTTAGAAGGTGAAAAACAGCTTAACTGGGCCTAACCAGGGTGATTAGCAAGAGGGCCCAAACCCATTTCGGGATTATGGTTATGGGGAGGCTGTGAATAGTAGAAAAACGATCTATTTTCTTTTTCTCAGCCCTCTAAAACATTTCCCTAACCCTAACAATGGCCTCCAACACCCAAATCACCTTCTAATCACCATTTAATCAAGTTTTAACCTAATCTACATCTAATCAAGGAAAATTAGTATCAAATTGGGAATAAAGCTGCTGTGTTGCATAGAGATTCAACCCAAATCAGAGATATTTTCATATCTAAGTTTTATTTGTGGCTAAGGTGAGTGATTTGCATAGTTTCTCACTAGTTACGGTTGATTAGGGGTAATTAGTATTAATTAACGAAATTTTGGCTTAGAAAATCTGGAAAAATTTGTAAAATTCTAAAATATTATTTTAGGGGTCTGATAGAAATTTGGGTTAATTTGGATAAGTTTTGCTAATTGTATGCTTAAACATGATTAAGGGGGATTAAGGGGAAAACATAGGCTTTTGGGTATGTTTGATCCATATTGACATGTTAAGTTGTTATTTTAGTGCTTATTGTTGATTCTCTATGTTGCTATGACTGGGTATGCTTCGTGGTTGATTAGAAAAGTTAGAGTGGTCGAAAACGCCATCGTATGGCGTAAAACAGTCGCTGGAAAAGTTGCAGGAATTTGACCCGAACCAGACCGGATCGGTGGAGGAGGGCACAAACCAACCCGCTTGCGGAGCATCCCACAACTCGACCCTCCTGCATCTGGAGTTCTCCGAACCGACCCGCTCGTGGACGGTGACCATGAACTGATCCACTTGTGGCCTACATGCAATGGCCCGAACCGGAGTGCCAACCAAGGACCAGAAGCCCCGAACCAAACAGAAGCTCATGATCCGAACCAGGGAACTACTCCGAACCGAAGCACCAGAAGAAGAAGCGTATGGGCAAACCTAAGTGGAGAAGCCTGACCCGAACTGATGGGGTCAACACGACCCGACCCGTATGAAGCAATCCGATCCGAAGCAGGTGATGAACTGAACCAGGATGGCCGAACCGATGATGACTAAAGGACCGAACCGATCCGGAGGAGACCAAAACCCAAGATGCAAAGGTAGTCCAAATGGGAGGTTGTAACTCAGGATCCAGATGGGAACCAATGAGTGAACTTCACGATTGGACTTTGCTGTTGGACGTGTGCTAAGGAGTTGTCGACGTCCATAGCTTTGATTCACCATCGAGAGACGATTGTTAGGCTACGGATCAGTGCAGTGAGGTAGCTATTACTCCATGGAGCAGAGTGATCGTAGCAAGGCTATGAGCCAGTGCAGTGGAGTCGTTATGACTTCATGGGGCAGAGTGGACATATCAAGGACTAGCGGCTATGGATCAGTGCAGTGGAGTCGCCATGACTCCCTGAGGCAGAGTGATCATAGCAAAGGATTTGGGCGGTCAAAGTAGTGGATATCATATGCTTTACGCACTGAGTGAGAGATGTGAGGATGGTTTCTATGCTTGATTGTTTGCCATCACTATGACATGTACACCCCTCCCCCGTTATCTTTACACCATATGTTAGTGTCACCTTAGAGTATTGTACATCTTGTTGTGCTAACTCTTTGGTTGCAGGTCCAGGTTCAGGTATGGTTTAGTATACCTGTTATTGTTCTGTTTTTGCTGCTTATCGCTCATACTAGACTTTTGTCTGACCAAGAGTTTTATGTCTCTTCTTATTACTCTGGGTTCTCCTAAATGGGCAGACTAGAGATAGTCAGGTGATTATGCACGGGTAGCTGCGCCGGAGACGATCAGGAGGCTTCCACGTATGATATATATATATTCTCCCTGTGTCGCTTCTGGTCACTACTTTGGGCATTAGTAGTGTACCTTTCTTATTTTGCTTTGGAGACAATTTTAAAAGTTGTAATAATGATGATGTGGAACATAAGCTGTATTTTGGATTTTCCGCTGCTATGATGGTTTAGTTTTCAGCTTATGCACTGTCTCACCTGTTTTATGTCAAATATGTTATTATTATATTTTATTCCATGCGCTGTGAGACATTCTACAGGTTCCTTGTTTTTTCAAATTCCCTTCCTTTCTTTGACGACCGTCCCGTGCTGGTTGGACATTGGCACAACGCACTTTCATTGGAAATGTCGGCTGGTGCGGGGCGGGCCGTCACATTTGGTATCAGAGCCCTAGGTTGCGTAGTTAACATAGGGAAGACACCAGAGAGAGATAGTACGTATATGAGAGCACGTATTTGTGATATTTTGGTTTTCAAAAGCTATATATATGTTTATATACCATTAGTATATTTAAGGATGAAGTAGCAAACTTATTTTTCAATTAGTAGATTATACGTACTTATAACAATTATAGATGTGTCGATATATATGAGTTATAACTGCTGTAGCAAATGAATTCCAAAATTTGTACAATAGGGGGTGTGTCAAATCTGCAAATCATATTTGCAATATTTATATATTAATATATATAATCAGTTTACCCAAAGGGGATGTATCATATATAATATTTTAGGATCACAGCAGTGAAATAAACAAAGTATCAGTTCAATACAAAAGTCTAAAGGACACAGCCGTGTTGGTTGTTTCTAATATAAATTAGTAGAGCTAATTAAAAACATAGAATTATAAGTGAAATGTAACAGAGTTAAGCATATTATGAAGTTTATAGTGATAGGAAGTTCATCCTCGTATTATGACGAATCATCAGAGGGGAAAAAAAAATCTTCATACTTATTCATTTTTATGAACACAAACATCATTGAATTGTAACACGACAGATTGGTCAATACCAATACTAAGATGAGATATACATCCAATAATTATTCATCAAAACGTGAACTCAATTCTTAAGCATAATTTAAATATGCTTAATTTCGGTAAACAATATATATATATATATATATATATAGACACACACACTCACTGTCTGTATTTAAAGTTTCAGAAAACAACAATGATACATAACATATACTTAGGCGTGTTCTGAATTATTTCATCAATCAAAATATTACTTCAATAACAAATTCTGATAACAAATAAAATATGTTTGCTTGCTTAAATTTCTATATTTGATTAAAGTGGAAACTGTTAAAATTGTCTGCATATAAATATTGCTTTTAACAATATGAATATACTTTAATACTCGAAAGAAATTTAAATTTGATTTAATCAATGATATAGGTTAATTTACTAACTTTACGGGAGAATTATATTGAGTATACACAATGCAAATAAGGAAGAATCGCGCACAATTTTCATTATTTTATTTTGTTTCTTTTTTTAATAAGGGCGTTTTGATCTAAAGTTTTATTTAAAATTTCATAGTGTAAAGTAATTTATGGTGTTTGAATAGAATTTACGGACCCAGTGAGAACGACCTTTTGTAGTCGATTGGAAACCTTTTTCAAATGACTAATACCAATCGACTAATGGGTTTCCCGATTGACTGGATCAGCAAATTGTGGATAATAGAACCTTGAATTTTTCTGGGCCGTTTTTTTTTTGAATTTCAACCATAGTCCATAGATCTCTACATATTTTTGATCCAACGGCTGACATTAATTTAGATTACTATAAATAAGCTTGTATGGACGTCATTGTAATGTGTGAAGAAAATGGTCTCTAAACTAGGGTTCTGGAGATTGAGATTTATTCTTAATTTATATTATCGTGTGATCGCACATGGGCAAAACATTTAAGCTGTGTCAGTTAACAATCTAATCTACATTTTTCACTGTCACTGTTATGGTGCTATCAGAACACAAAAGCACAGATGCAACAAAACATTTATGCTAAATGTATAATGGTGTCAGTTAACAATCTAATCTACATTTTCACTGTCACTCTTCTGGTGCTATCAGAACACAAAAGCACAAATGCAGCTTAATTGCAAGCGTTTGAAAGATAGGTACAACAAATTATTTTTCAATATAAAATAAGAAACTCTTAATGCTAAAAGCATACTTTCTCTTGCTATACGCAGCTGGTGGTTCTGGCTCAGGGAGAGGTCGGGGATACTATATGCTTTGGTCTATTGTTTCTGTAATTCTTCCAGAAGTACTGTTGCCTATGTGCCAATTCCTACAAGTATTTTACAGGTTATAATCACTACAAGTTGCATTGCCATATTATAACTGCCTAGCAAAGAATGAATTTAATCCATCGAGTACGGCAACCAATAAAAATGGGATAATGGAAAGGCCAATACATACACTAAGACCTTAGCTGAATTTCGTTTACAATAAAAATTGGAAAATGGCGAGAACAATAAACTCAATGCATTATTATTGAGATGTCACATTTCAATCGCTTAAGAAAAAGCTACAAAATTGTAGTTCATAATGCTACTAAAATGGCAACATACTATACAGAACACATGTAGATCTTTACTTTAAGTCTTCTATTTTAAATCGATAAATAACATGCATTCTTATTCAGAATTATATAGTACTAAGCATGCAGTTTTTTTAACTTTAAATTTCTTTTAGTGAAACTTAATATACAATATGGTTAGTTCTCAGTTCAAATATGGTTAGCCCTTAGTTTAAATATTATGTTATGTATAAGTATATATAATAGATAAATAACAATGATAAAATACCAGCAAATGATCATATTATCTAATAACTTAAGAACCTTAAATGACAGAATGTAATGTATGAATTATGACAAAATGGTAGAAATTAATACTATACAACTAAATCAACTACCAATTTTTGTTGAATAAAGAAGACAAACCTTGTTTCCAGGATGTGCCATTGCATTTCGGAAGTCTGCATTTTGCAAAAGATCCAGAAAGAAAAGACATTGTGGATACCTATAAGCAAAAATAAATTATTGATTTCTTGTACTTGTTCCAAATAAATCAAGAGCTTTTGCTTAATATATTCTAAATAAATATTGGTACACCACTTACATTATAAATTTAATATACTCAGGTTGCTTCCAGTACTGAAGATATTTTAAGTATCCAATAAAAGCCTCATCTTCGACATATCTGTTTTGATCCAGATCTGTTTGAATAAGAAATTGAAGTTCAACATCATTTCAATAAGACAAACATGTGTTTAATCAAATACACTATCCCATATACACACTAAATTCCACCACAGACTGCCTAAACAGTCCCTTCCTCACAAGTGCAAGAAATGCACACAACTTAGCTTCCTGAAGTAACACAGTCACATCAACAAGAGTTCCAAACTCAATGACAAGCTCAGCAAGTAGATGACAAACTCTGGCAGAAATAAGACGCACAGAGAAACTCAATTAAACACAGCAAGTTAACAAAACAAAGCTGGCAGTTGCACAGAGACAACCAACTCAGCAAACGAATATCAGTCGCCACAACCATTTACCCTCAAGCATATGACATGAAATAACGCACCAGAGAAACACCAGATGTTCTCACAATTACCACCAAATTGTGTTACCTGACCAGCAACCAAAGGATAAAAACCTGACCAGATCAACAGAAAATCCAACGCATCAAAATAAACCAAAAGAAATAAGCCAAACCTCAACACAACAACGTAGTCCCCAAAACATTTCCCGAGCCTACAACGAGTGTGAGCAGAACCTACGAACCACTAGAAACAACCAAAAATCGACTAAGCTCGCCAATATTCAATCCAAATCCAACACTAGCGGCAATTGGGTCAGATTTTGAGGTCTTCCTTGCTAATATATACAAATCATGGAATAAGCTGAAATTGGAATTTAGATTTTCTCACCGACATCGATGATTGCCCTGGAGAAAGATTCGCTCGCCCGCTCTTCCTAAAGAGTTGCAATTATCAGTTAGTTCAAATTTGATTTAGCAATTTGTGAGTCGCTTTTTAAGATCAATTGATGTCCTAGATTTGTCGATGCCCAAAGCGGCTGTTTCTGCTGCATTTGGCATAGGTCCGGGGAAGTCGACAGTTTTGATTAGGGTTACTAGGTTGGAGATAAAATTAGGAGAGAATATGAAAATGATTGTATCTTGAAGAGGAGATACAAATTAATTTTTATTTTGGAGGGAGGACGAAAATTTTGGAGCGAACCGCGTTACAAAGCATGGAATAAAGCAAAATGAGTTAAAAAAACAATTATTTAACCATAAACAATAACACTTTATAATAACGCGTTATTAAATGGCGTTATTAATAACATATCTTCTTGTAGTGTTGTAAACGAAGCCATGATTTTATGAACAACGCAAGAAATCATGAGTCCTCAAATAGTGAAATGCACGCTAATAATGAGTTTACAGATTTAGAAAGCAATGTTCCTTGATTAAAAAATTGGAGTATGAAAAGGGTACCTTAAACAAAGTCCAGTAATCAAAATTGGTTAAAAAAGAAACTTGAAATTGGAAAGCTTTCTCAAAGTTTTGAGTTTTTATTTATTGTGAATCTTAACCAAAATTCATAAAAAGAGAAATATATAGAAGCAAATTCTCACTTTATTTTCATAGAAGAATATATATACTTATAACAGGTAAATATTTCATATGCAGGTCCTAACATGTAGGGATATTAGTACCTCATGTCAGCCCATAATCATGGAGCTGCACAAAAATAAAGCCTTGAACTAATTGTATAGTCAACAAAATTAGATGCACTTAGCCTTAGATACACAAAAGTTTAAGTACAACATATTTGAAATTTATGACTGGTCAGAAGATTATTGTAATAACCTGGAAATCTGAGCCAATTTAAAATTTTTATTTTGGCAATTTTAGTGAATTTTGAATATTTAAAATGAATTATTTTAAATAATAGCGACGAGAAATTTAATTTGAATAGAATTAGAACGTATATATTTATTTGAATCGTCGTTAGAATATAAATATTTATTTATAATTATAAAAGGAATTGAAAATGGCGTGGTAGTTCGATAATTCGATTTCAAATTTCAAATGACTATACAGGATTGAAAATAAACCGGATTTTAGCGAAACCAAAAATATTAGAATCTATTTGTGAATATCTTTCCAACAAATCCGAAAAATTGAAATTTCATAGCGGGAATCAAAAGATATGTCCAGTTGAAAATTCAGAATAGTGGCTATGAAATTCTGACCCTTAAAAATGAGAATTTTGCAAACGACCTCGGTTTTCGACGAAACCGCTTTTGTTGGATCTGTGATGTCAAGTTATTGCTAGATTCCAAAATTCGTAATTTTTCGAATCAATATGTGAGCGTGGCGAAGGAAAACGTGTTTTGACAGTTTTAGTTGATTTTAATCAACTGGAAAATGACCATTTTTCAAACGGTCTCAGAATTCGACGAAATTAGTTTTGTTAGGACCATGTCGTCAATACGAAGCTACAAAATATTTTTCGGGAATTTTTAGAGTTCGTGTGTGGCCCCAGTAAATTGAAATGAGCGTTCAAATTCGATATATAGAGTTATATGTTGATTTTGACGAAAACTGATCGAAATGGTCGAATCATCCTACGATACATATCCCATTGTGTTCAGAATGGGGGTAATTAGCTATGGACGATAGGCGGTGGGTTTGATTTTGAGTTCGAAAATAAAAGTTGCTTTTTGGGAATTTAAAGGAATAAAATAAATATATAATTTATATATAACCCCCGTTGACTCTCTCTCCCTCCTCCTTTTTCGTTCAGAACGAATTAAAAAAAAGAACGATGGAGGAAGCCCCGTCGCTCGTCGACGCCTCCAGCCTCCGGAGGTGCTGCCGCCGCCACCCTCCGATGTTGGCCTTCTCCTTGGCGCCGCGTATGAACCCCCTCCCTCTCCAGCCCTGATCCGACGTCCCGATGCCCCCAAATCCCCCACCGATCTCGAGCGCCACCACCCCAATCGAGCACCACCTCCCCTCCGTCCAAACCCCCTTGCCTCTAACCTCCCTTCACTCTCCTCTCTCTCCTTTCCCTCCAATCGCAAGCCACGCGCCCAAAACCTCGCTGACCGCCGCGCCTCAGCCACCGTAGGCCCCGACGCCTCCGGAGCACCCCCTGGCGCCACCCTCCTTCGCTTGGCCATCCAATGCCGACCATGAATCCTCCTCCATTCGAAGAAAGGTGATTTTCTTATTTATTTATTTAGTTTAAATAAATTTTAGTAATGAAATAAAATCAGTTTTGTTTTAAATAGATAACATCTATTATTTTCAGTTTTATATATATGAAGCATAGAAAAAGGCGATATTTTTATTAGTATAAAGGCGATATTTTAATTAGTAAAAAGGCGATATTTTTATTAGTAGAAAGGCGATATTTTTATTAGTAAAAAGGCGATATTTTTATTAGTAAAAAGGCGATATTTTTATTAGTAAAAAGGCGATATTTTTATATTACAGAAAGATTAAAAATATAATTTTTATATTACAGAAAGGTTAAAGATATAATTTTTATATTATAGAAAGGTTAAAAATATAATTTTTATATTATAGAAAGGTTAAAAATATAATTTTTATATTATAGAAGGGTTAAAAATATAATTTTTATATTATAGAAAGGTTAGAAATATAATTTTTATATTATAGAAAGGTTAGAAATATAATTTTTATATTATAGAAGGGTTAAAAATATAATTTGTATATGTGTAGTAAGATAAAAATTCGATCTTTATAGGAGGAGTAGGAATATAAAAATATAATTTTTATATAGAGAGAAGCAAAATATAATCCTTATCATAAAGGTAGTGTTACGAAAATTGTGATTTTTATCTATATAGTAGCGGTATAAAAATGTGATTTTTATATATGTAGTGGCTACGGACAATGAACTTGACAAAAGGCGAGCACGACGAAGATTTCTACATAAGAAGAGTCGTGGTGTTTGGTTTAGCTAGTCGGTGAGAACTCCTCACTTTTAATTTATTTCTAGTTTGAAATATATACTAGGATGCAGACGGTGCTTAGCAGCACCCGACACCCGTCGTCCACAGACCATGGATGACTTGTTTGTTTGATTGCTGTGTTGTGAAATTTGATTGTGTGATGTGAGATGAAATAAAATATTTTATAGTGGAAAATATTTTATAGTTAAAAATACGATTTTTAACGTGTATATAAAATAATTATTTATAAACAAATTAGACAATTTGTTTATATACACTGATTTGACTGATATTGATTGAGACGATAAATTTTACACATCGCTCAACCGCACAAATAAAATATGTGTTTGTTGATTTGAAACCCCATACGGGTATTGGGATGATATTTGACGTACACTAATCCCGAATGTTTAGTTGTATGTCAATTGATGGGTTGACAGACTGTGTAAGCGTTAATTATTTATATTTAATGCTTATGCAGTTGTGTGGTGCACTCTGGATGATGGTTGATTATTTATCGTTGCTATTATATACATGTGTTGTATGGAAATCCATATAATAAACGTTATAGGGTAATTGATTGGGCCTCATTCCAATATAGAAAATAAATTCATGTGTTGAATAGAAAATAAATTCATGTGTTGAATAGAAAATAAATTCATGTGTTGAATAGAAAATAAATTCATGTGTTGAATTGAAAATAAATTCATGTATTGAATAGAAAATAAATTCATGTGTTGAATAGAAAATAAATTCATGTGTTGAATTGAAAATAAATTCAAGTGTTGAATAGAAAATAAATTCATGTGTTGAATTGAAAATAAATTCATGTGTTGAATAAAAGCCGTGTTGATTAGATTGACGCCATTTTGACGTGAACGATATTTATATTGATTTTATTCATTTTTATAATGAATATAGGAAAGAAAGTGATTTCAAAATTTAACGTTTTGAAAATATTATCATTTGTATATCGATGATGTGGAATATTCAATTTCAACTAGAAGTTGAATATGAAGTTGAAATCATTTTGAAAACAAATTTAAAACGATTTATAAAATACGTTTTAAAAGGAAATCGATGAAATATAATATATATATATATATATTATATATAATGGCCTGAATAGAACGCGCCGCATCGCGGCAGTTCGCGAATTTCGACCATTGATTTCGAATGGATATTGCGGGAGATCCGACCGTCGGATTCTCCTAAAACTGGAACTGTTGGGTTCGTATCGAAAAGAGCTTTCTAACGAATATTAGAGATTTGAAATCTAACGGTTGGATTTGGAATTATGTCCAAATCAAATTTGGAAAAGGTCGCTGTAAGTGCAGTTCGATGGTCGTTGATGGAAATCGACTGTACGGGCCTTGATAAAATTATTAAAAATAGTAATAATTTGTGTAAAATCATGAGAAATGATTTGTGAAGAATTGGGATGAAAATTTCCAAATTTGAAAAGATAAAAATAGATTTTTATCGAAATGAACTAGTTTTGAACTAGAATAATAATTTATTTATTTTTAAATAAATAAATTGGATTAGAAATGGTTTTAAAAGTAACTAGAATTTCCAATAATTGAATTGGAATGGATTTGAATCGAAATTATCTTTGGAATATTTTGATGTTGGATTTCGTGATTATACTGATATTGTTATGGAAATTTGAAAGATATATTTATATCGTTATTTCCAATACGATATTTGTTGGTCGTAGAATTTAATATTGAATATAAGCCGATATATTTTCTATTTAGAGCCTTGTATATAATATCAAATGTGATTTGGGTTTGTTGTGAATGGTGTCTTCATTAACACTGTTCTTAAACCCCATTGAGAAAAAGATTAAATCTTTTTATTTAGATTTAATGAAGTGTGCCAATTAAATAATATTTAATTGGAATTGAATTGGGATTGATTTTTGGGTTTATCGTGAACCGTGTTTTAAATAACACTGGTTCTTTAACCCGATAATTAATGGAATGTTTTTGGGTTTATCGTGAGCCGTGTTTTAAACGACATTGGTTCTTTAACCCAGTTAAAGACAGGATATTGATTTATGTGAAGATTAAAACTAAGTGGAGTTTTATTGAATCTTTAATTAGATTGAAATGATCGAGAATGGAGTATCACCAGTTTTGCTCCCGGCGAGAGTTAAATCTATAATTAGATTTGAACGTGAAATGGTAATTGAATTTACCGATAACACCGGGGTGTTAGATATGAAGTATGACCAGTTTTACTTCATGGGATGAATAGGTTGGGATTGGGAAATGAAATAAATGATTACTTCGGTGTGGTTCGCTAATCCCGACTAGTTTGAATTGATATTCAAAAGGAAGATTAAAGGATAAATTTAAAGAATTTATCTTTGATAAAATTAATGGGAACCTTACCCAAAGTATAAGAATATTTGAATAAAAGAATATTCTGAATTGGAATGAGGCGTATGATGTGTTTGTGTAACACTTGTTTATTATATACGCGAGTTATTCAGAAAGACCAGGTTTATCCCATTCTGAATAACTGATTCGACGTGGTGTCGAGGATGAAGACGGCGGTCGAAGACCGGAGGTCTTCACGTCGTTTGGGTGATTACTGATGATCTTGATTGGGCCGTACACCCAAGAGGAGGGAATCAGTTAGTGATCGTCCAGACGTACTTGGAGATCGATGGATATGCGGGGTACTAGGTGCCTCCGGTTTCGTTCAGACCCAGAACGAACTTGTAAATGGACTGTGTGTTTGGCATTGGATTTTATTCCGTGTGGTTGGTTTCTATTAAATATATATCTATTTGGCGGCGGAGAATTTATTCTCTTGCTTAACGCCCTTCTCTGAGACGTACGAGCTCAGAGGTTATATATTGATGGATATCAAACGCATGGAGTGAATTGCCTGTGTGGCATGCCTAAGTGGCAATATGATCAAGGCTTCTGTTGAAAAGCAAAGTCTTGTGGTTGATGATCAAAGCACGTCCTGTGTGGCATAGCCTTGTGTAGCGTTGATTCGCGAGCCTCACACCCCGGTTGTGAACCAGAAACGGGAGAGGACATCAGGGAGGGCATGCATTTCCTTCTAGCTAGAAGTGGCGTAAGTGGTTTTACACGCCCTGAAAAGTTTGACTTATGTGGTTGTTGCTATTGCGAGGTGCCTCGGATATATCGGTCGATCCGGGACCGATGGAGTCATTGGACTCATTTACGCCCCAAAGGGCGGGGAAATGCAGTGTTCAGGCATTTTAATCCACATCAGTGGACCGGCCCTGACGATCCAAAGGCTTGACTAAGTACTTGCCTGAGACATGGGCTAGATTGTCTCGAATTCGGTGAGGACTATCTTTTGCCACGGTTCACAGATGGAAATCCAGCTTCCAAAACGTGATTTTGCGGTTTTATTTGTAGAGCCTAGTATGGCGACATAGTGGGATGGGGCACTCATGCCGTTTATGATTGATACTTATGATTTGAAATTGTTTTGACACTATACACGTATAGTAATATTAAAACATGAAATTTCACATACCAAGCATTCTTGGCTATTATAAGGTAAAAACCCTATCCTCCGGCTTGCATTGCATTGTGTGATGGGACCTAGGTCTTATAATAGCTTCATTTTTCTTTATTTAGAATTGCGCTGTTTGTTTTATGCACTGGTATTCTTGGGAGGAAATCCGTTCTGTGTTATACGGCGTGGTCCCTTGATTTACCGAACTTTAAAATAAAGATTTAATAACTGTTTTAGTTCTCACACCAGTCACATGACTGACCTGGAGTTTATTGTTTTAACCTAAACTCTGGGTGCCCTTATTTTGACATGGGCAGCTAGTAGTTTTGGTTTTGCAGATTTATATTCACAGGATCCTGATCTACAGTTGGAATGATATCCGGAAAGCTCTGTATCCGTATATCTCCTTCTAGTTGTGTTTTGTATTATTTCCGCTGCTATGTAATTTATTGTAATCTCTGATATTTATCGAATGTATTTTATTCATTCATACTCTGTATATTCTTGTAATCTGATGAATTGTTGTAATTAACAATTAAATGTTCTTCTGTTTGCGTTCGAATTTGTCGTGTTCTCAAAACAATCAGGGGTTTCGAACGGTCTTGATCGGTTTAGCGACTGATTCGGATCGAGCGGAATTCCCGGTCGCTACAATTATTAAACTTCCATTGTTTTTATTATATTAACAAAATGCTAAAAAGGAATAAATTAGATGAAAAACTACCTATTAATTGGATAAACTATAAAATAGGTACCCATCAATAGTTGCACCCAATTTAGGAAGCAGGGTCCTAACAGTTGTGTAATGATTAATTTTAGTATTAAAAACTAATATGAAACTTAGCTTTCACATAACAATATATGTAAGTAGTTTGAGTAATAACTTCAGAAATTATTTATATATAGTTTCATGACTATTTAAAACACAAGTCAACATTTCCATTTCCGTTCTATTTAATCATTATTGGCATAGAATTAATAAACTTACTATTTTGTTAGGACCTTATAAATTGCCATGGATAATGATTATTATGTGTAACCTGAGAAGAAGGACGTAACTTAATTATAGCTAACAGATGTTAAAAAAAACCCTGAAAACATAGATATTATAAAATCAAACATTAAGTTTCAACAAATCCAAAGAATTTCTTTTGTATGATACTACATTGTAGCCTGCAATGTTTTCAAAAAATCAAATTAGCATGTACCTTTTTTAATTGATAATGGTGTGCTGTTAGGTTAATATTCACCATAGCATTGAAGGAACCAGGCTGGATAACAACAAGTTAAGTGAATGAATTCAAAGAAAAAAAAATCCACTTTTAAATGTGTACTACCCTACGACGTTCAATTAGTTTAAGTTTGAAATCTTATTTTGTTTGTCTAAATGAAGTTTTATTTAATTTCATTCTCCTTAACTTCATAGAAACAAAATAATTTCAATACTCTTGGAGGCTGTGTTTCACATTTCCACATTGAAAGCATAAATTTTTTCTTATTTGTTTAATTATCAACAAATAAAAACATAAATTATTCCTATTCAATAAGAGGACACACTCATATTATTCAACTTGTAGCTTTTTATGCATGCTTAACAATAAAATATTCAATTAATTATTTAGTAATAAAAAAATTAAGTTACTTCTTAAGTATTACACCTTGAAAGTTATTGCAAAGTTGTGCAAGCTATGTACCAAGGTTACATTAACATTATATATATATATATATATATATATATATAGGTTCACAAGCTATATATTGAGATTAGTTTAATTTCTAGAATGAAAAAACAAGGTAATTTCATTCTCAAAAGTGACTTGGTTAAATCTTTTTAATTGTATTGGAACACATGTTCAAAAAATATATGTAAAATATGACTTCTACAAAAATATGCATCTAATGTTTGTAGAAGCTCGTTGGTCAAGTAAAGCCACAACCTATTCATTTCATTCGATGAAGAATATCCCTAAACCCTCCCTCATACATACATATATATATATATATATGTATATATATATATATATATGTTAACACCAATTTAATTACAACACACAAAGAGTTCAACAAACGTTAAACTAAAGTAAAAGGAAAACGAGTAAGAAGTAATAGAAATGCAGTAAAAGAAGAAGACAATGATTTATAATGGTTCGATATAAGTCGGTCTACATCCACTTTACAAGTTCAATCACTTTATTGATGAAATTCACTAACTACAATGCATGGATTTGGAAGACTCCCCAATGAGATAGTACAATGTAGTTGGAATGCCAAAAGATCCATATTCTATTGAAAACAGAGCTATTTATAGTTAAGGTTCAAGCTGGAAATCCGGGATCGGAATATTAGAGAGTATATGTGGCCCAAGGACAAAAATACAAAGCTTGCGTATCGGTACCGATCCAGATATGGGTCGGTATCGATCCCCATACTTAGTTGTTTTGGGGCGGTCGGTCCACGTAGATTTGAGATGTGATCCAATCTTCAAGACTCATGCCGGATCCTTCGTTGTGGTCGAGGGTCGTGTCCACGTAGAGTTGAGATGTGATCCAATCTTCAAGACTCATGTCGGATCCTTCGTTGTGGTCGGGGGTCGTGTCCACGTACACTTCTTTAGTCCATGTACACTCCTTCCATACATCTAAACCTTTCACTTGTGTGGTGAGGCCCATTGCAAATAGTATTAATGACTAGAACCTACTGAGAAGGCTTAGGATATGATAGCCCTGGCGCCGGCTATGGTTGTGCGGGTGATAAGGGTCCCGGTGCTCCATCCTCAAGAGTTTCTTCTTGTTTGTATTGCTCAAGATGACTTTCTTGTATGAGCTTCTCTATAGCGTCTCGGAGATGGCAACAGTCATTGGTGTTATGGCTATACATATCATGGAACCCGTAGTACATACCTCATAGCTTCTCTCTTTTCGTGGATTCCCGCGCATTGAGTTTCTTATATAGGATTGTGTTGCAAGTCTCCAAGTATATGATCTCCAATTGAGAATTCTATGGAGTGTAAACGATGTAGGTGGAGAATCTATTCCCTTTCTTTGATTCTTTCTTCTTATCATGACCATTAGGATTAGTTCATTTCATTTTGTTTGGGCTTACTAGGAGATTTCCCCTCGTCCCACCGGTTAATTTATTGGCGGCGTTGCTTTGCACAATGCCCCGATGTGGATTGTGGGGATATCCGTGTAGCATCTTATTCCTATGCTCTTCCTCCTAGCGTAGGTGTCCGTTGGACTTTTCATAGAAAATATCCAATGACTTTGGAGGCTTTTGATCTAGCCATTTTCTGAACTCCAAGTTCGAATGCACACCTTTGATTATTGTAATCGTACAACATTTGTATTAGGACTATCGACTTCTATAAGGGCGTTATTAAATTTCTCCAAGTAGCCTTTCAAATTCACGTCATCTCCTTGTAATATATTTGAAATGGTCAGGATGTCCTTTAGCATCTTTGCATGCATCCTAAATTGCTTTACCAACTCCCTAGCAAGTGGGTCAAAATAAGTATGATTCTCAACGTTAGTCGAGAGAGCCATAACATAGCAATACCTTTAAGGAACACCGGAAAGCATCTGGATTTCACCACGTTAATGGCGTGAGAAGAATCCATGTGCCACTCATATCGATTGACGAACTCTCGAGGATCGATCTTCCCCCGACTAGGCAGCAAGTACGGCATATTAAATTTTTGTGGCCATTTGACGTTTAGAATAGCATCAGTGATAGGGTTGGCCTCGTAATGGCTTACTAGACATTGATGGAACCCCTTTGGGTCCTACGCACAAACATTTGGATCATAGTAGCGATATCCTATGGCGAGGTCTCCATTCGGTTTTGACAGTCGTAGTCTCGCTTCGAAGTGGATTGTCTTCATCTTCTTCTCGGAGGACTTTCATCATTCGTCGTGGTGGACCACATTGATTCCAAGGAGGTTGAGCGGGAAGATTATGGTTTTGGCTGATGGCAGAAAATCCAGGAGCCAGGTTCGAGTAGTAGTGACACTAACTTAAGTGCTACGGGGTGTGGCTCTAGTTCCTTGACTAGGGGTTGGATCAAGCGAAAAAACGGGTTCACATGGAAAAAGCGAAAGAGAAGGCGAGTTGTTGTAAGTTGTCAATTAGTGAAGCATACAAAGATATATTTTATATATCTTGGATAGCTTCTGCAACTGAATAAACAGGTTCACATGGGGAAAAACATATTTTCTCCTATCCTAAATTCTCAGGTGACTTAGCATGTATAGGTTAGCAATATAGTTGTCAATTACTGAATTGTGTTGAATAATAGAGTGCACATCAAAGGTTTTTTCATTTTACCAAAACATTCGTGAATAGAAGTATTTCCTTTAGGAGTAGAATTTTCATTCTCTTCAACATTTTGTTTGTCAATAAAAAAAAACTATGATTATGTTGAGCTATTTGATAAAAAACTTTGCAATGAATACAAAACTCAGGTCTCCACTAGTAGCTTACTTGTATGTGCACAATTGGACCATAAATAATCTAAACTAGAAAGGGTTCCACAAGTATAATGAATGGTGCTATCTCTATCTAACACTAGCTTACTAAAAGCGATTAAGATTTTCAGTTGATTCTTCTAGGCATATCAGTTTTCCTAATCGATTTGCTAGGCAATTAGTGCGAACAAGTTCTTTTTATAATTTAACAACAGTAAAAAAGAATTGACTATTTCATGCTCCTAGATGGTCAAGAAACCATCCTCTGTAGCACTACCAATAACGATTTTCTATCAGGGCACCACTTGAACAACAGTTTGCATCAATAGAGGCCTTCCATGAAAGGTGTAAGACAATATGTAGAATGGATTTACAGAAGAGAACGCATGTTCAGGAAAAAGAACTTGCATGAACACATAAAACAAAAACTTTATGACCTTCAAATATATGAAAAGGTGACCCAACATTTCGAAAAATGATTTTGTGCCGATCATACAATTGAAAGGTTGTGTCAGAAGACCTAACATTGAAAGTTGGGGGATGATATGTCTAATTTAAAGTCTATATATATATATAATACATTAATTATCTACAAAAAGTCAGAACCTTGTAATAATAAAATTCTCCTTAAGGGGATTCCAATCAACACATGGAGATTAGCATTACGAGCCTTTACGACCTGCACTGCACACATTGAAGTGTCTTGGCAAACATTGTGTAACTGTATGGTGGAAACTGTTATGAACGACACAGACAAACCCAGTCAAATGCACCACAATCACCAATGATTAATGCAAATAATCAACAGAACAAGAGATAATAATAAAGTAAGAAAACACGAATTATTAACGTGGAAAACCTCTTCGATGTGAAGAGTAAAAACCACGGGACAAGTGACGGGGGTCCTCCCAAACTTTTCTTACTATGAAAATGGAGTAGTATACAAATCCAAATCACAAAGTGGATACAAAAATTATCCAACAATAGCTAACAATAACAACATAAAAACAAAAGCGAGAAAAGTGAAAAATATCACAGGAAACAGAGCTTAGAAAAGATGAGAGATCTCGCACAAACGCTCCAGCAAAGGGCAATCTCAAAGTAGTAGAAGCAGCCCACAAAGTTTTGGAGAAACTGACAAAGTTTTGATGTTGTTGTCTTGTATCTTGTGTGTATGTTTGCTACCAAAGAATGGATGTATATATAGCTACCAAAGAGGCACCTTGAAGTCTCCATTCAACCATCATAATTAATAAGATTATAATTTCCATAAATGTGCAATTACCAAAGCACACCAAAGTCAAATAGTCACCTATTCAAATAAAGGCACAGAATACTGTAACAACACTTATTGCTCCAATTAATTAAATATGAGTTTTTCCACATAGGAAGGGACCCATTCCCAACAAATCTCCCCCTCCCGACTATGTGGAGGTGGTTACCATTCCGGCCATCGAATGACAAGTCTCAAATTTGTCTTTTGGCAAAGCTTTAGTCATAATGTCGGAATCATTATTATCGGTATGAATTTTCTCAAGCTCAATTAACTTCTCATCAAGAACATCACGTATCCAATGATATCTCACATCAATATGCTTCGATTTTGCATGAAAAGTGGAATTCTTAGCAAGATGGATTGCATTTTGATTATCAAAATACAAAACATACCTCTTTTGTGTAAATCCAAGCTGACGAACAAACTGCTTCATCCACAATAACTCCTTACATGCCTCTGTCGCTGCAATAAACTCTGACTCAGTAGTAGACAAAGCCACACATTTTTGTAGCCTAGATTGCCAAGACACTGCTCCCCCTGCAAAAGTAATCAAATAACCCCAAGTAGATTTTCTCGAGTCAATATCACCAGCCATACCAGAATCTGAATAACCAACAAGACAAAGCTTGTCACTCCCAAAACAAAGCTTCATATTAGCAGTACCTTGTAAGTATCTCATAATCCACTTCACAGCATTCCAATGCTCTTTACCTGGATTAGAAAGAAATCTACTAACCAAAACTACATCATGAGCTATATCAGGCCGAGTGCAAACCATTACATACATCAAACTACCCACGGCGGAAGCATAAGGAACATGTGTCATCTTCTCCTTCTCTTCAGCTGTGGAAGGACACTGTTTAGAATTCAACTTAAAATGCATAGCAAGTGGAGTACTCACAGACGTTGCTTTCTCCATATTGAACCTTTTAAGCACTCTGTGAATATATGCTTCTTTTGATAGCCATAACTTTCGAGCCTTGCAATCACGAATAATTCTCATTCCTAAAATGTTCTTCGCCGGAACAAGTTCCTTCATGGAGAATGTCTTGCTCAACTGTTGCTTCAAACAAGCAATCTAATCTACATTTTGCCCTACAATAAGAATGTCATCAACATAAAGTAGCAAAATGATAAAATCATCATTAGCAAATTTCTTTAAGAAAACACAATGATTATTATATGTCTTTTTGTAGCCTTGCTCCCCCACAAAAGAATCAAATTTGCGATACCATTGCCTTGGAGCTTGTTTTAAACCATACAAACTCTTCTTCAATTTGCACATGTACTCTTCCTTCCCTTTGACTTTGAAGCCCTCTGGCTGTTCCATGTAAATGTCTTCTTTAAGCTCACCATGAAGAAAGGCGGTCTTCACATCCAACTGCTCAACTTCTAAATTCAAACTAGCAGCAAGACCCAGAACAACTCTAATAGAAGACATCTTGGCAACCGGTGCAAATATCTATTCAAAGTCAATTCAATTTCTTTGGTCGCATCCTTTTACAACAAGCCTTGCTTTGTACCAAAGCGTCTTTGCATTTTCATCTTGCTTCAGCTTGTAAACCCAACGATTTTTCAAAGTCTTCTTTTCCTTCGGTAGTTTCACTAGATCAAAAGTTTTATTATCATGCAACGACTTCATCTCTTCTTTCATTGCATCCAACCAAAGTTGCTTATCATCGCTGTCTATAGCTTCTTTAAAGCTCTAAGGTTCTCCTCCGTCGGTCAGGAGAACATACTCGGAAGAAGGATACCTAGTGGAAGGACGTCGTTCCCTAGAAGATCGCCTTACAAAGGTTGTTTGAGTTTCAGGAGAAGCATGATGATCAATTTCAGTATCTTCATCATGGGGTTCATCTTGCTCAGGTACATGACCTTCACTATCATTTTCTTGTACTTGTTCAGTTGGAGATGGTGTAGGAGTTGCAGGAGTTGTAGGAGTCAAAGGAGGAAGATCTTGATCAACCATATCATAGCCACTATGTGATGCAGCTTCTTGTGGTTTCTGAATATCTTCAATTGTTTGCTCTTCAACAAAGTGTGCATCCTTGCTATGAATCAATTTCTTCTCTGTAGGATCATAAAACCTATAGCCAAACTTGTCAAGACCATAGCCCACAAAGATGCATTGGCGAGTCTTGGAATCCAGCTTCGGTCTTTCATCATTAGGCACATGCACAAACGCCTTACACCTAAAGACACGTAAATGACTGTAAGAAACCTCCTTACCAAGCAAAACCTTATCTGGAACATCACCATTCAAAGAAAAACAAGGTGACAAATTAATTACATGTGTAGCTGTAAATAAAGCTTCACCCCAAAAGTGTTTTGGCAACTTAGCCTCTAAAAGCATGCACCACATTCTCTCTAACAAAGTCCTATTCATTCTCTCTGCTACACCATTCAGCTGTGGAGTCTTCTTTGGTGTAAACTGGTGTCGAATACCTTTAGCCTTACAATATTCATCAAGTGGACCTATGTACTCACCACCATTGTCAGAACGTAAACACTTTAGTTTTTTACCAGATTGCCTTTCAGCCAAGGCTTGAAACTGCTTAAAAACATCAAGTACCTTATCTTTTGTTTTTAAAGCATATGTCCACAATTTCTTTGAACAATTATCAATAAAAGTAACAAAGTAAAGTGCACCACTAAAGGTCTTAACTTTTAACGGACCATAAACATCAGAATGAACAAGATCAAGTAAACCTGATTTTCTTGAAGGAGGATGTCTCTTAAAGGAGACCCAGTTCTGCTTTCCTGCAAAACAATGAGAACATTTGTCCAATTTTACACACTTCAAATCAGGTAGTGCATTTTTCTTCATCAAACAACTTAGCCCCTTTTCACTTATATGACCAAGTCTTTTATGCCACAATTTTGCAAGATCGTCATTTGCCACATTTACAGAATCAGACGGAATTGAGGCTTGCAGCAAGTACAGGCTTGTGTGCTTCTTCCCACGAGCTAGCACCATGTTTCCTTTAGTAAGCTTCCATTGACCACCATGAAAGTGTTGCAGTAGCCATCATCATCGAGTTTTCCAGTAGAGATCAAGTTTAATCGAATTTCTGGAACATGTATTACATTTTTAAGCATTAACTTTGCTCCAATGTTGGTCACCAAACATACATCTCCAATGCCCACAACCTGAGCCACACCATCATTACCCATCTTCAACACCCCAAAGTCACCAGGTGTATAAGATGTAAAGAATTCCTTCCGCGATGTCACATGTAGTGATGCTCCACTGTCAATGACCCAACTCGACTCATATTTAGCAAGGTTCACATAGCTCTCATCATGTACAATGATAAGATCACTGCTAGTTGCAGTAGCAGCTCTATCATCATTACTGCAATCTTTTTGATCTTGCTTCTTATCTTCCATGCCTTTACCACCCTTGTTGTCTCTTTTCCACTTGTAGCAATATTTCTTTATGTGACCGGATTTAACACAATAATGGCACTTCATATTTGCGTATCTTCCACGAGATTTGCTTCTGCTTTTCTCTTTGGAAAATGGAGCTTTACCCTTGCTTCTTCCTCCGTTTTTAGCAACATATGCTTCCTCGGATGAAGTAGATACACCATGGGATTTCTTCCTCATCTCCTCATTCAAAATACCAACTTTGGCAATATCCAGTGTAATTTTGCTATGTAGTGCTGAGTTGCAAAGTGTCATTCTAAAAGTGTCCCATGAATCAGGAAGAGTGCCAAGTAACAAAAGTCCCTGAATTTCATCATCAAAATTTATATCCATAGCTAATAATTGCTGAATAATTCCATGAAAATCATTCAGGTGATCAGAAAGTGACTTGCTTGAATTGTACTTCAAGCCCATCAATTACTTGATAAGGTACAATTTATTATTTCCAGACTTATTAGCATAAAGAGATTCAATTTTTTTCCATAGTGATCTAGCATGAACATCATCATTTATATGATTCAAAACATTATCATCAACCCATTGACGAATAAATCCACACACCTGTTCATGTTCAAATTGCCACTGTTCATCAGTTTTACTTTCTGGTTTTTCATCACTAAACACAGGTAAATGCCAACTTTTGACATACAACAAGTCTCTCATTTTTCTCTTCCAAATATGATAGTTAGCTCCATTCAAACTAATCATTCTACTAGTGTTGATATTACTAGAATCCATCAGAGGATATTACAAATTAACCAACCTTACTCTGATACCAGTTTGTTATGAATGACACAGACAAACCCAGCCAAATGCACCACAATCACCAATGATTAATGCAAATAATCAATAGAACAAGAGATAATAATAAAGTAAGAAAACACAAATTTTTAACGTGGAAAACCTCTTCGATGTGAAGAGTAAAAACCACGGGACCAGTGACGGGGGACCTCCCAAACTTCTCTTACTATGAAAATGGAGTAGTACACAAATCCAAATCCAAATCCAAGTCACAAAGTGGATACATAAATTATCCAACAATAGCTAACAATAACAACATCAAAACAAAAGCGAGAAAAGTGAAAATATCACAGGGAAACAGAGCTTAGAAAAGCTGAGAGATCTCACACAAACACACTAGCAAAGGGCAATCTTAAAGTAGTAGAAGCAACCCATAAAGTTTTGGAGAAACTGACAAAGTTTTGATGTTGTTGTCTTGTATCTTGTGCGTATGTTTGCTACCCAATAATGGATGTATATATAGCCACCAAAGAGGCACCTTGAAGTCTCCATTCAACCACCATAATTAATAAGATTACAATTCCCATAAATGTGCAATTACCAAAGCACACCAAAGTCAAATAGTCACCTATTCAAATAAAGGCGCAGAATACTGTAGCAACACTTATTGCTCCAATTAATTAAATATGAGTTTTTCCACATAGAAAGGGACCCATTCCCAACATAAACTTGTTAAATAAAAAATGTTATGGTACATTCTATGTGACACCATGTTGATGATGATTTTCTACTCTAGTAGCGGAAACATTGCTATATCTAAAATATCATAATTTAATGTAAATAAATAGCAAACCAACCAGTTGTAAAAAGAACAATTGTTGATAATATGAATTTTGAGACTTTGTACATATGTGAGCAGTGCTTGCACTAGAGAGGTGAGGAGGGGGTTTTCCCAGACAGTGGTGACAAAAATTTCGAAGGAGAAGCAACACTTAGGGCAAAATTTATGGAAGGAGGAGCAAACATGAAATTTGAGACTTAGTATAGATGTAAGCAGTGTCGGGCTCTAGATAGGTGAGGAAGGGGGTTTCCCCAGACAGTGGTGGCAATAATTTTGAAAAAGGAGCAGCGCTTGGGGCAATTTTTTTGGAAGGAGGAGCATAAATATTAAAGGCCTACAGAATCGTGCTCTCCAGTCTCCACCTTAAGTTTGATATGCCACCAACAACACAACCAACTCAACTGTGAAATTGTTTGTTCAAACTATATACATCATCTGAATATAACATATATTTTTAATCTTACCCTTCACTACATGTTGCCCCCTTGAGGGAGGGTTGCCCCAGGTGGTAGTCTACGCAGACTGCCCGTAGAGCCGGCCACAGATGTGAGTGTTAATGCATATGTCCTTGTGAACTAGTGTGATGATACAATCTTACCTTGGTAGACGTATCAGTACCAATACGAGAATCCTACAAAATCAAACAAGAATCGTCGTTTACGCTACAAAATCTGTGTGCATTTCACATATTTAAAAAAAAATAGACAGTCAATATTTTAATATAAAATGGATATAACAAAATCATGCTACAACAAAAATCAATACTTTAAGTACTTATTATAAGACTAAACGAATATCACCAAATTGTGAAACTTGTTAGTAGAATTCACTTAACTTCTTGCAAAATGCGCTAGTTTTGTTCTGGACACCCGTGGAACAACAACCGTTCTCTTAATAGTCCACAACTTCCTTAGTACTTCTCCAAAAGCTATAACATTCTCACCTTATTCCAAAAACACATTCACAAGGCTCATCCGTATTAATTAATGATTCTCTCAAACACTTAAGAATAGAGCTTTAGCAACATACTATCATCAGTTACTAATATAAAGGAACACATTACAAGATTATAAAATTCTACATTTCCAATAGGTCTGTTATATTATTTTTTGGCTATAATCTACAAAAAAGTAATCAACAAGATTTAGCATTTGAGCTAAGCATCGAATCGCGTTATTCATGCAACATGTATTTCTAAAGGTTTCCAGTCCTTAACCTTATAATACCAATGGCTTTGGAAATCCTTTCAAATCCATTTTCCATAATTAAGCAAACTTTACATTATTGAACTCAAATCATCTTTCTTGTCTTTATTTATAGAATTCAACCTAACATTGCATAAAATTATACCTCAAGAATAATCTGTAACCGTGTTGTGTGGAAGTATATTTTACCACTCCAATAATTATATTGTATTATATGAAGTAAAACTTGAAAGAACATAATGAAATTTCTTGGTCTGTCTTACATTGACCATCTTGAGTAAATCTATTCTATATAATCAAGACATATGATTTGTCTCCTCACAAATTCGCATAGGAGAATTCTAAAGAAAGAAAAAATGTGGAATTATTAAAAAAAAACACGATACTGAGAGCCTAAACCTTAGTGTATGACAATAAATTTTTTTGCATGCCTAACTGTAATTACCAGTTATGTTATCCGCAGAGACAAAAAAATATGTTATTATATAGAAAGGAAATATGCTGCCCAATTGGCTTAATAATTCATAAAGAAAAATGTTCTACTTCATCTACTCGGAATTTTGAATTTATTCCTTTAAAAAACTTTATTAAGAAAAATAAACCAATGGTATAAAAGAAATAAATCAAGAATTTTGCTATTTATGAACCATTAAATGCTAGCATATATTAACCATATCTAATCTTGGGATGATCCCAACATAAAATTCCGTTTATAGAAAGACAAATATAATACGATATCTTCCTTAGTACTCGAAATTTCATTTTTGTTCATTAGTATTCATTTATGTATTTGTAAAAAAAATACATTTTATTTGTGACTGGGCTAAGGATATTTTCTTTCTTATATAGACTCTGTTCTAAGAATGTAAGATAGGTTTCTCGTCGAAAATGAACAAATAACAATACTAACGAAGATAAATAGTGATTAACAAAATGTACAACTTTAAATGTGTATATACCAGTCTTTGAAGGTATGAAAGAAACTCGATGCAGGTTTTACTTCAATGAATTTTGGAAGAAATGAATGTTTGAATTGTTTTAATCAAATACTTCACATAACTAAACCAACAAGGCATTGTGAAAATGGTTTATGAAAAAGAAAATAAGAATTAATATGTGCAACGGGTCTACGGGGCGGATTTGGGGCGGAGTTTAAAAAGTGGTCGGGTCTGGGGCAGGATAAACTCACCCTAACCCGCCCCACTGCCATTCCTATTACCAGCCAATTACTGCGATAAATCATCAAAAAGCAAACAATAACACAATGAAATAAGCGTTATCTGTTGGTGTTATTAAAATATACTTTTCTTGTAGTGAATAGAGATTGTAACTCCAACAAGGGAAATAAATAAGTAGTAAACTTATATATATACATACATATATATATATATATATCTGTGTGTGTGTATTCAAATAAAAACTAAATGAAATTAAATTATTATTTGGGAGTTACAATAATTAAATTAGAATTTAAACGGATCTGATATAAGTATCATTTAATAGGTTAATTGATGCCTTAGAAAATATGACCACTAGGTCATTACTGACAGATAACGATAAATAGGAATAATAAATGGAATTAAATCGGATTAATAGGGATTGGTTGTCGTAGTAAATGCTAAGTCCAATAAAGAAATAAATGTTTAAATACCTGAGGACAAGAAGTTATAGGTTCCCCTATTTTATTCTAGATAATCTAGAATTAATATAATTAGAAATAAGGATTAGACTTAGTAGGTTAATAATGCGAGGTCGGTTTCCTTATTCGATAGAAGACTGCACTTTCCAGTAGTCGGATATATGTACAACTGGTGCGAGATGTCATTAACTATAGGAATCCATAGAGACAGTAAATTGCGTAGCAAGAATTATTTCCTAAAATAAGGTTTACTTCAAATGTTGAGGTATAAAGTGGTTGTAGGGCCCGCCTCCGGTCCAAAAGAATAAACCAAAAAGGAAATAATTTATAAGTGTAGATTACTTCTAGATTTGAGATATTAAGTAGCGAGATCCACCTATTGGCTATTAAGTGATTCGATTCACCCTTCCCCATAAGGGTAGAACCATTAGTTCTTCCCTTAAAAAGGTATTAAGTGATCAAATAGCTCGCCTCTCCATAAATAAGAAGTATTAAAGAATAATTGGATGTGAGATTGATAACCTCCATGATATTCTGCTTCCTCCGGGTATTAAGTGACTGAGGTTAGAGTCTGCCCTGGGAAAATGTATTAAATGACCGCTACAGAGGTACCATAGGTCTGCCTATCTTGTGGGAAGCATTAAGTTACTAGGAGGATACGTAATAAGGTTCATTGGATAGTAACATGGGAGTCCGCCGGGGGAAGGTCCTAAATGATGGTTAGTCGTCTACCTATCATGTAGTTAATAAGTGACTGCTTACTATCTCTTGCCATAAGCAGAACTTAGGTAAATGAGTGAATGAAGGAAGCCTTAAATTAGTCGGACTTAGTAGTTAGTGTCCTCTAATTTATTTTAAGGGAGGGTAACCACCGTGTAAGGTAATAAGTTCTCTAATTTATCTCTACATGCCTGGATGGGTTTGAATTTTGATTTTGCTGAAATGCGGACCTAGAAAAAGTGCAGGGTGTTAAATTTGGTATCATAGCTTAGGTTTAGATGATCTGAGGAATTAGTAAATTAGGATTAGTGAGAGGACACATTCAAATTTGTTCTCCATTTTCACTTGACTAAATTATTTCAATGATAAGATAGTCATATGCCTATTTATTCAAGATAGGTTTAAAATGAGTACGAGTTAGAAGTATTTTGAGTTTGAGTTTCTAGTCAACCCTGACTTACCCCACGGTGCGTTTAGCGATTTTGTTGTGAAGAGCATGAGGACGACATATGGTGAATCCCGTGAATTTGAACTTGGTGATTGAAGGAAAATCTAATTACAACTGTGATAGTCGCGATTTCTGGTTATTTGTTTCATTTAGGAGTTCCAGTCGATGACCTTTTCTTCGTCTTGAAATAGAAAATCCACGATAATATGTCGTGATAGTCCGAAAATATAATTACGAAGCAACTTGGTATTTCGTTTTGTAAATCCGTATAAACTTTTGATAAAACTATTTATTTGAATCCTTAGTCTAAAATTCAGAGAAAAATCAAAATTTTAAAAACTGTTTTTGAAACTAAAAAGGGTTTCAAAAGTTTAACTTATAGTTTTCAAGAAATTTTTTGATAAATAAATATTCATGAAAATAAATATATTTTAGAAACCTAAAGTCTAACCATGTTTTGGATTATTCGGTTTTATGTAATTTTTAATAAATAATCCATCTGGATAAAGGGAAGAGATTTGGAAATGACAAGGAATATTTACCCATACCATATGATTTTTAGTATTCCTCTTTTTGGATATTTCAGATGATTTACAGAAGTATCACAAATAACCTTGTCAAGATTTAAAAATCTTGACAATTCAGAACATGGAAAGGTTATTCCAGTCAGTAATATAAACGGAAATATAAATTAATTAATATTAATAAAATAATTTTATAATATGAGACCCTTAGTTTATAAGTAAAATAAATTTCGAAAAGTTTACAGCTATTCTCTCTCGGAAAAGACTAAGGAAATTACTATCCATCTTAGGGTATTTGATTTCGTAAATTATTCGAGTTGTTTGTCAGCTAAGTAAGGGGAAAATCCATTTTAACTTATTTCGGGTTTCTAGCTGAGTTTTCTTTTTGGGAGTTCTTTTGTTTGTTTGATGGTTGCAACTGTTCTAAGGCGAATAAGTAGCATTGGGAAAATTATTTTTCGACTTGACATAGGTGGACGTCAGCACAAGATTATCAGTGAAGTTGTGAAGACGATACGATTTTATTTTAATTTTTAAGAGTCGGACCGACCCATTTAAGTCAAGGTTCAGGCCATCCCCAAAAGGGTCGTGCGGTCGACCGGTAGAGGTCGATTGGGCGCTCGACCACCCTCCTTCGAAGGAGTCGACCGCTCAACCAGTTTTGGATGTGATCGGAGTCTAGAGAGGTATGAGTCACTCCCTCAATATTTGAAACCTCTTTCCTTCGTCTTTCTCCTATTTCCAGCTACTAAAATCCATTCCACCACCTTTCCCAGGCCTAAAAATCGAGCCTACAAGCTTCGTTCCTCCTCTAATAACCACTAAAATTCCTATTTGTAGATCTAGACCCTTTTATACTCCAGATCTGTATTTTCCTTCTCTAATTTCACCAATTTCTCAATGGCCCCTCCCGAACTTCCAACATACTCGCACAGAACCCCGGTCTCACGCCTCAAGAGGCTGCATGACTTAACCGCAAACCCGAGGAATATTGACGCCTATTTAGAAAAGACGAATCATGAGTTTCACCAAGGGCATCCAGTGAAATTTGTTAATTTCTCCCCTATCCACCTGGAGGAGTTATTTGTCACCGCCGGCCTAGCACCGATCCTATGCTACGGCAATTCGAGCGCAAGTTCTATCCGCGTTGCATTCGTCTTTTCGACGCCCTAACGACCGTCACCTTTGATGAGGGCTCAAGTATGATTCGGTCCAACGTGAAAGGCACACACATTGAGTTCACTGACCAGGATTTGGCATATAACTTGGATATTTCTGCAGTCGGGGTGAATTTGGACGACATAGAGATGACCGACCCTCAAACCATTTCTCGTATCTTTCTTATAGCTGTCGGTGTTTGGGACACTAGTAATTTACAACTTATCACCCATCTTGTTGTGTGCATCATTCAATGCTACACAACATTATTTCCAAGATGGGGAGCCTCAAGCAGATTTATCCTTTATCACGCCGATCACTTACGCTATCATTGACGGTCTAACCATTAATGGGTGCACACACTAATGATCCACTTCATCGAGCCATCAGTTCATACCCCGAGGACTCATTTCCCATATAGTCATCTTCTCAACCATGTCTTTTTACACTTTCAATTGAAACTTCGAGGGGAATTTGTGATCAAGAAGACCCGTGTTGCCATTGATCGTACCTCTCTCAAGAGGATGGACATTTAGTTGCCCGCAACTTCCGCCCCATCTCGTGCTCCAGTTCCTGCATTTCCCGCTCCAGACGATTAGCAGCAACAGCCAACCATGGTAGGCTAGGAGGATCTGAGCTTACCGCCCTCCGCCAAATCCAGGATGAGCTCTGCATAGTTGCCCGCAACTTCCGCCCCATCTCGTGCTCCAGTTCCTGCATTTCCTGCTCCAGACGATCAGCAGCAACAACCAACCATAGTAGGCTAGGAGGATCTGAGCTTGCCACCCTCTGCCAGATCCAGGACGAGCTCTACATAGTTCCCAGGGAGCAACATCGATAGGCGCACAAGATTGGATGCATTTCTCCCTTGCTACCTTTCTGGCACGGACGTGGCAATGGATCGAGTTCCAGTCACAGCGCTCGATCTTCACGTAGCCTAGGCGATGTCTTGTGTATCTTGTATATCATATGTATCTTTCTCTTCCTATCATTTTTATCTTTGTTGCTGTAGTAGTTGTGTTTATAACTTTGGTGTTATTGTTTCTGAAAATCGCACGACGATGTAATAGAATTTCAATTGTGTTTATCTTTCGCGCTTAGTTGCTTTGAATTAGAAATGAAATTTCATTTTTTTTCATATCTAGCTAAATGTTGTTTTACGGCTGGAAAGAATAGAATTCTGTGATGGATAAGTTTTAGAGAAGGACAAGCTTTTGCCTTATTTCGTCATGGGTATATTTATTAATTATCATCTGTTCCTTTTTTGAGCTAAAAATTATTTTTGATTTTTGGGTGTGGTTCCAGTTTTCGCATTTTTCTACGTGACCGACTTCCTTCCACGCCAAAATGTGACTTGAATCCTTTGAATTTTTTTTGCAAATGTTGTTTGAAAAAAATCTGTTTTTAGTTTAATATTTGGTCTGATTTACTTCTTTTATCCGATTTATGTGAAAACATGAATTTGGGAATGGTAGCTTACATATGTTTAAACATCTATTTTGTAAAAAAAAAATTAACAGTTTGAATGTAGTAAAGCGCACGTTATCAAAATTTTAGTTTTGGTGGGAATCTCATATGAAAGTAAAACATTACCAAAAAGGAATTTAAAATTTTACGTAAGAAATTTTATAGAGGAAATTTATTTTTATGGCAAATTTTGATTTTATAGTCACATTAAAGTATAAGGAAGATTTTGAATGATTTGTTTGCACATTTAGCAATGCATTAACGATGACGATGCCTTAAAGACGTTAACAGTAATAAGAGAAAGGCTGTTTTAGTCGTGGAAACATTGTTTCCACACCTTGTCGACGATGTGCACGAGTTATTAATTAACTCGCTTTACGTTTTAGGGCTTCTTTTAAGCCTCTTTTGCAGTCTACGGATGATTTTTTTTAGAGTATTTTAGGGAAACTAAGGTAAAATTTCACTATAGGACGGAAATTGGAAAATTTGTAAGTGGAAGAACGTTAAATTTCTCCACTTTAATTTCCTTTTTTTGGCATAGGGAAATAAACAGGAAATGATTTAGATGCGTTGACATGTTGTATGGTATGGTTTGGATACAAAATTGGTTTCTTCAAACTTCTATTCGTAGTCATTGAGAGTTATGGTCAAAAATATTTTAAAAAATTTGCATTCATGTAGAACTGCCAATATATTTTAGGATGTTGCATCTTGATTTCAATAATGGTTTCAAAATAAAATATATACATATATGAGGATCCAATTTTGAATCATTATGCATGCATATTTTTTGATTGTAATTCATTATGTATAATGTGCACATGCGCACGTTGATTGCAAAATTAGATATATGTTATATTGTTGTGCAGTTTAGGATAATGAGGCCCTAGCACCATGACTTCGTCACTGGTAAAATTTTAGGATGAAATTTCTTTTAAGGAGGGGAGAATGTAATAACCCAAAATTTTAGCGATAATTAACTTAGTTATTTAATTAGATTCCAAAAATGTAATTTTTGCAAATAATTGAATTTGACCACGAAACTTGCACCATTGCGCTCGTGATGGAATTCTGGTCAACTTTCATGGTTGGAACTTCGCGAACGAAGTCCGTATAAAAAAGTTATGGACAAAATATGTAAACGAACGGAAAATAAATCAAATGGGATAATTTATATATAGCAATAAGTATTCCCCTTTCCATCTCACTGCTAGGCCGACCGGGCGTTCGACCACTATATCGACCGTTTGGTCGATATAGGTAGTGGCAGCTAGGATTAAGTTATGTTTTATATATATACACACATACATACATACATACATACATACATACATACATACATACATATATACATATACACATATATATATATATATACACGCGGACGGATTTTCCTAGAATTCAATCTGACGGTTTAAGGTCGTTTCAACGCCTATAAATATAGGGCTAGACCACCACTCTTTTGCTTATACTTTCTGGAGGCAGCAGTGAAGCTCTATAGTTACCAATCCTTCAACCTTTTAAATCCTAAAATATAAACATATACAAATCTAATTAACAAGAATTGGAGGTATCGAATTCAGATTTATGCAAAAGGATTGGTTCTTTGATTAGGTAATTTTTTTAATTTAAATTTCCTATTTTTCTATTTTTCTTTCAGATTTACAAATATAAATCAGCGTTTGCGATCCCCTTTTATAAATAAATTGTAGATCTGTAGGATTTGGAAATTATAAGCCTAAAAGCTGTGTTTAGATTTAGATTTGGATAGCTTTCAAGTAAGTGCGAAATATATTCATTATTTATAATAACTTATATAATTCATTTGTGTTGAATCTGAATATATGACAAAAGGTTATCAGATTTGTTTGTTTTTATTAAATCTGAAATATTATGAATGTAAATTAGATATGGATTTGTAGGTTTTCGGTTTAATATTATCATATTGTGTACAATAATTCTTAGATATTTTGTGGTTATTGTAAACACCTTAGATTTGGAAATCAATCCCAAAATTATTGTTAGATTTGTAGTATTTTATTCCAGATTCATAGGATTTGGGTGTTGATTTATGGTTTGTGCGGTTTTGGTTAGAATAATAATCTTGTTTGTGTTTGATATTGTTTTGATGGTTTTACTTGGTTATTATAAGTATGGAATTTTTTATCTTTTTAAATGAAAAAGGCATTATTTGAACCAGCAAGAAATATAAACAAGCCAAATAGGATGTGATATGTAAATTCATATATGTTTGTAAGTAGTTCACATTAGCCATCACAAAAATACATATTCCCTATTTCTTATGATTTGAAATGTACCAATAACCCTCTTTTAAATATTTTGGGAAAAATTTACAATAATTACAGTTATTAACCTTTTATGAGATTTTGAATCTTGAACAAAAAAAGGTTTGCTTTGGTCTTAGTTTAGACCAGAATATAAATAGTAAATATTAATAAAATAAAAATTAGTAACTATATTAGTTTTGCGCTTAAAGTATAAATAAATACATATTATAATCTTATCCATACAAATCTACGTAAATAATGCTATTATATTAATAAACGATTGTTGTTATGTGTTTGAATTTGAATAGTTTATGTTTTATGGGGATGTATATGGAAACATAACCCATTTTGAATGGAAAAAATATTATGAACGTTATAACAATAAGTGTTTGCTATATTTAAAAGGTCATGAATAAAGTAATAAATATTGTAACCAGATATGTTTTGGGGAAATGAATTGAGTAGGAAATAAATGTCCAAATTGTTACAATTTAAATTGGGATTAGGAATAGGGATTGTAACTCCAATATGGGAAATAAATAAGTAGTGAATTATATATATATATATATATTCAAATAAGAACCAAATGGAATCAAATTAGTATTTGGTAGTAACAATAGTTAAATTAGAATTTAGATGGGATTGATATAAATAGCATTTAACAGGTTAACTTATGACTTAGGAAATATGATCGTTTGGGTCATTAATGACAGATAACGATATATAGGAATAATAAATGGAATTAAAGGGGAAAGGATAAAACTGACATCAATGAGAAGGGATGGACGAAAGTTGTCTCTAAGAAGAAGATGATATGGAGAAAGAATAATGTGGCAATCAAGGAAACATTAGTGAGTGATAAGGGAGCATCAGTTATGGATGAGGACATAGCAAGGAATGATAAGGTTGTTATTGATATAGACAATGGTAATAAGGATTTAGATACACAAAATGTTGACAAATCAGTTGGTAATGCTAGTAATATTAATTATGGTAATAAGGAAAGTGATCTTGGAAATGAAACTCAAGCAAATGGAGATAATGCCATGGATTTTGTTGGGGAATCTGGTTTAAATATATTGCCTAATGAGGATGTAGCTGCTGTAGGGGGAACAAATGGCATGAAGTCATCTTCAATCAATACAGCAGTAGTAAATTCTAATGCAACAATGTCATGTTCGTCTAGTTTTAGTTCTCATGCCCCTTCTTCTTCCACTTCAGATCGTAATTTGAAGAGTTCCTCTGGAATTACATCTGCATCCCCGTATGCCAAGCTATCACCTCCTTCTCATGTTATCCTACTACCGGCTAATACATCTGCTTCTTCTTCTTCTGCATCATCTCCCGTAACCGACTCTGGTTTAACTTTCCCTAAAGTAAACACTGCTAAGGCATCATTATCCTGTGTTGTGCCTACAAGCGCTATTCCCTCATCTAATATAAAAAGGAAAAAGTTGAAAGGCAAATTCTAGGATGATTTGGATGAAGGTATTGACTACAAACAGGAGGATGTAATGCCTTTGAATAGCAACTTGAAATCTTATAAGTGGCATAGAAGGAGGAATCCTTCTCCAAAGTTTGATCCTTTCATTACTTGATAGGCTTTGAAGTAATTTTGTTTTTGATATCAGTGGTAGTACTGCTTAGCGGTGATTACTTGATCAGTGGTTAGATGGTTGTTTTGTGGTAATTTTGGGATGAGTATAGTTTTGTTAGGAAGGGCATAGCTTTTGGATGCAGTTGTATTGGAAGCAATTTTGGTTTCAAGAAGATTTGTTTTGAAGCTGATTTGTTTTGAAGCAGGTTTGTATTGAAGCAGTTTTGTTTTGAAGCGGATGTTTTTGAGAAGTATTTGATATAAGCAGATGCATGTTGACGACAATTTGGAAGCAAGTTGGGTAGCTGGCGGATGGTCAACAGTGTTATGATATTGATGATATAAGTCGATTACAAGGTGAAAGTTCGATGAAAGCGTGATGATGGTGATCTATGCGTCTTTTGAAATCACTGTATATAGGTGTAATACGAGTTGAGTAATATTATGTTTGTAGTAATGTTGAGTAATGTGATAGGAATGAAGTATATGGCAATCTGAATTTAGGGATATTGTGGTTGTGTTGTAGTATATATAGTTGTTGTATGTATTGTAATTTTTGTGTTGAGTAAAAAAATTTTTCGCGCTTATCTTTCAAAAAAACGGAATTAAAGAGGATTAATGGGGATTGGTTGTCGTAGTTAACGCTAAGTCCAGTAAGGAAATAAATGTTTAAACATCCTAAGATAGGAAATTATAGGTTTTCCCTATTTTATTCTAGTTAATCTAGAATTAATATATTTAAATATAAGGATTGGACTCAGATAGTTAATGATGTGAGGTCAGTTGCCTTATTCGACAGAAGTACGCACTTTCCAACAATCAAATATATTTACAACTAATATGAGATATCATTAACCATAGAAACCCACGACGATAGTTAATTGCGTAGCGAGAATTATTTCGTAAAATAATGTTTACTTCAAGTGTTGAGGTACTAAGTGGTTGTAGGGTCCGCCTCCGGTCCAAAAGAAGAAACCAAAAAGGAAATAATTTATAAGCGTAGCCTACTTTTGGATTTGAGGTATTAAGTAGTGGGATCTACCTATTGCATATTAAGTGATTTGATTCATCCTTGCCTATAAGGGTAGAGTCACTGGGTCTGCCCTTAAAAAGGTATTAAATGATCAAATAGCTTGCCTCTCCATAAATAAAAGTATTAAAAGCTAATTAGGTACGAGATTGGTAATCTCCACGATAGTCTGCTTCCTATGGATAAATGACTGGGGTTAGAGTTCGCCATGGGAAAAGGTACTAAATGACTGCCACAGAGGTACCATAGGTCGCATATCCTACTGGAAGTATAAAGTGACTAGGAGGTCATCCAATATGGTTTGTTGGATAATAACAAGAGAGTCCACTGGGGGAAGGTCATAAATGACGGTTATCATCTACCTATTCAGTAGGTAATAAGTAACTGCTTGCTATCTCTTATCTTATGTGAGGCTTGGGTATACGCATGAATGAAGAAATCCTTAAATTAGTAGGACTTAGTAGCTAGTGTCCTCTGATTTATATTAAGGTAGGGCAAACCACCATGAAAGTTAATAAGGAATCGATTGTTTCTGCCTTGGGTTTTAAGTGATTGAAAGGATCCACCCTTATGTTGATAGCGAGGTATTAAGTGGCTATATAGAAATAACTTACCTCCTTATGGCATGTTGAGTAGTTGGGAAGCCCGCCTCTTAATTTTCGGTAGTTGGTTGAATAGTGGTCTAAAGGCTTTGTCTTATGCACGAAAGTTTTATCTCAGTATTGGAAGCAGCTCCTTGAGCATTCATCGGCATGTCCTTTATGAAATAAGTGAACATAGCTTGAATATTGGGATTATTAGCATTGTAAGCTCCTGAGCCCGCTTCTTCCTCAACTCCATAAGTGGGGTTCCTAGCAGCATTCCTTGTTTGACGATTCATCGTTAAATCTATAAGGAAGACAATTAGCCTCCTTCCTAAAGAATCCTACTTAGCATTGCATGTGTTCAATGCGACTTCATCCTTAAGTATATACTAATAATATAGGTTTAATTTTGAAAACCAAAATATACCACAAATATTCACCCTCCTATAGGTATATCATCTCCCCACGTATTCCCACTTAAATTAAACTATGCAACCTATGATCTGATACCAAATGTGACGACTGGTCTACACTTCCAACATTCCGGAGGTGGCAATGGTTCTCGATTAATGTAGTGCGATCATCAAAGTTGTATACAAGAAGACAACCCAGAAACTATCATATATCTCATAGCATATGGAATAAAATATAATGATAACATAATAGATATAAAATAGGTTATACAGTAGACTGGTGATAATGAACCAAAAGCATCAAAATACAGTATAATACCAAAAATAGAGTCATATATAGAGTTAACTCATAATAAACATAGAAACACAATTATGTCCTAGAGTATTGAAGAACATAAGTATGCAGGTGTGTGTGTGCGTGTGTGTATATATAGTATGTAGGATAGCCTCCTGCTCGTCCTCCGGTCGGCTACCCATACACAGCTAAACTATCTTTAGTCTGCTCGTTTACGAACACCCAGAGTGATAAGAAGCAATGCATATAACTCTAAGTTAGACAAAGTTTGGTGTGAGCGGTAATATCTTAAGTACTAATAAATTAACACAATAGGTCTAGAGGGTCATACCTGACCTATCCCTGTTCCCAAGAAGTTAGCACATATTATAGTGTACTCTAGTCTAAGGTCATCATATCACTGAGTGTACATAAAGTGTGCGTGATGAGGTAATAGCAAACATCCAAGCATAGCATCCATCCTCACATTCACTTATTTGGTGCACTGAGTATACGATACTTGATACACTAGTCACCAAACCTATTGAGACACTGGTAGTTCCTATTGCAGCGGACTCTACCAAACTATTGCTTCACAACCATCAGGATCCAATGGAAGTGGTTTCAGGTTGGATTCCTTCACAATCAAAAGTTATGGACGAATCAAGATTCATTAAAGGTAAAATGGTCATAAAAAAACTCAAAACAATAATGAGGATGAGAAATTTTCTTAGTAGTCATTTTCCAAAGTTATAGAACCATATAGTCTCATATGTAAGTAATATAAATATTCTATGATCCTTAGATACGTAGAATACAGATCATTACCGCACTTGCATTAGCCCCTTCATTAACTCCAAAAATGGAGTTCCTAAAAGTATTCCTAATTGAACAGTCTGTCATTTAATATATAAGAGGATGATCTGCTCTTTTAAGGGAGCTTACTTAGTAATGCTTAAATCAGTGCGACTTCATTCATAAGTATATATGTACACACACATATACTTATATATATATTTCAATAAGCCAAAATATATAACAATTATGCACTTACGTATAAGTATACCCCTCCTTAGGTATTTCTATGTAGGTTAAACTATGAAACATGAACTCTGATACTAAATATGATGACCATCCTATACATCCAACATCAAAATAATGCATTATGGTGGTTCTTGGCTAATATAAGGTAACCATCAAGGTTATGTGAAATAAAAAAAGAAAAGCAACCCGAAAATCTATTATATATCCCATTGTGCATCGATCAGAATATAATAATAACACATCAGTAATATAAATCAGACGATAATATAAATAGATGATAATGAACCATAAGCATCATAGTAAATAATCCACATAACATAACTAAAAAGAGTCATACAAATGATAATAATTTAAGTACAACGCCTCTAAACAAACAGTGCTACTAAGCCCATAGTAGTAAACAACGAAAAGCAATAGAGTATATATAAATAGCACGTGGAATAACTTATTTCTCCTCCTGAATAGCTACACATGCTCATCCTGACTTGCCTCTAGTTTAATCATTTAAGAGAACTTAAATTAAGATCAGACAAAGTCTAGTGTGAGCGATAATAATTTCAAATACTGAAGTTAAATAGTATACTAGGTATGGAAAACCATATCTGACCTTTCTTGTATTTGAAGAGTTAACACAAGTAATATTGTACACTGTTGTACGGTTATAGTTTCGAAAGTATAACGGATGTAAGAGTGATAAGATGATTGTGATAAGAAAGTATAATATCCATTTTTCACATCCACTCATCATGTGCATTAGATATGTGGTACATGTTACCTCCAAACCACTAGAATGATAAGGGTGCAGGTTGTTCCTACATCATTTTGACTCTACCACCCAAATCCCATCACCATGTATCCTTATCCTATAGGTGTATCCACGGCTCTAAGTACTAATAATCCCTTTCACACATGTTCTCCATAATAGAGTTCATCACCGAGTCATTGGTACAATTCGCATCAAAGGTTATTCGACAAGTAAGCTATTACCTATGGGTCATAAATTCTCATGGGATTTCATAAATTTCCCTTTAAATCATAATAGTTGTGGCTATCCCCAAGACATCATCAATTTTCTTGGGATCTCATCAATTGCCCGCCAGGTAACCCTTAGGTAATCACACCGATTTCCCTGTAACTCTCTCCATCTTTAGGAATATAATTAGTTCTTATTGAAGTCTTTCTTCATAGAGTCATCACGAAACCAAGGTATCGAAGAATTGTCATAGTCGAAGAATAAACTACATAGTTGAACTCCTGTAGGCCACCCTAAATCGCCCTAGAAGTTGCGCTAACCCATGCCAAGCTTCCCTAGGGTTCACGAACGAGAATCAAAAAGAGAAGTCAAGGAATGGTACTGATTCCTACCTTTGTGCTTTTCCTAGCTATCAACATTCCAAAGCTATGTCAATCCCTATAAAGCCACATGACAACCCAATCTCTTGAGACTCTTCCTTTGATCAAATATCTAGTTCCAATTGATAATACCAATTTAATCCATCCCTCGAAGGCCAAACCGATCCCTCTTCAAATTGCTACCAAATTCAAGTTACCTAAAGTTAGTCCCTCAATTTGGTACTAGTGTCTATCTGAATGGTATGCTAACCTAATCCCTCAAGCTAGCTTCAAAATCAACAAGTGTTTAGACCATGAATTTATATTGATTCATTACTTGAAATCCATTCCGCGTATTATATTGTCATCATACAAACTTCAAACAATTTAAAACTTAGTGAGTTTCCTTTAAAGGCCTTCCTTGTCTCCTTCTAGGGATTGCACTCCTATACAAGTAAATAGCTGTGATACATATCGATCCCTTTCTAACTACGCACCCTCTAACTTTCTATAAGTATTTTTTCATTTGATTGACGTTTGAACTCATTCAAGCCATGTTCACAATAAGTATTTAACATATAAAATAGACTCAAACAAGCTCATAATCTAGTTAAGGTAATTCAAAGCACGGAACAATAGAAATAACGTCATGCTCATATAGTTTTCTACCAATCCCTGAAATTTCAATTCCCCAAAGTGATCCAAAGCAATGTCCTAAACTTACATATGTATGATAACATGATTAAAGATGGTTTATAAATATTTTTAGGGAATTTTAGAAGGTAGTTTAGGGGCTAATTTACTTTATTTAGTAAGTGAGAGAACTAATCACCCACCTTAAACTAATATAAGTCCTTACTATCCTTTAGATGGAAATTAGCATGGATTCCTAGATGTTTGCAGCAACTAATCTTCAAGCTTTAGGCTGATTTATACTAATCTTACCTTAACATTGTAATTATGCTAATTAAAGTGAGGGTATGCGAAGGTTTAGATGCAAGAAACCATTAAAAGAGGACGGAGCTATTTTCGGAGTTTTGAAATAACCAATAACATGTCCTATTAGCTCCTACATCCCTATGTCCATTAATCTCAAATTTTGGCCTTATACTCACTTCTTTAATGGTTATAATCACCCATTTAAGTGCCCTAACCCCTGTTAAACCTTAAAACAACTATATCCCTCAAACGGTAAGCACTTTTTCTTAATATGAATATTCTACAAAAAGAGAAATCATCATTCAGACTCAATGGAAATGTTTTCAGATCCTTATTCATTTTCACTCAAAAATTAAGAATTAATGAAGATTCATTATAGGAAACTGTTCATATAAAAATTCAACAAAAATATATAAAGGTAGAAAACGACTCAACAACCATTTTTCGAAATTATAGAATTGTATGACCTCATGTGGAAATAGTATAAATACCCTACGATCCTTTGATACATAAAATATGGGTTGTTATGGTTCTGATTGTTAACTTGTTGTCTGAGAGATGTAGAGTGATGTTGAATGAATTTGAGTATTCTACTAGTATGTTATGTAGTTATACTAATCCGAGCACAGATAGAGGTTGATCCCTCATTTAATGAGTTCTTAGGCTTTTTTTAAAATTCATTCGATCGTAGTCTCTTCGAGTTATCCGTATTTGATGTTTGGATCATCACTCTAGGTTATTTTTCCTTGGTAATTATCAAGTCGCGCTTGCTTGAATAGTCCAAAGTGGATGGATACAAAGGCAGGTAACATTTGCTTCCATAATACGTCTTGAGTAAAACACGACATGCTTTGAATCAAGACGAACTTGGGATGTAGGAAATAACCCTCTTAGGCTTTTGCGAATGGTCGTTATCCTTTCAATGAGTTGTATGTGCCAATGGATGTGCCTTTTCCTTTTCGATGAGATGCTCGGTCAATTCTTGGTGGTATCGGTGTGGATTGCATCTTATCACCAATTAAGTTTGGTTGATTACGTTGAGCTTATCTATTGAGTTGTCAAACTTTTGCAATTTGGATTGGACCTCCATTTGGAGTTCATAAGTAAACATCTAGCCTCTGTTGAGTAAAGAAATATATGTTGGTTACTATCCCCTAAGTATGTTTATATGTAAACATGTTGTTACTAAATGGAGTTATGAACTTACTCGCATGCATATACGTGATGTTGTGCAATACACTTTGAAATGCACCTGTATGAAGCATACGAACATTTATGTATACATGAACATTTTTGCATTTAGATGTATATGGTTTTTTTTAGAATGAGAGGTTGATATCGTTTCATATAGGTGGGATCGGTTCAGATATGATACCTGAGAGTTTCCAAGAGCTTGTAATAGGGTTTGGCCCATATATATGCTACCTCGTATTTTCCTCTTCTTTTTTTACTTCATAACTACTTACAAACAAAACCCAACTCTTCCTCAACCTTGCCCACTCGATTAGTTTTATTAACCGCACCCACCACTTTGATTTTAAAACTACCCTCCCCACTACAGATATATCACGCCATCATCATGCCTCTAATTCAAATCATTTTCAGTCAAGTTCTTAACCATATAAATAGGTTTCCATATAAATTGGTGATGAGACTCATTTTAGAGGGTTGCGAAGATAAGGAAGATTAGAGGACATCAGCATGATCTAATATGAGGCATGATGATGAGGTTGGAGTTGATAGTGGAAGAGGAAGAGAGGAAACAAGAGAGCTGGTTTTGGAGAAGAAGTTGATCAGTGGGATAAAGGGGATCAGATCAGCTAAAAGGAGGAAGGGTTTAAATTATTGTGGAAATTTGGAGCAAATAGGTTGGATCCTCGTAAAATTGGATAAAGTGAAAAAGATAAGTGATGGGGATCGGGTATAATCCCTATGGTTAGTGACTTTTCTTCTATTTTACCCATATAAACATAAATTATTGCATATGTATACGACTACAAAACATCAACCTTGCATACTATTATGGACTAGTGAACTGGCACATAGGAATATGGCACATGGCTCAGACCTTTGGATATATGACTAGAAACATGGAGCTTTAAACAAAGATATTCGACTTTGAAGTTTGATAGAACACCATAATTGTCAATCCAAAATTAGTGAGATGATCAAAGATGACGGTCGCTCCAGTTTAAATTTGAATATCGTTATCACTTATAGTTGAATTTACAAGTTTCATGCACTATGTTACTACACATAATGCACACTATACATATTGGGTATAGGTTAATTGCACTAATTACATTTATTTGTTGAGTTTCATAGCCTATAGATCAAGGATTCTCTTATAATATTAAAGTTAATAAAGCTGATAGGACCATAAAGACTTCCACACCTCATGATTCCGACAATGATTCAAGGTCAGCAATAGCTTTAGGTAGATTATCCACAATTAATCAGATAGACCAACCCTAAAGGTCACAATAAGTTCGAGAGGATCTTCAAATGGTCGAAGATTTTTTTTAGAAGTTATTCCGCTAGCTCTAGATATCTTGGAATGAGTTGTGATCTAAGAAGATCTATGGCATCGAGAATCAGTAATCCGTTGCGACAAGTATAGTATATTCTGTTTGTGAAGTGTGGGTTCAGAGTGGCGAGGATGGGGCTCACATGCTCCTGTAGGAATGCACCTCCTGTAACATATAGTGCTTGGTTGGATGCATCCATCCATTCAGCCAGTTCATCATATCCGAATAGTTATGGATTTTTGCTCAGTTGCGTATACGCTCTTATTGAAGAATGTCTATCATAACACAATAGGGGAAGGCATCCGATACATGTTAATTTCAAGCAATGGAGGACTACACCATCTTTAACTTTCCATAAGGCTTCAACTTACAGAAACGTCGTTCCTAGGTCATGGAATAACATAAGTAATTTTAACCTTGGTTGGTTCGATTTGCTCTATCCTTTCGATTTCGCAAGGCTTTGGATCGAAGAATGTAAGTGCCATATTCACTTGTTTAAATGTTTTTACACGAATCAATTAATGAGTTCTCGATTAATGTGACAATTGAATTGCGTAGGCAACCATTTGAGTCCCATTCGTCAATAATATGTAAATACTATGGTGGCTCTAAAGGCCATAAATGTAATGTATTGGGATGTGAAGCTTCTAATCTCCAATGACCTCATTCGTATTTTTGGTTTATTCGATGATGATCGTACAATTGGTTGTGGTAGTAATATAGATGAAGAGATGGTCATAAGTGAAGTAACATGAGAAAAGGAAGGATAAGATGGTGATGATGTCCAACTACCATGCACCTAGTCGTTTGTCAAGAATTAGAAGGGATTCTAGGAAACATCGAATGTGGATAGATAGTTAGAGGTGGTGATGTTAGGCAAGTAAAAAAATCAACTATCTAACCCACAACTCTTTATGGTTGTTAAACTTAAGAAAGGGCAGGCTTCTAAGCATGTGTCTCCCATCTGTACCGCTGAAGGGATAGGCATTCATTCCATCGATGATTTTTTTAAGGGACTCGAGGATGCTCCACTCAAGATCATAATGTCCAACTTCAAAAATGTTAATGTAGATAGCTTCTTCCCAAGCTTTGTGGGAGCAACGGTTTCGATGAGCATCCGAGAAGATGCCTCTTCCAATAAAAGGCTAGAAACTAGTCCATATGGGGAAACTAGGATGCATTAAATACAAATGTTGTATGACATTTGTTTTCTTAGTAGTTTACCAGTTCTAATTCGATTATATTTCTCCATGCAGGTAGTATTTAAAGTGAAATAAATCATCGTTGCAGTCTAAGTGGTAACGTTCATAGTTACCCATGTGCCATTCAGAGCAAGGTTATCGACCCATGATGGTCAAGACTATAAGGCTGAAGAGCATCGTACTTCCAACGCTGAGTATAATTTTAGGTGATGATATCCTTCTAAAAGAGAGTATGAGAAATCATTTAATCATTATGTAGAGTCTTAAGATAATGAGCAACCAAGGGTTCCTTTCCATACCTCTCTTTAAGTTCCTCCACTATTAGTGCATGCCATCAAAGTTGCACCGAGCGGGTCTCAAGATGAGTATGTACTCCTCTCATGGTAAAAAAAAGTCCAAGGAAAAACCTTCCTACGTTGCCATAACCTTTGAATTGAGCATCTCATAACAAGAATAAAACGGGAGATTAAAGCTCAACTCCTTAGGCTTGATCTTGAAAGGCTAAAGTTTGTTCTAAACATCCATCCAATATCTCGCAAGATTGATAAAGATATGGTGGACCAGGTGTTCCATGGGTATATCCGGTATATAGAGATGAGTCGAATAGCTAAGAAACACTTTGATACCATAAGGATTAGAGTTAGGAATTGAAAACACAAAGCTTGAGGCTAATTTTGATAAAGATAAAATCGAGCACTTAGATGGGGAACCAGCATTTATAAAGTTAAATCAACTGAAGTGGAATAAGGGAACTAAGAAGCCTCTTCTGTACAACCCTCCTTTTTGAATAATGTAACATGATACCTTTTAAACGAGTGATAGTTTTCTCCTTTCAGCTTTTTTGTAGGATTCCCCTTGTTTTAAATCTTTGACTGAAGTTACCCACGACCTATATTTAGGCTCCGCTGTTAATATCCAGTCAGCTTCCATATGATCGATACCCAGAGCTTCTAGTGTTTCTATTGGGACTAATCCCATGAGTTGTGCATCCTAGGAATTTGCTAGCCTGGCTAGTGAGTTTGCTTTTTTGTTTGGATCCTAAAGAATACGGGTGATAAAGTAATGCTCGAAGTCATTGTGCAATTAGTGCACTTGAGAGAAGTAAGGATCAAGTCATGCACCTTTAGCCTGAAACTCCCTTTTACTTAGCAAATGACAAGTCAGGAATAAAAGGGCATTTGAATGGTTTTGTTGTTTAATTCTTTGCCCACTTTTGAGCCTAATAATAGGGCATCGTATTCAGCGTCATTACTTGTAGCAAGGAAAGACAATTACTGGGCGTACCATAACGCGAATTCCTCAGGAGTTATTAATACAACTCTTGCACTAAAACACCGTTCCTTAGTTCATCCATCTGCATATTTCAACTAGATGGTTGATTTCTCAATATTCTATGATGAGTCAACGAGAGCAGTGAATTTAGCAATGAAGTTAGATTATGATTTTCTCTATTTGCCTCTCCAAGGGATATAAATAAGGTCAAACTAGCTCAATTCAATGTTCCATTTCAAAAACCTTCCAGATGCCTCATGACGTCGTAGGATTTTTCGTAGCGGTTGGTTCGATGTAGATATAAATAGAAGGAACTTGGAAATGTGGACTGAACTTTCTAGAGGAGACTAATAGGTAGTATGCAAGCTTTTAAAGTTTGAGATAGTTTCTTTTAACACCTGTTAATCTCTAGCTGATGTACTAGACAAGCCTCCGGATATGATTCTCCTAAGGCACCCGCGTGAAACTGATAGCATCCATAAACATAGTTTGGTAGACGAATAGTCTTCTTATCCATAAGAATTTAAAGTATTAAGGTCTCTCTAAGTGGTTCACTAAATCTTGAACGCATTGATGAAATCATGCATCTAAGTGAAGTTTCATTTCCCTTTCTTATCATGTCAAAGAAGGGAAGGCTCAATAGATGAATTGTCTTAGGGTGGCAACCTTCCTATTAAGACTCTGAACATCTTTAAGATTCTCCAAAACTATGATCTTTCAAATAGCTTTAATTTCATGGGATTGGCTTCAATACCATGAGAGTTGACAATTAAACCCAAGAATCTTCCCGACGTTATGATGAAAGACCATTTTAAGGAATTGAGTTTCATTCCTTACTTACGGAGAACACTGAACATCTCTGTTGGATCCCCGATGTGGTTATTCAACTATTGTGACTTGATGTAACGACCCGCATTTTTAGAGATATATAATTAATTTATTTAATTATATAATTGGTGATTTAGAGAAGTTAATGATCGTTCAATTAAATAATATTGAATATTTAATAAATAATTATAATATAATAATATATTATAATGTCGAAATAGTCGGAAATAGTGAAATTCACAATATCGTGTGAATTGAATAGCATACGAGATTTGGTGGAGTTTCGATTCGAAATATAATAACGATTATATTGAATCGACGACAGTTGAACGTATAGTTTATAATATATTTATAATCGAGCTTGAAATGGCGCTGCAGTTCGTAAATTGGCGATTCGAACTTCAACAGAATGTACAGGATTCATTTTAAGCCGGATTTCTGTGAAACAAGAAACGTGTGGAGTTGGTGGAGTATATCTTTCTAGTGGAAGAGAAAAATCGGGATTTCGTCGTGTAGATTTTGATTCACGTCCAAATCAAATTTCAGAAAAGTCGCTGTAGAGTTCCTTTATAACTTGCGACGCTTTATATACGTTATAAATGGATTTTCAGTATAAACTGAATATCGAGATAATCTGAAATCTGAAATATCAAGCTGTAAATTCTGATATGATATTCTGAAGCTGTATGATATCATATGTGAAGATATGCGATAATATTAAATTATTAATATTTAAATTTATTTAAAATATAATTATATATTTAGATGGGCTATTCAGAGCGTTAAAAATAGCCACTTTTGCAAACGAAGTCGGAATTCGATGAAACTAATTGCATTGGATCCGCAATGTCGAATAGTTGTTAGATTTCCAGTTTCGTGATTTTTGAAGTCAGTATGTGGCCGTACGGATTTTTAGAGAGAAAAACAGTCAGTATTTTGACAGTTAAAAATACGCTGTGTGGCCATATGGAGTCGGAATTCGACGAAACCAGTTTCGTTGGGACCGTAATGTCGAACTGTTGCTGCATGTTCAGTTTCATGATTTTTAGGTATCTTATGTGATCGTACTTTTTTTTAAAAGGTAAATACACATAACGTAGGATTAAAAATGAATAAATTAATCAATATAAAATATCCTAACGTATGAACCTAAGGAGACCACGCTGGTTTTTTTTTCCTAACCACACAGTCAACATTTAAAACACACGAGATTCCTAAATTCCTCAGCAAAACCGCAAGGAAGAAACCAAGGAAGAAAATCAAAATAAATTCAAAACAACTTCTATGAATCCAAATGTTGGTATATTCAAACTCCTCTCAACCCGTACTTCGATCTGATCTGGCCCTTGTTTTGTTCGACGTCAGCTCTGAGGCACCGGTTTCCTGAACCGTAATCTAGGGTTCGTGTATGCTTGAAATGGAGGCAGAAATTCAGGGATTTGTTAGTGGTTCTGGATTCTTGAGTTTGAGTGGATCTCGCATACGCGATTTGGAGTTGTTTGGGGTCAAAAGTGTTCGCGAGTTGTACTGTAGGGTTCGGTTTCAAGTCCAGTTCGGATTTGGGATGAATGATTCGAGGTTCGTATAAATGGGATGATGGCGATGAGGAAGTGAAGAGGAGGTGAACGAGATCCTTGGTTTGAAGATTCATGAACAATTGATTAAGAAAGGAAGATGGGAAGTTCCGTTAATAGAGGAGCAGGTAGCGGATTTACTAATTGAGGAAGAAAGGGAGAAACGCAGCCGTGGGTTCAGGGTATAGCTGGGCCAGGGGTATTTGGTTAGGCCCAGTATTTAATTTAAATAGAAATCAAGTTTTAATCAAATTGTGTACATCACTTATATTGCAATTAACGTATTCATAGGAAATCAGAATCACGAACCGTCAGTCACGTTGGGATCGTATGGACGGACACTACAACATGGAGCTGACTGGGAGTGAATCCGAGCTCGTTACAATTTATGGCGAAATAAATTGTCCGACTCAATCAAAGAACGCAAACCGATTATTTAACGGTTAACGCGTCAATGTGAGTAAAACTCACCAACTCTGAACAGTTTATAATTTCATGTTGTATTTTTAGAACTGTTAGATATTGTCTGTTTGTTGTGTGTTGACTGTTTGATTGAACTGCTAGACAGTTAGTGGAAACTTTATATATATATGTGTATACATATATATAACAGTTGGATATTTATATGTTGATTCTGTTGATCAGAATAATTCACATCGAAGTGAAATCGATGTTATCTATATTGTTTAACATCTGTGATGCAGGAAAACAGGTTGGAGGAATCCAACTGGATTCCTCAACAGTTATTTTACTGTGATTTATATAGTGTGATATATAATGTGATATATAATCTGTTGGCGATTATATGTGTTTGAACGATATTGAACATCGTGATTTGATATGATTGGATACCATAACATACCGGAATGTAGATAAGGGAATTTTCAAAGTGATATTGAAAATAGCATATTTTTAAATGGGATATTTATAAATAAGAGATATTTATAAAGTGGAATATTTATAAATAAGGAATATTTATAAATTGGGATATTTATAAATAGGAGATATTTGAAAAGGAAATAAATTCAAAACATTTCTTTTTGAATGGAATGGCCTGTGTGGCGAGTTTGGTGATTTTCCCGATGCTCCCGATACAAAGGAGGTTATGGCGAATTTTCCCGGGAATTTAAGGAGTTAGAGTATTTCAAGAATAAATTTGAAAAGGAAATATTTGTAAACCATTTACAAATAGATTTTGAAAGGGAACATTTTAAAAAGGAAATCATTTTTTTAAAGTGTAGAACCGTTATTTAAAAGTAAATCTTTTCAAATGAATAAAACGTTGTTAAAAAGGAAATCTTTATAAAGTGAATAAAGTAAATCGAATATGGTATTCGAAGGAGTTAATCGAATATGGTATTCGAAGTTAGTTAATCGAATATGGTATTCGAAGTTAGTTAATCGAATATAGACATTCGAAAGGAGTTAATCGAATATGGTATTCGAAGTTAGTTAATCGAATATGGTATTCGAAGTTAGTTAATCGAATATGGTATTCGAAGTTAGTTAATCGAATATAGACATTCGAAAGGAGTTAATCGAATATGGTATTCGAAGTTAGTTAATCGAATATGGTATTCGAAGTTAGTTAATCGAATATAGACATTCGAAAGGAGTTAATCGAATATGGTATTCAAAAGTTAGTTAATCGAATATGTTATTCGAAAGGGGTTAGTCAAGTCGAGTTAGTCAAATAGAGTTAACCACTAGAGTTAATCAGTTAGAGTTAACCAGTTAGAGTTAATCAGTTAGAGTTAACCAGTTAGAGTTAATCAGTTAGAGTTAACCAGTTAGAGTTAATCAGTTAGAGTTAACCAGTTAGAGTTAATCAAATAGAGTTAACCAGTTAGAGTTAATCAAATAGAGTTAACCAGTTGGAGTTAATTAGTTAGAGTTAATCGATTAGAGTTAAAACGAACTAGAGTTAATCAAATATAGTTATTTGAGACAGAGTTAGTCAAGTTAGTCGAGCCTAGTAAATCGAATCGAATTGGTCGAACCAAGTAAGTCGAGTTAAGTTAGTCAAGTTAGTCGAGCCTAGTTGATCGAATCTAATTAGTCGAGTCAAGTTAAGTTAGTCGAGTCAAGTTAAGTTAGTCGAGTTAAGTTCGTCGAGTTAAATAAATCGATGTTAGTTTCATCGGAAGGAGTAATCGATGTTAGTTTCATCGAAAGGAGTAATCGATGTTAGTTTCATCGGAAGGAGTAATCGATGTTAGTTTCATCGAAAGGAGTTATCGATGTTAGTTTCATCGAAGAGAGTTATCGATTATAGTTTAATCGAAGTGAGGTTTTTCAAAGATGAGATATTTGAAAAGGAAAAGTTATCGAATATTAGTTGATCGAAGTGAGATTTATCGAACAAGAGTTATTCGAAAAGAGATTTTCGAATATAGTTTATTCGAAAGTAAGATTTTCAAATATGAGATATTTGAAAAGGAAGAAGTTAATCGAATATAGGTTATTCGAAGAAGAGTTAATCAAATAGAGATTTCTCGAAGAGAGTTAATCGGCGAATTCGATTATATCGAATTCGGGAAAGTACTTATACTTTCCAGTGTTTAAATAGAGATTTATTTATTTATAAATAAATAAGTGTTAGGTTAATTATTCACTAATAAGAATAGAAGTTATAATTAAAGTTAGATAATTCAAAAGTAAGGATTATAACGTTATCGTTATAACCAATGTTTTAAATATAGAAGTGGATTAGTGAAATTGAATCCGAGAAAGGCGTAAAGAAGTTGTTAAAAATTAAAAAAGATAAACTTTGACCATTTCGAAGTTATAACGTTGTTCAGTTAAGGTCTGAGAGGTAATTATACCCCAACTTGAGTGACTTCCTTCTTAACTAAGAAATGGTAAGGTTTGATCGTAAAGGAGTTTTGGAAATGTTTTCCAAACGAGAATCAGAAATGTTTTCTGATAAAAGAAAAATAAGAATTTAGAATATAGGGAAACAGGAGATAAGTAAATAAATGAACTAAAGAGGTTTATGTTAAATGATGTTTGTTTGATATAATTTCCATCTGGAAATAATATCGTGGTTTGCACACTTGTTTTTCTTTGATAGTTAACTCACCGACTATCGAAGTTTTGACCATTTTAACGTTGTTAATATGGAGAGACCGGTTGGATTTTTATCCAAAGAACCACTCTGTATTGGCATAAGCGTCGCGAATCATATATGCCAAAGATAATTGAAGACGGAGTAAAATGCAAGGGCTATCCTGTTTATAGAATAGTGCCTTCGGTTTGTCCAGTCCCAGGACAACTTGTATAGACGAAGGTCTGACAGAGTATATCCAATGGATCGCGTAAGTTGATCTGTTCAAACGTATTCACGTTTGGTGGCGGAGGAATTCGTTTCTCTTAGCTGTATACCCGTGTTATTTTTGGATAAGTCAATTTTTGATTTGGCGGGTATGACGATGTGACATTTCTAAGTGAATGAAGATGGATGTCTGACATAGTATTTCCAGACGGTCACGTACATTGATTTCTTCAACCGTACCAAGAGTGGAAGCGGAGAAGGAAACTTCTTTTAGCTGACACGTAATGTATGGTTGTAGACGTCAATTAGTGATTTTCGATGGATCTGACAATGTGGCATTCAAAGTGAATCTGATGTGATGATAAAGCGTAGCTTCTAGCCTCATCAACCGGTAAATGACAGAAATCGGGCAGGCAGCATGGCTAAGTCGGTCGCACCGAAGTAGGGTGTATAATCACCTATCTAGTGAATATTCATTTGCTTCTTTTAATCTATCAATGTTGTCCCATATATATATACGGGAACAGTTGCTGATCCCAACCGTTGGTGATGTACATTCGATACACTCAAGCGAAATGAGTGGTCGGTCATGTGTGGCTGAGTTGCAAGATGTTCTTGTTGAACTCCAGTGTATCGTTCCTAGAGTACACTGATCGGAAGGTGATTCCATACCTTGTCATAGTTGGAAATCCATTATCCAGTACGTGCTTGCGATTTTGATTGTATACTATATATGTAGAACGTGAGATGAAAGCGTTTCTGCTAGTTGATATCTATTTGTACATAGACATTATATTAATATCAAAAGGTTTTTGATATAAAGATATTTTGGATTCTCATAAGGTAAAAACCCGTTCCGTTATGCGGCGTGGTCTTATGAGATATCGTTTACTTGTTCATATACCTGTTTTAAACTGTTTTACTCACACCAGTCCCATGACTGACCCGGAGTTTATTTGTTGTTTCCCCTAAACTCTTGGATGCCTAAATTTGTACGGGCAGTCAAGTAGTCGGGTTTTACAGATATACTGGAAGAGCGTGGAGCAGGAGGCTTCAAGATCATATAGCTATAGTTATTTCCGTTGTGTTGTAAGTGCTGTACTCTGATAAGTGCTATTGTATACATAACTGTTATATTTCAAAGTTATGTTATCTACTATATGTTATTCGTTCCGCTGTGAGGTTCGTGTTACTCTGATGTTGTGTTCTTCTTCTTCTTCTATTCTAAGTTTCTATCTTATCTATTCTCACCTTCTAATTTCTTTCATTAACTATTCGGTTATTTTCGATCCTTGGATGTTCGATATGTGTTGTATATCGGATAACCAAGATCGCATTTTTCCGGGTCGTTACACTTAACTAGTATGTTCTTTACATATACTTCCACAAATATCCCAATTTAGTCTTAGAACATCCTATTAACAAGTCCTTGATAGGTATCCCTGATTTTTCAACCCAAAGGGAATACCAACATAGCAGTACATCCCCAAGTCAGTAACGAAGCTGGTGTGTTCTGGGTTAGGGATGTGTATTAGAATTTGGTTATCGCTAGAGTATGCCTCCATGAATGATAGGAGTTCAAATCCATCAATTTAATCCAAAAGCCGGTAATATCTTCAAAAGTGGGAATCTGTCTTCTTCGTATGCTTTATTCAAATTGGAATAACTGATATATGTCCACACTTCCTATTTGACTTCTTCACAAGTACTGAGTTGGAGATCCACTCACAGTAGAGGGACATCGAAGATGAAGTCATTCTTCACTTGCTTATCCATATCCTATTTGAGCATGACCAATCTTTATATACCTAAGATTCAGCTTTTTGTTTGAAGGGAAAGAACTGCGGGTCAATATTTACGGTATGACCCGTAATTCCTAGCAGGATGTCACACATGTCCGCATCAGTCCAAGTAAACATGTCAAGGATAGTACAAACAAAGCCAATGTGTTCTTTCATTGAAACAGGGTCGAGATTTGATCCAATCTCCAAGACCCGAGATGGGTCATTATGGCTAATAGGAATTTTAGTGGTTTGCTTAGCGACTTCCGCTCTTTGATACTCAGATTCTTCTTCTTTTTTCTTAGATCAGTTTCTTGGAAATCACGTCCATATTACCTAATCCATTCTTTGGTATTAGCTGTTGTGCATCATCAATTTATTTTGTAAAGAGAAGCCGCTGCACCTTTATTTTTTCTTAGCAGACGGGATCCTTTAATTCCATTATATATTTGGCTCTTCCATAGAAATGGTCACCTCTGATGATTCTGATTCCATTTTCCATAGAGAACTTCAAGATTGGGCATTAGTGTGCTAAGAAGGCTCGAAAATCGGAAATGATCGGCTGATCAAAAAAGGCACTATAAGGGGAAAGAGGATGATACAAACTACTTGATAGATGCCTCCACCAAGCTTAATTGGTAGGTTTACGATGCCTATCAATTCATCTATAGTCCCATTAAAGCTGTGGATTTTGGCAGTGTATGGCTTCAAAATTTTGACCTCTAGTATTATTTGGTCATAAGCCTCCTAAAAAGGATGTTAAAGAAACTTTAATAGTTAGGCAGGACTTTCCATATAAGAGCGGGACCAATTATGGTCGAGGTAACAAAAGGATCAATAGTTGGGAACTCAACCTTATCAACCTCCCTTTAACTAAAAACGATGTCATCATCATCGTCTATTATTGGCAAAGCACTTTTCATATTCCGATTTCTTTCCCATATTAACTTTTCGGTAATATCCCTAAAAAGATGATAATCATTGGTGTTATGCAGAACATTTTCGTGAAAACTACAATAATTTTTAGATTGTTTTTTTGTCAATTCTCTATGATTAGGCTTTCGCTAATGGATTGTGCTAGTCTCCAAGTATATGATCTTAGGTGGGTGTTGAGTGGTGCATAGTTATTGTAAGAAGGGAATCTTTGTTGCTTCTTTAGATCCTTCTTTTTGTCATAGCCATAACCACTATTACCACCTTTCTTTGGGTAATTCTATACATTGATATCGACTTTACCGAAGCTCTCTTCTTAGTCTTTTTGAGTGCGACATTACTTTGCGCATGTCATGTTATTGTCAAGAAGGGTGTCCTTGGCTAGTCCTATTTTTGCACATTTCCTACTTATGCAGATGCTAGGAGGCCTTGTCATTAAAGTGCTCCAGAGTGGTTGGATGTATCCTTTTAAGCCAATCATTGAAGTCTGCATTAGGGTTACTGCTCAGATAATACCATAATGACTGTCTTTTTGCAGGTTGTTAGCCTTTGATATGTCGTTATGAAAGCCTTCCAAGAAATCTTTCAACAACTTTTGGCCCTTTGAAAGATGTTTGAGATGGACATGACATCTTTAGCTCTACCGATATGCATGCAAATCCGGGCTACCAACCTTCTAGGTAGCTGATAAAATTTTGTTATGGATCTTGGTTATATTAGAGAATCATAGAAGAGACACACCTTCCAAGAAGATAAGGAACCAATTGCACCTCACCGCATCCATTGAGCAGGCAGAGACCATATGCTAGTCATACATATATAGGAACTATCAGGGGTTAATTTTTCCTAAATAGGAAGTCGTGGTTGACATATTAAATTGACTTGGACATTTGGCATTCAGGATATCATCTGTAGGATTTTTCCTCATTCTAGTTTCCTAGTTGTCGTTGGCTTGTCCTTATAACTCTCTTATGACTTATTAGGTCATGGTATTGGGATTAAGAGACTAGGTCTTGGTGATTGATGGTGACCATAATCCAGCTCATTCATGTGTCTCTGAGGAGGTGCCCTTGGTTGAGCAGTGCCATTATGCTCATTTCCCTGAGGCTAGATAGCGAATTCCCAATTTTGATCAACCATTGGTGGTTCAAAAATCAAGTCATGGAGGAGGAGCTCTGATGTCTCTGTAAGAAGGATCAGGCCCTACCTCTGTATAGGGATTAGTTCGACCTTGGGATGACCAAAGGGGTTCATCCCCCCTCTATTACAACGATGCATGTGCTATAATCGGTAGTCCCACTCGACTAATTTATCTGGTTGTCACGTGATGAAATAAGGAGTTTATCATACTCATAACTGATAGGATCAGGTCTTCTTTTCAAGCTACCAGCCATTAACCTGAGTCGCTTGTTGCAGCGGTTGCATAAGATCGATGTTATTCTAGATCTGAGTGCTCAACTACTGTTGAGTAACCACTAATCATTTCATCATGTCTTCCAACTAAGCTATAGTGATTGGAGCATTAGCGTTGGAGGTAGTAGCCATATCGGGAGCTATGACATTTTGGTTTCCAAATTGAGGCCATTGAGTAGATGCGTCTTCATGGTCATGACTGGTAACAGCAGTGCGAGAAGTTGAAGTTTTCCTTCTTGCTATTAGTATAAGCTTCTTGTTCAGACTTTTATAAATTTGAATATTAATAGAAACTTGATGGAATAAGAAATAAGAGATCGAGAACCTGAGTTGCTTTATGTGAAAGCGCCAGAATGTTTAGTTGGAACAAATACCGAAGATTTCTTTTAGAGAACTGAAATGAAGAATGTAAATGTAAAATGAGGATCTAAATAGAAAAAGCTAGAGAAAACAACTTATAGTGGTTCAACTTTGAATGATCTACATTCACATAGTTTTTGTGGCAACCCAAACTTCCCCGTAAAGGAAAGCCCGGATTGCTTTGAGAACACGACAAATCAGAATACAAACAGAAGAACATTTCATTGTTTATTACAACAATCCCATCAGAATACAAGAATATAACGGAGTATAAATAAATACTACACAGAAAATATCAGAGATTTCAATTACATTTAAGTACATAACAGTGGAAAAACAATATAAAGCACAACTGAAAACAGATACACGGATATAGAGCTTTCCGAATATCGCTTCAGCTGTAAACCAGGATCCTGTGAATATAACTCTGCCAAACCAAAACTACTAACTGCCCGTGTGGAAAATAAGGGCACCCAAAGTTTATGTTAAAACAATAAACTCCAGGTTAGTCATGTGACTGGTGTGAGAACCAAAACAGTTATTATTTTGAATTTTAAAAGTTAGGTAAATCAAGGGACCACACCGTATAACACGAAACGGGTTTAACCCCACGAATACCAGTGCATATAACAAACAACGCAATGCTAAATAAAGAACAATGAAGCTATTATAAGACCGAGGTCCCATCACATAATGCAACGCAAGACAGAGGATAGGGTTTAACCTTATAATAGCCAAATAATGCTTGATACGCGAAATTTAATCTTTTATTATTATTATAAGCGAAGAAAACAACTTCAAATATAAATGTATTAATCATAGGCGGCATGAATGTCCTATACCACTATGTCTCCATATATAGTATACAATCAAAACCGAAAAATATCATATTTGGAAATTGGATTTCCATACTGGTGATTACTGATTCAAAAGATCGATCGAGTAGTGCAATTCACCACGGTTTACGTCGTAGGCATGCGAAAACACCGTAATGCACATTCGCACTATCCAGGAAAACAAGTTACCGCGGTTTACGTCGCAGGCATGTGAAAACACCGCTAACCCTATCCATCAGGGAAATCGGGGGTGTGCCATATGCCTCACCTCGGTCGACCGAATCCACGACACCATGAAGGTGCCCATCCTCTAAAAAAGCATACTGATATAACCATCAGTTTACCACCATACCGGTGTGTGAGGCTCGCGAATTAACGTTACACAAAGTCATGTTATATTAAAGCTGTGCTTTGATCATCATCCACCAAACTTTGCTTTTCAACAAAAGTTTGGATCACTGCATCTCAGCATGCCACACTATTAATCCATACCGTACCACTGATTTCTGCCGATATATAACCTCTAAGCTCGTACGTCTCAGAGAAGGGTGTTAAGTAAGAGAATAAATTCTCCTCCACCAAACAAATATATATTTAGCAGAGATCAATGAATACAGCATAAAGGAACACAATGTCAGACACACCATCCATTTACAAATCCGTTCTAGGTCTGAACGAAACCGGAGGCACCTTATTCCTCCCCCATATGTCCAATACAGGGGAGAGGCCCTCGCATACCCGTACAATCAACAAGTACGTCCAAACAACTACCACTTTAGCCCCTTCAAGGTAGCTACTCCAATCGCAAGCATCAGTAGAACCCATCCATTTAATGTGAAGATCGTTGGTCTTGCACCGTCTTTAATCTCTTCGACTTATCGCTGAACCAGTTATTCAGAATGGGTATAAACCCGGCCTTTCCGAATAACCCGCGTATCTTATAAGAAAGTGTTACAACAACATATCATACGCCTCATTCCCATTAATTTTATCAAAGATAAATTCTTTGTAATTTATTCTTTAATCTCATCTTTAACAGGGTTAAAGAACTAATGTTAGTTAAAACACGGTTCACGGTAAACCCAAAATCCCATTTTCCATTCATCAGCCTCTAACCGTAAATTAGTAAGAGAACAATTCCCTAAGTATTAATCCCGAAGGCCGAAACCAACATCAGATCAATACCCAGGAAACCATTCAACTTAGCTAATCTCTAGTTAGTTTCTAATTCTCTTAACTCCATTGGGTTTAAGAACAGTGTTAATGAAGACACCGTTCACGACAAACCCAAAATACCATTTCCATTGTTAATCGGGTTAAAGAACCAATGTTATTTAAAACACGATTCACGATAAACCCAAAATCACATTCCATTCATCAGCCTCTAACCGTAAATTAGTAAGAGAACAATTCCCTAAGTATTAATCCCGAAAGCCGAAACCAACATCAAATCAATGCCCAGGAAACCATTCAACTTAGCTATTCTCCAGTTAGTTTCTAATTCTCTTAACTCCATTGGGTTTAAGAACAATATTTTTAAAGATACCATTCACGCCAAACCCAAAATCCAATTTGATATCAAATACAAGGCTCTGATTAGAAAATATATCGGTTTATATGCAATATCAAATTCTAAAACCAGCGGATATCGTATTGGAATAACGATATATATATATATTCCAAATTCCTCAACAATATCTGTATAATCACGGAATCCAATATCAAAATATTCCGACGATTATTTCCATTCCGGATCCATTTCCAATTTATTCTTTGGAAAATTCTGGTCAATTTAAAACCCTTTTCAAATCCAATTTATTTATTTTAAAAATAAACAAATTATTATTCTAGTTAATAACTAGTTCATTTCGATATTTTTTTTATCTTTTCAAAACTGGAATTTTTTACCCCAAAATCTGTTCAAATCATTTATTATGATTTTACATAATTTTTCCATATTTTTAATAATTTAATTATCGTCCGTACATTCGGTTTCCAATAACGGCCACCGAACTGCATCCGTAGCGACCTTTTCTGAAATTGATTTGGACATATTTCCAAATCCAACCGTTATATTTCAAATCTCTTGTATTCATTGGAAAGCTCTTTTCGATACGAACCCAACAGTTCCGGTTTTAGGAGAATCCGACGGTCGGATCTCCCGTAATGTCCATTTGAAGTTAATGGTCGAAATTCGCGAACAGCCGCTGCGCGACGCGTTCTATTCAGGCCATTATAATATATATAATATATATATGTATATATTATATTTCGTCGATTTCCATTTAAAACGAATTTTATAAATATTTCAAATTCAAATCAAAATTGAATATTCCAATATAAATTCGTTTTAAATTCATTTCAAATCGATTTCAATTCCATTTCAATTCGTTTTGAATTCATTCCAGTCGATTTCAATTCTATTTGATTTCAATTCAATTTATATTCACTTCAATCGATTTCAATTCTATTCGATTTCAATTCAATTTATATTCATTTCAATTTAATTTGAATTTCAAATTCATTTCAATTTAATTCGAATTTCAAATTCATTTCAATTTAATTCGAATTTCAAATTCATTTCAATTTAATTCGAATTTCAAATTCAATTCAAAATATCATATTTTGAAATTACTTTTCGATATTCATTATAGAATGAATAAAATCGACAGAAAATCCCGTTCGTGCTGAAATGGCATTTAACTACTTACCACGGCTTCACATTTCAATGTTTTCTGAATATTATTTTAAAATTTTCGATAATTCTGAACTGGAATCAGACTCAGTCAATTACCATATAATTTTATTTATATGGATTTCAACATCACATGTATACAATAATAATGATAAGCCATCATTAAAAATTCAAACAACATCCAGAGTGCTTTCTACAACAGTATAAGCATTAAAATAAATAAATAAATAACGCTTATACAGTCTGTCAACCCATCGATTGACATACCACTAACTATCGAGATCAGTGTATGTCAAATATTATCCCAATACCCGTATGGGGTTTTCAAACAACAAATACTGTTTATTATTTGTGCAGTTGGGCGATGTGTAAAATTTATCGTCCCAATCAATATCAGATAAATTGGTGTACATAAACAAATCGTCCGGTTTGTAAGTGAATATTTATTTCAATACAGGACTATTTTATACCGTTCATATATACAATAAAAATGATATTTTTATTGTTCAAAATATTTTATTTCATACATGAATATTTTATATACTTTATATATATACAATAAAAATGAAACTTTTATTATTCAAATATTTTATTCCATACAATACAATCAACAATCACAGTACAGTCCATTTCACATCACAATCAATTTTCACATAGAATACAATCAAACAAGTCGTCCATGGTCCGTGGACGACGGGGAGCAGTTCATATATGCAGTTATAAAATAAATAACTGTACAGAAATTATTTTAGTGAGAGAAGTTCTCACTTTGATTTTGATTTATGAATTTCTGTTTGGATTTGAATTTGCCTGAAATTCTAACATGCTCCGTTTCCGTTTTGTTAGTTCCATGGCGAAGCTCTCACTTTTCTGATTCCAATGCAACTGAAATTTCTGAATTCCGACATCGTATGGCCTAGATTTGGGATTTTATACATTTGATTACATTTTGAAATAATTGAAATAAATTAATTTAATTAACCCCCCTTAATCCTTCACTAATTACCTTCTCTATCCCGTTCCCTTTTCTGGAAAGCATCGAACAAACCTTCAACCCAAAAGCTTCACCGTCGCCAACCCTACAGATGACCGCCACCTGATCCAAGTGTGCCACGTCGGAGCTCGTAACATCTTGACCTACCGCCGGTGATGCCATGAGGTGCGACGTCCCCTGGAGCCCTGAACTGGCGCACGAACTCAGAGGGTTTAGGAGCGAAATACGATCAACTCTGGTCGAGGTTCCAGATCATAGCCGTTCATTCGGTAGCTCCTGATGAGCTCCTCAATTTTCAGTTAAGGGTTTCTCTGATTGTTGAACGGATTGAACAAGATTTGGGGATTAGTTTGGGAGCATCGCATCCATTTGTTTCCTCCTGGCGGCGGCTTACTGGAATTGGGAAATTAGGGTTAATGGGTGGCACATTTATAGAAAATATTTATTAATTAATATTATTTAATTCTCAATTTTACTTGTTTATTGATTCGATCTCCAATTCAAACCCAACGAGTTTCATCCCCAGCCAAATACCCCCATTCCGAACACAATGGGATATGTTTCGGAAGCCAGTTCAGCAGTTTTGATCAGTTTTCCTTTAAATTAAAATATAAATCAATATATATTAAATTCAAACGTATATTTTAATTTACCGGAGCCACATACTGACTCTAAAAATTCCAGAAAAATTATTTCTAGCTTTGTATTGACGATACGGTCCTAATAAAACAAATTTCATCGAATTTGGTGACCGTTCAAAAAATGGTCATTTTCTGGTCGATCCAAATTGACTGAAAATGTCAAAACACGTTTTCTTGCGCAACGCTCACATATTGCTTTCAGAATTATGGAAATTTGATTATGGCAATAATTCGACATTCCGGATCCAAAAAAAGTGGTTTCGTCGAAAACGGAGGTCGTTTGCAAAATGACTATTTTTAAAGGCTATAATTATTCCATAGCGACTATTTTGAATATTCAACTGGCCATAACTTTTGACTCCAACTATGAAATTTCAAATTTTCAGATTCGTTAGAAAGATATTTATAAACAGATTCAAATGTTTTTAGTTTCACTAAAGTCCGATTTGTTTTGAATCTTGTACATTCAATTGAAATTTGAAATCAAATTTTCAAACTACCGCACCATTTCCAATTCCTTTTATAATTAAAATTAATATTTATATTCTAACTCGATTCAAATAAATATATACGTTCTAATTCCATTCAAAATAAATTTCTCGTCGTTATTATTTAAAATAAATCATTTTAAATATTCAAAATTCATCAAAATTGCCAAAATAAATTTTTTAAATTGGTTCGGATTTTCCCGGTTGTTACAGTTTTTTTAATCTCTTCATTGTTGAATTTGAGTGGCAACAAGGTTCAGATTAGTATGGATCCAAACTGTATAAAATATATGAGAAAATAAGGAGCTAAATAAAATGTTCTACAAGGTATCTAGTGCTTATAGACGAAGACGAGATCAAATCATCATGAAAAATCTTCAAGAAAGTCGCAGGACATAGATGAAGTCATCACAAGGAGATGAGCTCAAGAATGGAAAAAGACATGGATTGGTACCGATCCTTGTGAGGGATCAGTACAGATCTCCCTGATTTTGGATAAGAGGGTGTGATCCATCATAAAGCTTCTCTTGGTTTCTAATTTCATGATTCTACATGTTATTTTGGTAGTTGCCTTGTTTTTTGAGAGATAGTGAGTGGTGTTCAATGACCTTGAGTATTCTACTGATATGCTACGTAGTTATACCGATTTGGGGGCATAAATGGAAGCCATTCTTCATTTACTGATTTCTCGGGCATTGTTCTATCGAGTCCATTCGATAGTTGTCCCATGGTGCTATTCGTGCTTAATGTTTGGACCATTGGATCATCAATCTGGGCCACTCACTTTGATGATCGTTAAGTTGAGCTAGCTACGATAGTCGAAAGTGTCCATGCTTGAAGTACATCATCTTACTAAATAAATACAAAAAATAACAGAGAATTCATGATTTATCAAGTCTCTTCATTGTTAACTCATGGATTTAATTTTCCAAAATTAAAATCATATTAATTCTTAGAAGACTCAGAATGGACTCGACTATAATATCAAAGAACCAAAGTGCAAAATAAATATGCTATCAAATTATCAAATAAACTAAATTACATATACTTTAAAGATATTTTTTAAATACAACATTTAGGTTTAGTAGGGGAACTAAATTGACGTAGTTTTTGAAACCAAAAGCATATATGAGAATTAATAGTTTAACCATTTGACCTTATATCTTCTGTATCTAGATTATCACTTAAGTTTATATATCACACAATAATGTTTTGACCAATAATTACATATATAGTACCCATTATATTATTGCTACTATACTCTTCCTTTTTAAAAAAAAATACTTGTTAACTATGCATATTCTAATTTTGTGATTCTGGCAACTTGAATATGATTTTTGTTTGTTTGAAAATGTGTAAATTATATGAAGTAGAGCATCATAACATGTTTAATAAAATTATTATTTTAAAATATGTAATTGAGTCAAATTAAACATTTGTCTGAATCAATCACAAAATTGTTATATAAAATAAAAATGGATACTAATTGATTATGATGAACATATAGTAGCTTGTAGTTGTTCTCAAATTACAATACATTACAATAAACGAGAATTAATTCCACTAACAAATTAGCTTGAATTTGCAATGAACGAAATTAATATCATATTATTCCTTTTAAATATTGTTCTTTTAATTTGAAGATAGTTTACTTGTAAACAATATTAATAAACATTATTAGTAACAAACCTTTGATTTTTAATAATTTGTTATCTTTAAACTAAAAAAATTAAAACAATATACTATCGTATAATATCAAACAATATTTATAAAAAAACAAAAGATATATGCTATTGTGTTCCATAAGATCTCCAAGAATTCAGTGCTAACCTACATTTAATTGGAAAATATGTGCTATTTTAGAATATTTCACATTCTATAATACAACACTATAGGAAAATGTATTAGACTGTAAGATATTAAGATGGGTAGTATCTCACATTACAAAAATACATATAGTTCGAGTATATAAAATAAAATATCTAATTAAAAATTAAGTTTGCATAACACCTTTTTAGAACTAAACTTTCAAAATAAAGTTACATGTAGTACATAGAACAAAAGAAATTATTAACCCAAAAATTGAATTAATACCTCAAATCCAAATTAAAGCATCAATCCAAATAAGAAGTTGAACAAAAGGAAAAAAAGCAAGAGAGCATACACATAATTTTTGCAGTGGCTTGGTGCACTTCAGTCTATGTCCACTTTAATCCATTTTGTTATTTGTTCTAGTTGTTATCTCTCAAGATTACAAGGAGTCTTTTCCCTTAAGATTACAAGCAGGATCATCCTCTTACTCTTTGATAAGAGGACTCACCCTTGACCTCTACGGGTCTTTACCGAATCCAATTTTCTTATGCATATACACATGCACACAAATCTCTTTCTCTCCAGCAAGGGGATCTAATGATAGTAAGCCTATATGGTCACTTTCATGCAAAGGGACTTACTTATTTCACTCCAGTCGTATCCCTCAGTTGGTAGCCCTTCGAGGAGAAAAGTAATCTTATACATTCACCCTTTGTGATGTGACCCACTACTTTCACTTCAACCCAATCCTTATGGACTATAGCTCTAAGGCATCAAAATACCTATGAGTGATTCGATGAGGAGACATTGCAAGATCCTCCTTTTAATGCCTAAAGTTAAGCACTATATATGCTGCAATCATCCATAATATTAACTTTTGGTGATAGAAAACAAATACTCTATAGATTCTTAACAATGGCGAATGGTTGAATACGAAAATTTTCATAACAACATTCATTAATAGTCTTCCATTTCACTTTCCATTTCAAAATCCACATTCAGATCAAATATAATTATTACAAAATATAACTCTAAGAGTGACATATGAAGATGCCCTTTAGCTGATTAGATCAAATATAGGCAATAAAGCAATTTTTCTTTTACATATATCCAATTAGAATATCACACATCAAAACGAACTCCTAAATGCCTCCTACATGTCTCTCAAAGCTTATTTGTCAAAGGCAAACCTGAACACCTTGCTCTCAATTTACTCAAATGAGTACCCTAAAGTTCAAGGAGAAGATAGGTTCAGTCAACAGACTGGTATGGATAAAAACTACTATCCCGAAACTGGTAGATATCTAGAGATACCATGTTGCGTAGCAGAACAACTTTCCCTCTCACCTGTATCTTGCTACATAATAAAAAAATTATGTGCTCCTGCATTCACAATGGTTAAAACAATAATAACGACAACAATATGCAAATATGCATCATACCGTGGATTACCTATCCCCATTCTCCTATCCAACCATCTTAAAGGTTTATGGCTAACCATCACATAACCATCATATTAATGAATGACCAACTTGTCAATAAGTTACCCACTTGTGTTTTGTAAGTTTTGAGATTACCCATCCTATAACATATAAGGATTACCCATCCCCAACCATTTGGGTTAACTGCCCTTTTATTTAAAAATTTATGAAGCAACACCTCTATTGGATGTTAATTATCAACCACATACCCCAATATTATCCGTAGATCGATTGTGAACAATCAATACATGTGGATTAACCATCAAACATACACTACAGTATTATCCATAGGATGACAATGAAACTATATATTTGTATATAATCTTGTGCCATAAGAATATTAAAGTCTTATGGTAATCTCAATATATGCTTGATTATTAAATTCCCATTGGTGACCCTAATATGTGTTAATTATGCACAACAATATAAATATTAGCAACAAATAATAGTATCCCCTTGACAACTTAATAATTGATAATATGGTTAACTACATTACAATAAGTAAGTGACAACCTTTATTGACTAGATCGATAAGCATAAGAGTAAATATGTGGTTCCTACCAGCAATACAAAAAATCAACATGCTTGATGATGCTTGTCGACCTGTCCTTGTAGACACTTTAACCAAACGTCGAAGCCAACAAAGAGGACTATATCGGTAGTCAAAGGTTTGTTGACCCAATACATAGGTTAACCACTTATGAGTTTTGAAATAGTTTGAAAGCAAGCTGAAATAGACCTTGTCAACACAATTGACACAGACAAGCAATAAAGACAATAACCACAAAAAACTTTTGAATACAATTTGTAAACTTGACTTGTTGACCAAATTGATGATGACAAGAAATATAAATGATAACCTCAAATGTTTTTGAAAATAGCTTAAAATAGTATTTGTCGCCATGGATGATTGTGCCAAGTATTATTGGCAAATAGCCTCAAAGCATTTTTGTACGCAAGCTTATAAATTAGCCTTGTCAACTAAGTCAATGGTAATAAAGGATAGAGACAATAAGCTTCAATATTTTTAAAAAAATAGAGGAAATAAGCCTCATGCTCTATATAGGAAATAGTCCTATCAACTGTGTACAACAAAGATAAGCCCATGTAAGAAGACAATAAGCCATTGTGGAGAAGTTAACTTTAAAAGCATAGGTAAGGATACAAGCGACAAAGACTAAGCCAGTAAGCAATGGTGTTGATAACGACATGCTTGGATACATCAAGTGTCATGCTTCATGATATTCCATGCACCATGGGCTTATAAACAACGATGATAGCGATAAGGATTGTCTATTGGGTCGATTACCGATAGTAATGAGTAGAAACTGGTTTATTTCTACTAAAGTAAATAAAACCAACTACACACTATTTAACAAAACGTTATTGGGTGATTAAAAGTCACGCTGAACAGCCGCTAAGACTTTTCATATTTTGATTTCCAAAATATTAAAAATTCATTAATTACCTTTAACTAATGCGTTAATTACCTAAGATTATCCAACTTAGGGAAGTCTTACTAAATCATAAAACCATGGGAAAAAAATCCAAAAAAACACAAAAGATCAAAGGTAACCTCTTCTATCATATGTAGAAATTTCATATCAAAGTTCATCATGTAATAATTTCTAATAGTTAGTATTCATTACTTAACACATTTCTTCATTCGGAAATTCATATAAGGTTCCTGATTGTTTAGAAAATTTTGAAACTTAAAACCCAACACCAAAAACATTTTATAAACATCTTATAAAAATTTCAAATCAATCCGACATGTAAAATTATAGGTTCATCCTAAAGCTTATCCGAATCTGTGCGAACAAGCATGATACAAAAATTATTTTATCCAAAAAATATAACAACATTAAAGTCATCATGGAAACAATAATAAAAACATACAAACAAATTTAGATATTAGACATAAATGAATAGAACAACGGATAAAATCATTATTCACCTTAAATTAGATAGAAGAGTTAAGATTTGTTGTTGAATCATAAGCTTGATTTTCTTCTAACTTTTCCTTAAATTTTCTTCTTCATTCAGTTTGTAGCCAACCACCCTTAGTATTATTTTTAGGTTTTGTGGAATAAAAATGAGAGAATGAAAGGACAAAAGGTAATGTATATATGAAAGGCGATGTGTTTTCCACTTCTCCCTTTATATAAACCCTTATGCATGTTATATTAAGTTGATTAGTTACTACAATACACCATTTTAATAATTACAAATCCTACATCATCATCCCTCTAAATTATTCTTATTTAATTTAACAACCTAAATCTTCTGAATAATATTTACAATTATGGGTATTACACCTCCCCTCTTTAGAAGAATTTCGTCCTCGAATTTAAGTAATGGACTATATAAGCATTGCAAGTTATGCTATCAATACAAGTGTAACCCACTAGCTACCAAGTTTATAAAATAATATAGAATATGCCATGAAGCAGATCAGGATATGTGTCTCTAATCCTATTCTTAGTCTCCCAAGAATAGTCTTTCTCATTGTTACTCTGTGGGCTTTCACTAAACTGTATGCCTTGTTTCTTAGCCTCTTATCATTTGTAGCTACAACTTGCATTGGGTGTCTCAAAGAATTCTGATATGCTTCTACCACTAAGCCTTCTAATAACCTTAGATCTATAACAGTCTCTGGATCATGCTCATACTTCCGCAGATGTGAAATATGGAAGATGTAGTAAATACCTAGCAAACTATATGACAACTACACTCGATATGTGAGCTTCCAGATCCTTTTTATGATAGGAATGGATCCAATAAAGCTTGGTGTGTGACACCCCGTAAAACATACCCTAAATAGACGTAGATAATTAAATTAAGTATATGAAATAATAAATTAATAAAATATTAATGGGTTGAAAATAACAATTCTGGACTATTGAGAATTTTGCTACAAAAATATTACTATTATATTCATTATGAGATCCATTTTCATATTTTATTTATCGAAAACGGAGTCTGTATAAAGAAGTTCTTAACAAAACAAATTATATGGTAATTATATACACACAAGATTTGGGTTTTAAACTAAATAAATATAAATATGGAGTAGAAGTATATATTGGTTGGCATAATCGAATATTCCCTAAAGATTTGACATTGTGTGTGTGTGTGTGTATATATGCAAAAGGGGAAAAGAATGAATAATAAATGGTAAGAGTTAATAGTAATTAATGTAAAAAGTAACATTAAAGAAAACAATTTTCCTAACGTAGACCCCGAGGGGTCGACCGCCCTCCTGGTCGAGGTTGGGAGAGAGGCGTTGTTTTCAAGGGTTCTTCTATAGTTTTGCTTCATAGGACTATCCGTATTAAATCTATCTAATACTATGGTCCACATACACTAGTGACTATAAAATGACCCCTAGTCTCTCCCCTAAAACAATACGATCATCTTACATTATGCTTCCATTCTGTCTTTGTGACGACCCCAAAACCCCGTACTGACGGTGGCAAGGGTAATCTTTGGAATATAACACATAAACAGATAATAGCAGAACAGAAATAAATAAATACACCAGATAATGAACAAATAATACACTGGATAAACATAATCATCAGAGTTACACAGTATACAGGATCATACTTAGTACAAATACAGTTCAGCTATACATAAATGTCTACAGCGGAAACAAACATAATGTACAATAGGAGCTGAACAGCATAAAAAGAGATAAATGATAGAATCCATCTTCAGCTCCAGCTATCCAGAAAAAGCCTGCTGAAACCTGAATACAAGGCTGCCCATGTAGAAAAAAGGGCACCCGAGTTTGCAAGTGAAACAAACTATGAGTCAGTCATGGGACTGGTATGAGAAATCTACTTAACACATGTACAATATGGCTAATCACAGGACCACGCCACTTTCGCGGAACGGGTTTACTCCATTGGATTGTCAGTGCCTTAAAACAAGTAAATATTTTAAACATCGCAATGCTTTTTATAAAAATGAAGCCATTATAAGACTCAGTTCCCATCACACAATGCAACGCAAACCGGAGGATAGAGTTTTACCTTATAATGGCCAAAATATGCTTGATACGAATAAAACAAAAGAATTTGATATTACTACTAGTGTTTATATGTTTCAAAAACAATTTCAAATCATAAGTATCAATCATAGACGGCATTAATGCCCCATACCACTATGTCGCCATATATAGGTATACAATCAAAACCGCACGATGTCGTATTTGGAAATTGGATTTCCGTCATGAACCAAGGCAAAAGATAATCCTTACCGAATTCGAGGCTCTCTAGCCCGAGCCTCAGGCAAGCACGCAGACAAGCCTTGGATCGTCAGGGCCGATCCACCAATGTGGATTATTATGCTTTAACACTGCGTTTCCCCACCCTTTGGGGCGTAAATGAGCCAACGAATGACTCCATCGGCTTCATATAGTCATTGATATATCCGAGGCGCCTCGCAACAGCAACAACCACACATGTGAAAATGATATAAATGTCAGCCAGTTTAAGCACCAACACCACCTCTAGCTAGAAAGAAACGCATCTCCTCCCTGAGGTCCTCTCCCGTTTTTGGTTCATACCAGGGTGTGAGGCTCGCGAATTCACGTTATACACAAAGCTACGCCACACAGGCGGTGCTTTGATCATCAACCACAAGACTTGGCTTTTCAACAGAAGCCTTGATCACTGCATCTTAGCATGCCACACAGGCAATTCACACCATGTAACTGATGGCTATCAATCACACAGAATGAATTCCAATGTCAGACATACAGTCCATTTACAAATCCGTTCTGGGTCTAAATGAAACCGGAGGCACTATATACCTCGCATACCCATCGATCTCCACGTACGTCTGGACGATCACCACTCATTATCCATATTTCGTGATGCCTCCCAATCAGGACATCAGTTATCATCCAACCGAGGTGAAGATCTCCGGTCTTCAACCACCGTCTTCATCTTCGATTTCTTATCATCGATTCAATTATTCAAAATGGGATAAATCCGGTCTTTCTGAGCAACTCGCGTATATAATAAACAAGTGCTACTCAAACACAACATACGCCTTATTCCAATTCATTAGTCACTAACCGTGAATTAGCAAGAGAACAATTTTCCAAATATTAATCCCGAAGGCCGAAACCAACATCAGATCAAAACCCAGGAAACCATTCCACTTAGCTAACCTTCAGTTAGTTTCTAAATTTCACATTCCATATCGTTTATAATATTTTATAACGATTTATCGCTATTTTTATTTATTTAAAAATAGCCAATTTATTCAAAAGACGCTTCAGGACATAACGCGGCCGTGGCGCTGTTTTTCTTTAGATTTGATTTATACATATCTGAAAATCTAGCCGTTGGATCTTCACAAAATTTATATCATTAGAAAGATCTTTTCAAAACGAATCCAACGGTTCTAGTTTTGGGAAAATCCGACGGTCGGATCTGCCGGTACGATCGTTTGAAGTTTCGATTTCAAAATACGAACTGCAGCGTCGTTATTCGATTTAATTTAATTATATTTATATATATATAAATATAGTTGATTCTGGCGCTGTTTTTCTTCAGATTTGAAATTAACATTCCCGACAATCCAACCGTTGGATCTTTACAAAGTTGGTGTCGTTGGAAATATATTTCCAAAGCGAACCCAACGGTTTCGGTTTCGGGAAAATTCGATGGTCGGATCTCCCGCACTAATCATTTGAAATCATGGTTTCAAAACACGAACTGCAGCTTCGTCATTCAATTTATTTTAATTATATATATATATATAAATATAATCTATTCTTCGATTTCAAAACCATTTCCTTATATATTTGATAAAAATGGTATTTTTATCCAACCGACATTTATTTCGACACTTCACTATTTTTAACAATTCATGTATATAATAAAAATGTGATTTTTATTGTAAAACAATTTATTTCAAAACATGACTATTTTATATAATTCATATAGATGATAAAAATATGATTTTTATTATAAAACAATTTATTTCAAAACACGAATACCATTCAACATATGAATTTCTATTCAACGAATGAATTTCTATTCAACACATGAATGTTTTCTATAGTTCGTATATATACAATAAAAAGGTGATTTTTATATTTAAAAATTTTTATTTAAAACACGAATACCATTCAACACATGAATTTCTATTCAACGAATGAATTTCTATTCAACACATGAATGTTTTCTATAGTTTATATATATACAATAAAAAGGTGATTTTTATATTTAAAACAATTTATTTAGAACACGAATATCATTCAACACATGAATTTCTATTCAATGAATGAATTTCTATTCAACACATGAATGTTTTCTATAGTTTATATATATACAATAAAAAGGTGATTTTTATATTTAAAATTTTTATTTAAAACACAAATATCATTCAACACATGAATTTCTATTCAACGAATGAATTTCTATTCAACACATGAATGTTTTCTATAGTTTATATATATACAATAAAAAGGTGATTTTTATATTTAAAACAATTTATTTAAAACACGAATATCATTCAACACATGAATTTCTATTCAACGAATGATTTTTTATTCAACACATGAATGTTTTCTATAGTTTATATATATACAATAAAAAGGTGATTTTTATATTTAAAACAATTTATTTAAAACACGAATATCATTCAACACATGAATTTCTATTCAACGAATGAATTTCTATTCAACACATGAATGTTTTCTATAGTTTATATATATACAATAAAAAGGTGATTTTTATATTTAAAACAATTTACTTCAAAACATGACTATTTTATATAGTTCATATAGATGATAAAAATATAATTTTTATTATGGAACAATTTATTTCAAAACATGAATGTCGTTCAACACATGAATTTCTATTCAACACACGAATATAGTTTCAACACATGAAAATAATTCTAACACATGAATATTATTCAAAATTTCGGCAGCATAACGGCAGGGTAGTTAAAACCAGGGCCGTCCCTAGTACAGCTCCTCGCTCTACCTTAAAGCCTTGCAGCTTTTGACAATGGGGATTTCATGCATCTAGTTCGCACGCAGGCGCCATGTATATTTTTTTTTTCTTTCCCATAAACTAATCCTATGTGGTTTCAACAAAATAATTCTCAACCACAAATGGGTATTTTTCAACCACAATCAATCAATTTCAACCACAAACAATTCTAATCAACCATTCGTAATCAACCAATTTTCACACCAATCACAACCAATAAATATCGTCCATGGTTTGTGGACGAGGGGCATATATATATATATATAAGTATTTCACTTCTATTCAACACATATATAATCTTTACAACGCATATATAACTTATACATCGAACGTACAACTTATACAACGCTTATACATGAGGTGTACAACGCTTATATAACTCATACATCGACTATATAATTTATACATCGTCGTTTTTCCATATCGTTTATAATTTAGAAATCTCACATTGGGTTCCACTCTACCAAAAATAGCAGAAGGCTCAGAAAAATATGCGGTCTCTTCTAGAATGTAGAAGACGTCCATACGAGTCCACTGTCTCTTGTTTCACTGAATTTCATCAAGAAACGAAAAAGATATGATTTTTACAGTGAAATCAAAAACCGTAGCGCTTTAAAGTGCTATAGAATAGTTGAAATAAAAACCAGCCGTTACCTCGTTTTGATGTTCTAAACTAGGTTTAGATTTTTCTCGTAATCCGCGCAAAGATACGTCGACCGGCCTTCGCCACGTGAAAGAGGGGAGAGAGGCATGCCAGGGGACCCTAGCCGCGATGAACTCGGTGGCCCCAGTCGTCGGCGGCGGTGCTTCAAAACCCGACACTTCAGGCGCTCGATTCCAACGATTTACACAACGATAAAATCCCAAACTGGCATGGATTTGAAGAGGAGGCTTGGATCTTCAAAAAGTTCCAAAGGAGTGTGTGGTTTCGTTGAGAGATGTAAGAGAAAAAGAGGAGGGAAGAATCAGAGCAGTTCCGCCGTCGGGTTTCAGGGGTATCGGGGAAGAAAGAGGTTTGACCGACCAATAGGATATTTTTTTATATTTATAAATTTTAAAAATCCAAAAATACCCTCTTTCACACACGAACCCCAATCCAGACCCAACAACTGTCGTCCCTAACCAAATACCCCCATTCCGAACACAATGGGATATGTTTCGTATGCCTATTCGACTGTTTCAGTCAGTTTTCCTTCAAATTAAAATATAAAACATTCAATATTTAATTTGAACGTACATTTCAATTTGCCGGGGCCACATATTGATTCTTAAAATTCCCGAAAAATAAATCTAGCTATGTTTTGACGATACGGTCCCAACAAAACTAGTTTCGTCGAATTCTGAGACCGTTTGAAAAATGGCCCTTTTCTGGTCGATCCAATTTAATAGAAATCGACCAAACACATTTTCCTTTGCCACGCTCACATACTAGCTTCAAAAATTATGAAATTTGAAACCTAACAATAATTTAACATCCCGGATCCAACAAAAGTGGTTTCGTCGAATTCCGAGGTCGTTTGCAAAATGGCCATTTTCACGGGCTATATAAACTCTATAGCGACCTTTCTGAAAATTCATTTAGCCACAACTTTTGCTTCCCGCTATGAAACTTCGATTTTTCTTATTCGTTAGAAAGATATTCACTAACAGATTTAAATATTTTTGGTTTCATTAAAATCCGTTTTGTTTTGCACCCGGTACAGTCAGTCAAAGTTTGAGTTCAATTTTTGAAACTGCCGCGCCATTTCAGGCCTTGTTTATAATTAGAATTAATTATATTTATTTTCAAATGTAACGACCCAGAAAATCTGAACCAGTTTGAAAATTTTAAATTGGCTAAAATAGTCAATTTTAAGTATTTAAAATAAATACTTTAAATAATAATGATTAAAAGTAAGTTTGAACCGAAGTTGAAAATAAATATAATTACTTTGAATTACAAACAAGGCCTGAAATGGCGCGGTAGTTTCAAAATTTGAATTTAAACTTCTCCTGACTGTACCGGGTGCAAAACAAAACGGATTGAGTGAAACCAAAAATATTTAAATCTGTTAGTGAATATCTTTCTAACGAATCTGAAAAATCGAAGTTTCATAGCGGGAAGCAAAAGTTATGGCCAGATGAATTTTCAGAAAGGTCGCTATGGAGTTTATATAGCCCGAGAAATTGGCCATTTTGCAAACGACCTCGTAATTCGACGAAACCACTTTTGTTGGATCCAGGACGTTAAATTATTGCTAGGTTTCAAATTTCATAATTTTTGAAGCTAGTATGTGAGCGTGGCAAAGGAAAACGTGTTTTGGTCAATTACAGTTAAATTGGATCGACCAGAAAAGGGCCATTTTGCAAACGGTCTCAGAATTCGACGAAACTAGTTTTGTTGGGACCGTATCGTCAAAACATAGCTAGATTTATTTTTTGGAATTTTTCGAATCAGTTTGTGGCCCTGGCAAATTGAAATGTACGTTCAAATTAAATATTGAATGTTTTATATTTTAATTTGAAGAATAACTGACTGTAACAGCCGAATGGGCCTTCGAAACATATCCCATTGTGTTCGTAATGGGGGTATTTAGCTGGGGACGACAATCGTTGGGTTTGAATTGGTGTTTGTGTGTGAAGAGGGTATTTTAGAAATATAGAAATAAATAAATTAATAAAAAAAATTCATTGGTCAACAAAGCCTCTCTCTCTCCCCGACTCCAGCTCGCGAACGACGGAAATGCTCCCCTCCTTCTCTCTTCTTTTTCTCACAATCCACTCAACAAAAACCCATGGTACTATAGAGAATTTCGTAGTGCTCAACACGATCTTCGAACCCATACCAACCTCAAATTTTTTTCGTGGGGTATTGAGCCCGAATCGAGCTCGAGAAGATCCCACCTTTGGAGCGCCACCGTGAGCAGGAGGAACCGTCGAAGTGGGCCCCCCCTACATCGATCTGAGCGTCGTTCCAAGGCCTAGAGGGTGGCGCCGATCGATCTCGTCCAAGTGCTGCAGATTTCGAGTTATGGTCAAACCTACTTTTGAACGAAACAGTGAGGTATACGGCTATTTTTTTATTTAACTAAATTATAACACTTTAAAGCGCTACGGTTTTTGATTTCACTGTAAAAATCATATCTTTTTCATTTCTTGATGAAATTCAGTGAAACAAGAGACAGTGGACTCGTGTGGACGTCTTCTACATTTTAGAAGAGACCGCATATTTTTCTGAGCCTTCTGCTATTTTTGGTGGAGTGGAACCCAATGTGAGATTTCTAAATTATAAACGATATGGAAAACGACGATGTATAAATTATATAGTCGATGTATGAGTTATATAAGCGTTGTACACCTCATGTATAAGCGTTGTATAAGTCGTACGTTCAATATACAAGTTATATATGCGTTGTAAAAATTATATATGTGTTGAAATAGAAGTGAAATGCTTATATAAAATATATATACATATATATATATGCCCCTCGTCCACAAACCATGGACGATATTTATTGGTTGTGATTGATGTGAAAATTGGTTGATAGCGAATGGTTGATTAGAATTGTTTGTAGTTGAAATTGATTGATTGTGGTTGAAAAATACCTGTTTGTGGTTGAGAATTATTTGGTTGAAACCACATAGGATTAGTTTGTGGAAATGAAAAAAAATATACATGCCGCCTGCGTGCGAACTAGATGCATGAAATCCCCATTGTCAAAAGCTGCGAGGCTTTAAGGTAGAGCGAGGAGCCGTACCAGGGACGGCCCCGGTTTAACTACCCTGCCGTTATGCTGCCGAAATTTTGAATAATATTCATGTGTTAGAATTATTTTCATGTGTTGAAACTATATTCATGTGTCGAATAGAAATTCATTCGTTGAATGGAAATTCATGTGTTGAATGGTATTCGTGTTTTGAAATAAATTGTTTTATAATAAAAATCATATTTTTACCATATATATGAACTACCTAAAATAGTCGTGTTTTGAAATAAATTGTTTAACAATAAAAATCATAGTTTTACTATATACATGAATTGTTAAAAATAGTGAAGTGTTGAAATAGAAGTCAGTTGGATAAAAATATCATTTTTATCAAATGTATGAAAAGGAAATGGTTTTGAAATCGAAGAATAGATTATATTTATACATATGTATATATATATATAATTAAAATAAATCGAATAACGACGCTGTAGTTCGTATTTTGAAATCAAAACTTCAAACGATTGTACCGGGAGATCCGACCGTCGGATTTTCCCAAAACTGGAACCGTTGGATTCTTTTTGAAAAGATCTTTCTAATGATGTAAATTTTGTGAAGATCCAACGGTTAGATTTTCAGATATGTGTAAATCAAATCTGAAGAAAAACAGCGCCATAGCCGCGTTATGGCCCGAAGCGTCGTTTGAATAAATTGGCTATTTTAAAATAAATAAAAATAGAGATAAATCATTATAAAATATTATAAACGATATGGAATGTGAAATTTAGAAATTAACTGAAGGTTAGCTAAGTCGAATGATTTCCTGGGTTTTGATCTGTTGTTGGTTTCGGCCTTCGGGGTTAATATTTGGGAAATCGTTCTCTTACTGATTTACGGTTAGTGACTGATGAATTGGAATGAAGCGTGTGTTGTGTTTGTATAGCACTTTTTAATTACATACGCGAGTTGCTCAGAAAGACCGGGTTTATCCCATTCTGAATAACTGAATCGACGATAAGGAATCGAAGATGAAGACGGTGGTCAAAGACCGGAGTTCTTCACGTCGTTTGGATGGTAACTGATGTCCTGATTGAGAGGCATCCCGAAATATGGATAATGAGTGGTGATCATCCAAACGTACATGGAGTTCGATGGGTATGCGAGGTATATAGTGCCTCCGGTTTCGTTCAGACCCAGAACGGACTTGTAAATGGACTGTGTGTCTGACATTGGAATTCAATCTGTGTGATCGATAGCCATCAGTTACACGGTGTGAATTGCCTGTTTGGCATGCAAAGATGCAGTGATCAAGGCTTCTGTTGAAAAGCATAGTCTTGTGGTTGATGATCAAAGCCCGACCTGTGTGGCATAGCTTTGTGTATAACGTTAATTCGCGAGCCTCACACCCCGGTATGAACCAGAAACGGGAGAGGACATCAGGGAGGGCATGCGTTTCCTCCTAGCTAGAGGTGGTGTCAGTGCTTAAAACTGGCTGACATTTATATTATTTTCACCTATGTGGTTGTTGCTGTTGCGAGGCGCCTCGGTTATATCGGTCGATCCAGGACCGATGGAGTCATTCGTTGGCTCATTTACGCCCCAAAGGGCGGGGAAACGTAGTGTTCAGGCATTTTAATCCACATCGGTGGACCGACCCTGACGATCCAAGGGTCGATGCGTTCTGATTCTGAGACTCGGGCTAGGCAGTCTCGAATTCGGTAAGGACTATCTTTTGCCTTGGTTCATGGCGGAAATCCAATTTCCAAATACGTGACTGTGCGGTTTTGATTGTATACCTATATATGGCGACATAGTGGTATGGGGCATTAATGTCGTCTATGATTGATACTTATGATTTGAAATTGTTTTTTTAAAACATATAAACACTAGTAATAATATCAAATGCTTTTGTTTTATTCGTATCAAGCATATTTTGGCTATTATAAGGTAAAAACTCTATCTTCCGGTTTGCGTTGCATTGTGTGATGGGAACTGAGTCTTATAATGGCTTCATTTTTATAAAAAGCATTGCGATGTTTAAAAGATTTAATTGTTTTAAAGCACTAGCAATCCAATGGAGTAAACCCGTTCCGCGAAAGTGGCATGGTCCTGTGATTAGCCATATTATAAATGTGTTAAGTAGATTTCTCATACCAGTCCCATGACTGACTCGTAGTTTGTTTCACTTGCAAACTCGGGTGCCCCTTTTTCTACACGGGCAGCCTTGTATTCAGGTCTTAGCAGGCTCTTTCTGGATGGCTGGAGCTGAAGATGGATTCTATCATTTATCTCTTTTTATGCTGTTCAACTCCTATTGTACATATTATGTTTGTTTTCCGCTGTAGACATTTATGTATAGCTGAACTGTATTTGTACTAAGTATGATCCTGTATACTGTGTAACTCTGATGATTACTTTTATCCAGTGTATTATTTGTTCATTATCTGGTGTATTTATTTATTTCTGTTCTGCTATTATCTATTTTTGTGTTATATTCCAAAGATTACCCTTAACACCGTCAGTACGGGTTTTGGGGTCGTCACATCGTGGTATCAGAGCTTTGGTTAAGCTTAGCTCTGGTATATAACACATTAACGAACTCGTCAGAAATATAACCAGTTGTGTTCTTGGATGGGTAACTCATTACAGATAGGATCAATAATATCCTAGTATGAGTATAGCAGAATAACTCGTTAGAGATGAGGTCAGAAGTGCCCCAGAGCGAGTTAAGAGTTATATGTTTATAAATAACGTATTTGTGATTATATATATAGTTTGGTTTTAGAAATATGATTTTTGAATATATAAAAGATATATTCTTGAAAAGTTAAAAACAAATTGCTTGTTGTTTGTGTTGTGTGATAGTGGGTTAGATTAATTAAATTATTAGAACGATAGTTAATTTAATTAATACGAGAATGAATAGTAAAATTTATTCGATTATATCACGTATTGAACTGATATAAAAATAGATAGAAATATATACATGTGCATTATAAATGTTTGAACAGGTAATTGGATTAGCTGTTGAGTAAAGAAATTATTTGCGTGCCTGACAAATAGGTAAACCTTAATGAGTTGGATGCGCAATTTTATTATTATATCAACTCCTGTGAATGCCATTAGATGCGGAGTGCTGGTTGTTCTGTGTGTAATAATAAATATCGCCACAGGATAGTAACAATTAATTTTGAACTACATTACATGGCATACTTCTTGAAGATAGGCATACTTCATCATATACCACATAAGCATTTGGAGCTTGTGTGACGAGGTGGAAGATTTACCATACGAGCGAGAGGCTTGTATGGCGATGACTATATTTTACAGGTTGAACTGATGACTGATATGGACCATATAAAATTATAATGATAAATTGCCAGATAATAAAAACCCCACACGGGTCTGGAGTTGACAATAATCACGTCTCTCTAGTCATTAGATACGGCACATGGATTATTTATTTCCCACACGGGACGAGGTGACGAGAATTTATTCTCTGGAGCAATTAAAATACACACTCCCTCAGGCTTTGACAGGGTGACGAGAATTTATTCTCTGGAGTTATTATCTATACACGCTCCCCTGTAAACACTAGAATATATCACTATAAATATGTGTATGCTTTATAGGATTTATTGGGTACCTAATACGGCCCAATAAATTTCCAAACCCCTCCCCGTACAAAGGAGGTTATGGCGAAATTTTTCGAAAATTCTGGGTGTTAGCCAAATTTTGGAAGAATTTGAAAATTCTCAGAAACTGAAAAGTTGGAGAATGGAAGCCAGATTGAACGTAGTGTTGATTAATCAAACCACTTTCGACTTTGTTCCTTTTCGGGGACGAAAAGTTTTAAGTGGGGGAGATTGTAACGACCCGGAAAATCTGAACCAGTTTGAAAATTTTAAATTGGCTAAAATAGTCAATTTTAAGTATTTAAAATAAATACTTTAAATAATAATGATTAAAAGTAAGTTTGAACCGAAGTTGAAAATAAATATAATTACTTTGAATTATAAACAAGGCCTGAAATGGCGCGGTAGTTTCAAAATTTGAATTCAAACTTTGCCTGACTGTACCGGATGCAAAACAAAACGGATTTGAGTGAAACCAAAAATATTTAAATCTGTTAGTGAATATCTTTCTAACGAATCTGAAAAATCGAAGTTTCATAGCGGGAAGCAAAAGTTATGGCCAGATGAATTTTCAGAAAGGTCGCTATGGAGTTTATATAGCCCGAGAAATTGGCCATTTTGCAAACGACCTCGGAATTCGACGAAAACACTTTTGTTGGATCCGGGATGTTAAATTATTTCTAGGTTTCAAATTTCATAATTTTTGAAGCTAGTATGTGAGCATGGCAAAGGAAAACGTGTTTTGGTCAATTACAGTTAAATTGGATCGACCAGAAAAGGGCCATTTTGCAAATGGTCTCAGAATTCGACGAAACTAATTTTGTTGGGACCGTATCGTCAAAACATAGCTAGATTTATTTTTCTGGAATTTTTCGAATCAGTTTGTGGCCCTGGCAAATTGAAATGTACGTTCAAATTAAATATTGAATGTTTTATATTTTAATTTGAAGAATAACTGACTGTAACAGCCGAATGGGCCTTCGAAACATATCCCATTGTGTTCGGAATGGGGGTATTTAGCTAGGGACGACAGTCGTTGGGTTTGAATTGGTGTTCGTGTGTGAAGAGGGTATTTTAGAAATTTAAAAATATATAAATTAATAAAAAATTCATTGGTCAACAAAGCCTCTCTCTCTCCCCGACTCTAGCTCGCGAACGACGGAAACACTCCCCTCCTTCTCTCTTCTTTTTCTCACAATCCACTTAACAAAAACCCAAGGTACTTTGGAGAATTTCGTAGTGCTCAACACGATCTTCGAATCCATACCAACCTCAGATTTTTTCGTAGGGTATTGAGCTCGAATCTAGCTCGAGAAGATCTCACCTTTGGAGCGCCGCCGTGAGCAGGAGGAGCCGTCGAAGTGGGGCCCCCTACATCGATCTGAGCGTCGTTCCAAGGCCTAAAGGGTGGCGCCGACCGATCTCGTCTAAGTGCTGCGGATTTCGAGTTATGGTCAAACCTAGTTTTGAACGAAACTGTGAGGTGTACGGCTGTTTTTTTTATTTAACTAAATTATAGCACTTTAAAGTGCTACGGTTTTTGATTTCACTGTAAAAATCATATCCTTTTCATTTCTTGACGAAATTCAGTGAAACAAGAGACAGTGGACTCGTGTGGACGTCTTCTACATTCTAGAAGAGACCGCATATTTTTTTGTGCCTTCTGCTATTTTTGGTGGAGTGGAACCCAATGTGAGATTTCTAAATTATAAACGATATGGAAAACGACGATGTATAAATTATATAGTTGATGTATGAGTTATATAAGTGTTGTACACCTCATGTATAAGCGTTGTATAAGTCGTACGTTCGATATATAAGTCATATATGCATTGTAAAAATTATATATGTGTTGAAATAGAAGTGAAATGCTTATATAATATATATATATATATATATACGCCCCTCGTCTACAAACCATGGACGATATTTATTTGTTGTGATTGATGTGAAAATTGGTCGATAGCGAATGATTGATTAGAATTGATTGTGGTTGAAATTGATTGATTGTGGTTGAAAAATACCCGTTTGTGGTTGAGAATTATTTGGTTGAAACCACATAGGATTAGTTTGTGGAAATGAAAAAAATATACATGTCGTCTGCGTGCGAACTAGATGCATGAAATCCCCATTGTCAAAAGCTGCGAGGCTTTAAGGTAGAGCGAGGAGCCGTACTAGGGACGGCCCCGGTTTAACTACCCTGCCATTATGCTGCCGAAATTTTGAATAATATTCATGTGTTAGAATTATTTTCATGTGTTGAAACTATATTCATGTGTCGAATAGAAATTCATTTGTTGAATGGAAATTCATGTGTTGAATGGTATTCGTGTTTTGAAATAAATTATTTTATAATAAAATCATATTTTTACCATATATATGAACTACCTAAATTGTCGTGTTTTGAAATAAATTGTTTAACAATAAAAATCATATTTTTACTATATACATGAATTGTTAAAAATAGTGAAGTGTTGAAATAGAAGTCAGTTGGATAAAAATATCATTTTTATCAAATGTATGGAAAGGAAATGGTTTTGAAATCGAAGAATAGATTATATTTAAACATATATATATAAATATAATTAAAATAAATCGAATAACGACGTTGCAGTTCGTATTTTGAAATCAAAACTTCAAACGATTGTACCGGGAGATCCGACCGTCGGATTTTCCCAAAACTGGAACCGTAGGACTCTTTTTGAAAAGATCTTTCTAATGATGTAAATTTTGTGAAGATCCAACGGTTAGATTTTCAGATATGTGTAAATCAAATCTGAAGAAAAACAGAGCCACGGTCGCGTTATGGCCCGAAGCGTCGTTTGAATAAATTGGCTATTTTAAAATAAATAAAAATAGCGATAAATCGTTATAAAATATTATAAATGATATGGAATGTGATATTTATAAATTAACTGAAGGTTAGCTAAGTCAAATGATTTCCTGGGCTTTGATCTGATGTTGGTTTCGGCCTTCGGGGTTAATATTTGGGAAATCGTTCTCTTACTGATTTACGGTTAGTGACTGATGAATTGGAATGAAGCGTGTGTTGTGTTTGTGTAGCAATTTTTAATTACATACGCGAGTTGCTCAGAAAGACCGGGTTTATCCCATTCTGAATAACTGAATCGACGATAAGGAATCGAAGATGAAGACGGTGGTCGAAGACCGGAGTTCTTCACCTCGTTTGGACGGTAACTAATGTCCTGATTGAGAGGCATCCCGAAATATGGATAATGAGTGGTGATCGTCCAAACGTACGTGGAGATCGATGGGTATGCGAGGTATATAGTGCCTCCGGTTTCGTTCAGACCCAGAACGGACTTGTAAATGGACTGTGTGTCTGACATTGGAATTCAATCTGTGTGATCGATAGCCATCAGTTACACGGTGTGAATTGCCTATGTGGCATGCTAAGATGCAGTGATCTAGGCTTCTGTTGAAAAGAAAAGTCTTGTGGTTGATGATCAAAGCCCGGCCTGTGTGGCATAGCTTTGTGTATAACGTTAATTCGCGAGCCTCACACCCCGTATGAACCAGAAACGGGAGAGGACATCAGGGAGGGCATGCGTTTCCTCCTAGCTAGAGGTGGTGTCAGTGCTTAAAACTGGCTGATATTTATATTATTTTCACCTATGTGGTTGTTGCTGTTGCGAGGCGCCTCGGTTATATCGGCCGATCCGGGACCGATGGAGTCATTCGTTGGCTCATTTACGCCCCAAAGGGCGGGGAAACGTAGTGTTCAGGCATTTTAATCGACATCGGTGGACCAGCCCTGACGATCCAAGGGTCGATGCATTTTGATCCTGAGACTCAAGCTAGGCAGTCTCGAATTCGGTAAGGACTATCTTTTGCCTTGGTTCATGGCGGAAATCCAATTTCCAAATACATGACTGTGCGGTTTTGATTGTATACCTATATATGGCGACATAGTGGTATGGGGCATTAATGCCGTCTATGATTGATACTTATGATTTGAAATTGTTTTTTTTAAAACATATAAACACTAGTAATAATATCAAATGCTTTTGTTTTATTCGTATCAAGCATATTTTGGCCGTTATAAGGTAAAAACTCTATCCTCAGGTTTGCGTTGCATCGTGTGATGGGAACTGAGTCTTATAATGGCTTCATTTTTATAAAAAGCATTGCGATGTTTAAAAGATTTAATTGTTTTAAAGCACTGGCAATCCAATGGAGTAAACCCGTTCCGCAAAAGTGGCGTGGTCATGTGATTAGCCATATTATAAATGTGTTAAGTAGATTTCTCATACCAGTCCTATGACTGATTCGTAGTTTGTTTCACTTGCAAACTCGGGTGCCCCTTTTTCTACACGGGCAGCCTTGTATTCAGGTCTTAGCAGGCTCTTTCTGGATGGCTGGAGCTGAAGATGGATTCTATCATTTATCTCTTTTTATGCTGTTCAGCTCCTATTGTACATATTATGTTTGTTTTCCGCTGTAGACATTTATGTATAGCTGAACTGTATTTGTACTAAGTATGATCCTGTATACTATGTAACTCTGATGATTACTTTTATCCAGTGTATTATTTGTTCATTATCTGGTGTATTTATTTATTTCTGTTCTGCTATTATATGTTTCTGTGTTATATTCCAAAGATTACCCTTAACACCGTCAGTACGGGTTTTGGGGTCGTCACATCAAACGTCGATTCAAACTTACTTTTCGTCGTTTTTATTTAAAATATTTATTTTAAATACTTAAAATTCATTAAAATAGCCAATTTAAAATTTTTAAATTGGTTCAGATTTTTCGGGTCGTTACAGTCTTCCTTCCATTTTCTTTATTCCGGAAGCAAAGTAGGTTTCTTCTCTTCTTCTAACCTATATTCTATCTCTTTTAATCTGAATTCTTATATAGACTCTGGAATTAAGTATAATATATATATACGAGATTCTGAATTCGATTCTTACATATAATTGAAGGGGATGAATGCATCAAGTTTTTCTACACTAAAATGTCCATTCACAAACATATTAGCAGTAGTTTTCAAATGATTTATAATCATGGGAACTATTGTAACGATCATTAAAAACTTAAGAAAGATGCTATTGCTTAATGTACTTCTTTATATAATGGCGAATGTGAAACTAACTTACCTGTCATTCATTGTAGGTGTATTGTGAACGCCAAGGGTAAAAGGATGTTGTGCAACCAAGTCTTGCATGACAAAGTCTGGGTGGCTCTCCAGTCCATCAGCAGTCCAGGTCCTGACGGGATAGGGGCTGGGTTCTTCAAAAAACACTGGCAACACGTGAAAGATAATGTAACGCAAGCTATTCAAGAAGCATTTATAACTAGAAAAATTATTAAAGAAATGAACCACACTTTCATATGTCTCATCCCAAAAGTTGAAAATCCCACCATACTTGAAGAATTCAGACTAATCGCTTGCTACAATGTGCTATATAAATTCTCAGCAAGGTAATATGTAACAGAATGAAACAGCTATTACCAGATATCATCTTTGAGTGCCAAAGTGCATTCATAAAAGGCAGAAATATTTCAGAGAACTCGTTTTTGGCTCATGAACTTGTTAGGAATTTCAACAGACCGTACGCTGACAAATTCTGTTTAAAAGTTGATCTCCACAAAGCATATGATAAGATAAATCGTCATTTTATTATTCGTATGTTATATTGTATGGGGTTCCCTAACAAATTTGTTAAGTTGATTAATGAATGCATATCTACCCCTACCTTCTCTATTCTGATCAGTCGTATCCCTAAGGGATTCATTAGATCAAATAGGGGGATAAGACAAGGAGATCCATTGTCTCCTCACCTTTTTGCTGTTGCTATGGAGTACTTTTCTCTCTAGATGGAATTGTCGGTGCATAATAGACTTATTCAGGCAATGTACAATTTCCAACCTAAGATAAGCCACCTCTTATATGCTGATTACCTGATAATATGCATTAAATCGAATGAAAATGCAGCTAGAACTATCAAAAGCAACTTTCACCTATTGGAGAAGTATGTTGGATTAAAAGTGAGAGAGAATAAAACTAAATGCTATTTTAGCAAGTTTTGTGATCAAAGAAATGTGATTCTGGATATTTTGGGAGTGACTGAAGGATCTCTACCAATTAAATGTTTGGCAGTGCCTCTTTCTACGAATAAAATAACTGATCGCTATATAAAAGGCAACTTTTGGCAAATGGCAATGGATAACAATGCATCACCAAACTGGAAAGCAATTCAAAGAAATAGAGATAAGCTAGCAGAGAACTGCACTAGAGAATTTGTGAATGGTAAAGATACTAATCTGTGGAAAGATCCTTGGATTCTGGGTAAATCCAGATATTGCTGGTTGGGATATTTACTCTGCTTTTGGATCCCCAGACATAAGTGTAAATACAATTATTGAAAACCAACTGTGGAAATGTGATAATCTGCCTTGTAACAGGGCTATCATTCAGAAAATTGAGACAATACCAATATACATAAGAAGAAAAAATGACATTTGGGCGTGGAACAATAGTAGTGGGGAATTTTCAATTAAGACAGCCTGGAATTTAATTCGAGAAAAGCATGAAAATAAAATCTAGAGTAAGAATATTCGGGATAAAGCAATTTGCCTTAAATACTCTCTCACTACATACAAAGCTTTAATGAATCGACTTCCTACATGTGATAGACTATTCAAATGAGGCATTACTGAGGAGAGACTGTGTGTGTTATGTGGTTCATCTGAAGAAACTCATGAACATCTATTTTTTGCATGTGAATTTTCTAAAATGGTTGCTAAAAATTGTAATGTCAATGTTGATCCAATGAACCAAAATTACGACTACAACATACCTGGCCAGGGACCCAAATCATGATCATCTGATAGCCAAATTGAACAAAGTTGTCGTGGCATATACTGTTGCAGCGATTTGGAAAGAGTGGAATGCACGAATTTCCAAGGCAAGAAATAGCACAACGAAGATGGTTAGTAGATTCAACCTCATCGAAATTAACCTTAGTAGAAGAAGCAATAAAGGGAGAGGACTCACCGGAAGCTTGGAATCATCAGATGTTGAATGATTAGATAAGGATCTGTCAGAAGCGCTGGCTCAAATTCCAGAAACCAGTAGAAGACTGTTTGACCCTCCACGACTCTGTTGCGACAAGATGAAGATTGAGGAAGACGAAGAATGTATTTTGGGAATGTTCCAGTTTGAAGTGATGTTATTATTTGTTACTGGGTCTGGCATTTGTTTTGCAATGTCTGCTATGTGGGCCTATATTGGGCTTTACACATATTCTCCTTCACTTTGGGTTGTCATGCCTAATAAAATCATTTACCCAGTTCCAAAAAAAGAGAGGAGATTTTGGAAATTACATTAGTTTTGAATTTTCTATATAATGTTAGTGTAGATTTGGATTGTTATGCCTAAGGAGATCTAGATTTACATGAAAAAAATATATTAACAAATCCTACAAATCTCTTATAATTTGTGGAAATGGCTAATCAACTGTGTTTATTAGGTTTTGATTATTGAGGTAATAAAAGATAGGCATTTAGACGTTGTACAGTTTCTGATAACAATCTAATTCACTTTTTGTAAATTTTGTAAATTTCGTATGTATGTGTGCAAAGGCAGAAGAATTAGGTATTGTAAATCTAATAGGTTTAAGCATCTATTTTTAAAATAGATAGTTTAGACATATTATATACAAATTACAAAAGTCTTACATTTTGTGTGCTTTACACACACACACACACATGTGTTACTATGAAAAGTGAAGCAGTACCAAAAAGGAGACTTTACTTATATAATTGAATTATCGTGCCTTCCTTTTGTTATTGAAATAATCTTTTGAACCTTAGTTACAACTTACAAGTTTTATGTATATGTTATTGCTTCCATGTTATTGATTATGATATATATGCTGACACCGTGTTGAGAAAAGTTAGTGAAATAAAATTGTAAACCTTATTTTGATGTTAGGATTGACATTCCAAATGAATTAGGATGTTTATTCACGTGTACTTAATTTGAGTTTTATTACTATTAGCGTAATTAACTTATTATTTATGCATATTAAATTCATATTAAATAGCGTACTAAATGCATAAAATAAGAAATTAGAATTATAAATGTCTCTATAGGAAATTTGTATGTGTGTGAGTTCTAATGGATTTTATTAGTATCAATGAGACGTTGGTAGTGGAGTACATAAATAATATGTGGAACAATCTCCTGATTAGCTACCCATACACACCCTTAACCTTCCTCCAGAATGCTCATTTGAGATCACCCAGAGTAATAAGAAGCAAATCATAAAACCCCTGTTCAGACAAAGTCTAGTATGAGCGATAGAAATCTCAAGTACGAAAAGTAGATGACTAAAATAAGGAAAATATTACTTGGCATGTCCCTACGACAATGGAATTAGCACATAAAAGTATATACTCTTCTATAGTATCAACATTATGGGTGTAACCTAGTTAGAGTACTGAAGTGTCTAAATTCTTCATTAACACTATCTGCATTTGCATTAATGCTACATACATTTAGAGACATCCCTAAGATTGATAAATGACTAAGTAAACGTAACATACAACATCCACCCCTACATTCACTCACTCAATGCGTTGAATATACAATACATTTGGTTCCCCCGAAATTTGTACCCACTCTAAGAGATCTAAACTGAAACAACTCAGCAGACAACCTACATTTATTTGAGAATGAGCATAAATAGTTGTCGCAAGTCTCCCTATATGCAATAGCCCACACCCCTTAATGTTACCTAAAATAGGGTCTCACTATGGAATATGAAGTGTTATTAGTATAAAGATAGAAATACATAATATAGACAAAGATAAGTTATATGTAACATACTGACTTTCCCATACCTTTTGAGTTGACAATCACGACTCACGTCCAACCCAAATTGCATAGAAAAGCAGATGGTTATTAGAAAGAACTTAGAGGATGAGATAAGAAAGAAAGAAATATTAGAATATAAGAAGAAGAAGAAGAAGAACCAACACAACACAGAGTATCACATCGCAGCGGAACAAAATATAATATAGAAATAAATCTTTACTGAGAGCTTTTAAAAATACTTATAATCACTAGAGTACATCACACATCTGGAAAGTTATTATAATCAGTCCTCATATACAATCATACAGCGGAATATATCATATCATACGTCTGAACTCCTCCATCTCGTCTCTTCATAACAACCGATAACCTGAACCTGTACAGCTCGGTCTTACCTGAGCATTACAAACACCGGGTTAGTCTGGTGAACCAGAGTGAGAAAAACACACTAAGTTTAAACACACATCTTGATTTTAAAGTTAAAATATTTTCGAAAGAAAAGGATAATCGTAAGATCAAATCCACATATAAATACGGACGGTTTTTACCTTACGATAACCCAAGCTTGTTTTTGAAAACAATATTACTCTGATATTATGATAGTGTCTAAATACAAGTAAATATCAATCTAGCAGAACGCTTGAATCTCACGCTCCACATATATAATATACAATCAAAACCATGGGCGCTTATTGGAGAATGGATTTCCTAGTAAGGTATGGGACCATCATCCCGACAATGTACCTCCAGAGATGAATACATTGGGGTTCAACAAGAACATCTTGCAATCCAGGCTAAACATAACCAGCCCCTCACTTTCTCTTGAGAGTACCGAATATATCATTACCACGGTTGGGGGCCAGCCAACCGAACCGATAGCATACATATATAAACAAAAAGGGACAACCGAAGGCATTTGATTTCTCCAGATCAGGTAATGATGCACCCTTTGATGGGTGCGACCCACATAGCCATGCAACCTACCCGATTTTTGCCATTTTCCGGTTGATGAGGCTAGAAGTTAAGTGTAACCTTCAGAACAACACATCTCCCTCCACTTTGAATGCCACATCGTCAGATCCTCTAGAAATGACTAATTTATCCATAAAAATACACTAGTTGTTAAGCTAAAGAAGTTTCCCTTCTATGCCACCAACTTGGTACGTTTGAAGAAATCAATGTACGCGACCCCTTTGGAAAAACTCTGTCAGACATTCGTCCATACGAGTCATCCAGGAACAGGATAAACCGAAGGCACCCGCCTACTGCATCCCTGAATTACCCTATGGATGGCTAGCGAGTAGTCCTTGCAATCCGCATATTTCAACCACGAAAGAATCACGGTATATCTCCAGGGATCAGCCAGAGATTGTAAGTAATTCTGCCATTTTATGAAGATCCACGGTCTTCAATTGCTCCAGTTCGATTCCACATATTTGTATTTATTGGTCGGAATGGTTTTCGAATATAAATTCAATCCCGGTCTTTCCGTACCAACAATCGTATGGGCAAGATTTGATAGTCGGTTTTTTACTATTAAATAAACAAAAATGGAATGGATATGTAACAACTCGGGATTTTCGGACGACAACTAAAATACGTCAGAACTAAAATTTTTGCAATACATTGATAATTTAGTTATTAATGTGGATATTCATTTGAATGACCCGAAAATTTGTGATAAAGATTATTTATTACATCATAAATCGTCGCTAAAACTTAACAACTTTTGGCGTAACTAAATTCTGTAGTAAACAACAATAGTAGTAGTAGTAGAACTCTATAGCAGCGTTAGGGAAGCGCTATAGAAAAGCGTTACTAAAGGAACTGTAACTAAAGCGTCGAAAACCTTCGACTTGAGAAATCGATCGTTTGGAGAAATAATTCCAACAACAACTTAAAGAGAAATTAATCAGATGATAACTAGACTACTGTAGGACCTTAGTGCAACTTGTTTTAGACATGACTTAGCAGAGAATTTTGGAGAACCAATAGACTAAGTCGAGTACACATGTGCTAGTGTAAACACATGTTCTACGTACAACTTGAAGGCCATAGTTCAAGACTATCCTCGACCAATCAAAAGAAAAGTTCTGCTGTGACTTTTAGCCAATCATACGTACTAGATAATGGAAACAACTTATAGCACGACTTTGCAGAAAATATTAAAGAAAACACAGGGTCCAAAACGTGAAGACAAGCTAATGTAAATAGCCATTTACATGCAACATTCAAGGCCTAGAACCAAACTATTTTGGAGCAAAGTTAACAAAACGTTTTGCTGTGATTTCTAGCCCATCATACATACGTGTTAATGCACCAATAAGATAGCATAGCTTTGCATCAAAATTTAGAGAAATCGTGTGGCTAAAAACACTACAACTTGCTAGTATAAATAACCAATGTTTTCATGCAACTTCAAGCCAACCATTCAACCAATTATTGTGCCTAGAACTAAGAAAAACTGATGTGATTTAAGACCCTAAACAAGTGAACTTATAAGCTATTATATCACCATAGAATCATGCAACCACTAAAGGGAAAAACAGCCCAAAACTGTCCACTTTTGTGCAAGGGAAAAACAGCCCAAAACAGTCCATTTTTGCGCAAAGTAGAACAGCCAAAACAGCCCACAAACCTGCGCAAGAGAACAGCCCAAAACAGCCATGAACAGCCCATCCTTGCGCAAAGAACAACAGCCCAAACCCATGCAAGAACGTGCCAATTTAGTGTAGATGATCCATGTTAAAACTAGTGTATCCTAGAGTGATGGTGACATGAATAAATAGTTTAATACTAAGTATAAATGAAGATATGATAAGAGATATGCGCCAGCTATATAGTGATGTATCAAGCTAGAATGAAAAATATATATACATTATTCAATGCATTTCTAGAAGCTAAGTACACACTATGATAGTGATGTTTGCTATGGATAGAAACATTGCATGGATCTCATCCATCCACCGAGATTCATGCATGTAAACCAAGACAAGTATGTAGCTTTCATCCAAGATATTGTAAGATATGGCGCAGGCAATATAGTTGATGAATCATGCTAGGATGAAACCATTGTTTAATTCCCCTTCTAGAAACCAAGTACCATGCTATGATAGTGATGTTTGTGTAGTTTAGAACCAATGAAGGGCTCTCATTTATCCACCACATCCAATTCCATGCAAAACAAAAGAGAGGTTGCTTTCACCATATATATTTTGCTGTACATGTCTTGCGCAAATCTTTTAGATTTGGGAAGATTATGAATTGAACTATATATGAGCATATACAAATGGTTGGCTACCTTTCTTCCACATAAGCTTGTGCATGCAAAACAAAATGAAATGTTGCTTTCAATATATATATATATATATATTGCTGTACCATATCTCCTGCGTAAGGATTTGTGATGGAAATAGATTTAGATTTAGTGAATTAAACTAAATAATAAACCAATATTAAACTATATAGCTAAGCCTATATATATATGAATCCTTCTCCATTTTGCACTACTGTCAACCCGCAAGCCAAAGAGAAAATGAAAACATAAAAACTGTCAAAACCGCAAGCAAAGGGTGAAAAAAAAGAACCCATTATTTCTGCTGTTAAACCCGCAAGAAAAGGAGAGATTCTTCTCCAATTTGTTGCACCTTAAAACCTAAAAAGCCGTGAGCAACAGGAGAGAAAAATGAAACCACTTATACACTGTAAAACCGCAAGCCAGTAGACCAAAACTGGGAATACTTGAGCTGTTAAACCGCAAGCTTTTAAAGAGAATGGAAACATGAAACTGCTGTTAAGATCCGAGAGCAAGAAGGAAGAAGATCTAGAAATACTAAGCTCCTTTTCAGCCATATTTGTGAGTAAACCTCACTCTATATGATCTTATTTCATGCACATGGAAGTTGAACTTAAGTATGTTTATATGTTGGATGTTTACCGTTTATTTGCTTGTTAAAAACACTTGAAACTCTTGAACTGTTTATGTTGTTATATTGCCTTGGAACACCATGATAATCATGCTCATAAATATCCCTTGTTCATGCTTGAGAGTAATCACAAAGTCATATTTTGTTTGCTAGCTCCTACTGGTTAAACATGGAAATGATAACCTGCTTAAGCTTGTCTAATTTCGGTTTTCACATGAAATGCTTACTGTCCACTTTGATTTTTGTTGGTGCTTTATACATGGATGTATATATTTAGTTCATGACCCTTGCATGCTTGAGTAATAGCTCACAACATACATATAGTTGCTGTTGAACTAAGAATATATTGCATTGTTTTAGAAACATGAAAAAAACATGCTACTGTCAAACCAACTCGAAAACCCAACATGCAAATAAATGAATTTCAGGGTCATGAGGGGTTGCGCAATATGATTATAGGATTTTACAAACAAACGGTATAATTTTTAATGCTTTAGATAAAGAGAACGAACTGTTTTGTCGGCAAAAGGGTTTTGACCGATCATGGGTGATCCACGCGAAAACGAAGACGAACGGACTTGCAGATAGGGGTTTGACGAACTCCAGATTTCAGAAAAAAAAAAAATATTAGATTTTTAAATGCATAGTTTTCGAGTAGGAGGTGTTTTGAGACTTTCGAGTCCAACCGAAACAGTCGGTCTTTGAGACCGAACTGCTCCTCGTCGGAGCAAGGAGGGACCGCCGCGCCGGCGGTGAAGGGGGCGGCAGGTCGTGGGCTGTCGGGGGTTGAAGTTTCCGGCGATCTGATGGCAAGGGGAGTGAAGGCGGGTTGGTTTCTTCGATCTGAAGGGCTGGGCGAACGAACGGGTGCATGGAAGAAAAGGTGACAGTATTTATATTTTCTGCTGTTCATTTTGATCCGAGAATCACGCCTATTCTTGCTGAAGTGAGGTAGTAGGAAAATTTGTTTAGAATTTAATTAATTTGTTTAAGTTAATTAATTAATTAAATAAATTTAAATAAGTAAGACTGGAATTATTTTATAGATCAGGGAACATGATAAGTATGTAGTGACAGAACACTGTGTTTGGCGCGGACAGATTGCGTGACTCCGATGATCCGAGGAGACGACGTTTTAAGAAACAAGAAGTTGGAATTATTATTATTTTAAAGTGATTAGTTATTTAATTTATTAAATAATTAAATCAGCAAGACTTAAATAAATTATGTAAATCAGGGATAATTTACATAACGTAGTGACAAACACTGTTAGCATATACAGATGAGAAATCAGAATTATAAATTATAAATGTGGAGTTTTAAATAAATAAATAAAGGATTTATTTTATTTCATCAAGTCAAGTGATAAATAAAATAAGATTAGATCAAGAGAAGGGATTAACTGTCAATATTAGATCCAAACCATGTCGACTCAGATTGTATAGAAAGAGGATTGTTATATCAGTAAAGTTTAGCCCGTGCTCCACGCACGAATATAAAATGAAGTAAATTAAAAGAAGATTTTTCACTAGAAAGGATTAAAGCCCGTGCTCCGCACACGGTATAACATGATATGAAATAAAGAGGTTAAGTTAATATTTTTCGAAATAAAAATATTAAAGGAACATGAATTCTTGAAAATAAGAATTTCAAATGAAGTTACTGAAATTAGAAACTGACTTGAATTAATAAGTTGAATGATTTTCTGAGGATTTATCTGATGTTGGTTTCGGCCTTCCGGGTTTATACTTAGGAAATTGTTCTCTTAATGATTACAGTCAACGACTGATTGATGTGAAGGGATAGTGATACGTAAACACAGAAATATCAATATATATATATATACACATATATGATGATTGATCAAATAGGAATTTCAATTCGAAATAAGATTGTTGTGTGCACACGTATTTTCATTTGATAGTTAAGTCATCGACTATCAAAGTTTGACCATTTTAACGTTGTTAATATGGAGAGACCGGTTGGATTATTATCCGAAGAACCACTCCGTATTGGCATAAGCGTTGCGAGTCAAGAAATGCTGAATATTGAAGACGGAGTAAAATGCAAGGGCTATTGTATAAATCTTAGATAACAGTGCCTAAGATGGTTGTACGGAATAGTACCTTCGATTTGTCCAGTCCCAGGACAACTTGTATGGACGAACGTCTGACGGAGTACTCCTAACTAATCACGTACGTTGATCTTTTCAAACGTAGTTATAAGTGGTAGAGAAATTCGTTTCTCTTACTTTATACTTGTAATATACTTTTGGGGAAGTCAATTAGTCGATTAGCGGGTTTGACGATGTAACGTTCAAAGCAAATCAAAAGAGTGTCAGGGTACGTTTAGCTTCAAGCTTCACAACCGGAAATGACAAAAATCGGGCAGGCAGCATGACTATGTGGGTAGCTCCCATTAGGATGTATCATCATCTGATCTAGAGTTTCATTTACTTCTAAAAATCTATTGTCGATTCTGACCCGTTTCGGGGAACGGTTGGCTTGCTACCACCGTTGGTGATATACATTCGATACACTCAAGAGAAATGAGTGGTCGGTCATGTGTGGCTGGGTTACAAGATGTTCTTGTTGAACCCGTGTATTCGTATCTAGAGATACACCTCCGGAAGGTGATTCCATACCTTGTCATAGTTGGGAACCCAATATCCATAAGCACTTAACGGTTTTTGTTTGTATACTATTAGTAGAATGTGAGATGAAAGCATTCTACTAGATTATGAATTATTTGTGGACACCTTAGACATTATCATAATATCTGTTTAAATATGCAAATTGTTTTGATCTCATAAGGTAAAAACCCGTTCCGTATGCACGGCGTGGTCTTATGAATCATTGTGATTTATTAAAACTTGTTTATAAATCGTTTACTCATACCAGTCCATGACTGACCCGGAGTTTATTTTCTGTGTTTTCCTTAAACTCTTGGGTACTCATAATATTTATTATGAGTAGACAAGTGATCCAGGTTCTAAAGTAACTTTGGAGTAGCTGGATGGCAGGATCTGAAGTGTTGGCTTATCTATCATATGTTATGTAGAATTATCTGCAAGTTAGTATCACAAGTGTTAAGTATGTAATTGTGATGACATGTATCCCTATGTATGAAGTATTTCAATGTACTTGACTTATGTTATGTAATATTTTGGGTTATAATATTATGTTCCAAGTTCTGCTGTGAGATTCTGATGTCTTTTCTTAGTTCTATTCTTCTATCTATTTCTTTTCTTTCATAATTATCTGGATTTTGTCGACTCTTGGACGCTCGATATGTGAGATATATCGGATATCCAAGGTCTCTGAAATCCGGGTCGTTACAGTTGGTATCAGAGCTTAGCTATCGTATACCTAGGCTTTGGGTTAGTGTTGAGAGAGCGTATTTTAAAAGTTGGATGCTATTATATATATAGAATATATATCTAGGAGAAATCAACTTAAGTTAAGGTAATTAGGGTTAGCCTTAGAATCAATTTAAGAAGGGTTGAATTGAATTAGAATAACATCTAATCATATTGATATAGGAAATAAGTTAGGATTTTAAATTGAATTAAAATTTGGATTTTCACCAAATTAAGTCTAGACTTAAGTTAAACTTATGAAAAGTGAACTTATTGATATTCGAGATAAAATCAGGTTAATGAGTCCTGAAACGAAGATAACTAATTCAGGAATTAATTAGTATAATACTTAACGGAGTTAAGTGAAGTGGACTTGAGATCGTTGGATATAGATTTAAGTAAAAAGAGGATTCAGAGTAAATGAATATTTTTGGAAATGAGTCAATTCAAATGGAGGGAGTTAATAAAGATTTGGGATTTATTTTCCCAAATATAATTGAAGAGATTTTGAGTAATATGGATGATGAGGAATTGAGATGTGAAGAAATTGGAGCCTAACTGGAAATGGATTAAGTTGAATAATTTTCTAAGTATTTATCTGATGTTGATTCCGATCTCCGAGATTGATATTTAGAAGGTTATTCGCTTATCGATTGACGGTCAGGAACTGATGGATATTGAGAGATAATGGTGCAGTAGTGGAGATGTTTTCAAACTGTAGTAACAGATATTTGAAGTTAGGGAAATAAACTGGGATAAATAACAATTGACGGATGTAAGTTGATTATTTATGGATGAGTTGATAACTTTGATTTTAACTTGGACTTACTAGTACTTACGATTTCGAGGACGAAATCTTTTTAAGGTGGGTAGATTGTAACAACCCGGGATTTTCGGACGACAACTAAAATACGTCAGAACTAAAATTTTTGCAATACATTGATAATTTAGTTATTAATGTGGATATTCATTTGAATGACCCGAAAATTTGTGATAAAGATTATTTATTACATCATAAATCGTCGCTAAAACTTAACAACTTTTGGCGTAACTAAATTCTGTAGTAAACAACAATAGTAGTAGTAGTAGAACTCTATAGCAGCGTTAGGGAAGCGCTATAGAAAAGCGTTACTAAAGGAACTGTAACTAAAGCGTCGAAAACCTTCGACTTGAGAAATCGATCGTTTGGAGAAATAATTCCAACAACAACTTAAAGAGAAATTAATCAGATGATAACTAGACTACTGTAGGACCTTAGTGCAACTTGTTTTAGACATGACTTAGCAGAGAATTTTGGAGAACCAATAGACTAAGTCGAGTACACATGTGCTAGTGTAAACACATGTTCTACGTACAACTTGAAGGCCATAGTTCAAGACTATCCTCGACCAATCAAAAGAAAAGTTCTGCTGTGACTTTTAGCCAATCATACGTACTAGATAATGGAAACAACTTATAGCACGACTTTGCAGAAAATATTAAAGAAAACACAGGGTCCAAAACGTGAAGACAAGCTAATGTAAATAGCCATTTACATGCAACATTCAAGGCCTAGAACCAAACTATTCTGGAGCAAAGTTAACAAAACGTTTTGATGTGATTTCTAGCCCATCATACATACGTGTTAATGCACCAATAAGATAGCATAGCTTTGCATCAAAATTTAGAGAAATCGTGTGGCTAAAAACACTACAACTTGCTAGTATAAATAACCAATGTTTTCATGCAACTTCAAGCCAACCATTCAACCAATTATTGTGCCTAGAACTAAGAAAAACTGATGTGATTTAAGACCCTAAACAAGTGAACTTATAAGCTATTATATCACCATAGAATCATGCAACCACTAAAGGAAAAAACAGCCCAAAACTGTCCACTTTTGTGCAAGGGAAAAACAGCCCAAAACAGTCCATTTTTGCGCAAAGTAGAACAGCCAAAACAGCCCACAAACCTGCGCAAGAGAACAGCCCAAAACAGCCATGAACAGCCCATCCTTGCGCAAAGAACAACAGCCCAAACCCATGCAAGAACGTGCCAATTTAGTGTAGATGATCCATGTTAAAACTAGTGTATCCTAGAGTGATGGTGACATGAATAAATAGTTTAATACTAAGTATAAATGAAGATATGATAAGAGATATGCGCCAGCTATATAGTGATGTATCAAGCTAGAATGAAAAATATATATACATTATTCAATGCATTTCTAGAAGCTAAGTACACACTATGATAGTGATGTTTGCTATGGATAGAAACATTGCATGGATCTCATCCATCCACCGAGATTCATGCATGTAAACCAAGACAAGTATGTAGCTTTCATCCAAGATATTGTAAGATATGGCGCAGGCAATATAGTTGATGAATCATGCTAGGATGAAACCATTGTTTAATTCCCCTTCTAGAAACCAAGTACCATGCTATGATAGTGATGTTTGTGTAGTTTAGAACCAATGAAGGGCTCTCATTTATCCACTACATCCAATTCCATGCAAAACAAAAGAGAGGTTGCTTTCACCATATATATTTTGCTGTACATGTCTTGCGCAAATCTTTTAGATTTGGGAAGATTATGAATTGAACTATATATGAGCATATACAAATGGTTGGCTACCTTTCTTCCACATAAGCTTGTGCATGCAAAACAAAATGAAATGTTGCTTTCAATATATATATATATTGCTGTACCATATCTCCTGCGTAAGGATTTGTGATGGAAATAGATTTAGATTTAGTGAATTAAACTAAATAATAAACCAATATTAAACTATATAGCTAAGCCTATATATATATGAATCCTTCTCCATTTTGCACTACTGTCAACCCGCAAGCCAAAGAGAAAATGAAAACATAAAAACTGTCAAAACCGCAAGCAAAGGGTGAAAAAAAGAACCCATTATTTCTGCTGTTAAACCCGCAAGAAAAGGAGAGATTCTTCTCCAATTTGTTGCACCTTAAAACCTAAAAAGCCGTGAGCAACAGGAGAGAAAAATGAAACCACTTATACACTGTAAAACCGCAAGCCAGTAGACCAAAACTGGGAATACTTGAGCTGTTAAACCGCAAGCTTTGAAAGAGAATGGAAACATGAAACTGCTGTTAAGATCCGAGAGCAAGAAGGAAGAAGATCTAGAAATACTAAGCTCCTTTTCAGCCATATTTGTGAGTAAACCTCACTCTATATGATCTTATTTCATGCACATGGAAGTTGAACTTAAGTATGTTTATATGTTGGATGTTTACCGTTTATTTGCTTGTTAAAAACACTTGAAACTCTTGAACTGTTTATGTTGTTATATTGCCTTGGAACACCATGATAATCATGCTCATAAATATCCCTTGTTCATGCTTGAGAGTAATCACAAAGTCATATTTTGTTTGCTAGCTCCTACTGGTTAAACATGGAAATGATAACCTGCTTAAGCTTGTCTAATTTCGGTTTTCACATGAAATGCTTACTGTCCACTTTGATTTTTGTTGGTGCTTTATACATGGATGTATATATTTAGTTCATGACCCTTGCATGCTTGAGTAATAGCTCACAACATACATATAGTTGTTGTTGAACTAAGAATATATTGCATTGTTTTAGAAACATGAAAAAAACATGCTACTGTCAAACCAACTCGAAAACCCAACATGCAAATAAATGAATTTCAGGGTCATGAGGGGTTGCGCAATATGATTATAGGATTTTACAAACAAACGGTATAATTTTTAATGCTTTAGATAAAGAAAACGAACTGTTTTGTCGGCAAAAGGGTTTTGACCGATCATGGGTGATCCACGCGAAAACGAAGACGAACGGACTTGCAGATAGGGGTTTGACGAACTCCAGATTTCAGAAAAAAAATATATATATATATTAGATTTTTAAATGCATAGTTTTCGAGTAGGAGGTGTTTTGAGACTTTCGAGTCCAACCGAAACAGTCGGTCTTTGAGACCGAACTGCTCCTCGTCGGAGCAAGAAGGGACCGCCGCGCCGGCGGTGAAGGGGGCGGCAGGTCGTGGGCTGTCGGGGGTTGAAGTTTCCGGCGATCTGATGGCAAGGGGAGTGAAGGCGGGTTGGTTTCTTCGATCTGAAGGGCTGGGCGAACGAACGGGTGCATGGAAGAAAAGGTGACAGTATTTATATTTTCTGCTGTTCATTTTGATCCGAGAATCACGCCTATTCTTGCTGAAGTGAGGTAGTAGGAAAATTTGTTTAGAATTTAATTAATTTGTTTAAGTTAATTAATTAATTAAATAAATTTAAATAAGTAAGACTGGAATTATTTTATAGATCAGGGAACATGATAAGTATGTAGTGACAGAACACTGTGTTTGGCGCGGACAGATTGCGTGACTCCGATGATCCGAGGAGACGACGTTTTAAGAAACAAGAAGTTGGAATTATTATTATTTTAAAGTGATTAGTTATTTAATTTATTAAATAATTAAATCAGCAAGACTTAAATAAATTATGTAAATCAGGGATAATTTACATAACGTAGTGACAAACACTGTTAGCATATACAGATGAGAAATCAGAATTATAAATTATAAATGTGGAGTTTTAAATAAATAAATAAAGGATTTATTTTATTTCATCAAGTCAAGTGATAAATAAAATAAGATTAGATCAAGAGAAGGGATTAACTGTCAATATTAGATCCAAACCATGTCGACTCAGATTGTATAGAAAGAGGATTGTTATATCAGTAAAGTTTAGCCCGTGCTCCGCGCACGAATATAAAATGAAGTAAATTAAAAGAAGATTTTTCACTAGAAAGGATTAAAGCCCGTGCTCCGCACACGGTATAACATGATATGAAATAAAGAGGTTAAGTTAATATTTTTCGAAATAAAAATATTAAAGGAACATGAATTCTTGAAAATAAGAATTTCAAATGAAGTTACTGAAATTAGAAACTGACTTGAATTAATAAGTTGAATGATTTTCTGAGGATTTATCTGATGTTGGTTTCGGCCTTCGGGGTTTATACTTAGGAAATTGTTCTCTTAATGATTACAGTCAACGACTGATTGATGTGAAGGGATAGTGATACGTAAACACAGAAATATCAATATATATATATACATATATGATGATTGATCAAATAGGAATTTCAATTCGAAATAAGATTGTTGTGTGCACACGTATTTTCATTTGATAGTTAAGTCATCGACTATCAAAGTTTGACCATTTTAACGTTGTTAATATGGAGAGACCGGTTGGATTATTATCCGAAGAACCACTCCGTATTGGCATAAGCGTTGCGAGTCAAGAAATGCTGAATATTGAAGACGGAGTAAAATGCAAGGGCTATTGTATAAATCTTAGATAACAGTGCCTAAGATGGTTGTACGGAATAGTACCTTCGATTTGTCCAGTCCCAGGACAACTTGTATGGACGAACGTCTGACGGAGTACTCCTAACTAATCACGTACGTTGATCTTTTCAAACGTAGTTATAAGTGGTAGAGAAATTCGTTTCTCTTACTTTATACTTGTAATATACTTTTGGGGAAGTCAATTAGTCGATTAGCGGGTTTGACGATGTAACGTTCAAAGCAAATCAAAAGAGTGTCAGGGTACGTTTAGCTTCAAGCTTCACAACCGGAAATGACAAAAATCGGGCAGGCAGCATGACTATGTGGGTAGCTCCCATTAGGATGTATCATCATCTGATCTAGAGTTTCATTTACTTCTAAAAATCTATTGTCGATTCTGACCCGTTTCGGGGAACGGTTGGCTTGCTACCACCGTTGGTGATATACATTCGATACACTCAAGAGAAATGAGTGGTCGGTCATGTGTGGCTGGGTTACAAGATGTTCTTGTTGAACCCGTGTATTCGTATCTAGAGATACACCTCCGGAAGGTGATTCCATACCTTGTCATAGTTGGGAACCCAATATCCATAAGCACTTAACGGTTTTTGTTTGTATACTATTAGTAGAATGTGAGATGAAAGCATTCTACTAGATTATGAATTATTTGTGGACACCTTAGACATTATCATAATATCTGTTTAAATATGCAAACTGTTTTGATCTCATAAGGTAAAAACCCGTTCCGTATGCACGGCGTGGTCTTATGAATCATTGTGATTTATTAAAACTTGTTTATAAATCGTTTACTCATACCAGTCCATGACTGACCCGGAGTTTATTTTCTGTGTTTTCCTTAAACTCTTGGGTACTCATGATATTTATTATGAGTAGACAAGTGATCCAGGTTCTAAAGTAACTTTGGAGTAGCTGGATGGCAGGATCTGAAGTGTTGGCTTATCTATCATATGTTATGTAGAATTATCTGCAAGTTAGTATCACAAGTGTTAAGTATGTAATTGTGATGACATGTATCCCTATGTATGAAGTATTTCAATGTACTTGACTTATGTTATGTAATATTTTGGGTTATAATATTATGTTCCAAGTTCCGCTGTGAGATTCTGATGTCTTTTCTTAGTTCTATTCTTCTATCTATTTCTTTTCTTTCATAATTATCTGGATTTTGTCGACTCTTGGACGCTCGATATGTGAGATATATCGGATATCCAAGGTCTCTGAAATCCGGGTCGTTACAGTTGGTATCAGAGCTTAGCTATCGTATACCTAGGCTTTGGGTTAGTGTTGAGAGAGCGTATTTTAAAAGTTGGATGCTATTATATATATAGAATATATATCTAGGAGAAATCAACTTAAGTTAAGGTAATTAGGGTTAGCCTTAGAATCAATTTAAGAAGGGTTGAATTGAATTAGAATAACATCTAATCATATTGATATAGGAAATAAGTTAGGATTTTAAATTGAATTAAAATTTGGATTTTCACCAAATTAAGTCTAGACTTAAGTTAAACTTATGAAAAGTGAACTTATTGATATTCGAGATAAAATCAGGTTAATGAGTCCTGAAACGAAGATAACTAATTCAGGAATTAATTAGTATAATACTTAACGGAGTTAAGTGAAGTGGACTTGAGATCGTTGGATATAGATTCAAGTAAAAAGAGGATTCAGAGTAGATGAATATTTTTGGAAATGAGTCAATTCAAATGGAGGGAGTTAATAAAGATTTGGGATTTATTTTCCCAAATATAATTGAAGAGATTTTGAGTAATATGGATGATGAGGAATTGAGATGTGAAGAAATTGGAGCCTAACTGGAAATGGATTAAGTTGAATAATTTTCTAAGTATTTATCTGATGTTGATTCCGATCTCCGAGATTGATATTCAGAAGGTTATTCGCTTATCGATTGACGGTCAGGAACTGATGGATATTGAGAGATAATGGTGCAGTAGTGGAGATGTTTTCAAACTGTAGTAACAGATATTTGAAGTTAGGGAAATAAACTGGGATAAATAACAATTGACGGATGTAAGTTGATTATTTATGGATGAGTTGATAACTTTGATTTTAACTTGGACTTACTAGTACTTACGATTTCGAGGACGAAATCTTTTTAAGGTGGGTAGATTGTAACAACCCGGGATTTTCGGACGACAACTAAAATACGTCAGAACTAAAATTTTTGCAATACATTGATAATTTAGTTATTAATGTGGATATTCATTTGAATGACCCGAAAATTTGTGATAAAGATTATTTATTACATCATAAATCGTCTCTAAAACTTAACAACTTTTGGCGTAACTAAATTCTGTAGTAAACAACAATAGTAGTAGTAGTAGAACTCTATAGCAGCGTTAGGGAAGCGCTATAGAAAAGCGTTACTAAAGGAACTGTAACTAAAGCGTCGAAAACCTTCGACTTGAGAAATCGATCGTTTGGAGAAATAATTCCAACAACAACTTAAAGAGAAATTAATCAGATGATAACTAGACTACTGTAGGACCTTAGTGCAACTTGTTTTAGACATGACTTAGCAGAGAATTTTGGAGAACCAATAGACTAAGTCGAGTACACATGTGCTAGTGTAAACACATGTTCTACGTACAACTTGAAGGCCATAGTTCAAGACTATCCTCGACCAATCAAAAGAAAGGTTCTGCTGTGACTTTTAGCCAATCATACGTACTAGATAATGGAAACAACTTATAGCACGACTTTGCAGAAAATATTAAAGAAAACACAGGGTCCAAAACGTGAAGACAAGCTAATGTAAATAGCCATTTACATGCAACATTCAAGGCCTAGAACCAAACTATTCTGGAGCAAAGTTAACAAAACGTTTTGCTGTGATTTCTAGCCCATCATACATACGTGTTAATGCACCAATAAGATAGCATAGCTTTGCATCAAAATTTAGAGAAATCGTGTGGCTAAAAACACTACAACTTGCTAGTATAAATAACCAATGTTTTCATGCAACTTCAAGCCAACCATTCAACCAATTATTGTGCCTAGAACTAAGAAAAACTGATGTGATTTAAGACCCTAAACAAGTGAACTTATAAGCTATTATATCACCATAGAATCATGCAACCACTAAAGGGAAAAACAGCCCAAAACTGTCCACTTTTGTGCAAGGGAAAAACAGCCCAAAACAGTCCATTTTTGCGCAAAGTAGAACAGCCAAAACAGCCCACAAACCTGCGCAAGAGAACAGCCCAAAACAGCCATGAACAGCCCATCCTTGCGCAAAGAACAACAGCCCAAACCCATGCAAGAACGTGCCAATTTAGTGTAGATGATCCATGTTAAAACTAGTGTATCCTAGAGTGATGGTGACATGAATAAATAGTTTAATACTAAGTATAAATGAAGATATGATAGGAGATATGCGCCAGCTATATAGTGATGTATCAAGCTAGAATGAAAAATATATATACATTATTCAATGCATTTCTAGAAGCTAAGTACACACTATGATAGTGATGTTTGCTATGGATAGAAACATTGCATGGATCTCATCCATCCACCGAGATTCATGCATGTAAACCAAGACAAGTATGTAGCTTTCATCCAAGATATTGTAAGATATGGCGCATGCAATATAGTTGATGAATCATGCTAGGATGAAACCATTGTTTAATTCCCCTTCTAGAAACCAAGTACCATGCTATGATAGTGATGTTTGTGTAGTTTAGAACCAATGAAGGGCTCTCATTTATCCACCACATCCAATTCCATGCAAAACAAAAGAGAGGTTGCTTTCACCATATATATTTTGCTGTACATGTCTTGCGCAAATCTTTTAGATTTGGGAAGATTATGAATTGAACTATATATGAGCATATACAAATGGTTGGCTACCTTTCTTCCACATAAGCTTGTGCATGCAAAACAAAATGAAATGTTGCTTTCAATATATATATATATATATATATATATATATATATATATATATATATTGCTGTACCATATCTCCTGCGTAAGGATTTGTGATGGAAATAGATTTAGATTTAGTGAATTAAACTAAATAATAAACCAATATTAAACTATATAGCTAAGCCTATATATATATGAATCCTTCTCCATTATGCACTACTGTCAACCTGCAAGCCAAAGAGAAAATGAAAACATAAAAACTGTCAAAACCGCAAGCAAAGGGTGAAAAAAAGAACCCATTATTTCTGCTGTTAAACCCGCAAGAAAAGGAGAGATTCTTCTCCAATTTGTTGCACCTTAAAACCTAAAAAGCCGTGAGCAACAGGAGAGAAAAATGAAACCACTTATACACTGTAAAACCGCAAGCCAGTAGACCAAAACTGGGAATACTTGAGCTGTTAAACCGCAAGCTTTGAAAGAGAATGGAAACATGAAACTGCTGTTAAGATCCGAGAGCAAGAAGGAAGAAGATCTAGAAATACTAAGCTCCTTTTCAGCCATATTTGTGAGTAAACCTCACTTTATATGATCTTATTTCATGCACATGGAAGTTGAACTTAAGTATGTTTATATGTTGGATGTTTACCGTTTATTTGCTTGTTAAAAACACTTGAAACTCTTGAACTGTTTATGTTGTTATATTGCCTTGGAACACCATGATAATCATGCTCATAAATATCCCTTGTTCATGCTTGAGAGTAATCACAAAGTCATATTTTGTTTGCTAGCTCCTACTGGTTAAACATGGAAATGATAACCTGCTTAAGCTTGTCTAATTTCGGTTTTCACATGAAATGCTTACTGTCCACTTTGATTTTTGTTGGTGCTTTATACATGGATGTATATATTTAGTTCATGACCCTTGCATGCTTGAGTAATAGCTCACAACATACATATAGTTGCTGTTGAACTAAGAATATATTGCATTGTTTTAGAAACATGAAAAAAACATGCTACTGTCAAACCAACTCGAAAACCCAACATGCAAATAAATGAATTTCAGGGTCATGAGGGGTTGCGCAATATGATTATAGGATTTTACGAACAAACGGTATAATTTTTAATGCTTTAGATAAAGAGAACGAACTGTTTCGTCGGCAAAAGGGTTTTGACCGATCATGGGTGATCCACGCGAAAACGAAGACGAACGGACTTGCAGATAGGGGTTTGACGAACTCCAGATTTCAGAAAAAAAAATATATATATATTAGATTTTTAAATGCATAGTTTTCGAGTAGGAGGTGTTTTGAGACTTTCGAGTCCAACCGAAACAGTCGGTCTTTGAGACCGAACTGCTCCTCGTCGGAGCAAGGAGGGACCGCCGCGCCGGCGGTGAAGGGGGCGACAGGTCGTGGGCTGTCGGGGGTTGAAGTTTCCGGCGATCTGATGGCATGGGGAGTGAAGGCGGGTTGGTTTCTTCGATCTGAAGGGCTGGGCGAACGAACGGGTGCATGGAAGAAAAGGTGACAGTATTTATATTTTCTGCTGTTCATTTTGATCCGAGAATCACGCCTATTCTTGCTGAAGTGAGGTAGTAGGAAAATTTGTTTAGAATTTAATTAATTTGTTTAATTTAATTAATTAATTAAATAAATTTAAATAAGTAAGACTGGAATTATTTTATAGATCAGGGAACATGATAAGTATGTAGTGACAGAACACTGTGTTTGGCGCGGACAGATTGCGTGACTCCGATGATCCGAGGAGACGACGTTTTAAGAAATAAGAAGTTGGAATTATTATTATTTTAAAGTGATTAGTTATTTAATTTATTAAATAATTAAATCAGCAAGACTTAAATAAATTATGTAAATCAGGGATAATTTACATAACGTAGTGACAAACACTGTTAGCATATACAGATGAGAAATCAGAATTATAAATTATAAATGTGGAGTTTTAAATAAATAAATAAAGGATTTATTTTATTTCATCAAGTCAAGTGATAAATAAAATAAGATTAGATCAAGAGAAGGGATTAACTGTCAATATTAGATCCAAACCATGTCGACTCAGATTGTATAGAAAGAGGATTGTTATATCAGTAAAGTTTAGTCCGTGCTCCGCGCACGAATATAAAATGAAGTAAATTAAAAGAAGATTTTTCACTAGAAAGGATTAAAGCCCGTGCTCCGCACACGGTATAACATGATATGAATTAAAGAGGTTAAGTTAATGTTTTTCGAAATAAAAATATTAAAGGAACATGAATTCTTGAAAATAAGAATTTCAAATGAAGTTACTGAAATTAGAAACTGACTTGAATTAATAAGTTGAATGATTTTCTGAGGATTTATCTGACGTTGGTTTCGGCCTTCGGGGTTTATACTTAGGAAATTGTTCTCTTAATGATTACAGTCAACGACTGATTGATGTGAAGGGATAGTGATACGTAAACACATAAATATCCATATATATATATATACATATATGATGATTGATCATATAGGAATTTCAATTCGAAATAAGATTGTTGTGTGCACACGTATTTTCATTTGATAGTTAAGTCATCGACTATCAAAGTTTGACCATTTTAACGTTGTTAATATGGAGAGACCGGTTGGATTATTATCCGAAGAACCACTCCGTATTGGCATAAGCGTTGCGAGTCAAGAAATGCTGAATATTGAAGACGGAGTAAAATGCAAGGGCTATTGTATAAATCTTAGATAACAGTGCCTAAGATGGTTGTACGGAATAGTACCTTCGATTTGTCCAGTCCCAGGACAACTTGTATGGACGAACGTCTGACGGAGTACTCCTAACTAATCACGTACGTTGATCTTTTCAAACGTAGTTATAAGTGGTAGAGAAATTCGTTTCTCTTACTTTATACTTGTAATATACTTTTGGGGAAGTCAATTAGTCGATTAGCGGGTTTGACGATGTAACGTTCAAAGCAAATCAAAAGAGTGTCAGGGTACGTTTAGCTTCAAGCTTCACAACCGGAAATGACAAAAATCGGGCAGGCAGCATGACTATGTGGGTAGCTCCCATTAGGATGTATCATCATCTGATCTAGAGTTTCATTTACTTCTAAAAATCTATTGTCGATTCTGACCCGTTTCGGGGAACGGTTGGCTTGCTACCACCGTTGGTGATATACATTCGATACACTCAAGAGAAATGAGTGGTCGGTCATGTGTGGCTGGGTTACAAGATGTTCTTGTTGAACCCGTGTATTCGTATCTAGAGATACACCTCCGGAAGGTGATTCCATACCTTGTCATAGTTGGGAACCCAATATCCATAAGCACTTAACGGTTTTTGTTTGTATACTATTAGTAGAATGTGAGATGAAAGCATTCTACTAGATTATGAATTATTTGTGGACACCTTAGACATTATCATAATATCTGTTTAAATATGCAAACTGTTTTGATCTCATAAGGTAAAAACCCGTTCCGTATGCACGGCGTGGTCTTATGAATCATTGTGATTTATTAAAACTTGTTTATAAATCGTTTACTCATACCAGTCCATGACTGACCCGGAGTTTATTTTCTGTGTTTTCCTTAAACTCTTGGGTACTCATAATATTTATTATGAGTAGACAAGTGATCCAGGTTCTAAAGTAACTTTGGAGTAGCTGGATGGCAGGATCTGAAGTGTTGGCTTATCTATCATATGTTATGTAGAATTATCTGCAAGTTAGTATCACAAGTGTTAAGTATGTAATTGTGATGACATGTATCCCTATGTATGAAGTATTTCAATGTACTTGACTTATGTTATGTAATATTTTGGGTTATAATATTATGTTCCAAGTTCCGCTGTGAGATTCTGATGTCTTTTCTTAGTTCTATTCTTCTATCTATTTCTTTTCTTTCATAATTATCTGGATTTTGTCGACTCTTGGACGCTCGATATGTGAGATATATCGGATATCCAAGGTCTTTGAAATCCGGGTCGTTACAGGATATACTGGTTGAGCATAAAGCATCACTTGGCCTTTTTTATTAATGAATGGTAAATTTAACTTCTAAATCTTCCAACACATATTCATTTCCTATCTTAGTATATACCGCCTTCTCAAACCATTTCTTTTTAATACTTATACAAGTATTTTATAATCATATCCAATTTACCATTTAATTATCATTTAAAATCATTTGCTATGAAATTTCTTATTATCTATTATTCGGAAATCGATTCGTCACTTATCATTCGTAAAATAATCGTTATGAAATCTTCTTTTGTTCCTTTTTCAATGGAAATATCATTTTATCTTCTCATGCCCTTCGTATTTTCGTTACTTTAGGAATATCAATATATATTTTTCTCAAATTCTTTTATTTCCTTTATAATGAAATCTCATTGTATCTATCCTCAAATACTTCAAATAACGCCGCATTAATATTTCTCATAATGAATCGCTTTTAACATCTTTATCATTACAACATATCATACTCTGATAATCCTAAAGTCTTTCAAGTTGGGATATTTTAATTACCTCTCAGACCTTGATCAACAACATTCTTATCTTAAGATAAATATGAATTGTAATTCAACAACCCAATTTCATTCTAATACCAACAAATATCACTTCACTACTTTATTTAAAACACGGTTTTATAAACCTTCTTACTTTTGAAATCTCCTCTTAAATATATTATTATTACTAAATTTATTGATTTAGTAAATAAAATACCAACTTTTAAACCTTAACTTCTTTAAACAATTTATTTAATTATCCGGATTTTGTTACAAATCCAATTACTCTATCTTTTACCAAATTTAATTACAAGAATCCTCTTTCTAACCTTTTATTCATTCCCTTTGGGAATCTTATCTCAAAACTCATTCATTTCACTTAGTGCCATCATCAAATAATGTTAATTTAAAATTAACACTTTAACTTCGCATCTTTTTATAAATTCGTTTATATAAATCTGGTTTAAAATCAAAACCCTTTTTCATCTCAATTTCCTCTACTTAATTCAACCATTTATTTTAAGCTTATTGCGTTCGCTTAAAATCCCTTTATATTTCTATTCACCAAACTTGGTTCAAATACAAACCCATTCAAAAATTCACTTTGGGATTCAACTATAATTCATTTAAACTTAGATTACTTACTTAAATTAACTTCATTTAAGAAGTAATTCCTTTAAATTATTATTAATTTACTTTATCGTTAACTGGAATAAATATCCAATTTTCCTTTTAATTATACTTAAATTAAACAACTATTTATTAAATATTTCGTTAAATTAATTAGCATAAACTAATTTAATTTAATAATCAAGTTCCGTTAAACAGTTGACTTTGCTAACTCTAACATGATTAACTCGTTTATCAACTCTAACTTATTTCTTCATTTAAATTAATTAATAATATAATTAATTTAAATAATCCTACTTACTTCGATTATTATTAAATAAATAATAATCGATTTAATATAGTTCCATTTTAATCATTACTTAAAATATATTAATCTCCGTTATTAATTGTTACATTAATCCTTGCTTACTTGCTTCGCACATGGCACGTGCTTTGCACACGGAAGATTTTTGGTTTATAAGAACTAGCTTCTTAAATCATGTAATCATTCAGATAAGGTGTGTGCTTCGCACACGGAAGATTTTTGATTTATAAGAATTAGCTTTTTAAATCGTGTAATCATTCAGATAAGGTCTGTGCTTCGCACACGATAGATTTTTGATTTATAAATGGTGATTGGTGGTTAAAACAATCTATATATATGGTTAGTTTATTTCCTTTTTATAAACTTCATTTAAATTAATATATTTAAAAAATTCTATATTCCGTTATAAAATAAATTTCATAACTTTGTTTATATCGATTCACTTGACGGTAAATCTACTATTTATAAAACAATGTATATTTAGGCCATCAACCGCCAATTTCCCAACCAATAATTCTCATTGGTTAAAATCAAAATAACTGTTGAATGTGGATTCAACAATAAATCATCCAATCATATTCAGTAATAATTCATATAATGATAATGTAAAATAACATGAATAATCAATTCAACTGAGAACGGTCAATAAATAACAATAGTTCAAGCACCCAATTAAATTTAATACCTTTATATTTTTATAAACGTAACTAACAAGGTAAGTTACCTCCATTGGAAATAATCGTTAAAAATAACGATTTTGTTTGATTAAATTAAACAAACGTTTAATTTAAATCAGTTATATCAGTATATACGCAAACAATCATCAAAATCATTTAACAACTAGCAAACAAGCACACAAATAGTTAAGCCCGACTTATATAAATATAAGTGGGATACTGAGTGAGTTTAACTCACCTTGATATCATTTGTCGGTAGAACGATTTGTTTTTAATTAAATTAAACAAGAGAGTTTTATTCAATTGAAAATGTCTGTAGCTTCCTGCTCCAACCATTCCTGCTCTAGTTTGTAGTCTCCGTTCCTACAGTCCCAACGCTGCTTGTTTGTCTCATTCTATTTACGTCATACGGTTTAAATTTAAATAATTAATTCTTTAATTAATAAATTAAAAGTTAATATATTAATAAATGTAACCGACCCATTATGTTTTGAAATTAGATCGCTGCTTCTGTGGGAGTACTTCACCATCCCGGTTTAAAGCTTTCACCGCCTGCTGCATGTATCCTAAGCACTTATGCCCAAGACTCCATTTTTCCTTTTTAAGTTTTGTCCTTTTTTTCTTCTTTTTTCCATTTTTTTTAATAAAAGCCTTATGCTCGATGCTTTGGCCCAACTCCATATGAACCGTAGTACACCACCGTACCCTCTCAACTTCTATGCACAGCTCTTCCACGTTCTTTCCCCATACTCCTTTCATTCTCATTCTTTGTTTTAATTCCATGAAGCTGCTCATGTTATTTTGCACGTAACTGAAATCCTTCGGTACGGATCCAAGTACTGCAGCCGCTTCCTTGACCGTCGGAGCTTTGGTGAGCCATCCGAACAACCGCACCTCCTTGACTACCTAAAACCACAGCACTCTAGTTCAGAAGTAACACAAACAACACCCTTCTCTCTCCCCTATTCCCTTTGCACCGTTCTAAGCATCAACCTCTTCCTGCGATGCTACCTTCACGTTCCTAACTTTTCCCTCCTGCAAACAGACTTTGCTTCATTGCTTTTTTGTTTGTATTATTTTTATATACTTTACAACATACAAGGCCTGAAGCCACACATCCCTCCCCATAATATATACTTTCTTCCCCAACTTTGGAACCACTACAGTTGCTTTTTTCCATGCACGCACATCCCCCACAAAGCCCCATTCTACCCACTGTTAAACACCCAACACGCACCTCTCCTTTCTGCGTTTTTACCCAAGCCTTCACCTTCATGAATTCGAACTATGTTCCACCGTTTTTTTCTTTTTTTTTTCTTTTCAATTTTCATTTTTTTATATATAAACAGTTGGGCTCACACACTAAAATAACGCGGCCTAAACCCGCTCCATACCTCATGCTACAGAAGCTTTTTAGTTTTCCTCCTTCCTGAAACATTTTCTCACGCAACCCTTCCCATGCAACAACCATGCTGCAATCCCTTCCCACCTTTCCATATTAACAGCTCAAGCTTCAAATAGTAATGCCACAACTTTAAGGCACCGCCACAATCACCCAAAGCCACTGGACTTTGCCAATCGAACAGTGCAAAAGCTCCATTAAACAACCACTGCTTCGCCATTTCCGAATTCTGCTACTACACCGTGCTTTCCATCCTCCCTGACAACGCCCATTGCAACCTCACCAGAAAACCGCCACCTCAGATCCAACTCCACGGTGTGCGTCACCTCTGACCCCACCTGGCCACGATGATCCTTCTGACCGACCTCCGGCACGTCACTAACACCGCAGAACTCCATGCCTCACTCTAAAAGTACAACGAACCCGTCACTGCACCCATGGAACACCATTAATGCCGCCCAATCTCTGTCACCAGTAGCTCACACCGGATCTCTATCGCTTTCCTTTTTCTATGAACAACGTAGCCAATTTGGAAAGGTTACAAACTGGAGTGGAGAGGAATAGTGTTTCGTTTTAAATTTGCGAAGAAGTCTTTCAGTTGGTTTCTTTTTGGTTTGTAAAAGAAAAATAAAGAAGAAGCATGTTGTACTTATTGGAGCAAATACGTGGAGAGCATGTTGTATATAAATACTTATATATTTATGCTTAGGTCTGAGATGAATATAGGGTGCCATATGTTAAGACTGCATGGTGTACTAGCATAGGGTACAAATTATTTTACTTGATAGGCACGGTTCGTGTTTCCAACGTTTTATAGGGTACCTAGGTAGGTACTATACAACTTTTAAGTATAGGCTGTCATGTGTACAACATAGGCGGGTGCTTCAATTCCCTGCTTAGGCTTAGGTTACAGTATGCTTTGATTTGAAAAAAAGGTAGACGGTGTATATAGGTGGCAGAAAATACAACAATAGGGTACTGGTATGGTTCTTTTATTTAAGTTTCTTTTTGCTTAAGTATTATTTTTATTATATTACTTTGCCTTCACGGTTTCATCTTAGCCGTGACAATACGGAAAAAATTAGCCACCTGTGTATAGGGCGCTGGAACTTGTATAGTTGTTCATGAAAGTTCTCTTCAATAGTTTATACATAAAAGGTTGTACACATGTATATCGTCAGAGTGTTTTCCTTTCATTGATGGGTGGTACTTGTGGTAGGCTAACGGATGTGACTTAGAAGTGAAGTCTACATGTGTTCTATATAGTTATTTTTGCTTAGTGTAAAAGTTTATTTTTATTTGATATGGTTATTAAATTTTACGGTTAAATAACGCTGAATGTTAAATGTACGCATCGTCACGCCAAAGCTCCAAACATAATGAAAACAGACACTGCAATGTCTGACCGTTCCGGATCCAATGAATTTAATTTCGTTGAAAACAAACTCTGTTTTCACAAAAACGTTATTTTAATATCAATATATTAATCAGTTCACGTTTAAATTTCGTTTACCGACAAAGTTACTCCAATTGGCTCCAAACTGGAAATCTAACAATAACTAGCGATACATATTCCAATAAAATTCATTTCGTCGAAAACGGAGGTTGTTTGAAGACTAGCTATTTCAACAGCTTATATAATATTGATAAAATATAAATTAAATTCCAAAATAATTAAATAAAATAATAATAATAAATTATTATCAAATATATCCAAATAATATAATATATCACTTCAAATTAAACTAGTATAGGATTACAACTCGATATTAATATTTTCGAGTTAAACAATATCAAAATATATAGAAATTCCTTATTAAATAAATTAAATAAACGATGTAATTTATAAACATTTTCGTAGCGACTATTTTAAAATTTGATTTGGACATAACTTGCAATATATAAGCTGAAATCTCGATTTTTCTCTTCCATTAGAAAATTATAATAAATAAGATCCTAACGTTTCTTGTTTCACAGAATTCCGACTTAAAACAGATTCTATATATTCCACTGAAGTTTAAAACTCAATATTACGAACTACCGCGCTGTTACGAGCTCGTTTTATATTAAATATAAACTAATACGTTTAATCGTCATTTAATTAACGAATTTAATATTAAAATCCATTAATATTCCAAATATAATATTTAAAATGAATTTAAATATTCAAATTCAAATAGCCGAAAAATCAGGGTCGTTACATTCTTCCCCCCTTAATAGAATTTCGTCCCTGAAATTACTAAGTAAAGAAGGATGTTCAAAACCCAATTATTCTCAAAATAATTAATTTAAAATCATAAATATATAATTTCTGGTTTTAAAAGTTATCGTCAAAAATATTTTAAGTTTTAAAATTTTACGAAAATTTTGCCAGCACCTCCTTTGTACGGCTTGAACTAAACAACTACAACTGCCTCTTCGAGCCTCACATCGATCAAAAGAAAATAAAGCCAATTGGCAACCCAACTCTGGGGTATAAAATCAAAATATTAAGCTTTAACTATTCGTCAGGCAATCAAACTCTAATCACTAATGTGATGACCCCAAACTTCCATGGAATGAAAGTAAGGAATAATCAATTGGAATACAACATAAATACAATAATACAAACCACAAATACAACATAGCATAGGAAATTCATAGAGTAACAACATCATAGCAGCGGAAATATAATGTCATCAACCACAGAAAATCCACAGTCACATAATTCTAAATTATTACATCAAGTTTGCAGAAAATGAAATAAGTTCCAACTCCAACTTAAACAACGTGAATTGAAACAAGTTTGATGTCTGGAATTAAAAAGATAAAAATGCAATAGTAGCAAATGATAGATGTCTTCAAGCTCCAAGTCATCACCTCTCCATGAAAGAAATTCCAAGAAAGATAATAAGCAGCTCCAAAGAAAAGACTCCAAGTAAAGAATGAACCTGTTTACTTGGCTGCCCGTGTAGAAAGGAGGGCACCCAAGTTTGCAAAAAGGTGGAAACAAACAACGGGTCAGTCGTGGGACTGGTGTGAGAATTCTTAACTAATTTTAACTACTAGTAATAAGGCAAATCCAAGGACCACGCCGCTATCGCGGAACGGGTTTACTCCAATGGATTGCCGTGCATAATTTAAAGTGACAGAATAAATAATAAGTGAATCGTAAAACAACGCTATGCTTTTGAGAAAAATGGAACCACCATAAGACCCAAGTCCCATCACACAATGCAACACAAACAGAGGATAGGGTTTTACCTTATGGTGATTAAACATGCTAAATACGACAAATACGAATTTAATAATATTATTAGAATATATGGAAAACATTTCAAAATAAATGAATCAATCCTAGGACACATAGATACCATAATACTATGCTTCCATACTAATAATACAATCAAACCCGTGGGTTCGTATTGGAAGTTTGGATTTCCATCATGAGTCAAGGCTAGGGAGGAGCTCCTTACCGATTCGAGGCACTCTAACTAATGTCTCAGGATTCCCCGCAGTGAACCCTTGGATCCTGCAGGGCCGGTCCACACATACAGCTTCGTGGATTGACAATTCCTGAACACACGTTTCCCGATCCTATAGGACCTATCATCCGAGGTGCCTCATTCCATCATTCACATAAGTAAAATGTCGGGCTGTGTTAAAGCCCAATCACCACTTCTAGCTAGAAAGAAACGTGCTGCTCTCCCTGTGTTCCGTTCTCCCGTTTTAGACTCCGCCGGTGTGTGAGGCTCGCGAAGTCACGCTATACACAAAGCTATGCCTAAATAGGCTATGCTTTGATCATCCCATAAGGCCTGCTTTTCAACAAAGCCTTGATCATATGCATCTTAGCATGCTACATCATCACTTCATATCGCGCTACCAATCATTTGCCGAAATATATGAACGGGTGTTAAGCAAGAGAATAAATTCTCCGTCACCAAACATCCATACATTCGACAGAAGATTAATAACATGATATTTAATGGAGTACGATGTCAGACACACGGTCCATTTATTAGCTTATGCTCTGGGTTTGAGCGAAAACCAAACCCGTGAAATCAACACGTACGTTTAGGCAATGACCATGACCCTTGAATTGGGAGCAAGTCAAATCAGGGTCTCGATCGTTGTCCATTCTAGGGAAGATTTACGGTCTTCATATGCCATCTTCATACTTCCATTAACGCCGTTTGATTATTTGGAATGAGTGAACTCGGACTTTCCAAATAATCCTCGTATATATATATATATATATTTATTTAAAATCCTACGTACTTGCTGATATCATTTCATAATGATTACTTCCTATTTCAATTATTTAAAATAATTAAATTTTATATAACGACGCCTTGAGTCAATGGGCGACTATGGCGCTGCATTCAACCAATTTTGATTTTTACATTTCTCACAATCCAACCGTTGGATCTTAACGTAATATATATCGTTGGAAAGATTTTTCCAATACGGTCCTAACGGTTTCAGTTTCAAGAAAATCCGACAGTCGGATCTTCATGTATAGTCATTTAAAGGTACGATTTCAAAACGCGAACTACCGTGCTCCATTCGTTTAATTTTAATTATATATATATATAATCGTTTCATCGTAATAACGTCGTTTGATTTAAACAATGCTCTAACAACTACCGATCCTTATTAAATTTTAATTCATTTGGAAATGAAGATAATATTACCGCATCCTAAATTCATTCTTTACTTACATTAAAAATGTGAATTCCATTCTTTTCATTTACATAAAAAAAAATTAAATTTAATTCCTATGTAAATTCCTATTTTCTATTTACACGTAAAAAATGTAAATTTTGATACATTGCAAAATCCTACCTTTAAATTACATATAAAATGTAAATCCCAACTTCAATGTACATTCTCATCTTGATTACATAATAAAAAAATTGTTACTTTTATTTGCAGTGTGAATTCTATTCTAAATTTACATATAAAAATGTAAATTTAATTACAATGCAAACTCTACTTTCTATTTACATTATAAAAATATGATTTTTAATTACAATGCAAAATCTCATCATATGTTACATTATAAAAAAAATGTAATTTTTAATTTCAATGCAGACCCTCATTCTAATTACATAGAAAAATGTAATTTTAATCATACGGTGTAAATTCACATTTTAATTGCACAGAAAAATGTAATTTTTAACATACGATGTAAATTCACATTTTAATTACATAGAAAAATGTAATTTTTAACATACGATGTAAATTCACATTTTAATTACATAGAAAAATGTAATTTTTAACATACGATGTAAATTCACATTTTAATTACATAGAAAAATGTAATTTTTAACATACGATGTAAATTCACATTTTAATTACATAGAAAAATGTAATTTTTAACATACGATGTAAATTCACATTTTAATTACATAGAAAAAAGTAATTTTTAACATACAATGTAAATTCACATTTTAATTACATAGAAAAATGAAATTTTTAACATACGATGTAAATTCACATTTTAATTACATAGAAAAATGCAATTTTTAACATACGATGTAAATTCACATTTTAATTACATAGAAAAATGCAATTTTTAACATACGATGTAAATTCACATTTTAATTACATAGAAAATGCAAATTTTAACATACGATGTAAATTCACATTTTAATTACATAGAAAAATGCAATTTTTAACATACGATGTAAATTCACATTTTAATTACATAGAAAAATGTAATTTTTAACATGCGATGTAAATTCACATTTTAATTACATAGAAAAATGTAATTTTTATTTCATCGTTCTAATTTACATCTAAACTACATATAAAAATGTAATTTTTATTTCATCCCAAATTCATGTCTAAATTTACATTATAAAAATGTAAATTTCATTTCACTACAATTTCCTAACTTTTATTTACATTAAAAAAAATGTAAATTTATATACATACAACATTCCTACTTTTTGTATCATATAAAAATGTCAATTTTATTACCATGTCTTTGTTTAAACACGAATGATTATCCTATTTACATAAGCCATCATACCAAGTGATATATTCAATGACATGGACAAGGTGATATATTTTTATTATATACATGATTCATATCAACAAGGCATGATTCGACAAAATTAAACAAGATGAATATTCAAATTTTCCATCTCAGAGAGATCTATAATTCTAACCAACAGATCCGGAATTTTAACTAACAGACCTATAATTTTAACTGACAGATCTAGAATTATACATTCACAAATTAGCAGATCAACCATTGAAACCTCATCACATCGCATATCTAATTGTTAACAATTAAAATATTTAAATAACTAGAAAAGTAAGGATTAAATTGATTTAATTATACAAATCAGAATCTCACCTTGTTATTGCGCGAATCTAAGATCAACAGAGAATCGGAAATCGTTCCAATCAATTCTAGAATGTTGTGTTAGACGACACGGTTCCAATGGCTCTGAATTCGATCAATTCTGAAATCGTACGAATAAAATATGAATTTTATAATCTACTTTACAATTTGCAACGCTCATTAGTGTTAGTAATTCAGTTTTATTACCTCAGGCACAAAGGCCGCTGAGTTTAACTATTGGTTCAAAACTTTGATTCCCAAATTCAGATGATTTAGGCGATGGTTTCCAGCGTGGTTTGCGCGACGTCGTAGAGCTCGGAGAGGGGAGTCGGGGCCTGAGCGTTGGGGGGTTGCGATGCGGTCTGGTGGGCCCGGCGTTGCTCGAACGACGGCGCCTTTGGGGCTCGGGTGCGGCGGTTTCAAGTCATGGGGAGGGGCGTTTCGGGTATGGGTGGAAAGAGGAAGAGGAGCTCTTCGAAGTGGTGTATGAGTTGGATGCTAATTCGTGATGAGGGGAGAGAAATCAGAGGAGAAGGAATCGGCCATGAAAGGGTAGTGGCGGCTGGTATACACGATGATGAACAGTGATTATGGTTTAGGGTTTTTAATTCCAATATTTATAATAATTTTCATGAATTTTTACAATTAAATCCAAATCTTCCTAACCGTTTCGATTCCAGTCCAGTAGAGGGTGTCCCTAGCCAATAGCCCATATTCCGGATCCAACGAGCCAGGGCCCGTCAGCCCAAACGGCTGTTTGTGTCTTGAATTATTTATTTTAATATTAAATTCCTTTGTCAAATTAATTCTGTCGTACAAATAAATTCACCGAGGCCACATACGGTCTAAGAAAAATCCATAAAAATTATTTCTGGCTTTGTTTTGACGATACGGTCCTAACAAAATTAATTTTGTCGAATTCTGAGACTGTTTGAAAAATGGCCATTTTCTGGTCGATCCAGTTTAACTTTAATTGATCAAAACACATTTTCCTTTGCCACGCTCACATATTAACTTCAAAAATTATGAAATTTGAAATCTAGCAATAATTTGACATCCCGGATCCAACAAAAGTGGTTTCGTCGAATTCCGAGGTCGTATGCAAAATGTCTATTTTCAAGGGCGATATATTCTCTATAGCGACCTTTCTGAAAATTCATTTGGCTATAACTTTTGATTCCCGCTATGAAACTTCGATTTTTCAGATTCGTTAGAAAGATATTCATTAACAGATTTAAATATTTTTCCTTTCACCAAAATCCTGTTTATTCTGCATCCTGTGTGGTCAGTCAAAGTTCAGGTTTGACTTTTCAAACTACCATCCTTTTTCTAATTCCTTTTATAACTAAATTAAATATATTCATGTTAAATTCAATCAAAATAAATTTCTAGCCATTTTTATTCAAAATAATTCATTTCAACTATTTAAATACCTTTAAAATCTCCAAAATGAAAATTTTAAATTGGCCCCAAATTCCGGGTTGTTACAATCTCTCCCGCTTAAGAACTTTTCGTCCTCGAAAAGGAAAAAGAATAGAAGGGTAGGAACCAACATAGAGAATGGGAAATATTTTAAGCGTACCTCAAAATAAAATCTAATCGGAAATATCCACTCTGCATTTGGGGTAGGCTTGTTTGATACTTTCCTCGGTTTCCCAAGTGCAGTCTCTAGGATCACCGCTCCATTGCACCTTGACTAGGTTGATACTTTTATTTCTCAGCTTCCTAGTCTCCTTGCCAATAATTTTCAGTGGTTCCCTTCTCACTGCAAGGCTTGGGGTAATCTCCAAATCTTGCTGTGCTGCTTCTTCCACGATCAGATCTGGATCATGGACATGCCTTCGAAGTTGAGATACATGGAATACATAGTGCACTCCAGGCAACCAGTCGGGCATCTGAATTTCGTAGGCTAGGATGCCAATCTTTTCAAGAATAGGGAAGGGGCCGATGAATTTAGGTGCTAATTTTCCTGTCTTTCCAAAACGGATTACACCTCGCATTGGAGCAACTTTCAAATAGACATAGTCACCCACTTCAAAAGCCAACTCTCTTCTTCTTACATCTGCATAGCTCTTTTGTCTACTTTGGGCAGCCAATAATCGCTTCTTAATGAAATCAACTTTGTCTGAAACTTCTCGGACCATGTCTGGACCCAATACAAGTCGATTTCCTTTTTCAACCCAACACGCTGGCGATCTACATGGCCTACCATATAAGGCTTCAAATGGAGGCATTTTCAAACTTGCTTGATAGCTATTGTTATATGAGAATTCAACTAAATGCAAGTGATCCTCCCAAGAACCTCCAAAATTGAGTATGCAAGCTCGCAATAGATCTTCAAGAACGCGATTCACTCGCTCAGTCTGGCCGTCAGTCTGAGGGTGATATGCGGTACTGAGATTTAACTTTGTTCCCAACTCATTTTGGAATGCTTCCCAAAATTTGCTAGCAAAGATAGGTTCACGGTCACTAACAATGCTACTAGGAACTCTGTTTAAAACAAAAGATTATTATTTAATTTGAAAATGAAAATTTTCATTCAGATTATGATGAAAAGGAAAGATTTAGTTTTATTACCCATGTAGCCTGACGATTTCTTTGAAATATATTTGCGCCAGACTTTGAGCAGTTCTAGTGGACTTGACAGGTATGAAATGAGCGGATTTTGTGAAGCGATCCACGATCACCTATATGCTGTCATTTCCTTTCCTAGTACGAGGACGACCATCTATAAAATCCATGGAGATTTGGTCCCACTTCCAATCTGGAACTTCCAATGGTTGCAACAACCCCGCCAGCTTTTGTTGATTACTTTTTACTTGTTGGCACGTAGGACATCTACTCACATAAATGGATATATCCCTCTTCATAGATCTCCACCAAAATGTGCGCTTTAAGTCTTGATACATCTTGCTCACACCGGGATGGATGCTAAGCTTTGATTTGTGACCCTCATCCAAAACTTCCCTTATGAGGTCTTTGATATATGGAACACAAATCCGCCCTTGAAATCTAAGAATTCCCTTGCCATCTATTTGGAAGTTCGTGTTATCACCTGCTTCAATTCTCTTAATCATTATCTGAATGAATTTATCATCCTTTTGAAGAGCAGAAATTTTATCAATCAAGGAAGAGGTAATGATGAGGCTTGCGACAATGATGTCCTTTCTACTAAGCGCGTCCGCCACAACATTGGCTTTCCCCGGCGTATATAAGATGTCGAGATCATACGCCGCAAGAAATTCTAGCCACCGTTGTTGCCTTAAATTCAAACCTTTTTGGTCGAAGAGATATTTCAAAGATTGATGGTCTGTAAACAATTCAAACTTTTCGCCCAAAAGATAATGTCTCCAAATTTTCAGAGCAAAAACTACAGCCAACAATTCTAAATCATGAACACGATAATTTTTCTCATGCGGCTTTAATTGATGACTTGCATATGCAACAACTTCGCCTCTTTGCATCAGTACCGCTCCAAGACCACCACTTTGAGAAGCATCCGTATAAACTTTTAAGTCTTGGTTGCCATCGATGATGGTTAGTATGGGTGCAGTGGTCAAACTCAATTTTAGCTTTTGGAAGGCCTCCTCACAATCCGATGTCCAATTGAACTTAGTATGCTTCTTGGTGAGCTTTGTTAACGGGCCAGACAGCTTAGCGAAATCTTTGACAAATTTCCTGTAATATCCAGCCAAACCTAGGAAGCTCCTTACTTCAGTAGGTGTACTGGGCTGCTTCCAATCTCGAATGGCGGCAATTTTACTTGGGTCCACAGCAATTCATTCTTTTGACACAACATGGCCCAAGAATTTTACTTCCTCTTGCCAAAATGTGCATTTGGAAAACTTTGCTTTTAAAACATTTCTTCGTAAAATTTCCAACACTTCCCTTAAATGCCCTTCATGCTCCTCCTTAGTTTTAGAATAGATTAGAATATCATCAATGAAGACTAGGACGAATTTATTTAGGACCTCACGGAAGACCCTATTCATCAAGTCAACAAAGTAGGATGGAGCATTGCATAGACCGAACGGCATCACTAACCATTCGTAGAATATGTCAGGACCTCTGAAGGCGGTCAAAGGTATGCATTCTTCGGCTATGCGGAGTTGATTGAAACATGTGGCTAGGTCCATCTTCGAAAACACCTTGGCTCCATTCAATTGGTCCATTAAATCATCTGTGCGAGGCAAGGGGTATTTGTTCTTCAATGTTTGCTTGTTAAGATCGCGGTAATCAACACAGAGTCTTAGAGTACTGTCAGATTTGGGGACAAACACCACAGCTGCACCCCAATTAGAAAAGCTAGGTCGGATGAGTCCTTTCCATAAGAGCTACTTAGTTTGGGTTTGCAACTCTTCTTTTTCTTTAGGTGTCATCCTTCGAATAGCATGGACTACAGGCCTTGCATTTGGAACAAGATCAATTCTGAAGTCGATTTCCCTTCGCAGGGGTAGGCTGTCTACTTCTTCAAATACATCCGCGTTATTCTTGACCACGGGGATCTTTTCAAAAGAAACGGAAGTGACTTCGAGGGAAGACCAAAATGCCCTTCTATCAGATTTTGAACCATGGCAAGGTATGGAAATAATATCTCCAAACTTTGTTTTGATTTCAACTATTCTATCCGCACACCTTACTTCGGCATCAAATTTTGTTAGCCAATCCAGACCAAGGATGATATCAAACTCGGAAAAATTCATAATGGTCAAGTCAAAAGGAAACTGAAAGTAAGAGTAGGAAATAGGCACCCGACAGTACAAATCAAGGACGATAGAACCTCCTACAGGATTATGAACATTAATCGGCTCTTTAAGACTTCTTTGTTTTAGTTTCAATTTCTGGACCGTGTTGCTAGAAATAAAACTTCTTGATGCACCTGTATCAAACAAGGAAGTAACAGGAATGTTTTTAACAGAAATGGTACCATCTAAAACATCAGGCTTACCTTCTCCTTCAGAAGAAGTAGGTGCGGAGGAAGGTGGTGCACTTGCCCCCTCGTACACATGTGCAATCTGCACTCCTTTCAACAGCGGGCAATTAGGCTTGATATGACCCTTCTTGTGGCAGTTATAGCATTCCTTGGTGTCGTCGCTTCGGGCCTTCTTTGGATTTTTGCATTCCTTGCTATAGTGTCCATACTTCTGGCAGTTGTAGCATTGCACCTTAGACTTATCATGAGTCTTAGCAGCTCCAGAACTGCTTCCTTCCATCTTCTTCTCTATTTTCTTCCTTTTATTGTTGGCCAAGCTCCCTTCTCTATCTTGTTGGGAATTCTTCTTATCATTCTCCTCATATCGACAAGCAAACTCCACTAACCTATTGAAAGAAAGGTCGATGTGGGCAGTGGCTCTATCAATATACTTCCTCGCAAGCCCATTTATGAACCTCTTATTCTTCTGAAAGTCATCCTGAATCAATTCAGGGGCATAGCGGGAGAGGTCTTCAAATCTTCGTACATATTCTGAGATGGTCTTGTCGCCTTGCTTCAGATTGGCGAACTCGTCATGCAGTCTTTCTACCTCTTGTCTTGGAATGTATTTATCATTGAAAAACTCCTTAAACCTTGTCCAAGTCATATTGTCTGCAGTCCCTCCAACCGTGACTGTGTCCCACCAGTTTTGAGCTTCCTCCTGTAGCAGCCATGAAGCCACTAATCTTTTCCTCTGATCCTCCAGCTCCAATCCTCCAAAAATCTTTTCGCAGTTCCTTATCCAAGCTTGAGCTTGTGTCACAGTTTCAGTCCCCTTGAATGGCACTCCTCCTAGGTTTTTGAACTTCTTCGCCACTTTATCCAAATCAAAGGGCTGGGGTGGTGGTGCTTGTTGGACAGTGGGCTCCTCGGTTTCGGTATTATTTTGCCTTCTTCTAGCTCTAGCAGCTCTAGCAGCGGCGGTACTCATGTCTAGTTAGTTCTGTATGATCAAGGAAAGAGTCAGAACAACTATAATGGTGATTTGAAGAATTGATAAAGATAAAAGGACGGATGAAAAGATGATGATAGAATGACTGACTATTATGTATTCACATGAAATGTTCGCCATAGAATATTGTGATTCTATGTAAACGAATTATCATAAATATGTTATATTCCAAAGCTAAGTTTAACCAAAGCTCTGATACCAACTGTGATGACCCCAAACTTCCATGGAATGAAAGTAAGGAATAATCATTTGGAATACAACATAAATACAATAATACAAATCACAAATACAACATAGCATAGGAAATTCATAGAGTAACAACATCATAGCAGCGGAAATATAATGTCATCAACCATAGAAAATCCACAGTCACAAAATTCTAAATTATTACATCAAGTTTGCAGAAAATGAAATAAGTTCCAACTCCAACTTAAACAACGTGAAATGAAACAAGTTTGATGTCTGGAATTAAAAAGAGAAAAATGCAATAGTAGCAAATGATAGATGTCTTCAAGCTCCAAGTCATCACCTCTCGACGAAAGCAATTCCAAGAAAGATAATAAGCAGCTCCAAAGAAAAGACTCCAAGCAAAGAATGAACCTGTTTACTTGGCTGCCCGTGTAGAAAGGAGGGCACCCGAGTTTGCAAAAAGGTGGAAACAAACAACGGGTCAGTCGTGGGACTGGTGTGAGAATTCTTAACTAATTTTAACTACTAGTAATAAGACAAATCCAAGGACCACGCCGCTATCGCGGAACGGGTTTACTCCAATGGATTGCCGTGCATAATTTAAAGTGACAGAATAAATAATAAGTTAATCGTAAAACAACGCTATGCTTTTGAGAAAAATGGAACCACCATAAGACCCAAGTCCCATCACACAATGCAACACAAACCAGAGGATAGGGTTTTACCTTATGGTGATTAAACATGCTAAATACGGCAAATACGAATTTAATATTATTATTAGAATATATGGAAAACATTTTAAAATAAATGTATCAATCCTAGGACACATAGATACCATAATACTATGCTTCCATACTAGTAATAAAATCAAACCCGTGGGTTCGTATTGGAAGTTTGGATTTCCATCATGAGTCAAGGCTAGGGAGGAGCTCCTTACCGATTCAAGACACTCTAGCTAATGTCTCAGGATTCCCGCAGTGAACCCTTGGATCCTGCAGGGCCGGTCCACACATACAGCTTCGTGGATTGGCAATTCCTGAACACACGTTTCTCGATCCTATAGGACCTATCATCCGAGGCGCCTCATTCCATCATCCACATAAGTAAAATGTCGGGCCATGTTAAAGCCCAATCACCACTTCTAGCTAGAAAGAAACGTGCTGCTCTCCCTGCGTTCCCTTCTCCCGTTTTAGAGTCCGCCGGTGTGTGAGGCTCGCGAAGTCACGCTATACACAAAGCTATGCCTAAACAGGCTATGCTTTGATCATCCCACAAGGCCTGCTTTTCAACAAAGCCTTGATCATATGCATCTTAGCATGTCACATCATCACTTCATATCGCGCTACCAATCCTTTGCCGAAATATATGAACGGGTGTTAAGCAAGAGAATATTCTCCACCACCAAACATCCATACATTCGACAGAAGATTAATAACATGATATTTAATGGAGTACAATGTCAGACAAACGATCCATTTATTAGCTTATGCTCTGGGTCTGAGCGAAAACCAAACCCGTGAAATCAACACGTACGTTTGGGCAATGACCATGACCCTTGAATTGGGAGCAAGTCAAATCAGGGTCTCGATCGTTGTCCATTCGAAGGAAGATTTAGGGTCTTCATACGCCATCTTCATACTTCCATTAACGTCGTTTGATTATTTGGAATGAGTGAACTCGGACTTTCCAAATAATCCTCGTATATATATATATATATATATATATTTAAAATCCTACGTACTTGCTGATATCATTTTATAATGATTACTTCCTATTTCAATTATTTAAAATAATTAAATTTTATAAAACGACGCCTTGAGTCAATGGGCGACTATGGCGCTGCATTCAACCAATTTTGATTTTTACATTTCTCAAAATCCAACCGTTGGATCTTAACGTAATATATATCGTTGGAAAGATTTTTCCAAGACGGTCCTAATGGTTTCAGTTTCAAGAAAATCCGACGGTCGGATCTTCTTGTATAGTCATTTAAAGGTACGATTTCAAAACGCGAACTACCGCGCTCCATTCGTTTAATTTTAATTTTATATATATATATATATAATTGTTTCATCGTAATAACGTCGTTTGATTTAAACAATGCTCTAACAACTACCGATCCTTATTAAATTTTAATTCATTCGGAAATGAAGATAATATTACCGCATCCTAAATTCATTCTTTACTTACATTAAAAATGTGAATTCCATTCTTTTCATTTACATAAAAAAATGTAAATTTAATTCCTATGTAAATTCTTATTTTCTTTACATGTAAAAAATGTAAATTTTGATACATTGCAAAATCCTACCTTTAAATTACATATAAAATGTAAATCCTAACTTCAATGTACATTCTCATCTTGATTACATAATAAAAAAAAATGTAACTTTTATTTGTAGTGTGAATTCTATTCTAAATTTACATATAAAAATGTAAATTTAATTACAATGCAAACTCTACTTTCTATTTACAATATAAAAATATGATTTTTAATTACAATGCAAAATCTCATCGTATGTTACATTATAAAAAAATGTAATTTTTAATTTCAATGCAGACCCTCATTCTAATTACATAGAAAAAATGTAATTTTAATCCTACGGTGTAAATTCACATTTTAATTACATAGAAAAATGTAATTTTTAACATACGATGTAAATTCACATTTTAATTACATAGAAAATGTAATTTTTAACATATGATGTAAATTCACATTTTAATTACATAGAAAAATGTAATTTTTAACATACGATGTAAATTCACATTTTAATTACATAGAAAAATGTAATTTTTATCATACGATGTAAATTCACATTTTAATTACATAGAAAAATGTAATTTTTAACATACGATGTAAATTCACATTTTAATTACATAGAAAAATGTAATTTTTATTTCATCGTTCTAATTTACATCTAAACTACATATAAAAATGTAATTTTTATTTCATCCCAAATTCGTGTCTAAATTTACATTATAAAAATGTAAATTTCATTTCACTACAATTTCCTAACTTTAATTTACATTAAAAAAAAGTAAATTTATATACATACAACATTCCTACTTTTTGTATCATATAAAAATGTCAATTTTATTACCATGTCTTTGTTTAAACACGAATGATTATCCTATTTACACAAGCCATCATACCAAGTGATATATTCATTGACATGGACAAGGTGATATATTTTTATTATATACATGATTCATATCAACAAGGCATGATTCGACAAAATTAAACAAGATGAATATTCAAATTTTCCATCTCAGAGTGATCTATAATTCTAACCAACAGATCCGGAATTTTAACTAACAGACCTATAATTTTAACTGACAGATCTAGAATTATACATTCACAAATTAGTAGATCAACCATTGAAACCTCATCACATCGCATATCTAATTGTTAAAAATTAAAATATTTAAATAACTAGAAAAGTAAGGATTAAATTGATTTAATTATACAAATCAGAATCTCACCTTGTTATTGCGCGAATCTAAGATCAACAGAGAATCGGAAATCGTTCCAATCAATTCTAGAATGTTGTGTTAGACGACACGGTTCCAATGGCTCTGAATTCGATCAATTCTGAAATCGTATCAATAAAATATGAATTTTATAATCTACTTTACAATTTGCAACGCTCATTAGTGTTTGTAATTCAGTTTTATTACCTCAGACACAAAGGCCGCTGAGTTTAACTATTGGTTCAAAACTTTGATTCCCAAATTCAGGTGATTTAGGCGATGGTTTCCAGCGTGGTTTGCGCGACGTCATAGAGCTCGGAGAGGGGAGTCGGGGCTTGGGCGTTGGGGGGTCGCGATGCGGTCTGGTGGGCCCAGCGGTGCTCGAATGACGGCGCCTTTGGGGCTCGGGTGCGGCGGTTTCAGTTCACGGGGAGGGGCGTTTCGGGTAGGGGTGGAAAGAGGAAGAGGAGCTCTTCGAAGTGGTGTATGAGTTGGATGCTAATTCGTGATGAGGGAAGAGAAATCAGAGGAGAAGGAATCAGCCATGAAAGGGTAGTGGCGGCTGGTATACACGATGATGAACAGTGATTATGGTTTAGGGTTTTTAATTCCAATATTTATAATAATTTTCATGAATTTTTACAATTAAATCCAAATCTTCCTAACTGTTTCGATTCCAGTCAGTAGAGGGTGTCCTTAGCCAATAGCCCATATTCCAGATCCAACGGGCCAGGCCCCGTTAGCCCAAACGGTTGTCTATGGCTTGAATTATTTATTTTAATATTAAATTCCTTTGTCAAATTAATTCTGTCGTACAAATAAATTCACCGAGGCCACATACGGTCTCAGAAAAATTATTTCCGGCTTTGTTTTGACGATACGGTCCTAACAAAATTAATTTTGTCGAATTCTGAGACTGTTTGAAAAATGGTCATTTTCTGGTCGATCCAGTTTAACTGTAATTGATCAAAACACATTTTCCTTTGCCACGCTCACATATTAACTTCAAAAATTATAAAATTTGAAACCTAGCAATAATTTGACATCCCGGATCCAACAAAAGGGGTTTCGTCGAATTCCGAGGTCGTATGCAAAATGTCTATTTTCAAGGGCGATATGTTCTCTATAGCGACCTTTCTGAAAATTCATTTGGCCATAACTTTTGATTCCCGCTATGAAACATCGATTTTTCAGATTCGTTAGAAAGATATTCATTAACAGATTTAAATATTTTTCCTTTCACCAAAATCCTGTTTATTCTGCATCCTGTGTGGTCAGTCAAAGTTCAGGTTTGACTTTTCAAACTACCATCCTTTTTCTAATTCCTTTTATAACTAAATTAAATATATTCGTGTTAAATTCAATCAAAATAAATTTCCAGCCATTTTTATTCAAAATAATTCATTTCAACTATTTAAATACCTTTAAAATGTCCAAAATGAAAATTTTAAATTGGCCCCAAATTCCGGTTTGTTACAACTAAGCAAAACAATAGCTCCTCCCCTTTTTCTTTCAACCTGCATTTTCCTCAATATACAATGTAAATACCAAATACAGGTTTAAATTATTGAGTTTCATGTCATGTTATTCTCATTCATTATTTTGGAATTTATTACTTAGTTTCCAATTCATTTTTATTGATGAATTTTATTATCCAACATCCAATAACAAACAATTCAACAGTCAACATAACCAAATTATTCCATTTTCTTTTCAACTTTATTTAACTTGGTTAATGTTAAATTATGATTTATTTAATCATATATTTAAACTTCTATTCACAAATTCGATATTAAAAATTCTCTTCTTGTTTTATTAAACCACTTACAATCCCATTTGAATTCCATTTAAATCAATCAACAAAACAATCAATAATTTTGAGAAAAAAATATTTCTTTTCTATATTAAAATATATTTGGGTAAAATTATTTCATTTACCCTTTTCATAAAACAATATTGTATCACTTCCCAGATAAACTTGAACCGATCAAACAATACAATACAAAACATTTGTATATATAAAATTTACAAATACGCTCTCGTATATATACACTCAAACTCAATCTAGGGTATTACTAACCCAATCTCTATTGAGTTATACCACAGAGCCGAGGTTATCACTAAACCATTGCTCTGATACAACTGTAACATACTGACTTTCCGGTACCTTTTGAGTTGATAATCACGACTCGCGTCAACCCAAATTGCACAGAAAAGCAGATAGTTATTAAAAAGAAGTTAGAGGGTGAGATAAGAAAGAAAGAAATATTAGAATAGAAGAAGAAGAATAAGAACCAACACAATACAGAGTATCACATCGCAGCGGAACAAAATATAATATAGAAATAAATCTTTACTGAGAGTTTTAAAAAATACTTACAATCATCAGAGTACATCACACATCTGGACAGTCATAATAATCTGTCCTCATATACAATTACACAGCGGAATATATCATATCATACGTTTGAACTCCTCCATCTCATCTCTTTATAACAACCGATAAACTGAACCTATACAGCTCGGTCTAACCTGAGCATTACAAACACCGGGTCAGTCTGGTGAACCAGAGTGAGAAAAACACACTAAGTTTAAACACACAGCTTGATTTTAAAGTTAAAATCTTTTCGAAAGAAAAGGATAATGGTAAGACCAAACCCACACATAAATACAGATGGTTTTTACCTTATGATAACCCAAACCAGTTTTTTGAAAACAATATTACTCTGATATTATGATAGTGTCTAAATACAAGCAAATATCAACCTAGCAGAACGCTTGCATCTCACGCTCCACATATATAGTATACAATTAAAACCGCGGGTGCTTATTGGAGAATGGATTTCCTGGTAAGGTATGGGACCACCTTCCTGACAATGTACCTTTGGAGATGAATACATTGGGGTTCAACAAGAACATCTTGCAACCCAGGCTAAACATGACCGGCCCCTCAATTTCTCCTGAGAGTACCGAATATATCATTACCACGGTTAGGGGCCAGCCAACCGAACTGATAGCATACATATATAAATAAAAAGGGACAACCAAAGGCATTTGATTTCTCCAGATCAGGTAATGATACACCCTTTTGATGGGTGCGACCCAAATAGCCATGTGACCTACCTGATTTTTGCCATTTTCCAGTTGATGAGGCTAGAAGTTAAGTGTAACCTTCAGAACAACACATCTTCATCCACTTTGAATGCCACATCGTCAGATCCTCTAGAAATCGCTAATTTCTCCATAAAAATACTCTAGTTGTTAAGCTAAAAAAGTTTCCCTTCTATGCCACCAACTTTTTACGTTTGAATAAATCAACGTATGTGATCCCTTTGGAAATACTCTGTCAGACATTCGTCCATACAAGTCATCTAGGAACAGGATGAACCGAAGGCACCCTCCTACTGCATCCCTGAATTACCCTATGGATCACCAGCGAGTAGTCCTTGCAATCCGCAGATTTCAACCACGAAAGAATCATATTATATCTCCAGGGATCAGCCAGAGATTGTAAGTAATTCTGCCATTTTATGAAGATCCACGGTCTTTAATTGCTCCAGCTCAATTCCATGTATTTGTGTTTATTGGTCGGAATGGTTTTCGAATATAAATTCGATCCTGGTCTTTCCGTACAACAATCATATGGGCAAGATTTGATAGTCGGTTTTTTTCACTATCAAATAAACAAAAGTGGAATGGATATACTGATTGAGCATACAGCATCACTTGGCCTTTTTGATTAATGAATGGTAAATTTAACTTCTAAATCTTCCAATACATATTCATTTCTTATCTTAGTATATACCACTTTATCAAACAATTCCTTTTTAATACTTATACAAGTATTTTATAATCATATCCAATTTACCATTTAATTATCATTTCAAATCATTTGCTACAAAATTTCTTATTATCTATTATCGGGAAATCGATTCATCACTTATCATTCGTAAAATAATCGTAACGAAGTCTTCTTTTGTTCCTTTTTCAATGGAAATATCATTTTATCTTCTCAAGCCCTTCTTTTTTCCGTTACTTTGGGAATATCAATATATATTTTTCTCAAAAAATTTTATTTCCTTTATAATGAAATCTCATTGTATCTATCCTCAAATGCTTCAAATAATGTCGCATTATTATTTCTCATAATGAATCGCTTTTAACATCTTTATGATTACAACTCATATCATCCTCTGATAATGTAACGACCCGGGGATTTTCGACCTAGAAAATCGATATTTAAAACCAATGTCGACTATCCAAGCATCGAAAATACCAGATAGTTAATAGAAAGAAGTTAGAGGTTGAGAATACATAAGGTAGAACTATTAGAATAGAAGAAGAAGAAGAATACAACAACATCAAAGTAACACGAATCTCATAGCGGAACGAATAAAATATTGTATACGAAGTAACATTGAAACACAAATCTGTATTTTTATATTAGAGTACAACACTTATATCACAGCAGAAATAAAAAATAGCTATAAAATGTTGTTGAAGCCTCCTGCTCCAAGCTCCATCTAGTGTATCTGTAAAACCCGACTACTTGACTACCCTTACAAATTTGGGCATCCAAGAGTTTAGGGAAAACAAAACAAAATAAACTCTGGGTCAATCATGGGACTGGTGTGAGTAAACTCCAACCACTTGGTTTAACTTCTAAAAATCTTTTTCAAAAGAAATGATAAAGATAAGACCGATCCACACATAAACACGGATGGTTTTTACCTTACGATAACCCAAACATTTTCAAAATCAATACTTTTCTGATATTATAATAATGTCTAATCACAAGTAATTAACAATCTAGCAGAACTCTTGCATCTCACGCTCCACATATATACTGTATACAATCAAAACCGCTGACGCTTATTGGAGATTGGATTCCGACTATGACAAGGTATGAAACCACCTGCCGATAGTGTATCTCTAAAGAGGAATACACTGGGTTCAACAAGAACGTCTTGCAACCCGACCTACACATGACCGACCACTCATTTCCCTTGAGTGTACCAAATATATTGTCACCTATGGTTGCTAGCAACATAACCGTTCCCGGGAGATACAAAAGCAAAAAAGAAGTAATAAATATGAATATTCTCTAGACGGTGACAATACACCCTAATGGGGGAGACCCACATAGCCATGCTGCCTGCTCGATTTTTGTCATTTTCTGGTTGTTGAGGCTTGAGGTCATAACGTATCTACTGACAGATCACCTCCTTTGCTTTGAATGCCACATCGTCATACCTGCCAAATCACAAATTGATTTCCACAAAAATACTACGGGTGTAAAGCTAAAAGAAACGAATTCCTCCGCCACCAAACGTGGATACGTTTGAAGCGATCAACTTACGTGATCCATTAGATATACTCTGTCAGACATTTTTCCATACACATTGTCCTGGGTCTGGACAAATCGAAGGTACTATTCTGTAAATCCATCTTGGGCAATTTCTACCTAGGATCGCCAGAACAGCCCTTGCACAACTCCGTCTTCAATTATCTTCATCATATTTGATTCACAACGCCAATGTCCATGCAGAGTGGTTTTCAGATAATAAATCTTATCCCGGTCTCTCTGTATTGACAATGGAAAATGGTCAAAAACTTTGATAGTCAGTTATTTAACTACCAAAGGAAACCATGTGTACAAACAACGGTCATATTTCCAAATGGAAATATTACCGAGCAAATCATCAATCAACACAGATTCCCTTTTAATTTAATTTGCCATTCAATTGTTCATTTCCCCATTTCTGATCCCATATATTCGTAAATTCTTATTTTCTAAATTTAGAAAATATATGTTATTAATCATTGGAAAACATTTCCATATTTACTCCTATTTCTTATTTTCTATATTAAAAACATTTCTGATTTCTTATTTGGAAAACATTTCCCAAACTCCTTCATTGGATTTAAACAGATGTTTAAATAAAACATCGCTATGCCAACTCAAACTGTTACACTCATTAACTAAATTTACATGACCACCCTTCACTATCGAACCTTAACTATTCCTTAGTTAAAAATGAACTCAATCAAGTTGGGGTATAATTACCTCTCAGACCTTAACTGAACAACATTTCTAACTTCGAAATAGACAAAGTTCACCCTTTAAATCTTCAACAAACTTCCTTATGTAACTCTCGGATTCTATTTACGAATCCACTTCCTTTATAGAATTCATTTAATTATAATAATAGTGTTATAATCCTATACTTCCGATATATATATATAATAACTTAAATATAACTTTTATTTCTTAACTTGAAATAAATAAATAAAGGATTTATTTATAAATAAATCTTGATTTAAAACCCAGAAAGTAAATAGTACTTTCCCGAATTCGATATAATCGAATCCAAATGTATAATTCTCTCTCGAATAATCTATATTCAAAATTATTTTTCGAATAAATGATATTCGATTATATCTCTTTCAAATAAACTATATTCGATTTTGTCTCCTTTGAATAACTTATATTCGATAATCTCTCTTAGAATAACTAATATTCGATAATCTTTCTTCGAATAACTAATATTCGATAATCTTTCTTCGAATAACTAATATTCGATAATCTCTCTTCGAATAACTTATATTCAACTAACTCTATTCGATTTACTCTAATTCGATTAACTAATATTCGATTAACTCTAATTCGAATAATTAATATTCTATTAACTCTAATTCGAATAACTAATATTATTTTAACCCGATTTCCTATCTTATTCAAATTCCCATTTGAATTCCTATTTCAAAACCCAATTTTCCTTACAAATGTTTTAATTTATAAAATATTCATTTTAATCCATTATTCACATCGAATGTGAACAATATTTCTTTTATATATCCATTAAGTTTGATTTCGTATTTTAAAATAATATCCCATTCCCAAATTCCATTTATACTTATATTTATTGAATTTTTCATACGAAATCCCCTTTTTATTTCTAACACTTAAATCTCATTTGTAATTCCCCTTACAAAAACTGAGTTCACATTCTATTTAAAATATCGGTGTCAAAACTGATTTCTACTTCTCTATATAAGTTCGAACTTATATATTCCATTTTATCAAATGATAAATATTTTATTTAATATATAAAAACATTTTTTATAAATTAATCTTCTCAATTTGTCTATTAAAACAAATTCTATTTAAAAATCTACTTAATTTAATCTTTTCCATTTATCTGTTAAAAACAGATTTCCATTTAATTCTACTTTCCACTTAATTTTTTATAAAGTTCTATTCATTTTATACAATACTCCCTTTTATAACTCCTATTTATTTTCTGAATAAATATCCCCTTTATAATTCGATTTATAAATGATTCCAAATATTTCCTTTTCAATTTTATTTGTAATTGTTTACAAAGATCCCCTTTTCAATTCTATTTGTTTTACAAATATTTCCTTTATATAGTTCTCTTTATTTCATATAAATATTTCATTTATAAAATTGTATTTATTTTATATAAATATTTCCTTTTATATGATCCATTAATTTTATATAAATATTTTATTTTCAAAATATTTCCCTTTTTACATTCCAGTATTTCATATGGTATTTAAAATACCAAATCAAAAGGATCAATCATCATCCAAACACACACAATCAATATCAGGTTATATACCCCATCATATATCACAATATATAAAAACAATATTATAAATATTGAGGAATCCAGTTGGATCCCTCCAACATGTTTTCCCTGCATCCACAGATGTTAAACAATATAATTAACATTAATTTCATTTCAACATGAAAAATTCTGATCCACAGAATCAATATTTAATTAATGATATATATATATAACTATATCGATATTTTTAACTAATCAATTAGCAGTTCAACCAACCAATCAACACACAGCAATCAACCAATATTTATCAGTTCTAAAAATACGTTATGAAAATATAAACTGAGTAGAGTTAAGTGAGATTTACTCACATTGGACGATCATCGTTGAATAACGATAACTGTCGATTGATTCTGACAGATAATTTATTTTGCTATAAATTGAAACGAGCTCCAATTCACTCCCAGTCAGTTCCATTGTGTAGCCGCCATCCATACGATCCCAACGCGACCAGTTTCGCTGAATTTCGTTTTTGTATGACAAAGTTATGACTTATACAAGTTAATACTATTTTATTTAAATAAAAATATGGATTTAATTAATTTAAATGGGCTTTACTCCTTAACTTCAGCCCAACACCCATTTCCTCCTTCTTCCTCATCGCGACACAGAACCCGTCCTCCACTATGACCACATCTTTCACTGTCCACCGCTCCATCCCCTCACCATCGAACTACGCGAAACCACCACCAAACTTCACCTCTTCGAAATCTCCACCACCCTGAACCATCAGATCCAAGCTCGCACCCCCCATACAAACTCGTCGACAGCTCCTCCATGCAGCATACAGTGTGTCGATCGACACTGTTTAGCACCGAATCACCCCAAAAAATCACACTAGCTGCTAAACTACATGCTGAATCCAAAAACAATTACCAAATCGAGAATCGTTGCTTGTATTGATAAAAACCCGCAGCCCTAGGCCATTTTAGCCGCGCTGTACATAATTTGAGCGATTGAAAACTCCACCGAATCCAACAACATGTACATCAGATCGAAAATCATTGAATGAGGATCACCATGATATAAACTTTGGAATTTATCAATTTTATTTGATTTTTCAAATGTGGATTTTACTGCTGGAATTTTCCTAGAGGGTTGCAGCACTGTGTTGACCAGGGAGAAAAATGGATTAGGGTTAGATGGTAAGGAGTATATATAGGGTAGGTTTATATTTTTTCATATTTTATTTATGCCAATTTCTAGTTGTATTCATCTTCTAAAAATCCGCACGATCACACACGATATCCAAAAATCATGGAAATTGACAAGTAGCTACAGTTTGACATTACGGACCCAACAAAACTTGTTTCGTCGAATTCCGACTCCGTTTGCTCACGCAGCGTATTTTTAATCGTCAAAATATCAATTGTTTCTCATGTTAAAATCACGCACGACCACATATTGATTCCAAAAATCACGAAAATCGATATCTAACAATAATTTGACATTACAGATCCAACAAAATTGGTTTCGTCGAATTTTTTAATGACCCGGAAATTTAGCGACCTTGATTATCCGATATACAACACATATCGAACATCAAGAGTCAAAAATACCAGATGATTAATGAAAGAAATTAGAGGGTGAGGAAAGATAAGATCGAAACTTAGAATAGAAGAAGAAGAAGAAGAACACAACATCAGAGTAACACGAACCTCACAGCGGAATGAATAACATATAATAGATAACATATCCTTGAAATAAAATCAGTATATGTATACCATAACATTATCAAAGTACAACACTTACAACACAGTGGAAATAAACTATAGCTATATGACCCTGAAGCCTCCTGCTCCAGCTCTTCAAGTATCTGTAAATTCCTGACTGCTTGACTGCCCATACAAAATTGGGCACCCAAGAGTTTAGGGAAAACAAAATAAACTCCGGGTCAGTCATGGGACTGGTATGAGTAAAACAGTTTAAAAACGGTTTGAGTCATTAAACGATATCTCACAAGACCACGCCGTATAACGGAACGGGTTTTTACCCTATGAGAATCCAAATTTATCTTTATATCAAAAACCTTTTGATATTATAATAATGTCTATCAACCACAATAATAATAATCATCTAGCAGAAACGCTTCCATCTCACGTTCTACATATATAGTATACAATCAAAACCGCAAGCACGTATTGGGAAATGGATTTCCAACTATGACAAGGTATGGAACCACCTTTCGCTAGTGTACCTCTAGAGAGGAATACACTGGGTTCAACAAGAACATCTTGCAACCAGGCCACACATGACCGACCACTCATTTCGCTTGAGTGTATCGAATGTATATCACCAATGGTTGGGATCACCAACCGTTTCCCGAATGGGACAGTATCAATAATAGATTTTTAGAAATAAATGAAACTCTAGATCAGGTGATTATACACCCTAATAGGTGCGACCTACATAGCCATGCTACCTGCCCGATTTCTGTCATTTACCGGTTGATGAGGCTTGAGGTTACGCCTTATCATCACATCAGATTCACTTCGAATGCCACATTGTCTGATCCATCGAAAATCACTAATTGACGTCTACAATAGTACATTACGTGTTAGCTAAAGAAGTTTCCTTCTCCGCTTCCACTCTTGGTACGGTTGAAGAAATCAATGTACATGACCTTTCTGGAAATACTCTGTCAGACATTCATCCATAAAAGTCATCCAGGAACAGGATGAACCGAAGGCACTATTCAGTACATCCATCTTAGGCACTGTTATCTAAGACTTATACAATAGCCCTTGCACTTTACTCCGTCTTCAATTATCTTTGGCATATATAATTCGCAACACTTATGCCAATACAGAGTGGTTCTTTGGATAATAATCCAACCGGTTTCTCCATATTAACAACGTTAAAATGGTCAAAAAATTCGATAGTTGGTGAGTTAACTATCAAAGAAAAATACGCGTGCAAACAACGATATTATTTCCAGATGGAAATTCTATCAAATCAATCATCAATCATATATATATATATATTCATATGTTCCTTATTTCCTATGTTTAGAAAATATACGTTAACGCTGGAAAACATTTCCATAACTTATTTACGTATCACTATTCTTCTACAACTATCAGTCTCTGATTGTAAACTAGTATAAGAACAATTCCCTAAGTACCAATCCCGAAGGTCGAAACCATTATCAGATAGACACTTAGGAAACCATTCAACTTAACAAGTCTCCAGTCAAATTCTAATTTAGCTTAACTTCATTTCTTAACTCCTTATACATGAACACTTCCTTTTCTAATTCATATTTCAAATTTCAATATTGATTACGTTTTTTATTCTATTTGGAAAACATTTCCAAATCTTCTTTACTTGGATTTAAACAGATGTTTAAATCAACATTGCGACGACAACTCAAACCACTATACTTATTTACTAAAATCACTTAACCACTTTCACTCTCGAACCTTAACCATTTCTAAATTAAAAACGAAGCCAATCAAGTTGGGGTATAACTACCTCTCAGACCTTAACTGAACAACATTTCAAATCTCGAAATAGGGTAAGTTCATCTTTTAACACTTCCTTACGTAACTTCCAGATATAATTTACGAGTCCAACTCCTTTACAGAATCATTTGATTATAACAGTGGTGTTATAATCTCTTGCTTCTGAAATATAATAACTTTAATCTAACTCTTATTTCCTAACTCGAATAAATAACGAACAACTAATTTATCAACTCCTATTTGGTTAACTTTTATTCTATAACTCTTATTGGAATAACTCCAATCTAATAACTCCTATTCTATTAACTTTAACTCTATTTAATTCTTACTGGATTAACTTGTATTCGAATAACCTACACCCGAATAACTTATATTCGATTTGCTTACTTTCGAATACTTATATTCGATAATCTCTTTCTTCGAATAAATCTTATTCGATTTAACTCCTGTCGAATAACTAGATTCGATCAACTCACTTCGAATATTTCTGATTCGATTATCTCACTTCGAATATCTCTGATTCGATTATCTCACTTCGAATATCTACTATTCGATTATCTCACTTCGAATATCTACTATTCGATTATCTCACTTCATGTGACGGCCCGCTCCGCACCAGCCTACATTTCCTCCGGAAGTGCGCTGTACACATGTCCCGACTAGCACGGAACGGTCGCCAAAGAAAGGAAAGAAGGGAATGAACTAATCAAGGAACCTGTAGAATGTCTCACAGCGCATGGAATAAAATATAATAATAACATACTTGACATAAAACAGGTGAGACAGTGCATAAGCTGATAACTAAAATCAACATCCATCATCAGAGCAGCGGAAATTCAAATACAGCTTATTACAATTTTCCAAATTTACTGTCTCTAAACAAAAGAAAGCTAAAGTAGAAGATACACCACCAATGCCCAAGTAGTGATCTTCAACAATACAGGGAGAATACTATATATATATTTTACGTGGAAGCCTCCTGCTCGTCTCCGGATCATCTACCCGTGCATCACCAGCTAACCTGTCTCTAGTCTGCTCGTGTGAGCACCCAGAGTAATAAGAGGAGACATAAAACTATGGGTCAGACATAAAGCCTGGTATGAGCGATAAGCATCTAAACAGAATAATAACAGGTATACTAAACCATACCTGAACCTGGACCTGCAACCAAAGAGTTAGTACCACATACCGTACAATGCTCTAAGGTGCCATAATAAATAGTGTAAGAATACGGGGGTGGGGTGTGCATGTCACAATGATAGCAAACAAATCATCCATAGCAACCATCCTCACATCTCTCACTCAGTGCGTAAAGCATACGATATCTACCACTTTGGAACACTAGACAAACTGAGGTAACGACGAATCCCGACTTGTAGAGACCCTGCTATGACCAAGCTAAACATATGGAGTCATGACCAAACATTTCAATGACCCACTTCATTGGTTGTAGCCCTTGGTCCTACCTATGCCATAATGGCCCTGAATCCGCCTTCGTACCTCCTACCATAGTGGTCCAAAGCTATAGACGTCGATAACTCCTTGGCACGCGCCCCGCAGCAAAACCCAACCATGAAGCGAACTCGTTGATTCCTATCTGAATCTTGAGCTCTAACTTCTCATTTGGGCTTCCTTTGCATCTCGGGTTTTTGTCATCACCGGATCGGTTCGGATCCCCTCATTACCATCGGTTCGGTTCGGCCTTTAGCTCCCCATCATCAACGCGGTGCGGTTCGTGGCATCCATCTGGTAGCGGTTCGGATCGGCCTCCCCCAAGCACACCGGTTCGGGTCGCATCTTCTGCTTACGAGTGGTTCGGATCGTGGTCACCTCACTGGATCGGTTCGGGCTCCTCTTCGTGAAGCAACACGGATCGTCCCGCGAAGTATTGATCGGATCGGATCGTATCGCGCCGTCGGATCAGAGTCTCCCACAAGAGCAGGTCAGATCGGAGTCTTCTAGCATCGACGGATCGGAGTCTTTAAGCATCGACGGATCGGATCGGATCGGATCGCCCTCACTCCCACCGATCCGGTCCGGTTCGGATGATTTCCTGCAGTTCTTCCAGCGAGCAGTTTACGCCATTCGACGACGTTTTTGACAAATCTAACACTTCTAATCAATCATAAAACACACCATAGAGTCATAGCAACATGTAATAGCAACCACAATAGCAAACAACCATTCAAATGAATCAAAATGGATCAAAAGTGGCCAAAACTCCTTATTTTCCCTTAAGCATGTTTAAGTAAAACTGATCACAGGATTAACAGAACTTAATCAAATCGAACCAAATTTCAACCAGAGGCATAAAACATTATTTAAGAATTTCTAAACATTTTTTCCAGAATTTATTGGTGTATAAATTCGCTAATCTTCACTAATTACCCTTAATTACCGTAACTAGTGCAAAAACTATGCAAATCACTCACCTTGGCCACAAATAAAATTCTCAGAACTGAAACTTCTCTGATTTGGGGCGAATACTGATGTCCAACAGCAGCTCTAACCTTGCTTTGGTGCTTTTTCTTCTTAATTTGATGTTGCTAAGCCTAATCTTCAATTAGAAAGTGATTTGGGGTGTTTTAGATGTAGGAGGCCATTGTTAGAGTGTCAAAGGATGAAAGTGGCGGCTGGAAAATGTCTAAAGAAATGTTTTCTAACCCTAATCAGCCCCTATATACCCCTAAACCCGAAATTCCCCTCTGGGCCTAGCTGCTAATCACCCGCTTAAGCCCAATTAAGCTGTTTTTCACCATCTGAAACTTGTTTCAGCCATATCTCCCAAACGGTAAGTCCGTTTGGCTAATGTGACCACTCTACGGAAAGAGAAACCATCATCCGAAGCCAATGGAAGTGGTTTCAGGTCAAAATTCCTTTCCAGTCAAAAGTTATGGCCAAAACAGTGCCAACTAGGGGTAAAATGGTCATTTAAAAATCGGGAAAAATCATGAACATGGGAAATGACACCAACAGTCGTCTCCCAAAGTTACATGACCATACGACTTCGTATGTGACAAATAAATATTCTACGATCCTATGATGCGTAGAATGCGGGTCGTTACACTCTCCCCCCTTTAAGAAATTTCATCCCCGAAATTCCTTAACCCAAAACATACAAAAGATTCTGCATGCCTAACAGCCATATACAACAATCAAACATGCAAAACAAACAAACAAGCCTACCCTAGCATGCGGAAAACTGAATCGAAGTCAAAATCTTACTAGGCAAAGAGTTCCGGATAAGTCTTCCTAATGTTCTCCTCTGTCTCCCAAGTACAATCATTCTCGTCCTCGCCCCACTGAACCTTGACTAGCTTCACCGCCTTCCTTCGAAGTTGCTTCATGTCGTGCTCGACAATACGGACCGGCTTGCGGTTCCCAACCGCCTCGGGTTCTACTTCGAAGTCCTCTAACTGATCAGGTGAAATAGTCATATCTGAGTCGTGAACGAACTTCCTTAGTTGGGAAACATGAAATACGTTGTGAACTCCCGCCATTTTCTCTGGTAAGTCAATTCTATATGCCAAACTCCCGACTAGTTCAAGAACAAGGAACGGGCCAACAAATCTTGGTGCCAACTTACCTCTCCTGCCAAATCGTATTACGCTCTTTAACGGAGAAATCTTGATAAACACCAAGTCACCAACGGAGAATTTTAGGTCTCTTCTCCTCTTATCAGCATAACTCTTCTGCCTATCTTGGGAAGCCTTCATTCGTTGTTGAATGATCTTGATCTTATCTGAAGTTTCCCTCACCACATCTGGTCCAAGCATAAACTTCTCGCCAGTCTCTATCCAACATGATGGTGAGTTACACGGTCTTCCGTACAAAGCTTCAAACGGAGCCATACCGATACTGGATTGGTAGCTATTATTATATGCAAACTCTACTAGATGCAAATGGTCATCCCATGATCCACCAAAATCCAATATACATGCTCTCAAGAGATCTTCCAAAATACGGTTCACCCTCTCTGTCTGACCGTCGGTCTGAGGATGATATGTGGTACTGAGATGTAACTCTGACCCTAGAGCCTCTTGTAAGTTCTTCCAAAACCCAATAGTGAACAACGGGTCTTGGTCGCTCACAATGCCTTTAGGTACTCCATGAAATCTCACTACCCACTTCATATACAATTCTGCTAACTTAGCTGCCGTTCTGGTCGATTTGACTGGTATAAACCTTGCACTTTTAGTCAGTCGATCTAAAATTACCCAAATGCTGTCATATCCCGATCTAGTCCTTGGTAAACCATTGATGAAATCCATCGAGACTTGCTCCCATTTCCATTCGGGAATTTCTAAGGGCTGTAACAACCCACTAGGCTTCTTTTGCTCGGCTTTAACTAGCTGGCAATTCATGCACTTGGATATAAACTTCCCAACGTCTCTTTTCATCCCTTCCCAGTAGTAGGTCTGCGTCATATCTCGATACATCTTATTACCACCGGGGTGTATAGTCAGCTTTGAGTGATGACATTCTCTAAGCACCTCATCTCTCAATCCATTGACATTGGGTACAACAAGCTTTCCATTCTTTCTAAGCCATCCATCTCGATCAAGCCCATACTTGTTTATCTCCTCATCGATACCCATCTCTAACTTGGAGATGATTTCCAATAGGTTAGGATCGTCCCTCTGACTAGAGCCGATCCGTTCAATCAAAGTGGGTCTGATCGTCAAACTTGCTAACATTTCTGGATCCAATTCGCACTTTGGTCTGAAATCAAACCCCGCGATAAACTCCAGTTGCTTCCATTCAAGGAACATAGCCCCTAAGCTGGCATGTCTTCTACTCAATGCATCAGCCACCGCATTACCCTTTCCCGGTGTGTATGCGATGTCAAAATCATAGGAAGCTAAGAACTCTAACCATCTCTGCTGACGGAGATTCAGATCTTTCTGAGAGAAGAGATACTTTAACGACTTATGATCTGTAAACAGCTCAAATCTTTCTCCCAAGAGATAGTGTCTCCACATCTTTAACGCGAACACGATCGCTGCCAATTCTAAATCATGGGTAGGGTATCTTCTCTCGTGCGGTTTTAATTGCTGACTTGCGTAAGCTACAACCCTACCGCCTTGCATCAATACAGCACCCAGTCCGGTACCACAGGCATCCGTGTATACCGTCATCTCTTCATCCCCCTTAGGAATGACTAACACTGGTGCGCTTGTCAACTTGTCCTTTAGATTTTTAAATGCATTCTCGCACCTTTCATCCCAGACAAAAGCTTGATTCTTCTTGGTCAACTGGGTCAATGGTGCTGCTATCTTGGAGAAACCTTGGATAAACTTACGATAATATCCAGCTAATCCCAAGAAACTTCTTACATCTGTTGCATTCTTGGGCGTAGGCCAATCTTGTACCGTAGCCACCTTTGCCGGGTCCACGGCAATACCATTCTCTGATACAACATGGCCCAAGAACCTCACTTCCCTCTTCCAGAAGTGACACTGAGAAAACTTTGCTTTCAATTGGTGTTTTCTCAACACCTCCATCGCTACTCTTAAATGTTCCTTGTGTTCTTCCTCTGTCCTCGAATAGACCAAAATATCATCAACGAACACAAGGACAGACTTATTCAACTGATCTCTGAATACCCTATTCATAAGATCCACAAAATATGCTGGGGCATTGGTCAGCCCGAATGGCATGACCAACCACTCATAAAATCCAGACGGCGTCCGAAATGCCGTTTTAGCTATACTCTCAGCTTCCACTCTAAGCTGATGAAAACCTGTCGCGAGATCCAACTGAGAAAATACTCTCGCGCCACTCAACTGATCGAACAAATCATCTATCCGCGGTAGAGGATACTTGTTCTTCCTCGTCACTTTGTTCAACTCGCGGTAGTCTACACACAAACGAAGGGAACCATCCGCCTTGGTAGCAAACACAACTGGTGCTCCCCATTCAGAAACACTCCTTCTGATAAATCCCTTCAAAAGATCGCTGACTTGCACCTCGAGCTCTCGTTGCTCCCTCGGTGCCATACGACGAAGTGGCATCACTATAGGCCTGGCATCCTTTACCAAATCAATACGGAACTCAATCTCTCGGTGTGGTGGAAGTCCGGTCACTTCTTCGAAAACATCCGGATACTGGCCAACCACGGGCAAACCTGACAACTCACTATGCAGAATGTCGAGGGAGTTTAGAAAACTAGCCAATACCCCCTTACTGGGTAGACCACCAAACACTATCCTCCGCCCATCATCCGCTCTAGCTGTCACTAAAAAGCCCTCACAGTCTACCACCACCCCGTATCTTTGGAGCCAATCTACTCCCAAAATAATGCCAAACCCAGTAAAGCCCAAAACAAAGCAATCACAAACAAACATGCATCCATGACTCGATAAGACCACATTACGACAAATCATGCTAAGGCTAGTCGAACCACCAATCGGGTTCGTCACTACTAAAGGTCTATCGACAATCTCGGGCTCCAATCCCAACCTATCTACCAGGTCACTAGATATGAAAGAACTGGAAGCTCCGGTATCAAACAAAACTCTAACAGGAACATCATAAACAGAAAGCATACCTTGAATGACGACATTCTTTCCCTTCTCCGCCGCTGTTGGGGCATTCGACGAAGAAGGAATAGCATTAAGAGCGTAGGCTTTCACCATTTGCTTTTCTTTAGGGGGCTGTGGACACTTGTCCTTGTGATGTCCCATTTGGCCACAGTTGAAGCACTTCCTATCCGCTGGCTTGGCCCGACAATTACTAGCATAATGGCCCTTCTTACCACAGCTGAAGCACTCCACATCTTGCTTATTCTTTTTCTTCTGGCCATCCTTAGCCTGATTCTGCTTTCTCTTATTCTGGGAACCATCCTTGCCTCCACCACTTGCTTGTGGTTTTGGCTCTTCTGCAGACGCAACCTCAGTCTTCGACTTAGGGTAGAGACTTTCTGATCTTAGCGCTTTCCCCACAATCGATTCAAACGTCTCATCGATGTGGTTAATAAGTTTTTCCCCCAAGTACTGATCCAAACCAGTTATGAATTTCTCATTCTTTTTCTCGGCAGTATCAATAAGAGATAACCCATATTTTGACAAAGTGTCAAATTCAGCAATATACTCCGAGACAGCTCTGCCATTCTGCTTGAGCTCCAAGAATTTCTTAAACAGCACTGACTTCTGAGCAGCTGGAATGAACTTCTCACTAAAGCGAGCCTTAAACTGCTCCCAAGTAATCTGATCTTCGGGAGTAGCTGCCTTTATAGCATTCCACCAATTCATTGCCCGCCCTTGCAGCTGACGGGACGCTAGCTTTCTCTTCATCGCATCCTCGATACCCAAATCCTCGAAGATACGTTCGCAACTATCCAACCAATCCTGAACATCCGTAGCCGACTCCGTTCCATGGAACGGCTTCCCACCAAGGCTAGTATAATACTTATTCAGCTTGGCGAAGTCGACTCTTGGCGCCTGCACCATTGGACCACCACCATTTCCACCATTGGGAGCTGCCCTCTGTACATCTCTAAGCATCTCTCTCATGAGGTCAGTAAACATCGTCCTCATGTCAGCAGCATTCCCATTATTGGCTCCCCTACCAGCACCTCTAGTATATCGGCTCATCGTCAATCTGAAAAAGGAAACGATTAACGACTCCATAGTGATGCTAGTGCAGTACGACTTCATCCTTATACTACTAATAGTATATATATAACTTTTAAAAATCAAAATAATCACAAATACGCTCTCTCATATACGTATGTTATCTCTCCCTGATAACATCCCTAGGTTAACTACGCAACCTAGAGCTCTGATACCAAGTGTGACGGCCCGCTCCGCACCAGCCTACATTTCCTCCGGAAGTGCGTTGTACACATGTCCCGACTAGCACGGAACGGTCGCCAAAGAAAGGAAAGAAGGGAATGAACTAATCAAGGAACCTGTAGAATGTCTCACAGCGCATGGAATAAAATATAATAATAACATACTTGACATAAAACAGGTGAGACAGTGCATAAGCTGATAACTAAAATCAACATCCATCATCAGAGCAGCGGAAATTCAAATACAGCTTATTACAATTTTCCAAATTTACTGTCTCTAAACAAAAGAAAGCTAAAGTAGAAGATACACCACCAATGCCCAAGTACTGATCTTCAACAATACAGGGAGAATACTATATATATATTTTACGTGGAAGCCTCCTGCTCGTCTCCGGATCATCTACCCGTGCATCACCAGCTAACCTGTCTCTAGTCTGCTCGTGTGAGCACCCAGAGTAATAAGAGGAGACATAAAACTCTGGGTCAGACATAAAGCCTGGTATGAGCGATAAGCATCTAAACAGAATAATAACAGGTATACTAAACCATACCTGAACCTGGACCTGCAACCAAAGAGTTAGTACCACATACCGTACAATGCTCTAAGGTGCCATAATAAATAGTGTAAGAATACGGGGGTGGGGTGTGCATGTCACAATGATAGCAAACAAATCATCCATAGCAACCATCCTCACATCTCTCACTCAGTGCGTAAAGCATACAATATCTACCACTTTGGAACACTAGACAAACTGAGGTAACGACGAATCCCGACTTGTAGAGACCCTGCTATGACCAAGCTAAACATATGGAGTCATGACCAAACATTTCAATGACCCACTTCATTGGTTGTAGCCCTTGGTCCTACCTATGCCATAATGGCCCTGAATCCGCCTTCGTACCTCCTACCATAGTGGTCCAAAGCTATAGACGTCGATAACTCCTTGGCACGCGCCCCGCAGCAAAACCCAACCATGAAGCGAACTCGTTGATTCCTATCTGAATCTTGAGCTCTAACTTCTCATTTGGGCTTCCTTTGCATCTCGGGTTTTTGTCATCACCGGATCGGTTCGGATCCCCTCATTACCATCGGTTCGGTTCGGCCTTTAGCTCCCCATCATCAACGCGGTGCGGTTCGTGGCATCCATCTGGTAGCGGTTCGGATCGGCCTCCCCCAAGCACACCGGTTCGGGTCGCATCTTCTGCTCACGAGTGGTTCGGATCGTGGTCACCTCACTGGATCGGTTCGGGCTCCTCTTCGTGAAGCAACACGGATCGTCCCGCGAAGTCTTGATCGGATCGGATCGTTTCGCGCCGTCGGATCGGAGTCTCCCACAAGAGCAGGTCAGATCGGAGTCTTCAAGCATCGACGGATCGGAGTCTTCAAGCATCGACGGATCGGATCGGATCGCACCATCGGATCGGATCGCCCTCACTCCCACCGATCCGGTCCGGTTCGGATGATTTCCTGCAGTTCTTCCAGCGAGCAGTTTACGCCATTCGACGACGTTTTTGACAAATCTAACACTTCTAATCAATCATAAAACACACCATAGAGTCATAGCAACATGTAATAGCAACCACAATAGCAAACAACCATTCAAATGAATCAAAATGGATCAAAAGTGGCCAAAACTCCTTATTTTCCCTTAAGCATGTTTAAGTAAAACTGATCACAGGATTAACAGAACTTAATCAAATCGAACCAAATTTCAACCAGAGGCATAAAACATTATTTAAGAATTTCTAAACATTTTTTCCAGAATTTATTGGTGTATAAATTCGCTAATCTTCACTAATTACCCTTAATTACCGTAACTAGTGCAAAAACTATGCAAATCACTCACCTTGGCCACAAATAAAATTCTCAGAACTGAAACTTCTCTGATTTGGGGCGAATACTGATGTCCAACAGCAGCTCTAACCTTGCTTTGGTGCTTTTTCTTCTTAATTTGATGTTGCTAAGCCTAATCTTCAATTAGAAAGTGATTTGGGGTGTTTTAGATGTAGGAGGCCATTGTTAGAGTGTCAAAGGATGAAAGTGGCGGCTGGAAAATGTCTAAAGAAATGTTTTCTAACCCTAATCAGCCCCTATATACCCCTAAATCCGAAATTCCCCTCTGGGCCTAGCTGCTAATCACCCGCTTAAGCCCAATTAAGCTGTTTTTCACCATCTGAAACTTGTTTCAGCCATATCTCCCAAACGGTAAGTCCGTTTGGCTAATGTGACCACTCTACGGAAAGAGAAACCATCATCCGAAGCCAATGGAAGTGGTTTCAGGTCAAAATTCCTTTACAGTCAAAAGTTATGGCCAAAACAGTGCCAACTAGGGGTAAAATGGTTATTTAAAAATCGGGAAAAATCATGAACATGGGAAATGACACCAACAGTCGTCTCCCAAAGTTACATGACCATACGACTTCGTATGTGACAGAAATAAATATTCTACGATCCTATGATGCGTAGAATGCGGGTCGTTACACTTCAACTCTATTCGAATAAACTAAATTCGATTAACTTCATTTGAATAACTCTATTTTGATTTAACTCTATTCAATAACTCTAGTTCGATTTAATTCTATCGATTAACTCTAACTGATTAACCCTAATAGTTTTAATCTAACTGGTTAACCCTAACTGATTAACTCTTTGTCCTTATTCAGTTTCAAACATCGATGTTGAAATCGATTTTTACTTCTTTATATAAGTCCTGACTTATATATTCTATTTATCCAAATGGTAAATATTTAACTTAATTTATAAATATCATTTATAAATCAATATGCTCCTTTTATCTGTTTACTTCTTCATATATAAGTTCAGACTTATATATATCTATTTATCCAAAGATAAATATTTCCTTTATAATTTATTTGTTTCCTAAATGCCTTTACCCATATTTCCTTTTCAACTCTATTTGCAAATGTGTTGCAAATATTTCCTATATAATATCTTATTTGTTTTCTAAACAAATATTCCTTTTATCTTATTCTATTCATTTAACAAATAAATACCCTTTTCTTATCCTATTTATTTAACAAACTAATATCCTTTATAACCTATTTGTAAATGTTTTACACGCATTTCTCCTTCTATTTTATTTGTAAATGGTTTATAAATATTTCTTTATTCATTCTCTAAATAAATAATCCCTTTTTATAACTTATTTATTTCCTACTGAATGTCCTTTTTATAACTTGTTTATTTTCTATGTCAATATCTCTTTATCTTATCCTATTTATTTAACAAATAAATAATCCATTTAAATATCTAATTTATTTATTCTAAATAAATAATTCACTTTATAAATATTCCATTTATAAAGATTTCCCTTCATATAAAATTCCATATTTATAAATATTCCATTTATAAATAAATTTCCTTTATAAAATCTTCTTTGATTTTATAAATATTATCTCTTTTATAAAACCCCTTTGATTTTATAAATAATCTAATTTCAATATTCATTTTGAAAATCTCCTTTTTCCATTTTGATATTTTATGGTACTTAACACATCAAATCACGATGACCAATATCGTCCATACACATATAATCAACAACAGATTATAAACCACGTCATATATCACAATATATGAAAATAATAAAATAGCTGTTGAGGAATCCATTTGGATTCCCCCAACCTGTTTCCCTGCATCCACAGATGTTACACAATAAAATCAACATCACTTTCAGTTCCATATGATATATTCTGTTAAACAGAAACAATATAGAAATTCAACTAACTGACTAGCAGTTCAATCAAATAATCAACACACAGTCAATCAGTCAATATTTAACAGTTCTAAAAATACAACATGAAATTATAAATTGTTCAGAGTTAGTGAGATTTACTCACATTGGCAGTTCATCGTTAAAGAACGATAAACTGTTGTTTGATTTGAATCAAACAGTTTATTTCGCCATAAATTCAAACGAGATTTGATCCGCTTTCCGTCAGTTCCATGTTGTAGTCGTCGTCCATACGATCCCAACCAACTTACGGTTCGTCAATCTGATAATGTATGAACGAGATATTGCCTTTACAAGTTAATACATTTAATTAAAAACAAAAACATGGATTAAAAATAGAAATGGGCCTTAACCTATTATAACCCACGGACCATTCACCCTTAACCCCTTCGGCCTCAACACAGTGCTTCTTCCCAAATCGAAGACATAGGAAACCGCACCATTTCTGATCACTTCAACCGCCGGTCGATCCTCCATTCCATCACCATTCCACGTGAAACCACCACCAACGAACTCCCCTCGAAAATCTCCTTCCACCAGTACCCTCAAACCCCAACTCGAGATCACCTGCTTCATCATGTCCGCACGACAGTCCAGAACCCGAGTGTCAGTTTTACTTTCCGAAAATTCCCAAAAACCCACAAATGAAAGTACTCTCCTCACTAAACTCGAATATAACACCCAAACCATAAATCAATGCTAGAAATGCCTAGACAAACGAACCCTAATTCGCTGCAAATACCAGACCTCGACGGAATCATTGTCGAGTCTTATAAAATCGATATCAGATTGAAGTAAATGCTATAAGGAATATATATATAAGTTCTATGATTTTAGGATTTTTGTGGAATTTCTTTTGGATTTTTCTTTTTTGCATTTTGATTTCCTGGGATGATGAAGAGAAAGCGATGCCAGTTATAAAGGGGGGAACGGGATTTTGAGTGGCTGTAAAAAGATGGGGTGTGGCCTTGTATGGTTCACTAACTTAGATATTTTATTTATTATATTTTAGTTTTTATTCATTTATTTTCGTTCTTGCTTTCTAAAAATCCGTGTGATCACACACGATGTTCAAAAATCACGGAAATGGTCATGTAGCTACAGTTCGACATTTTGGTTGTAACGAAACTGATTTCGTCGAATTCCGAGCTCGTTTGCATCACTGGCTATTTTTAAAGCTCTGAATGACCCATTTAAATACATAAATATATTTAAATATAATTAAATTGAATATTATCGTATATATTCACAACAGAATATCATACAGCTCTAGAATATTCCTATATGAATTTCTAACTCGATATTTCAAATCCCGATTAAATCGATATTCGATTTATAATGAAATACCTTTTATAAATATAATTAATTCCTTTATAAATTATAAAGGAATTCCACAGCGACTTTTCTAAAATTTGATTTAGACATAAATCAAAATCTACACAATGAAATCCCGATTTTTCTCTTCCACTAGAAAAATATACTTCACCAGCTCCATACGTTTCTTGTTTCACAAAAATCCGATTTAAAATGGACCCTGTATATTTAGTTGAAGTTCAAATCGCCAAATAGCGAACCGTCGCGCCATTTCCAGCTCGATTTTAATTATAATATGATTATACGTTCAAACTGTCGTTCAAATAATATATTCGTTATTCTAATTCAATTCTAAACAGAATTAAATATCACAGATGATCCAGTTCACACCATATTGTGAATTCCACTATTTCTGAATTAAATATATTATTTAATTATTATTTAAATTAAATATTCACCATTATTTAATTCCACAACCATTAAATCCTTTTAATCACCCTTTAAATAATTAAATAAATTAATTATTATATCACTGAAAATGCGGGTCGTTACATTCTTCCCCACTTAAAATAATTTCATCCTCGAAATTGCTAAGGTAGAAAACAGACCCTATCGACTGGTCAGAACTTATTTGTTCACTTCTTAACTTGTAATAACCCAGAAAATCCGAGCCAATTTAAAATTTTTATTTTGGCAATTTTAGTGAATTTTGAATATTTAAAATGGATTATTTTAAATAATAACGACAAGAAATTTATTTTGAATAGTATTAGAACGTGTATATTTATATAGATCGTCGTTAGAATATAAATATTTTATTTATAATTATAAAAGAAATTGAAAATGGCGCGGTAGTTCGATAATTCGATTTCAAATTTCGAATGAGTGTACAGGATTCAAAATAAACCGGATTTTAGCGAAACCAAAAATATTAGATTCTATTTGAAAATATCTTTCCAACGAATCCGAAAAATCAAAATTTCATAGCGGGGATAAAAAGTTATGCCCTGTTGGAAATTCTGAATAGTCGCTATGGAAATTATACATGGCCCAAAAAGTCATATTTTGCATACGGATGAATTTGGACTCGAAACTACTTCCATTGAGTTCAAAATGCCGTTTAGAACTCCGAAAAGCATAAGGTTCGATTTATTCCGATATCCGGAATAGTGGCAATTGGCAGGAGCTTTTCGGTTAGCAATACATAGCCCTTAAAAAGTGAAATTTTGCATATGAGCTCAGAATTCGACGAGATAAATTTTTCTGGATTCATAATGACAAATCATTATTGAGTTCCAAATGGCGCGTCGAACGGAGTTAGTATGTGGTCGTGCGAGCTGAAACAGTTCAGGGTAAAGTAGACAGTCATTTTACAAAGGAACATTATTGAGACGACCTCAGAATTCGATTTCGTTTTTTTTTTGGATTCGTATCGTCTAAAAATATTTAAATCCAAAAGGGCATGATTTTTGAAGTTAGCATGTGAGCGTGCAGGAAGAAATGAAGCGCCAAAATAGAATTTTTAGAGCTTATCTGAGCATTTTTGAGAATTTTAACGGACGGTCAAACGAACTCGGAATTCGACGAAATTTGTTTCGTTGGACTCGTCTTCACGTCTACTACCTCGTGTCCGAAATCCGCGACAATCGGAGATCATTTGCATTCGGACGATACGCGAGAAACTAGCATATAATCACTTTTACTCCATTTCTCTCTTCATAATTTCACTTCTCTCTTTCTCTTAAAAAAACTCAAAAATGGCCTCCACCCTCCCGTCGCTGCTGTGTCCCCTCCTCCACTGCAACCACCACCTCTGGCCGCTCCTCCTCCCCTCAGGCTACCCCTCTCCTCCTCCTCCTTCTCCTCCTCTCTCTCTCTTGTTTTGTGAACCCTAGCCTAAGCCACCACCCAAATCCGCCACCATGGGCCCCACCCCCACCGCTGCCACCCACCAGCGACCTCCCCCACGTCCATCAGATCCGGCGCCCCCCCAATGGCCACCCAACTCCGGCCGTGGGCCCCTCCTCCTCAAAAATCACATTTTTCACAAAAATCCCGTTTTGCATAAAACACCCTGTCGCTATTTCGCGAATAACTCCCAAACCGTGCATTTCTAGCCAAAACTCCTCTAGACCAAAGTCGAAGAGCACGATTTTCTCTTCGATTTGGTATATAATAGTTCCATTTTGCATTGCGGAGTTGTCGGGAAAACGCGTCCAAAGTCTGCTGTCCAAACACTGTCAAAATGCTATTTTTTCGCGATTTCCGGCGAAATGGCACATTTTCGGAAGGAAGACCACTAGGCGAAAGTTGTCCGTAATGGCGCGGTTAAACAAGAAGAAAAGATGGTGTGAAGATTGAAGCTCATTTGCAAATTCTGGAACCTGAACAGCGAATCCGGGCGTTGGAAAAATGTGAGTTTTCTCTGCTTTAAAACTTCTATGGTTTTTGAAGAATGAAGTATGTAAAAATATGATTTTTATATTATAGAAAGAATAAAAATATGATTTTTATAGTATAGAGAAAATAAAAATATGATTTTTATATAGTAGAGATAATAAAAATACGATTTTTATATTATATAGATAGTAAAGATTTGATCTTTATTATATGAACAACGGTATAAAAAATAGAATTTTTAGCTATATAGTAGTAGTATAAAAATGTGATTTTTACATACATAGCAAATATAAAAATGTGATTTTTATATATGTAGTGACTACGAGCAGTGAAATTGACAAAAAGGCGAGCACGACGAAGATTTCTACATAAGAAGAGTCGTGGCGTTTGGTTTAGCTTGGGTGAGAACTTCTCACTTTAAATTTTCTTTTCTAGTTATAAATATATACTAGGATGCAGACGGTGTTTAGTAACACCCGACACCATCGTCCACAGACCATGGACTTGTTTGGTTGTGTAGTTGGTTAGATTATTTGATTGAATTTGGTTGTTTGGTGAAATTGATTTGATTTGTATATGGCGTGGGCCATTATTACACCGGGGGTAAGGCTAGGCCTTGTCCCGTTTCTAGTATCGTGCCGTTATGCCGCCGAAATTTTGTAAAATAAGTTAGAAAAATAAAATTATCATTTTTATTGAAGAAATGAATTGAATAGAATATTCAAAGGTTGAATAAAAATATTTTTGTCGTTAAAAATATAATTTTTAACGTGAATATGAATATAGTGAATGTGTATAAATAAATATTCATTTACAAACCGGACGGTTTGTTTATGTACACCTATTTGAAGGATATTGATTGGGACGATAAATTTTACACATCCCCCAACTGCACGAATAAAAATCTGTGTTTGTTGATGTGAAACCCCACACGGGTGTTGGGATGATATTTGAAGTTCACTCATCCTGATTGATTAGTTATATGTCGATCGATTGATTGACAGGCTGTTATAACCGTTAGATATCTATATTTGATGCTTATACGGTGTAGTGCAGTTTGGTTGATGGTTGATTATTTGTCAGTGCTATTATATGCATGTGATGTATGGAAATCCATATAATTAACATTATATGGTAATTGATTAGGCCTCATTCCAATTGAGAAAATAAAGAATATTGTAAAATAAAGATTTATGTGTTGACGGTACTCATTTGTTGAGATTAGTCATGTGTTGAAAAATATAGATTCATGTGTTGAACGGAATATTTTAACAATAAAATATACATTTGTTTGGCGGCGGAGAATTTACATCTTTATCATATATAAAATTAGAAACTAACTGGAAAATAGATAAGATGAGTGGTCTCCTGGGTATTGATCTGATGTTGGTTTCGGCCTTCGGGGTTAATGCTTAGGGAATCGTTCTCTTGCTAATTTACGGTTAGAGTTTGATTAAAAATTAAATGATAGAAACCATAATTTTATAAAATATATTAAATAACAAAAATAGTCTCATGTGGACAGTACTCATTTGTTGAGATTAGTCATGTGTTGACAGAAATATAGATTCATGTGTTGAATGGAATAAATATTCATTTGTTGAATAGAATAACGGAACTATTGAAATATATAAAGCCGTGTTGATTAGAGATGCGCTATTTTGACGCGAACGATATTTATATCGATTATATTCGTTTTTATAATGAATATTGAATAGAGATTTAAAAATTGAATATTTAGAAAACGAATTCGAATTGAATTGAATATAAAACGAATTCGAATTGAATTGAATATAAAACGTATTCGAATTGAAATGAATATAAAATGAATTCGAATTGAATTGAATATAAAACGAATTCGAATTGAATTGAATATAAAACGAATTCGAATTGAATTGAATATAAAATTAATTCGAATAGAAAATGAATTCAAATTGAATTGAAAACGAATTGAAATAGAATAAAAATCAATTTGAAATGAATTCAAATTGAATTGAAATTTTAATTGAAATGAATTCAAAACGAATTTATAAGGAAAAATTCAATTTTGATTTGAATTTGAAATGGAAGTAGAAATTGTTTTTGAAACGAATTTAAAACTATTTATAAAATTCGTTTTAAATAGAAATCGAAGAAATATATATTATATATATAATATAATGGCCTGAATAGAACGCACCGCGCCGCGGCAGTTCGTGAATTTCGACCATTGATTTCGAACGGACATTACGGGAGATCTGACCGTCGGATTCTCCTAAAACTGGAACCTTTGGGTTCGTATCGAAAAGAGCTTTCTAACGAATATTATAAATTTGAAATCTAACGGTTGTATTTGGAGATATGTCCAAATCAATTTCAGAAAAGGTCGCTGTAAGTGCAGTTCGATGGCCGTTGATGGAAATCGACTGTACGGGCCTTGATAAAATTATTAAAAATAGTAATAATTTGTGTAAAATCATAAGAAATGATTCGTGAAGAACTGGGATGAAAAATCCCACATTTGTAAAGATAAAAATAGATTTTTATCGAAATGAACTAGTTTTGAACTAAAATTAAAACCCAACTATTTTTAAATAAATAAATTGGAATGGAATTAGAATTGATTTTGGGTTTATTGTGAACTGTGCTTTAAATAACATTAGTTCTTTAACCCAGTAAAAGGATTTTTAATGAATCTGTAATTAGATTGGAATGTGAATTGATAATGAAATTTATCAAATCTGGAAAGTGAGCGAGAATGAAGTATCACCAGTTTTGCTCCAAAGCGATAGTTAAATCTTTAATTAGATTTGAACGTGAAATGGTAATTAATTTTACCGGTAACACCGTGGTGTTAGATATGGAGTATTACCAGTTTTGCTTCATGGGATAAATAGGTTGGGATTGGGAAATAAAATAAATAATTACTTCGGTGTGGTTCGCTAATCCCGACTAGTTTGGAAAACCATAATTGGTTTGAAATGATATCCAAAGGAAGATTAAAGGATAAATTTTAAAGAATTTATCTTTGATAAAATTAATGGGAACCTTTCCCTAAGGATGTGAATATCAGAATAAAAGAATATCCTGAATTGGAATGAGGCGTATAGTGTGTTTGTGTAACATTTGTTTATTATATACGCGGGTTATTCGGAAAGCCCGGGTTTATGCCCATTCTGAATAACCGATTCGACAGTAAGTCGAAGATGAAGACGGTGGTCGAAGACCGGAAGTCTTCACATCGTTTGGATAATTACTGATAATCCTGATTGGGCTGTACACCCAAGAGGATGGAAATAGTTGATGATCGTCCAGACATACTTGGAGATCGATGGATATGCGAGGAAAGTGCCTCCGGTTTCGTTCAGACTCAGAACGAACTTGTAAATGGATTGTGTGTCTGACATTGGATTTTATTCTGTGTTGATTGATCTCTATTAAATATACATCTGTTTGGCGGCGGAGAATTTATTCTCTTGCTTAACGCCCTTCTCTAAGACGTACGAGCTCAGAGGTTGTATATCGATGGACATCAGTCGCATGGAGTGAATTGCCAGTGTGGCACGCGTAAGTGGCAATTGATCAAGGCTTCTGTTGAAAAGCAAAGTCTTGTGGTTGATGATCAAAGCACGGCCTGTGTGGCGCAACTTTGTGTATAACGTGAATTCGCGAGCCTCACACCTCGGTATGAGTCAAAAGCGGGATAAGGACTACAGGGAGAGCACGACGTTTCTTTCTAGCTAGTGGTGGTGTCAGTGCTTAAACTGGCTGACATTTATATACTTTTCACCTATGTGGTTGTTGGATGAGGCGCCTCGATTTTAGGTTTGTTAGAACCAGGAAACGTGTGTTCAGGAATAATTAATCCTCAAACGTAACGGAGGACCGGCCCTGAAGATCCAGGGGTTACCCAGAGTGTGTAGTCCCGAGGCATTTGCTAGAGTGTCTCGAAGCGGAGAGGAGCTTGCCCCTTGCCTCGACTCATGACGGAAATCCAATTTCCAATACGTGATATTGCGGTTTTAATTGTAGAACTAGTATGGTGACATGATAGATGGTACTCATGCCGCCTATGATTAATATTTATGATTGAAATTGTTTTGACACTATACACTTATAATAGTATCAAATGATTTGTTTTGAACGTACCAAGCATGTTTTGGCTATTATAACGGAAAACTCTATCCTCTGGCTTGCGTTGTATTGTGTGATGGGACCTGGGTCTTATAATAGCTTCATTTTTCGAAAAAGCATTGCGCTGTTTATTTATATGCACTGGTGTTCTTGGGAGGAAACCCGTTCCGTGTTATATGGCGTGGTCCCTTGATTTACCGAACTTTAAAATAAAGATTAATAACTGTTTTAGTTCTCACACCAGTCACATGACTGACCTGGAGTTTATTGTTTTAACCTAAACTCCGGGTGCCCTTATTTTCGCCACGGGCAGCTAGTAGTTTTGGTTTTGCAGATTTATATTCACAGGATCCTGATTTACAGCTGGAACGATGCTCGGAAAGCTCTGTATCCGTGTATTACTTTCAGTTGTGTTTTATATTGTTTTTCCGTTGCTATGTAATTTATTGTAATCTCTGATATTTATCGAATGTATATTTATTTATACTATGTATATTCTTGTATTTGATGGAATTGTTGTAATAAGCAGTGAAATGTTCTTCCGTCTGCGTTCTGATTTGTCTTGTCCTCAAAGTAATGCGTTCTTTCTCTTCTCTTCGGGGGCGGGGAAGTTCGGGTCACTACAGTTGGTATCAGAGCTTTGGTTTACAGAGCTCGAGAACAAGACACATTAGAACCATACGAAAGAATTCATCAGATATTGGATTAGTAATATCCAATTAGAATGACTTGTTAGAGATAGGATCAGTAGTATCCTAGAACGAGTGTGAAGAGTATATCTTTAAATTGAAAACAAATTTTGTTTTGAAAGTTAAATTCAATTATACGTATTTGAATATTTTATTTATATTGAATTTGGACAATCCAATATATAAAGATTTCGCGTATACGCGTCATGAACGTATATTTGAAGTTTTAATATACTGGATAGATATAGAATCACACTCTAGTTGCCCGGGGATGATTTTGATAATGCTGCAGCGTTATTAGTATTTATTTTCGAGTATCGAAAGAGAGATACCTATATATTTCCATTAGACTGGTGTGAGAACCAAAACTTACATAGATTTATTGTTGTGATTTGGCATCAAAAACATGATTTTCTGTATATATATCAAATTATGAATTTGAAACGATAATCCACTAATTGATTGATGGTTGTGTTGTTTGATTATTTGTTTGATAATGTTGAACCATTTAGCCTAATTGAACCTAATATTGAACTGTATGCAAAATTGTTTGAAAATGCATGCATATACATGTGCTTACATTGAACAGGTCATAGCAAGGAGGCTAGAGCAGAGAATAAAATTGTTTGCCCGACAAATAGGTAAACCTTAATGAGTTGGATGCGAAATATTATTATATCAACTCCTGTGAATGCCATTGGATGCGGAGTGCTTGTAGTTCTGTGTGTAATCATAAATGTCTCCATAGGATAGTAACAATTAATTTGGAACTACACTACATGGCATACTTCTTGAAGATAGGCATACTTCATCATATACCACATAAGCATTTGGAACTTGTGTGACGAGGTTGAAGATTTACCATACGAGCGAGAGGCTTGTATGGCGATGACTATATATTACAGGTTGAACTGATGACTGATATGGACCATATAAAATTGTAACGATAAATTGCCAGATTAATAAAAAAAACTCACACGGGTCTAGAGTTGACAATAATCACGTCTCTCTAGTTATTAGATACGGCACATGGATTATTTATTTCCCACATGGGACGAGGTGACGAGAATTTATTCTCTGGAGCAATTAAAAATACACACTCCCTCAGGCTTGGACAGGGTGACGAGAATTTATTCTCTTGAGTTATTATCTATACACGCTCCCCTGTAAACACCAGAATATATCATTATAAATATGTGTATGCTTTATAGGATTTATTGGGTACCTAATACGGCCCAATAAATTTCCAAACCCCTCCTCATACAAAGGAGGTTATGGCGAAATTTTTCGAAAATTCCGGGTGTTAGCCAAAATTTTTGAAGAATTTGAAAATTCTCAGAAACTGAAAAGTTGGAGAATGGAAGCCAGATTGAAAGTAGGGTTGATAAATCAAACCACTTTTGACTTTGTTCCTTTTCGGGGACGAAATGTTTTAAGTGGGGGAGATTGTAACAACCCGGAAAATCCGAGCCAATTTAAATTTTTTATTTTGGCAATTTTAGTGAATTTTGAATATTTAAAATGGATTATTTTAAATAATAATGACAAGAAATTTATTTTGAATAGTATTAGAACGTGTATATTTATATAGATCGTCGTTAGAATATAAATATTTTATTTATAATTATAAAAGAAATTGAAAATGGCGCGGTAGTTCGATAATTCGATTTCAAATTTCGAATGAGTGTACAGGATTCAAAATAAACCGGATTTTAGCGAAACAAAAAATATTAGAATTTATTTGAAAATATCTTTCCAACGAATCCGGAAAATCAAAATTTCATAGCGGGGATAAAAAGTTATGCTCTGTTGAAAATTCTGAATAGTCGCTATGGAAATTATACATGGCCCAAAAAGTCATATTTTGCATACGGATGAATTTGGACTCGAAACCACTTCCATTGAGTTCAAAATGCCATTTATAACTCCGAAAAGTAAAAGATTCGATATATTCCGATATCCGGAATAGTGGCAATCGGTAGGAGCTTTTCGGTTAGCAATACATAGCCCTTAAAAAGTGAAATTTTGCATATGAGCTCAGAATACGACAAGATAAATTTTTCTGGATTCATAATGACAAATCATTGTTGAGTTCCAAATGGCGCGTCGAACGGAGTTAGTATGTGGCCGTGCGAGCTGAAACAGTTCAGGGTAAAGCAGGCAGTCATTTTACAAAGGAACATTATTGAGAAGACCTCTGAATTCGATTTCGTTTTTTTTCCTAGATTCGTATCGTCTAAAAATGGTTAAATCCAAAAGGGCATAATTTTTGAAGTTAGCATGTGAGCGTGCAGGAAGAAATGAAGCGCCAAAATAGAATTTTTAGAGCTTATCTGAGCATTTTTTATAATTTTAACGGACGGTCAAACGAACTCGGAATTCGACGAAACTTGTTTCGTTGGACTCGTCTTCACGTCTACTACCTCGTGTCCGAAATCCGCGGCAATCGGAGATCATTTGCATTCGGATGATACGCGAGAAACTAGCATATAATCACTTTTACTCCATTTCTCTCTTCATAATTTTACTTCTCTCTTTCTCTTCAAAAAACTCAAAAATGGCCTCCACCCTCCCGCCGCTGCTGTGTCCCCTCCTCCACTGCAACCACCACCTCTGGCCGCTCCTCCTCCCCTCCGGCTACCCCTCTCCTCCTCCTTCTCCTCCTCCTCTCTCTCTCTCTTGTTTTGTGAACCCTAGCCTAAGCCACCACCCAAATCCGCCACCATGGGCCCCAGCACCACCGCCGCCACCCACCAGCGACCTCCCCCACGTCCATCAGATCCGGCGCCCCCCCAATGGCCACCCAACTCCGGCCGTGGGCCCCTCCTCCTCAAAAATCACATTTTTCACAAAAATCCCGTTTTGCATAAAACACCCTGTCGCTATTTCGCGAATAACTCCCAAACCGTGCATTTCTAGCTAAAACTCCTCTAGACCAAAGTCGAAGAGCACGATTTTCTCTTCGATTTGGTATATGATAGTTCCATTTTGCATTGCGGAGTTGTCGGGAACACGCGTCCAAAGTCTGTTGTCCAAACACTGTCAAAATGCTATTTTACGCGATTTCCGGCGAAATGGCACATTTTCGGAAGGAAGACCACTAGGCGAAAGTTGTCCGGAATGGCGCGGTTAAACTAGTAAAAAGGATGGTGTGAAGATTGAAGCTCATTTGCAAATTCTGGAACCTGAACAGCGAATCCGGGCGTTAGAAAAATGTGAGTTTTCTCTGCTTTAAAGCTTCTATGGTTTTTGAAGAATGAAGTATGTAAAAATATGATTTTTATATTATAGAAAGAATAAAAATATGATTTTTATAGTATAGAGAAAATAAAAATATGATTTTTATATAGTAGAGATAATAAAAATACGATTTTTATATTATATAGATAGTAAAGATTTGATCTTTATTATATGAACAGCGGTATAAAAAATAGAATTTTTAGCTATATAGTAGTAGTATAAAATTGTGATTTTTACATACATAGCAACAATATAAAAATGTGATTTTTATATATGTAGTGACTACGAGCAGTGAAATTGACAAAAAGGCGAGCACGACGAAGATTTCTACATAAGAAGAGTCGTGGCGTTTGGTTTAGCTTGGGTGAGAACTTCTCACTTTAAATTTTCTTTTCTAGTTATAAATATATACTAGGATGCAGACGGTGTTTAGTAACACCCGACACCATCGTCCACAGACCATGGACTTGTTTGTTTGGTTGTGTAGTTGGTTAGATTATTTGATTGAATTTGGTTGTTTGGTGAAATTGATTTGATTTGTATATGGCGTGGGCCATTATTACACCGGGGGTAAGGCTAGGCCTTGTCCCGTTTCTAGTATCGTGCCGTTATGCCGCCGAAATTTTGTAAAATAAGTTAGAAAAATAAAATTATCATTTTTATTGAAGAAATGAATTGAATAGAATATTCTAAGGTTGAATAAAAATATTTTTGTCGTTAAAAATATAATTTTTAACGTGAATATGAATATAGTGAATGTGTATAAATAAATATTCATTTACAAACCGGACGGTTTGTTTATGTACACCTATTTGAAGGATATTGATTGGGACGATAAATTTTACACATCGCCCAACTGCACGAATAAAAATCTGTGTTTGTTGATGTGAAACCCCACACGGGTGTTGGGATGATATTTGAAGTTCACTCATCCTGATTGATTAGTTATATGTCGATCGATTGATTGACAGGCTGTTATAAGCGTTAGATATCTATATTTGATGCTTATACGGTGTAGTGCACTTTGGTTGATGGTTGATTATTTGTCAGTGCTATTTTATGCATGTGATGTATGGAAATCCATATAATTAATATTATATGGTAATTGATTGGGCCTCATTCCAATTGAGAAAATAAAGAATATTATAAAATAAAGATTTATGTGTTGACAGTACACATTTGTTGAGATTAGTCATGTGTTGAAAAATATAGATTCATGTGTTGAACGAAATATTTTAACAATAAAATAGACATCTGTTTGGCGACGGAGAATTTACATCTTTATCATATATAAAATTAGAAACTAACTGGAAAATAGATAAGATGAGTGGTCTCCTGGGTATAGATTTGATGTTGGTTTCGGTCTTCGGGGTTAATGCTTAGGGAATCGTTCTCTTGCTAATTTACGGTTAGAGTTTGATTAAAAATTAAATGATAGAAATCATAATTTTATAAAATATATTAAATAACAAAAATAGTCTCATGTGGACAGTACTCATTTGTTGAGATTAGTCATGTGTTGACAGAAATATAGATTCATGTGTTGAATGGAATAAATATTCATTTGTTGAATAGAATAACGGAACTATTAAAATATATAAAGCCGTGTTGATTAGAGATGCGCTATTTTGACGCGAACGATATTTATATCGATTATATTCATTTTTATAATGAATATTGAATAGAGATTTAAAAATTGAATATTTAGAAAACGAATTCGAATTGAATATAAAACGAATTCGAATTGAATTGAATATAAAACGAATTCGAATTGAATTGAATATAAAATGAATTCGAATTGAATTGAATATAAAATGAATTTGAATAGAAAATGAATTCAAATTGAATTGAAAACGAATTGAAATAGAATAAAAATCAATTTGAAATGAATTCTAATTGAATTGAAATTTGAATTGAATTGAAATGAATTCTAAACGAATTTATAAGGAAAAATTCAATTTTGATTTGAATTTGAAATGGAAGTAGAAATTGTTTTTGAAACGAATTTAAAACTATTTATAAAATTCGCTTTAAATAGAAATCGAAGAAATATATATTATATATATAATATAATGGCCTGAATAGAACGCGCCGCGCCGCGGCAGTTCGTGAATTTCGACCATTGATTTCGAACGGACATTACGGGAGATGCGACCGTCGGATTCTCCTAAAACCGGAACCGTTGGGTTCGTATCGAAAAGAGCTTTCTAACGAATATTATAAATTTGAAATCTAACGGTTGGATTTGGATATATGTCCAAATCGATTTCAGAAAAGGTCGCTGTAAGTGCAGTTCGATGGCCGTTGATGGAAATCGACTGTACGGCCCTTGATAAAATTATTAAAAATAGTAATAATTTGTGTAGAATCATAAGAAATGATTTATGAAGAACTGGGATGAAAAATCCCACATTTGTAAAGATAAAAATAGTTTTTTATCGAAATGAACTAGTTTTGAACTAAAATTAAAACCCAACTATTTTTAAATAAATAAATTGGAATGGAATTAGAATTGATTTTGGGTTTATCGTGAACTGTGCTTTAAATATCATTAGTTCTTTAACCCAGTAAAAGGAGTTTTAATGAATCTGTAATTAGATTGGAATGTGAATTGATAATGAAATTTATCAAATCTGGAAAGTGAGCGAGAACGGAGTATCACCAGTTTTGCTCCAAAGCGATAGTTAAATCTTTAATTAGATTTGAACGTGAAATGGTAATTAATTTTACCGATAACACCATGGTGTTAGATATGGAGTATTACCAGTTTTGCTTCATGGGATAAATAGGTTGGGATTGATAAATAAAATAAATAATTACTTCGGTGTGGTTCGCTAATCCCGACTAGTTTGGAAAACCATAATTGGTTTGAAATGATATCCAAAGGAAGATTAAAGGATAAATTTTAAAGAATTTATCTTTGATAAAATTAATGGGAACCTTTCCCTAAGGATGTGAATATCAGAATAAAAGAATATCCTAAATTGGAATGAGGCGTATATTGTGTTTGTGTAACATTTGTTTATTATATACGCGGGTTATTCGGAAAGGCCGGGTTTATGCCCATTCTGAATAACCGATTCGACGATAAGTCGAAGATGAAGGCGGTGGTCGAAGACCGGAAATCTTCACATCGTTTGGATAATTACTGATAATCCTGATTGGGCTGTACACCCAAGAGGATGGAAATAGTTGGTGATCGTCCAGACGTACTTGGAGATCGATGGATATGCGAGGAAAGTGCCTCCGGTTTCATTCAGACTCAGAACGAACTTGTAAATGGATTGTGTGTCTGACATTGGATTTTATTCTGTGTTGACTGATCTCTATTAAATATACATCTGTTTGGCGGTGGAGAATTTATTCTCTTGCTTAACGCCCTTCTCTGAGACGTACGAGCTCAGAGGTTGTATATCGATGGACATCAGTCGCATGGAGTGAATTGCCAGTGTGGCACACGTAAGTGGAAATTGATCAAGGCTTCTGTTGAAAAGCAAAGTCTTGTGGTTGATGACCAAAGCACGACCTGTGTGGCGCATCTTTGTGTATAACGTGAATTCGCGAGCTTCACACCTCGGTATGAGTCAAAAACGGGATAGGGACTGCAGGGAGAGCACGACGTTTCTTTCTAGTGGTGGTGTCAGTGCTTAAACTGGCTGACATTTATATACTTTTCACTTATGTGGTTGTTGGATGAGGCGCCTCGATTTTAGGTCTGTTAGGACCGGGAAACGTGTGTTCAGGAATAATTAATCCTCAAACGTAACGGAGGACCGGCCCTGAAGATCCAGGGGTTACCCAGAGTGTGTAGTCCCGAGGCATTTGCTAGAGTGTCTCGAAGCGGAGAGGAGCTTGCCCCTTGCCTCGACTCATGAGGGAAATCCAATTTCCAATACGTGATATTGCGGTTTTAATTGTAGAACTAGTATGGCGACATGATTGATGGTACCCATGCCGCCTATGATTGATATTTATGATTGAAATTGTTTTGATACTATACACTTATAATAGTATCAAATGATTTGTTTTGAACGTACCAAGCATGTTTGGCTATTATAAGGGAAAACCTTATCCTCCGGCTTGCGTTGCATTGTGTGATGGGACCTAGGTCTTATAATTGCTTCATTTTTCGAAAAAGCATTGCGCTGTTTATTTATATGCACTGGTGTTCTTGGGAGGAAACCCGTTCCGTGTTATACGGCGTGGTCCCTTGATTTACCGAACTTTAAAATAAAGATTAATAACTGTTTTAGTTCTCACACCAGTCACATGACTGACCTAGAGTTTATTGTTTTAACCTAAACTCTGGGTGCCCTTATTTTCGACACGGACAGCTAGTAGTTTTGGTTTTGCAGATTTATATTCACAGGATCCTGATTTACAGCTGGAACAATGCTCGGAAAGCTCTGTATCCGTGTATTACTTTCAGTTGTGTTTTATATTGTTTTTCCACTGCTATGTAATTTATTATAATCTCTGATATTTATCGAATGTATATTTATTTATACTCTGTATATTCTTGTATTTGATGGAATTATTATAATAAGCAATGAAATGTTCTTCCGTCTGCGTTCTGATTTGTCTTGTCCTCAAAGTAATGCGTTCTTTCTCTTCTCTTCAGAGGCGGGGAAGTTCGGTCACTACATAACTTTAGTTTCGACCGAACCAATTTAATTTTAATTAAATATTAATTAATTCTTATCACCAAAAAATTTCAAAAAATCCTGAAAATTTTCTAACACCCGAAATTTCTGAAAAATTTCGCCATCACCTCCTTTGTACTGGTCAATAGGTCAAACTCCAACTCGCCTCTCTGGGCCATCTCCAACCCAAAAGAAAATCAAACAGCCAAGCGGCTTGCCAATTCGGCTCATCAAAATCTCATACCATATGAAATATAAACTTGTACCTTTTTGTCGGGCATATCAACTCTATCACTTCCATATGCTATCAACTCAGCATATACCAATGTTATCCCAATCAAATTCTGCAATCACTTTTATCTCCAACACAACCATTCGCTTTTTACCAAGCCAAATTTTCATTTCAAACTCAAGTTTTATTCTCGATTCCAAACTCTTAACTTGATTATCAAATTACAATTCCAATTCGAATCTCACAAATCCAATTTGTCTCGATATCATTCTAATTCAATTTTAGTTACCACTTAACTGACTTTATTTTAATTCCAATTTGCTTTCACAAATTTCTGTTTAATTTGTTTTTAATTCAAACGATCTTTTCTTGGGAGTTTTAAACAGTTTACCATATCAAAATCAAACTTCCCTTTCAGGATCCAAACAACTCATTTTCCCAAAACAATTCGAAATCAATATCTTTGGTAGTAATCCGTCACTTACAAACTCGAAAATGAACACTGATGATGCTACGCAGAAATCATCAGAATTATTTCCCAGTGGCCGAAGTGAGTTCAATACTATATCACTTTCAAAACCACTTTTAAACACTTCCATTTGAAATTTATTTCAAAATATAATTCACACTGCTTGTAAAACAATTTAAAATCTCCTAGGATCTTAAATTTTCCTTATTTTTAATCCAAATACAATTACAAACATTTTAACAAATTTCCCGAGTTTTAATTTCAATTCTGATTTTAATTTCAGATTAAATTCATCTGATTTCACGTATTTCTCTTATACGATTCTGATTGGCTATTTACATAACCATTTCACATTTTATAATCTTATTCGATTATAATAGTGGCAAACACATTCAATATATTATTATCATTTCAATATAAATCCTTTATATCAAAATATAATTTGGGTAAAATTATTTCGTTTACCCTCTTTTCAAAACATATCATGACGGTTCATCGTATTCGAGTGTTTACAAAATCCCTACCGATACAGTGGATCAAACTGATCGACCAGAACACATAAACAACTCATCCACCAAATCTCCACAATATAAAACAATTTTTATATCAATAACAAATACGCGCTCATATATATACACTCAAACTCAATCTAGGGTATTACTAACCTCATCTCTACTGAGTCACGCCACAGAGCCAAGGTAATTCACTTAACCTTAAGCTCTGATACCAACTGTAATGACCCGGAAATTTAGCGACCTTGATTATCCGATATACAACACATATCGAACATCAAGAGTCGAAAATACCGGATGATTAATGAAAGAAATTAGAGGGTGAGGAAAGATAAGATAGAAACTTAGAATAGAAGAAGAAGAAGAACACAACATCAGAGTAACACGAACCTCACAGCGGAACAAATAACATATAATAGATAACATATCCTTGAAATAAAATCAGTATATGTATACAATAACATTATCAGAGTACAACACTTACAACACAGCGGAAATAAACTATAGCTATATGATCCTGAAGCCTCCTGCTCCAGCTCTTCAATTATATGCAAATTCCTGACTACTTGACAACCCATACAAAATTGGGCATCCAAGAGTTTAGGGAAAACAAAACAAAATAAACTCTGGGTCAGTCATGGGACTGGTATGAGTAAAACAGTTTAAAAACAGTTTGAGTCATTAAACGATATCTCACAAGACCACGCCGTATAACGGAACGGGTTTTTCCCTTATGAGAACCCAAATTTATCTTTATATCAAAATCCTTTTGATATTATAATAATGTCTATCAACCACAATAATAATAATCATCTAGCAGAAACGCTTCTATCTCACGTTCTACATATATAGTATACAATCAAAACTGCAAGCACGTATTGGGAAATGGATTTCAAACTATGACAAGGTATGGATCCACCTTTCGCTAGTGTACCTCTAGAGAGGAATACACTGGGTTCAACAAGAACATCTTGCAACCCGGCCACACATGACCGACCACTCATTTCGCTTGAGTGTATCGAATGTATATCACCAACGGTTGGGATCAGCAACCGTTTCCCGAATAGGACAGTATCGACAATAGATTTTTAGAAATAAATGAAACTCTAGATCAGGTGATTATACACCCTAATAGGTGCGACCTACATAGCCATGCTACCTGCCCGATTTCTGTCATTTACCGGTTGATGAGGCCTGAGGTTACGCCTTATCATCACATCATATTCACTTCGAATGCCACATTGTCAGACAACAGTACGTTACGTGTTGGCTAAAGAAGTTTCCTTCTCCGCTTCCACTCTTGGTACGGTTGAAGAAATCAATGTACGTGACCTTTCTGGAAATTCTCTGTCAGACATTCATCCATACAAGTCATCCAGGAACAGGATGAACCGAAGGCACAATTCAGTACATCCATCTTAGGCACTGTTATATAAGACTTATACAATAGCCCTTGCACTTTACTCCGTCTTCAATTATCTTTGGCATATATGATTCGCAACGCTTATGCTAATACAGAGTGGTTCTTTGGATAATAATCCAACCGGTCTCTCCATATTAACAATGTTAAAATGGTCAAAAACTTCGATAGTCGGTGAGTTAACTATCAAAGAAAAATACGTGTGCAAACAACGATATTATTTCCAGATGGAAATTCTATCAAATCAATCATCAATCATATATATATATTCATATGTACCTTATTTCCTATGTTTAGAAAATATACGTTAACGCTGGAAAACATTTCCATAATTTATTTACGTATCACTATTCTTTTACAACTATCAGTCTCTGATTGTAAACTAGTATAAGAACAATTCCCTAAGTACCAATCCCGAAGGTCAAAACCAACATTAGATAGACACTTAGGAAACCATTCAACTTAACAAGTCTCCAATCAAATTCTGATTTAGCTTAACTCCATTTCTTAACTCCTTATACATGAACACTTCCTTTTCTAATTCATATTTCAAATTTCAATATTGATTACGTTTCTGATTCTATTTGGAAAACATTTCCAAATCTTCTTTACTTGGATTTAAACAGATGTTTAAATCAACATCGCGACGACAACTCAAACCACTATACTTATTTACTAAAATCACTTAAACACTTTCACTCTCAAACCTTAACCATTTCTAAATTAAAAACGAAGCCAATCAAGTTGGGGTATAACTACGTCTCAGACCTTAACTGAACAACATTTCAAATCTCGAAATAGGGTAAGTTCATCTTTTAACTCTTTAACACTTCCTTACGTAACTTCCGGATATAATTTATGAGTCCAACTCCTTTACAGAATCATTTGATTATAACAGTGGTGTTATAATCTCCTGCTTCTGAAATATAATAACTTTAATCTAACTCTTATTTCCTAACTCGAATAAATAACGAACAACTAATTTATCAACTCCTATTTGGTTAACTCTTATTCTATAACTCTTATTCGAATAACTCCAATCTAATAACTCTTATTCGATTAACTTTTACTCTATTTAATTCTTACTGGATTAACTTTTATTTGAATAACCTACACCCGAATAACTTATATTCGATTTGCTTACTTTCGAATACTTATATTCGATAATCTCTTTCTTCGAATAAATCTTATTCGATTTAACTCCAGTCGAATAACTATATTCGATCAACTCACTTCGAATATTTCTGATTCGATTATCTCACTTCGAATATCTCTGATTCGATTATCTCGCTTTGAATATCTACTATTCGATTATCTCACTTCGAATATCTACTATTCGATTATCTCACTTCAACTCTATTCGAATAACTAAATTCGATTAACTTCATTTGAATAACTCTAGTTCGATTTAACTCTATTCAATAACTCTAGTTCGATTTAATTCTATCGATTAACTCTAACTGGTTAACCCTAATAGTTTTACTCTAACTGGTTAACCCTAACTGATTAACTCTTTGTCCTTATTCAGTTTTAAACATCGATGTTGAAATCGATTTTTACTTCTTTATATAAGTCCTGACTTATATATTTTATTTATCCAAATGGTAAATATTTAACTTAATTTATAAATATCATTTATAAATCAATATGCTCCTTTTATCTGTTTACTTCTTCATATATAAGTTCAGACTTATATATATCTATTTATCCAAAGATAAATATTTCCTTTATAATTTATTTGTTTCCTAAATGCCTTTACCCATATTTCCTTTTCAACTCTATTTGCAAATGTGTTGCAAATATTTCCTATATAATATCCTATTTATTTTCTAAACGAATATTCCTTTTATCTTATTCTATTCATTTAACAAATAAATACCCTTTTCTTATCCTATTTATTTAACAAACTAATATCATTTATAACCAATTTGTAAATGTTTTACACGCATTTCTCCTTCTATTTTATTTGTAAATGGTTTACAAATATTTCTTTATTCATTCTCTAAATAAATAATCCCTTTTTATAACTTATTTATTTACTACTGAATGTCCTTTTTATAACTTGTTTATTTTCTAAGTCAATATCTCTTTATCTTATCCTATTTATTTAACAAATAAATAATCCATTTAAATATCTAATTTATTTATTCTAAATAAATAATTCACTTTATAAATATTCCATTTATAAAGATTTCCCTTCATATAAAATTCCATATTTATAAATATTCCATTTATAAATAAATTTCCTTTATAAAATCTTCTTTGATTTTATAAATATTATCTCTTTTATAAAACCCCTTTGATTTTATAAATAATCTAATTTCAATATTCATTTTGAAAATCTCCTTTTTCCATTCTGATATTTTATGGTACTTAAAACATCCATTCACGATGACCAATATCGTCCATACATATATATTCAACAACAAATTATAAACCACGTCATATATCACAATATATTAAAATAATAAAATAGCTATTAAGGAATCCAGTCGAATTCCTCCAACCTGTTTCCCTGCATCTACAGATGTTACACAATAAAATCAACATCACTTTCAGTTCCATATGATATATTCTGTTAAACAGAATTAATATAGAAATTCAACTAACTGACTAGCAGGTCAATCAAACAGTCAACACACAGTCAATCAACCAATATTTAACAGTTCTAAAAATACAACATGAAATTATAAACTGTTCAGAGTTAGTGAGATTTACTCACATTGGCAGTTCATCGTTAAAGAACGATAAACTGTTGTTTGATTTGAATCAAACAGTTTATTTTGCCATAAATTCAAACGAGCTTTGATCTACTTTCCGTCAGTTCCATGTTGTAGTCGTCGTCCATACGATCCCAACGCAACTTACGGTTCGTCAATCTGATAACGTATGAACGAGATATTGCCTTTACAAGTTAATACATTTAATTAAAAATAAAAACATGGATTAAAAATAGAAATGGGCCTTAACCTATTATAACCCGTGGCCCATTCACCCTTAACCCCTTCGGCCTCAACACAGTGCTTCTTCCCAAATCGAAGACACAGGAAACCGCACCATTTC